>CM030363.1:246547-877217 GCA_017893485.1 Hemerocallis citrina
TAAAATACGAAATCCCTCAAAATGAGGACATAACAGTAAAATATGAAAGTGATCGAAAACAGTATACTATAACCCGCAAAATGAGGGAAATAAAAAATCTCACGAAAGCTGCAGTAAACTGTGGACTATAGCCCACAAATAAGGCTAAAACACTCAAATATAAAATTTCACGAAAACTGCCGGAAACTGTGGACTATAAGCTATAAAATGAGGCCAAAACAGTTTCATACGAAATCTCATGAAAGTAATCGAAAATAGTGTACTATAGCCCCAAAATGAGGGAAATAAAAATTCTCACGAAAGTGGCCGAAAACTGTGGAGTATAGCCCAGCAATGAGGCTAAAACAGTCAAACACAAAATTTCACGAAAACGAATGAAAACTGTGAACTATAACCCGCAAAATGAGGCCAAAACAGTAAAATACGAAATCTAATGAAAATAATTGAAAACAATGTACTATATAGCCCACAGAATAAGGGAAATGAAAAAATTCACGACAGTCACCAAAAATTGTGGACAATAGCCCACAAATGAGGGTAAAACAATCAAATACAAAATTCCACAAAAACAGCCGGAAACTGTAGACTATAACCTACAAAATGTGGCTAAAACAGTAAAATAAGAAATCTAATGAAAGTGATCGAAAATAGTGTACTATATTCCACAAAATGAGAGAAATAAAAATTCTCACGAAAGTTCCCGAAAACAGGGGACTATAGCCACAAATGAGGCTAAAATAGTCAAATACAAAATTTCACGAAAATGGCCGAAAACTATAGACTATAACCCACAAAATGAGGCCAAATTAATAAAATACAAAATCTCATGAAAGTGGCAGTAAACTGTGGACAATAGCCCACAAATGAGGCTAAAAAAATCAAATACAAAATTTCACAAAAACAACCGGAAACTATGGACTATAACCCATAAAAAGAGGCCAAAACATTAACATACGAAATCTCATGAATGTGATCGAAAACAGTGTACTATAGCTTACAAAATGAGGGAAATAAAAATTCTCGCGAAAGAGTCCGAAAACTATGGAATATAGCCCACAAAAGAGGCTGAAACAGTAAAATACAAAATTTTCTCGAAAACGACGGGAAACTGTGCACTATACAATCCGCAAAATAAGGCCAAAATAGAAAAACACTAAATCTCATGAAAGTGATCTAAAACAGTGTACTATAGCCTAGAAAACGAGGGAAATAAAAAATATGACGAAAGTGGCCGAAAACTGTGGACTGTAACCCACAAAATGAAAGCCAAAACAGTAAAATACGAAATCTCAAGAAAGTGACTGAAAACAGTGTATCCCACGAAATGAAGGAAATAAAAATTCTCACGAAAGTGGCCAAAAATGTTGGGACTATAGCATACCACTGAGGCTAAAATAGTCAAATACAAAATTTCACAAAAACAAAATGAGGCCAAAAATAGCAAAATACGATATCTCATGAATGTGATTGAAAATAGTGTACTATATAGCCCACAGAATGAAGGAAATAAAATTTTACAAGATAGTGGCCGAAAACTGTGGACAATATCCAACAAATGAGGTTAAAACAGTCAAATACAAAATTTCACGAAAATGGCCGAAAACTGTGACTATAACCTACAAAATGTGATCAAAACAGTAAAATATGAAATCAAATAAAAGTGATCGAAAATAATGTACTATGCCCCACAATATGAGGGAAATAAAAATTCTCACGAAAGTTCCCGAAAATTGTCAAATACAAAATTTCACGAAAATTGCCGAAAACTGTGGAATATAACCCACAAAATGAAGCCAAAACAGTAAAATACAAAATCTCACGAAAGTTGCAGTAAACTGTGGACTTGCCTACAAATGAGGCTAAAACAGTCAAACACAAAATTTCACAAAAACGACCGGAAACTAAGGACTATAACCCATAAAATAAGGCCAAAACAGTAACATACAAAATCTCATAAAAGTGATCGAAAACTGTGTACTATATCTCATAAAATGAGGGAAATAAAAATTCTCACGAGAGTATCTGAAAACTGTGGAATATAGCCCACAAAAAAGGCTAAAACAGTCAAATACAAAATTTTCTCGAAAACGACGGGAAACTGTGGACTACAACCCACAAAATAAGGCCAAAACAGTAAAACACTAAATATCATGAAAGCGATCAAAAACAGTGTAATAGCTCACAAAATGAGAAAAATAAAAAATATCATGAAGGCAACCGAAAACTGTGGACAGTAACCCACAAATGAGGCTACAACAATCAAATACAAAATTTCATGAAAACGGCCAAAAAACTGTGGACTATAACCCACAAAATTAGGCCAAAACAGTAAAATACGAAATCTCAAGAAAGTGGTCGAAAATAGTGTACTATTGCCCACAAAATGAGGGAAATAAAAAATGTCACAAAAGTGGCCGAAAACAGTGGACTATAGCCAACCAACGAGGCTAAAACAGTCATACACAAAATTTCACGAAAACGAATGGAAACTGTGGACTACAACCCACAAAATGAGGCCAAAACAGTAAAACACGAAATCTAATGAAAGTGATTGAAAGCAGTGTACTACATAGCCCACAGAATGAGGGAAATAAAAATTCTCACGACAGTGGCCAAAAACTGTGGACAATAGCCCACAAATGTGCGTAAAATATTAAAATACAAAATTCCACAAAAACGGCCGAAAACTGTGGACTATAGCCAACAAAATGTAGCCAAAACAGTAAAACACGAAATCTAGTTTAAGAGATCGAAAATAGAGTACCATAACCCACAAAATGAGAAAAATAAAAATTCTCACGAAAGTGCCCACAAATCAGGCTAAAATAGTCAAATACAAAATTTTCTCGAAAACGACCAGAAACTGAGAACTATAACCCACAAAATAAGGCCAAAATAGTAAAATATAAAATCTCACGAAAGTGATCGAAAACAGTGTACTATAGCCCACAAAATGAGGGAAATAAAAATTCTCACGAAAGTGGCCGAAAACATTGGACAATAGCCAATAAATGAGGTATAAACAATCAAATACAAAATTCCACGAAAACGGCCGGAAACTGTGGACTGTAACCCACAAAATGTGGCGAAAACAATAAAATACGAAATCTAATGAAAGTGATCGAAAATAGTATACTACAGCACATAAAATTAGGGAAATAAAAATTATCACGAAAGTTCCTGAAAACTGGGAACTATAGCCCACAAATGACACTAAAATAGTCAAATACAAAATTTCACAAAAATGGCCGAAAACTGTGGACTAACCCACAAAATGAGGCCAAAATAGTAAAATACGAAATCTAATTAAAGTGATCGAAAATAGTGACCTATAGCCCACAAAATGAGGGAAATAAAAAATCTCATGAAAGTGACAGTAAACTGTGGACTATTGCCCACAAATGAGGCTAAAACAGTCAAATACAAATTTCAAGAAAACGACCGGAAACTATGGGCAATCACCCACAAAATGAGACCAAAACAGTAATACAAGAAATCTCATGAAAGTGATCGAAAACAGTGTACACCAACAAAATTAGGTAAATAAAAATTCTCACAAAAGTGCCCGAAAACTGTGGAATATAGCCCACAAAAGAGGCTAAAACAGTCAAACACAAAATTTTCTCGAAAAAGACTGAAAACTGTGGACTATAACTCACAAAATAAAGCCAAAACAGTAAAATACTAAATCACATGAAAGTGATCGAAAATGTTTACTATAGCACACAAAATTAGGAAATAAAAAATATCGCAAATGTGGCAGAAAACTACGGACGGTAACCCACTAATGAGGCCACAACAGTCAAATACAAAATTTTAGGGAAACGGCCGGAAACTGTGGACTACAACCCACAAAATGAGGCCAAAACAGTAAAATACGAAATCTCATAAAAGTGAACGAAAACAGTGTACTAGAGCCCACAAAATGGAGGAAATAAAAGTTCTTATGAAAGTGGCCGAAAACTGTGAACTATAGCCACCAATGAGTCTAAAACAGTCAAACACAAAAATTCACGAAAACAAATAGAAACTTTGGACTACAACCCATAAAATCAGGCCAAAACAGTAACATACGAAATCTCATTAAAGTGATCGAAAATAGTGTACTATAGCCCACAAAATGTGGGAAATAAAAATATCACGAAAGTGCCCGAAAAGTGTGGAATATAGCAAACAAAAAAGGCTAAAACAGTCAAATACAAAATTTCTCGAAAACGACGGAAAACTGAGGACTATAGCTCACAAAATGAGGAAAATAAAAAAATATCTTAAAAGTGGCCGAAAACTGTGGAATACGAAATCTCATGAAAGTGATCGAAAACAGTGTACTATAGCCGACAAAATGACGGAAATAAAAATTATTACGAAAGTGCCCGAAAACTGTGAACTATAACCCATAAAATGAGGCCAAAACAGTAAAATACGAAATCTTAAGAATGTGATCAAAAACATTGTACTATAACCCACAAAATGAGGAAAATAAAAATTCTCACGAAAGTGGCCGAAAACTGTGGATTATAGCCCACCAATGAGGCTAAAACAGAGAAATACAAAATTTCACGAAAATGAATGAAAACTGTGGACCCACAAAATTAGGCCAAAACAGTAAAATATGAAATCTCATTAAAGTGATTGAAAACAGTGTACTATAGCCCACAGAATGGGGAAATAAAATTTCTCACGAAAGTTTTCGAAAACTTTGGACTATAGCCCACAAATGAGCCTTAAATAGTCAAATACCAAATTTTCTCAAAAACGACTGGAAACTATGGACTATAACCAACAAAATAAGGCCAAAACAGTTAAATACAAAATCTCATGAAAGTGATCGAAAAAAATTTACTATACCCAACAAAATGAGGGAAATAAAAAACATCACGAAAGTGACCGAAAACTATGGACTGTAACCCACAAATGAGGCTAAAACAGTCAAATACAAAATTTCACAAAAACAGCCGAAAAACTGTGGACTATAACCCACAAAATGAGGCCAAAACAGTCAAATACGAATTCTCAAGAAAGTAATCAAAAACAGTGTACTATAGCCCACAGAATTAGAAATAAAAATTCTCACAACAGTGGCCTAAAACTGTGAACAATAGTCCACAAATGAGGGTAAAACAATTAAAGACAAAATTTCACGAACCCAGAAACTGTGGACTAACCCACAAAATGAGCAAAAACAGTAAAATACGAAATCTTAAGAAGGTGATCTAAAACATTGTATCATAGCCCACAAAATGAAGGAAATAAAAATTCTCACGAAAGTGCCCGAAAACTGTGGACACAAATGAGGCTACAACAATCAAATACAAAATTACATGAAAACGGCAGGAAACCAGTGGACAAAATGAGTCCAAACCAGTAAAATACGAAATCTCATGAATGTCATCGAAAACAGTATAATATAGCTCACAAAATATGGTAAATAAAAAATCCCACGAAAATGGCAGTAAACAGTGGACTACAGCCCACAAATGAGGCTAAAACAGTCAAATACAAAATTTCACGAAATTGGTCGGAAACTGTGTACTAACACACAAAATGAGCCCAAAACAGTAAAATACGAAATCTAATGAGGGCAAAACATTCAAATACAAAAGTTCACGAAACCGAATAGAAATTGTGGACTATAACCCACAAAATGTAACCAAAATAGTAAAAAAACGAAATATAATGAAATTGATCAAAAGTAGTGTGTACTATAGCCCACAAAATGAGGGAAATAAAAATTCTTACGAATCTGTCCGAAAACTGGGGACTATAGCCCACAAATGAGGCTAAAACAGTCAAATACAAAATTTCAGGAAAATGGCTGAAAATTGTGGATTATAGCTATATCCCAACTCAGGCATCGGGAAAATGGCCGAAAACCATCAATTCTTGACCATTAACAGACTCAGGCATCGAGACACCAAACACAACCCAACCAGAGCTATATCCCAACTCACTCATGTCTACCATGAATACTAAGCACCGGAACTTATCTAAGTTCCAAATGAAAATGCTAATACATCATTAAAAACCCGATAGCTCATGATCACCACACTGCGGTATGCAGAGAGCTCCTCATCAATTGTCCGATGAAATAATTCAAGAAATAGCAGTAGCTATGACCCAAGCTATGCTCATCGGAGTTCAACACAATCAGACTTCTAGAAGGGTATGGAGATCCACAGCAATCCCCTAGTGGCGACTCCCTCAAATATTTAAGAACTCAAGTCCCCGTGTCAACTTAAACTTGAAGTTTGGTCTAAACAACAGGTTGCTACCTCGCAACACCCATAACTTCCAATACACAATACAGACTTGCTTGATACTATCCATTCTGGAAAGATAAAGCCTTAGTCTACTGCCTTCCAGCTAAACATTTTCTCGAATTCAATCATCTTGATACTATAAGACCTCATATACTCTCAATAGTATATTCTTCTTGCACTCCTGCATCCTTCCAATATCATAAGGGTTTTCTCACACATCAGAAGTTCTCGATTCCGGGTCCTATGGGAAGGTGGGAGTATCTACTTCAACTTCCTAGTTGAATACCTCTTTCAGACTCTATCATTTGAGTTCTCGAAAACACAAGTTCTATCTTTGGAAAATCATAACTCTCAACCTATAAACTGAAATTACAAAACTCCATATGGGTTAGAAGGCTATGACTCCCTACTACGACTCTCTAGTTGGTCAATCTCCCAAACTCTTAACAATAGTTTCCAATTTCTCATCTACTCAAACTAGTCAACTTGTACTAGGCTGAACATAGCCCACTTTGGAAGTCAATAATAAATCAACCTTGAGTCCAATGCTCATGAAATTTGAGATTCTCAATCTACACATATACCATTTCATTGTGTCCAAAATTCACATCTAGATTCATTTCACACGATGAGCTACGACTCTTCCTTGCCACTGTATACGGCTTATTGTTGGAACTTCATCAAACGATCCTTTAAAATTCTAAAACTTGAGAATCATCAAATAAACTCATACCGAAAGCTACTCTCAAAAGTTCATAGCAAGATCATACATATACAATTGGTTATGACCTTTTGGACTTCAGTCCAAAAGCAATCGGCTTCAGCTCTGCCCTTCCAGACCAGCTGCACTCCCCAAAATTTGAGGTATCAACCGACCTCGACAATTTATAAAATTTAAACTATAGTTGTGGACACATACAAGAGTGTCCACACAAATTCTTAGCTCAAAACACCCATGCTACACTAAGATACGAAATCGGAAATACACAGCAAATCGTAATTTAAAATTTTCACAACACACCATGTGCGTAAAATAAAAGATACCATACTCACAAAATATCCCGCGAAGACTCGAAGCGCCACAACACCTCCCTGCATCCAAAGTCGCTAATATATCCTATCATCAATTTCAAAGCAATTAAAATTCAATTCATCCAAACCAATCACAAAAGCTAATAACACTATTCCAAAAATCACACAAGCGTTTATTGAACGCCTGGGATACACACGTGCTTTGCACGTAACATTCGAATTCAGACAAGATTCCTATTTTCAAACAATTACTAAAAGCACTCCCAAATTATTCTAATAATCCAACTACAATTTCTACTACCATACGAGAACTAATTCATACACATATAGTTCTCTTTTACAAACCCAAAACCCTAATTTAATAGCAACTTGCAAATTCTCTAACAACTTGCTAATTTCTCGCATATACCCTTCCCAACATCTCCTAATCTTCCTACCATAATACCCCTACTCAAAAGAAATTAACCACACTAAATTTCATACAATAATATAATTTAGGGTTTACCTTTCCGAAATCCTTTCGAAAAACGGACACCGCCACGATGTAGAGAACCCTTCTATTAGTCTTTCCCTCAATTTAATTTGAAAACCACGGAGAAATAAGGTGGATTTGAGCGGGGAGAAGGAGAGCCGAATGGGTTTCGGCTTGGGTTCTTTTCGGCTGGGAAGGAAACGGGAGAAGGAAAAATGGAGAAGGAAGGAGAAGGTGGGGTGGGGTTTATAAAAAGAATAAATAAATAGATAGATAATTAGTAATGTAAGGGAATATTACCCATAAGCCCCCCAAGTCTCAATATATTTCAAATAAATCCTAAAACTTTACTTTAATAACATAAACAATACAAAATACATTAAAACTACCTCGTAATAATCCTTCAAAAGTATAAAATAAAGTAGACAGTATGTCTGATATTTCTCAATAACAATCAATTATTATTAGAAAAATACATAATCGTGTGCAATTCTCAATTGCGCACCGATTACGATGCAAAATAGCCATATGCTATTTTTGCGGGGTATTATATATTGATTGGTGAAATAGCTGATGAAGTAGTTGATGAGGAAGAGTAACATCAAGGTTATTTTCGCACCACTGTAGCATCTGAGAAGAGACTATCAGTGTGCGTATCTGTTTTTCACGTGTTCTGCGCACTAAAAATTCATAACTGTCTGTGGCGGGAAATCACTTTGTTTTTGGGTTTGGCGCTTGAGGCTGATAAATATCTCTTTGTAATCCGCACGTGTTCTTTGAGATTGTAACAGAATTGTAATCTTCTATAAATAGGTCAAGAATGAATAAGAAAAATATCAAGCATTCAATATTCATCTTCTTTCTCCAGTTTGTTCTCTCCAATTCTTGAAATCGCAATTAATGGGAAGATCCAAACAAGGCTTCACTGGAGCTCTTAACACGGTGGTATCAGAGCCGGCGAGCAACGATATTGATGCTAGAGACGTTGGAAGTACATCGTCGTTCGAATTGGATGTCCAAGAGCTCAAATCCACGGTGACCAAACTAGCTGAAACAATGGCGATGTTGTCATCGTTACCAGGAGCAGTGGTGACGTTGACCGAGCAAGTCAATGAGATGATGCTGATGAATCGTAATGCCAATCCAAGTCGAGGTAATCCACTTTTCTCTCAGTCGAATCCTAATGGCAATGTAGAAATCCCTAATCCTGTGCCTAATCTCAATAGAACAAGGAATGAATCGAGGAATTTTCCTCGAGTGCCTTTTAAAATGGAGTTCCCTGTGTTTCAAGAAGGTGATCCAACTGAGTGGATTTGTGGAGCTGAACGATTCTTAGATTTTTATGAGATAGAAGATTCACGAAAATTAAGATTTGCAGCCTTAAATCTGAAGGGTAGAGCTTCTCAGTGGTTTAGGAGGCATACTAAGCACAGGAGTGGTAACATCACTTGGAAAGAGTTCCTAGGTGAACTTATAACCAGATTTGGACCATCGGAGTTTCAGGATTATGAAGGAATCCTCACGAAACTAAGTCAAACGGGAGATCTTGAGAATTACATACAAGAGTTTGATCGTTTGTCCAATTTTGTTGAAGATTGGACCGAAAAACATTTCTTGAGCACTTTTATTAGTGGATTGAGAGACGAAATTCGTTGGGATGTAAAGGCGCAGCGTCCTAGCTCTGTCAATGAAGCAATGGGATTAGCTAGGGGGTATGAAGAGAAGCTACAATGCGCAAAGATGTACAGCAGGCCATCATTTACTTCAAAACCCATGCCTTCAACTACACCTCATTTTCCCAATCATAATTCTGCACAGTAGAGCAATGAAACTACCCAAACAACTACTGTGACTACTTTTATTCCTCAGAGATTAACTCCAGCTGAACTAAGAGAAAGAAAAGCCAAGGGGCTTTGTTTTAATTGTGATGAACATTATGAAAAAGGCCATAGATGCAAATCCCAAAGGTTTTATTTCTTGGAAATGTTTGAGGAGGTAGAAAGTGAAGGGTCTGATGGAGAAATAGAGGAAGTTATCGCAACTAGTAAAAGCATGGAGGGTAGCCGTATGGGAATTTCACTTCATGCCTTAACAGGCTCCTCTTGTTATCCCCATACACTTAGAGTAAAAAGGTTTATTAAGGGAAGAGAGGTGAACATCTTAATTGATACGGGATCTACACATAATTACATAGATCCTTTAACTGCTAGTAAGTCAGGGTTGCATATCTTCCCTGATCCTAAGTATAAGGTAAAGGTGGCCAGTGGGGAGGAAATGCTGAGTGAAGGAAAAATTGAGAATGCTATGTTTACAGTACTAGGGGTACACTTGACAGCTGAATTACTCATTCTTCCATTGGGCCCTGCTCAGATGGTGTTAGGGGTTCACTGGCTAAGATCTTTGGGTAGAGTCACTATGGATTTTGCTTGCTTAACTATAGAGTTTTGCATAAAAGGAGTGCAAAGGATTTTACAAGGCCAGGTGGAGGGAAATCTACAACTCATTGAAGCTGAAGAATTACCCAAGACATTAGAGTATTCCAATCAGTCCTTCATGCTACACCTGCAATTCAATGAAGCTCATGGTGAACCATTAGTCCCGGAAATCAAGACTGATAAACCATCTCAGTAAGAATCAATGATTCCTTCACAAATTAAGCAAGTTTTGAGCTTATTTCCTGAAGTATTTGCTCCACAAATTGTAATGCCACCACAAAGGAGTATAGATCATCAGATTCCTTTGGTCGAAGGAGCAAAACCAGTATGCATAAGGCCTTATAAACAACCTTATTATCACAAAAATGAGATCAAAAAACAGGTTAAAGAGATGCTAGATGCAGGGTTTATTCAGAACAGTAGTAGTTCTTATGCTTCACCTGTGATTTTGGTTAAAAAGGCAGAAGGTAGTTGGCGTTTGTGTGTGGACTATAGGGCTTTCAATTCACAAACCATCAAGGCTAAGTTTCCAATTCCTATGATTGATGAACTATTAGATGAACTTCATGGAGCCAAGTTATTTTCAAAAATTGACTTGCGGTCGGGCTATCATCAAATAAGAGTGAGTGGAAATGATATACACAAGACGGCATTTAGAACACATCAAGGGCACTATGAGTTCTTGGTAATGCCATTTGGGCTCACTAATGCTCCGGCCACTTTTCAGAGCTTAATGAATGAGATCTTTAAAGATTACTTGCGCAAATTTGTTTTGGTATTCTTCGATGACATACTAATCTATAGTAGTGACTTGGAGAGCCATACCACCCACTTAAAGCTAACTTTGGAAGTGTTGAAGAAGCACCAGCTAGTAGCTAAAGAAAGTAAATGTAGCTCTGCTAAAGAATCAGAGGGATACCTAGGACATATTATCAGCTCAAAGGGGATTGTTGTAGATCCTGAGAAGATTTCATCCGTTGTTAACTGACCAGAGCCCAAGACCATTAAACAGCTAAGGGGATTCTTGGGATTGACTGCGTACTATAGAAAGTTTGTGCAAGGGTATGGGAGTATAGCTGCACCTCTAACGCAACTTTTGAAGAAAAATTGCTTTAAATGGAGTCTATTAGCTACTGAGGCCTTCAAAGCACTAAAGAAAGCTATGACTACTACTCCAGTGTTGCGTCTACCTGATTTTTTCCAAAGCTTTGTAGTAGAAACTGATGCATCCAAGGTGGGAATTGGTGCAGTGTCAATGCAAGAGCAACAACCCATCGCATTTATGAGTCAAGGTTTGAAAGGTAGAGCTCTTTCTTTGTCGACATATGAAAAAGAGGTCATGGCCATTCTAACAGCTGTTAAACACTGGATCAATACCTTTTAGGCAGGATCTTTGTGATTAGAACAGATCAAAAAAGTATTAAGTATATACTAGAGCAACGCATTAATACGGAGATACAAGAGAAATGGTTATGGAAGCTGTTAGGGTACAATTTTGTTGTGGAGTACAAGAAAGGGATAGATAATACAGTTGCACATGGGTTATCTAGGAGAGAAGAAGATTAGGTCTCTCATTATACAGTGACTCTAATAGTTCCCCAATGGGTGGAGAAGATCAAAGAGGAGGTAGCAGATGATCCTTATTTCAAAACCTTGGCAGAGCAAGTATCAAGTGGTGAGTTGTCTTCAACTGATTATAAGCTTCAGGGAGATATTTGGTATTGTAGAGGCAATATACTGTTGAGTCCTGCTACTGAGTTGAAGAAGGAAGTGTTTGGGAAGGCACACACCACTAACGAGGGAGGTCATACTGGGGTCCACAAGACCTTGCATAGGATCCAAAGATCTTTTACTTGGCAAGGAATCAGAAGGGATGTTAAAAAGTTGGTTCGGGAGTGTGTGGTGTGTCAAAGGAGTAAGGGTGAGACTGCATCACCTGCAGGACTCCTCAACCCCTTACCTATTCCTGAATTGGTTTGGAGTGACATCTCAATGGATTTCACTGAAGCTCTTCCAAAGAATATGGGGAAATCTGTGATCTATGTGGTGGTTGATAGGTTAACAAAGTATGCACATTTTATAAGTGTGGCTCACCCATACACAGCTCAGGGAGTAGCACAATTGTTCATAGATCAGGTCTACAAACTTCATGGTATGCCTACAAGTATAGTAAGTGATAGAGATCCAGTATTTTTGAGTGAGTTTTGGAAGGAATTTTTTAGGTTGCAAGGCAGCCAGTTGAAGTATTCGACGGCTTACCATACACAAACAGATGGTCAAACAGAAATTGTGAACAAATCAGTTGAGATGTACTTGAGGTGTGTGTGTAGTCTGCAACCTAGAGATTGGGTTAAATGGTTGAGTTGGACTGAATTTTGGTACAATACAAATTGGCATGCAACTACTCAAGTAACTCCCTTCGAAGATGTTTATGGCCGCAAACCCCCTTGTCCTTCTCTTTATATCTCAGGTACTGTAGTAGTGCAATCTGTGGAAGATAATTTGAGATCTAGAGATGTGGTCCTACAGTTACTCAAGGATAATATCAAGGGTGCCCAAGAAAGAATGCAACATTTCTACAACAAAAAGAGAACTGATAGGGAATTTGCAGTGGGTGATCTAGTATTTTTGAAGCTGCAGCCATATAGACAGACTTCCATGAGAGGTTCTCTACCTCAGAAATTGTCTTCGAAGTTTTTTGGGCCATATAGAGTCTTGGAAAGAATCAGAAAGGTTGCTTATAGGTTAGAGCTACCTGCTAATGCTTGCATACATCCTGTTTTCCATGTTTCCAAACTTAAGAAGTGCCATGGTGATCAAGTTCCAAATGTGTCAGAAGGTCTTCCTTATTTGTGGGAATCACCTCAGATAAGAGAACCTGACTTGGTTTTGGGTAGGCGTGTGTTCAAAAAGAATAACAGAATGGGAATTCAGTTGCTTGTGCAATGGAAGGGTTCTGCAGCTGAAGAGGCAGAGTTGGTGTATATTGATACATTTAGAGAGCACCATCCAACTTTCGATCTTGGGTCAGGCTCGATCTAAGGGAGGGGGAGTTGTTAGGGACTCATCTGTGAAGCTGTTGTAACTGTATTGATTGGTGAAATAGCTGATGAAGTAGTTGATGAGGAAGGTTAACATCAAGGTTATTTTCGCACCACTATAGCATCTGAGAAGAGAGTATCAGTGTGCGTATCTGTTTTTCACGTGTTCTGCGCACTAAAAATTCATAACTGTCTTTGGCGGGAAATCACTCTGTTTTTTGGTTTGGTGCTTGAAGCTGATAAATATCTCTTTGTAATCCGCACGTGTTCTTTGAGATTGTAACAGAATTGTAATCTTTCTATAAATAGGTCAAGAAAGAATAAGAAAAATATCAAGCATTCAATATTCATCTTCTTTCTCCAGTTTGTTCTCTCCAATTCTTGAAATCGCCATTAATGGGAAGATCCAAGCAAGGCTTCACTGGAGCTCTTAACACAATGCATGCTCATCATCCCAATTTTCACACCCTCAACCCGTCCAAAAACAATCCACTTAAAGTCTAAAACAAACGGAGTTTTTCCTCAATGAAATCGTTGAATCTCTAACTACCAAATCCATGAATTAGCGGTCACAACTCTTATTCCAAATTAGAGTTATACGAGGGCTTTAATAAAGATTCAGATTCTTTAAATAACCAAACTAATTTTAACAAATATCAAGTTTACGACAACTACGAATTTTAACCAACATTCAATTCAAGAAACAACAGTTCCAGACCCAAAATTAGGGTTTCACGGTGAAAATTCAAGATCAGACTAATATCTACTGAGATCCGCAACTTAACAACTTCAAATTCACATCACTAAAATCAAGACTAGAGTTAGGGTTGTATTAATACAGACAGGAACAAATTGATCGAATGAACGAGAACGGGACGAGATGATACTGACAGTTTATCGGCCTGGAGCATGAGTTTGTCGGGATCGGACTTCGCCATTGCCGGACCTTCTTCTCTTCTCCCTCTCTCTCGATTTGGAGCTCAGATTGATTCGATTTTCTTTGATGATTAAAAATGCTCCCATTTTAGTTTTTCTAGATCGATCCTGGGAATAATTGTTATTGCTTGTTACATTTGGAGTGCCTTTTTGGGGTGTAACTGTAATTATTATATTGCTAAATGAAAATTGATTTTGTTTGAAATTAATTAAGTACTTGTGTATTTTATTTTTTCTTTTTTAAAATTTTTTTGTTTATTTTCATCAAAAATTTTTTGTTTATGACCACGATATTTCTTTACGAATATGTTACAACATTTTTTTTAACAAATCTTTTGAAAACGTATTACTCAGAATTTGTATTTGGAAACAAAGTCTATATATGATATATATATTCAATAATTCTTCGTGTTTTCAATAAGTGAGTGAAAGTTGGTATTCGGATACGGTAAGCAACGAAACAAAAATAATTTGAGTAAAAAATTACAAAATACAACCTTGTTCCGAAAAAAAATTTTGTATCAAAAGATAGGTTCGGTAAAGATGAAGAGAAAAAAAAATTACAAACAGTGCTGGTTATAATTACTACTTTCTTCATTTTCTTGCATTAATCTTGTGGATCGAGCGTCTTTTGCAACAACTTCCTCGCAAAAAAATTGTTGATAATTATGAGAATAAGAACAAAAGAGAAATGTGGGTTAGGGTTACTCCTTGAGATATTATATCCTAATTATCATAATTAAAATAATCTCATGCATTACCACAACACCAGTATATATGGAATAAGATTGAATTTTGGGTACTAGGCTTTATGTCCACTCAACCTGGTCCAATAAGTAACATATAACACGTGCAAATACGTATTGCCCTATACAATATTATACACAATAATATTCTATTTATATTGAGAATCATTGTATATCCAACCAAAACTCCACAACCTATAAGACACTAACCATGAAACCACGGCTATACATCATAGAGCTTCGACAAGACCAATAAGACCTTCATGCTCAGCGTCAAAATTTGTGCACCACAAAGCCAATTCCAAAGTTCCATAAGCCTTTTCTTCCTCTATTTCTGTTGGCAGGTCCATTTCATGGTGCAGAACATTGAGGACGCTTTCAGTTCCACCCTCAAAGGCCTTCTCGACAAATTGCTGAAGTGTGAGGGAATGGCTATCCACTTTGTGTTAGAACTTGAATTTCATAAAATAAGAAACTGCTAACAATATTTGTGAAAAAATACAATTACAAGAAATAAAAGAACAAACCAGACACTTGCAATACAGAGTCGAGATTAAGATCTTTGTCCTTAAAGCAAAATTCGCCCCGCAGTGTGACGGTGGTTGGCGAATTGCCTCCTAGGATACAACTGTATTACCTTTCCTTGAAGAGCAGCACCCTAGCTTCAGAGATATCAGCAAACCAGTAGCTGTGTTGCACTCTCAGACTATGACTCAAAGGAAGAAGAAGAAGGAGATTCAGAATATCAAAACTCTGTGTTCTAGCAGACAAAAATTACTGGTCTTATAGGAGAAGAGGAGTAACTGAAGGGTCCATTACTTTGTAACAGTAGAGTAATGGTTCAAAAAACGTAACTGATGGGTCATTACTCTGCTGTTACAGAGTAATGGTACCAGTTACAGAATTTGAAAAGCCTCAACAATAAACTGTGAAAAAATTTGGAACGGGGAAAAAAAAATATAGGCCAGGCCCAGACCAAACCAAGTCGGGGCCGGACGCGTGTGTGTGTTTGTAATTTTGGCTAGGTCATCTCTCCACTACACGTTAGTGGTAACCCCAGGGCTAGGCCCTTTAGTCCATTTCTTTGGCTTATATACTAGAGAAATCTTTCCCATCTTCCGATATGGGACTATCCATTCCAAATTCCAAAATTAATACATTTCGAGTACCCAACTTTGGACCTACATTTCTCATTCATACGAAAACTATTTTTGGCAAATGAGTACATTACAGAATAGTACTCGACGAGAGAAACGTAATCCAATCACTTTCCAGCGCCGCCGGTGACCGGAGCCCACCGGAATCCATCCCGGAAAATATCAAAAAAATACTTCCAACAACTAGCAGGCTGCTTTGTTGGTCTCGACTGCACTTTTGAGCAGTTGAGATCAAATAGCAATAGCATCAATATTGGGCCGGATCCTTCGAGACTGTTTCAGCTCAGGTTTGTTCTCCATGTAATATCGTACGGCTCCTATCGTATGATTTTCTCTTCAATGTACATCGGATAGTGAAGGATCAAGACTACAACCTAGGATTTTTCTACATCTCTATAAATCATTGTAATGGTCTCCATAAAAGGAGCTATACTTCATCTGAGAGTTTTCCATTGTAAACAACATAGTATATTCTAGTGAGGTATGAAAGATAGATATGTTATTGGTGAGAGTATTGTAACTCTTATATCTTCTCTAATTGAAACTATCTCGGTCATTTCTTCTTCGGATTAGGTTTGCTGAACCGGGACAAATCTTGTATAGTATTGTGCTTGGTGCGGTCTATGTTGTTTAGTTGTTCGTTGTGATTGGCTGACGCCTCTTACTCTAACCCTCCGCTACGCTGAAATTCTCTAAGAACTGGTATTAGAGCACCAGCTGTTCCTCACAATTTTGAGAAAGAAGATTATGGCGAAGAGGCTATTGGGATTATGAATGGAAATAAGAGGAACTATTGAACTATATAAGGTGTTTGCATGCCTATAAACAAGTCTTGTTTAACTTTTGATAAGGATAATAGAACTTTATATAAATCTGAACACATAGCTTGTAAAACATGCATGCACACAAATAATGATGGAGTAAACATAAATCTAGACATAGGTAGTTTATGTGAAGTGGAGGAATATTAAAATATATATGTTACTGTATCTTCTACCAAATAAACGATGATAGATATTAAAAATATATATATAAAAATGGGCCTAACTTGTGTGTTGAATTCCTGTGTCTCTAATCTCTAATCTCTAATATTATAATGGGAGAATTCGACTTAGTGTCATTTGTAAATTTATAAATCTACCAACGCGTGCAATACACGTACATAACTATTATAAAGGGGCTCTGAGGTTCAAATCCAGACTACATCTGAATTTTTACTTTAAAAAATATAAATATTAAGACGTGCATTGCACGTGTAAATTACTAGTATAATTTAATTGTTATATATTTTCTTACCATAACAATTTATAGAAACAATTTACGAGGATTATATACATATGTAGAAAAATCTGCTACGCATAGAATACACGGACCCGTCAGACTCAATCTCTACTACTATAATGGGAGAAGGCCTTAGTGTAATTTGTCCATCTACCAACCCGTGCAACACACGTGCATAATTATTGTAAATGAAGTTTTAGATCAAATCCAGACTACATTGAATTTTTACTGTTAAAAAAAACTATATTTATTAAGACGTGCATCGCACGTGTAAACTACTAGTATTTTAAACCAGAAATCACCCCCATTTAATAAATGGGCTGAACAATAAATCGAGACCAATTAAAATATCATCAATTCGGCCCAGCCCACTTAATAAGTAAATCAGTAAGTCAATTCAGTCCGTGCTCCGCGTCTCGCTCGCCGGCGTCTTCGTCCGCCTCTCCTCCGATCCCACCTCCGTTCCGTACATTCCGTCGCCCGTGTTCGTATTTGTTTTAGGATGCATGGGTTGAGTGAGTGACACGTGTCCTTTCAGCCAGGGGAGAATGGTGGGTATGTTTGTTTGTTGACTTTTGGAATGCATGCAACATATTTTGTTTAATGCCTTTGTGGTGATTAAGTTGTTTTTGGATGATATGTCTCAGTTCTCATATAAATTAATATATATATGACATGACAATGTAGAAAGCACACACTTTTATTTGATAGCTGTGTTATGTCGAATATGTAGATCAAAGACGAAACTAGATACCGTTCACTTTACTTTACGTCTAGGCATCTGAGAATCTGGTATATATTTGTTGAAAGTCAGTATCATATCTTGATTTTGGGGAACTGAACTCAAACTGTAATTTACTGATTCTGTAATTATGGTTGATATGCAATTGTGTTTATTTATCTTTTGCGTAATAATTTTGCTTAGGAGTATTGTTCCAAACTTTAAAGACTGAATTTTATATATAGTGAAAGTCAGACAAAAATGTGACACGGTCGAAATGCTGTCTTTGGACTCTTTGCTAACAGTTAACAGTACATATGAATATGCATGTCATATATGTTTGATTGATTATAATTTCATATAATATTTAGAACCATTGATGCTTCTATCCCTCTAGAAAAATATTTAGGAACCTATTATTAAGTTTGTCACAAAAAGATACGTAAACGTACCCTGTTCATAGTTCCTCGTAAAAGTTGATATTAGTCACATAACTTCATTCTTCTACTTAATAAACTCTTCTAAATGTAGAATCACGAAAACATATTTTTATGTTTCAGGCATAATCACATTTCCCCTTAAGATTGAAAAACAACATAGAATACTGGTAGTAACTCTATGTAAGATAGTGTCAGAAGTAGGGCCGGCCCTGAGTTTACGGGGGCCCGAGGCGAACTCCCGAAATAGGGCCTCCATACAAAATTTATTTTTTAAAAAAGTTGTTAAAAAAATTTTTTAATTTTTTTCTACAATTCTTAAAAACCGATATATATGAAGAAATATATGGAGATTTAGGGATTTGAGAAAAAAAATCTCCATACAAATTCAAGCCCAACTAAAATAAGGCGGTCCAAGTACTAATTTTAAAAACAAAAGCCCAAAAAATTTCAATTTGGGGGCCCCTAAAAAAATATTTCGTGAAAAATCCGTACATGTAAATACAAAAAAAAAGTTGGGCCCCCCTAAAATTGCAAAAAAATCGGGGGGCCGACCCTAGTCAGAAATAATAAATAAACACAAGTCTAATGGACATCCTAAAAAATCCGTTAGATTATTGAGAGTTTGAGATCACAATCTTACTTAATGCATACAACAACTTGATCGTAAGTTGGTTGTACAATACGTATACAACAACTTCAATTCTAGCCACACATGCTTTATATTTATGGTGTCTCTACCAGTGTAGTCGAAGGTCTGCCTAAGGCGCAAGGCACAAAAGCCTAAACTGTTTACTTTTCATTCTTGCAAGGCACACTAAGGCCCAATCTTGAGAATGTGAGAGGTCATGGGCTCAAGTTATGCTCACCACTTTTAGTAGTAGCATTCTTCCAATGATTAAGGAAAAGATATAATTACTGCACATAATATTATAATATATAGGGAAAATGACCATATAATTTATGAGAAAATTAAAATTCGGAGGGTGGATTGGAATGAAATAATTGAGAAAATTGGTAATAGACTGGAAGGATGGAAGGGGAAGATGCTTTCCCTAGGTGGGCTGCTTATTTTACTAAATTCGGTAGTTAGCTCAATTCCACTATATTTTTTTTTCATTTTACGAGATACCAGTCTGGGTTATCAAGATAATCGACAAATTAAGAAGGCAGTTCCTATGGCATGGGTCGAGGTAGGAGAAGAAAGGTTACTCATTAATCAGATGGGGGGTGGTTTGCAGACGCAAGGAGTTTGGTGGCTTGGAGGTTGTCAATCTTCGACAAATGAATCAAGCGCTACTCTGCAAGTGGTGGTGGAAACTCAAAATAAAGACAAAGGCAAAGTGATCTACACTGATAAAGGAGACTTACATCAGGAATGGATGTCTATACCAGAAACAGAAGAATAAGGCGTCCATGTCAGGGTTTTGGCAGGGAGTCATGCAAACCAAATATATTTTCCTGATAGGTGTCACTTTCTTAATTGGCAATGGGGCATCCATCTGCTTCTGGAAGGATAAATGGTGCGGGCCAATAAATTTAAAGAGAAGATTTTTGGAGGCCTACAAATTTGCTACAGATAAAAATGATTGGGTTGTAAGACAATGGAGGAACGATGAATGGAGACCAAGATTAACGGGTAGGCTAAGTAAGGCGGCTAGGAGACAAAAGAAGGAAATAATTCTTTTTCTTCAGGATTGGAGGCCTACAGGAGAGGAACATAAAGATTTTTTTATGGATTTTTTTAGGACCCATCGTTACGGATTTTTTTAAATATATTTTGGTCTATTACCGTGGGCATGTTTTTATCTAATTTCTGTGTCATTGTTTGTGTGCTGCATAATTTTTTTTTTTAAAGAACACTTTCTTTTAATTTTAGTATGGCATCTGAATTGTAGATACTATCAACTTTCCTAGAAACATCTATTGTTAGTAGTACACACTTAAATTTTTTTCCCAGTTACATATAGACCCATACGATGCATAATTTAATTTACTTAATAGAAATGGAAAGTCTTCAGCTTTAATAAATTAATATTTAGGAATGAGATTATCACATTTTCATATTTGCATTAGAATCTGATGTTGCTGATTGTTGTTG
This sequence comes from Hemerocallis citrina, assembly GCA_017893485.1. Classification (NCBI taxonomy): domain Eukaryota; kingdom Viridiplantae; phylum Streptophyta; class Magnoliopsida; order Asparagales; family Asphodelaceae; genus Hemerocallis; species Hemerocallis citrina. The sequence continues at coordinate 267,167 of CM030363.1, forward strand.
TCATGGAAACAAGTTAATTATCATTTAGATAGTGATGGATTCTCAAAAAATAGTTCTTCAAAGTCCATGCATCTTCCATCTATCACTTAGAAAAAGGAAAATGACCTATCAGCTAAGTTTTGTCTTTGTTTTTGACAGGTTATTATATCTCGAGGATACCAGAAATGCTGATCAAATTCAAAGCTTGCTGTGATATAGTAAGTGGTCTGAGCTCACTTCCTGTAGTTTCAATATTTCGATCAACTATATCTCTCAACTCATTAATTGAGCATGGCCACTCCTTTTATGGAAGTTGGGTCATGTCGTAGATCTGTCAGATACATATCCGACACAACAGTTCTTATTAATAAATGATGTCTGAGAAATTTTCGCATGGCTTGTTACCTTGTGTTGATATGTCGATGTCCATTCTTCTTAGATGTGCTTGAAATGCCAGCAAAATATACTAGCGACATGCTAAAAGAAATTTGACATTGATGATGATTATACTTGTGTATTGTGGGTATCGATTTTTTGTTAGTTCAGAATCTGCAGGTAATGTATGATAAAGAAGGAAACATTTGTTCAAGATCCCCTAATTTGACCTACTTTTATACACTATAAACCCCTCGCCATTCCAAGTATTTGCTATTGTGAAATCTGTCACATGTCATAGTTAACTTGGAACAATTTTGGGATAGTCATTTTATCCAAATATGACTGTGTTTGGTATAAGATGACCTCAATCGTAATAGAACAGTTTAAGAAAATATAGTTCATGAAATTCACAGTTCAAATGAGGGATTTAAAACTAATTTTCCCAAGAAAGACTGGGATTGATATCCTGCCTTGAACTGATTAATCATACAAATTTCTAATCAGAAAGGTAATTACTGTGGCAGTCTCTAAAACACATATAATTGTTACTTAGTCGAATCTCTTATCTAAATAGTTTTTATGAGACCAAGTTATCAAGTGAAGTACATAGTTTGGCAAAACATTGAAGCGATTTTAGTTTTCTACTAAGTGCTCTTTGCGCACGCATGTACGGGAACAAAGTTCATGGGTTGAACATGATGAAAATGAAAACTTTGACCCTGCACCATGGTCAATTCTAATATGGATCAAATGTTTGACTTTCAATTTTGTTGCACGAGCAGCGAGTACGAAATTTTGACAATCTTTGTACTGCATTTTGAGTAAATTGCGGAGAAATTCCCTCCTTTTTCATTTAAAAAAAAAGACGGGAAATTACTTCATCGTTCATGTTTTCAGACCAGCTTTCTGTTTCTAACTTGTGAGTGTACCATGTTTTATACTTTCTTGAATTCGGACTCGTGAATAAACCATGTTTTCGAAGTTCATATTGTTTTGATACACTTATGTAGCGAAATTCAGAAAGGACCGCAAAACTAAGTTACTTATTTGTCACACATCAAGAGATTATTAATGTAGAGATCGATTAGCTTATTTTTGTGCTGTTTGCCTGAATATGATACACACGGGTGTAAAACTATATGAATGATTTGAAACTAAGTGATCAGTACAAATCCAAATTTGATTTAAGAGATAACACATAAGCAATTTCCTGTAAATAGGAATATTGAAATCCACTTCAGTTCTAAAAGAAATAAATCAAAATATCAAAAATAAAAGGTCAGAAAATCATCACTTTTGGGTATCATAAATCATAATGATGGCAGCTGTATAATGAATTGCATATATATATAATTGGTAGCCTTGTTATCAGTTATCACAACTTGGTAAAATCACACCAGTTGTTATGTTTTACTATGCTTGAATCCTGCGTCTATTTATGCTTTTTTTGTTTTTTTTGATCATAAAGGTTGGCCAAAGCCCCCCCCCCCCCCCCCCCCCCCCCCCGAGTTTCATTAATAAGATTTTAATAAAACAGAAAAGACCAGCAACGGACAATGATATTCATGATACCCACATTCGGGCCATGATATTCATTGTCCCTCCAAAGTAATACTCCACTACCTAGGTCGCTCCGGAACCCAAGCAACCCACCAAAATACATAGAAACAAATAAAAAGACCCAAAATACAATGGCGACCCCGTAGGACTCCAAATTACATCAAAATAGACATGATGCCACACACACCCCCAAAAGACAACCGGATGTGTTTGTCGCCGCCTCACACCATGGAGTCAAGCCTCCTCTGATGTGCCTCCCCTTTCCTGTAATACATCCTGGCTGGTTGCAATGTCCTTGTATATGGCCTTGATCTTCTTAGTCTGTTCGTCACCTGCTGTTTTAGTCCAGAACAGAATATTATCAATAATCTTGAAGAGCAATTGTTGAGGCATGATGTGTCTGTGAGTGCTTCTAAAGATTCTATTATTCCTTTCTAGCCATATGCCCCAACATATCGCCGCCACCCCCGTTTCCCAAAAACGGAGCTGGTTGCCTTGGATGTGCCCCTCTTTCCACCTACCCCACCCCCTCCCCCCCATGCGTCAAGGACCATGTCCGGTCCTTCGCCGTAGATACCGAATCTGGTAAGGAGGTCTCCCCAAAGGGGCCTCGCAAAGCTGCACCTAACAAGCAGATGGTCGACCGTTTCATTCTCCTGATTGCACATTACACAGTTAATCGGCCCTTGCCAGCTTCTCCTAACCAAGTTATCCCGAGTTAGGATTGCGTTTCTACATGCCAGCCAGTTAAAGGTCTTCACTTTAAGAGGTGCATATGCCTTCCAAACCGGATCAAAAACTCTCATCCCCCCATCGTTTAATCTTTTATACGTCGATTTCACCGAGTAAACTCCCCCTTTTTCCTGCTCCCATATAAGTTTATCCTCGAGGTCATTCCCTGTTGGCTTCCAGTCTTGCAAGAAATCAATGAGTTCCTGTTTTTGTCTTCTAGCCTCGGTAGTAAGTCTGCCTGAGAGTCTTGGTCTCCATTCCTCATGCCTCTTGAGTTCCTATTAATGCAATTTTTAATCTGTGACAATTTGGCAGTTTGGAATGTTTTCTTACGTGGCCCATACTCACCACCTTGAACCCATTCTTCTCCATGAGCTATCAAGAAAAAGAGTCGTGATCTCTTTGCATAAAAAGATGAAGGCAACTTGTCATTGAATCACTACCTATCAAAATTTGACACGGTCTTTGTTCTAGGTCACTTTCAAGATCACCTTAATTAAGCATGTTTTTAGTCGTCATGAGTTCCAACTTGGCTCAGTTTCTGCTCTTTTATTATTCTATGGGAACTTTGCATACTTGTTAGTTTTTTTTTTTTTTTTTATCGTAAAAGGTTGGCAATTGCCTCCCAGTGTTTCATTAAAAAATTTATCAAAATAAACAACCAAAAATAAGGCTTATGAACTTCAGATCCCAACAGGCTGGGTCCTGAAATTCATACACCCCAACCAACAAACAAAAATACAACAAAATCTAGTCCTACTGATCGGCCATCCCTGCCAGAATAACTTTCTCGTGCCAATTTGGGCTCACTTGTTAGTTGTTAGTTGCATACTTGTTAGTTGCACAAGCTGCAACTAGCTTTCTTCCGTACAAGCTCTTCCCTTGTTTACAGGTGTATATGTCTAGAATCAGTAAACAATTGATCTGACCTTTTCGGCCCGAGAGAGAGGGAGGGAGAGAGAGAGAGAGAGAGGATTAGCTTCTGCTCAGTATGTTTACACCCCTTAGAGGATTAGCTTCTGCTCAGTATGTTTACACCCCTTGAGAGAATATTAAGTGGAAACACTTTTTCAGAGAGAGAGAGAGAGAGAGAGTATGTTTACACCCCTTAAGAGAATATTAAGTGGAAACACATTTTCTTTACAGCACTTCTGCAGACGACACTTCTAAGTTGCACAATTTTTTGTCCACTCCACTAGCTATCGAGAGCCCTTTAGTCAAGAATGAGCTTAAGAACCATTCTTTCTCTTTGCTAATTAGGGAAACTTCTGCAAGGAGATCAGCTCGAAGTGGCTCTTCATTCCATCTAACGGCCTGGAATGAGGATTTACTGGGAATTCCTTTGGAAATCACAATTTTTTTTGGATCGTTAAATTGTGGGTTGAATGTCCACAGTGTTCCATTAAAAAGAATTTAACAAAACATACAGCAAAAAATAAGGTTTATGAAGTTCAGATCCCAACATGTTGGATTCTGGAACTCATACACCCCAACCAATAAATAAAAAATACATCGAAATATAATCCTATTGATCGTCTGAACTCTCCAAAGAGAATTTCTCGTGCCAATTTGAGCTCAGTCTCTCACTCAGTCACCCGCTTGTACATCGTTTATTCTCTCCAACTATCGCCCGATTCCCTCAATCGCCCACAACAGTGACCCGAACATCAACCCTAAAAGCCACATGAGAGATACAGCAGGCAATCCACCTATCTGACAACTTATACTTATTGTCCAGATTGAGTCCTCGTTCTCCCTCCCTCGCTTAATCCTTGTTGACTCTCACCACCACAACGCGACGAGGTAGACATTGCACATGATCCCTCCAAGCCCCCTGAAGTGAAAGAGTCCTAACGGCACCCCTCTCTTTGACCATGCTCAGTCAAAGAAGAGCGCAAATTATAAACTTCTCTGGCAAACGTCGCCCACACCAACTATAATCCATTTCGCTGCTAATTGTAAATCGGTTGTAATTTGAATATTAAGGTAATTTGAAACCACATCTATTGTATTTGTCTTTTCCTGGAAATAAACCTAATCTATCAGCAACTCCCTGTTTGTGTTGACCAAGATCCTGGAATTATCCACAACTCCCTATTTCCTGGAAACAAGCCTAATGGGGACTTGTGGTTTATAAGAAGGCGGCTAGTGGCACATTGGGTGCTTAATTAATAAATAAGTACATGACTTGACCTTATTATTAGTTGCGAGTTGTATTCTTTTATTCCTCCACATCAAATATTAAACGAATGTATAATCAATGACAGAGACTGTTATTCTATAGTTGTACAACTAGTTCATTTAAAGAAAGGATTCTTGGTAAGCAAACCCTGAGGACTTGGGATATGCTGATCACTCTATGATTATTTTGTTATCATTAACTATTATTGGTACTTACTTTAATTGGGAAATCAGTATGTACCACATGTTGTTGCCAAAGGAAATTTGTGGATAATCTTATGTTGACGTCGATGCAGTCAAATAGTAAATTTACACTTACAGTAAATGGAATTATAGGGCTGCAAACGAGCCGAGTTTCGTGAGGCTCGAGCTCGGCTCGTTAATCAATCGAGCTCGGTTTCAAGCTCGAGCTCGGCTCGAGCTCGAGTCGAGCCGAGTTTTGACCGAGATTTGACCGAGTTCGAGCCGAGTACTCGCGAGCTTAGCCTAATAATTACAACACGCTCAAGCTCGAGCTCAGCTCGTTAAGCTGTCGAGCTTGATTTTGTGCTCGAGCTCGTCTCGAGTCGAGCTTTGACCGAGCTTTGACCGAGCTCGAGCCGAGTAGCTCGCGAGTAGCTCGGATCGTTTGTAGCCCTTTCAGAGGGAGGACCTACCTCCAGTTATTGTCCGAATTTAGTATGTGTTCTATCATATCAGTCGGCTGGTGCGAAAAAGACTATTTATTTTTTGATCAACTTATAGTTTACCTAACTATCTTTGACTCTATTCTTTAACAGGATATATCAGAATTTTGTAGGGTTATACAAAGGCATCATCAACCACTTGATCAGCGCTCATTTGGTAATCTCATTATTATATATATCACGCATTTCATCAATTTGTTGTTATAGTCAATCTAACAATATAGTCTTGACATAAAGTCTTGTAGAGACACAGGAATTATATGTGATCAACACTCAATTTTTGCGCGCGTGTGGGTGGTTTCTTATTCTTTGTTTTTAATATTGTAAGATTAGTTTCTTTAATCTGAAGCTACGGTGTGGACTGTGGAATATAGAATTTGAATTAGTTGAGAAAATAAAAAGTTTTCCGCGACTGCAAATTTCAGTTAGAAGTTTAGATGTTAGACGTTTATTTATTTGTTTCCAATGGTATACATCTTTTGGAATGTTAGAAGGATGAGACAAAAAACTAAGCGTAGATAAATTAATGATACTATTGTTCACAAGAAACCAACGATCTTAGCGCTACAAGAGACTAGGATTGAGAACCCAAGGATAGGGAATTTTTTAGGGCTTAGGGATTTTGATTCGTTTGATTGGCGCTTAAAATCTGCTGTGGGTTTATCGGGTGGGATAGCTCTAGGTGTTGATCACAATACTTTCAATATCATTGATGGATTCGTTGGTGTATTTTCTGTCACTGTTAGAGTTAGACGTAAGAGTGACGAGTGGGAACACATGGTTTCCTCGATTTATGAACCTTATAATTCCAACCGCATTATTGAATTCTCGGTGGAATTGAGGACAATTCGAGATAGATGGGAAGGACTGTGAGTGGTGGGTGGAGACTTCAATATTACTAGATTTCGTGATGAACACAGGGGCACGGGTGCGAGCATAGCTGATAGAAATGACTTCAGCAACATCATTAACGAACAAGAGCTCATTGAGTTTCAATCTTTTGGTAGAAGATTCACTTGGACTAATATGCAAGCCAACCCGACATTAGCGAAATTATATAGGATTCTCGTGTTAGCCGATTAGGAGGATCTCTTCCCATTTGCTTCGGTGTCAACTATGGCTAACTATACATTCGATCATGTCCCCTTGGTGCTAGATTGAGGAATAAATAGAAGAGTGCAACATCGCCCATTTCGGTTTGAGAAAGCGTGGACCTTGAACGATAAGTTGAGGGCAGTTATCGAGGAGTCCTGGAATGCGCCGATTATTGCAATTGAGCCGGTTAAGAAATGGAACTCATAAATTAGAAGATTGTGCACCCGTCTAAAGAACTGGGCAAAAGAGGAATTCGGAGGGCTAAAGAGAAAAAAAGAACTACTGAGCGACCGAATTCAAGAATTGGAGGTGATAGAGGAAGAGAGAGACCTGGAAGGATGAAAGTTTGAAGAAGTGAGAAATAAGAGAGGATATCTATACCAAATATCTGAAATGGAAGATACTATTGGAGATAGGGATCTAGGATCCAATGGTTAAAGGAATGCGACGCTAATACTGCACTCTTTCATAAGATTGCTAATGGTAAAAGGAGATGCAATCGTATAGCTGGTTTGTTTATGGTAATACTTGGGTCGATGATGAGAATCAAATTAGAAACCAGATAGATGCCAACTAAAGAGATTTATTTGGAAGTAGGAGAGAGTGTAGGTGTCCAATGGGGGACGACTTGTGGAGTGAATCTAGAATTGATGGGAGTGAAGGATTAGAGGGGATGTTCATGGAAGAGGAGGTGAAACAGGCGATCAACAGCTTGAGACAAGACAAAGCCCCGGGACCTGACGGGTTCCCTATCTTTTTCTATGAGACAAATTGGACTTTCATCAAATGAAACCTCATTCATATATTCAACAATATGTTCCTTGGAGATGCGGAAGTAGAAATGTTGAATTATGCAAACATGATTCTTATTCCGAAGAATAATGAGGTGCTGAGGATAGCTGATCTTAGACCCATTAACCTTCTCAATGGATCTTTTAAAATTGTCACTAAGGTTCTTGCGAATAGACTATCTCCTCATCTTTAGGACGTCACCGGAGATTCACAAAGTGGCTTTGTGAATGGGAGAGATATCATAGATAGCATTGCGTCAGCGCATGAGATTGTTTATAGAGTGAAGAAGGACAATGCAGACGGTTTCATGCTTAAATTAGACTTGAAAAGGTGTACGATACAGTTGAATGGGACACTGTTGATGAGGCCCTGGAACAAAAGGGATTTGGAACTGAAAAGAGGAATTGAATTAGGATGTGTGTTAGGGGAGGGAAATCTTTTATACACTTGATTGAAGAGTACGGTAGGAAAATTAGATGTCGCAGAGGGCTTAGGCAAGGGGATCCCCTCTCCTTACTCCTATTCTTAGAAGCTAATGCCTTAGCAGAAATTTATTAAAAGAGGATCTGAGGTAGGGATTGTAAAGGGCGTGACAGTTAGAGGAGTGTCCGAGTCAGTGTCTATCTTACAATACGCGGATGACACTTTGATGTAGGAAGCGGCAAACCTGAGGGAAGTTATGTCTCTAGGAGCTTTGCTAAGATGTTTCGAAGGATGGTCTGGACTTTCCATTAACTTCAATAAGAGTTGTGTTATCAATCTTGGAGACGATAGTACAACATCAATGGAAACAATTACGACCTGCTTTGGATGCGTGAGAGGAGAGTTTCCGCTAAAATACCTCGGGACGGCTATCAGACCGGGCTGCATGATGGGGCAAGATTGAGTGCTTATTGTGGAAAAAGTTGAGAAAAGGTTAGTGGGATGGAAATGGAAGTTCTTACTGTTTGGTGGTAGAATCACGTTAATATCTTGGTTTTGAGTAGCTTGCCTACTTATTTGATGTCAATATACGAACTTCCGGCTTGGGTTATCAATAGAATAGATAAGTGCAGAAGACGGTTCCTGTTGAAAGGGGCGAACGAAGGCAACAAGGGCTTACACTTAGTCAGTTGGGGGAGGGTGTGTAAGAAAAAAAGAATTTGGGGACTTGGAGTGGTGAACTTGAGAGACATGAATAAAGCTCTGCTTTGCAAGTGGTGGTGGAAAATGCAGAGAAGACAAAAGTTGTCGTGGTGTAAGTCCTTTGCAAAATATCGTAAACAAAAAAAGTTTCGATACGAAGGGCAAAATGTTCATGAAAAATCTTCTTATCTTTGGAAAGGAATCGCGAAAGTTGCAGACAGTTTTCATGCTAATATGACATGTCGGGTTGAGAATGGAAAATATACTACTTTTGGAAGGACAAATGGTGCGGTAAGAGCGTCCAATCCCTTTTTCCGGAACTTTCATTGGAAATACATAATGAAGATGCACTGGTGGCGGATCTTTGGAAGGGTGGAAGATTAAGATTTGAGGTGGGGAAGACTGGTCAGAGGAAAGTAAGGAGAAAATTTGAGAATTGAAGAACATTATTATAGAGGGTGGACATAGAAGGGGGAGGAGGAAAACGAGAGGATGTGGTGCATAGATTCAAGTAGGGAGTTCTCAGTTGCGTCTATGTATTACTGGCTCAACGATGGTAGGTAAGAAGTTCGGATGCGCGTTTCATTTGGAAATCACATGTCCCGAACAAAGTGAAGGCATTTTTGTGGCTAGTAGTGAATAATGCTGTCCTATCAAGAGTTGTTCTACTGTCCCGTAATTTGCTAATGGATACTAGGTGGGCAAGATATAACTTAGGGAAAGAGGACACTATTCACATTCTATTTTTATGCCCTAGGGCAATATTAGCTTGGGAGGTTGTTTGTGTGGGTTTCGATGTGTTTGAGTGCCCTACGTCCTATAAGGACCCGTGGGGATTATGGAGAGCTAGGGTGATTAAGAAAGAGTGTAGGGTCATATGGGATATCATGACGGAGAATCTACTAGTATGATTATGAAAACACGCATCATTCCTATCTAGCCATAGGATCCATATAGTAGCAGCAACACAGACTACGTATGGATGATAGCGAGTAGTTGTTGCTCATGTATATGTTTAGGTTTATTATTGGCATAGTAGTAGTTGTTGTAGTAGGCTAAGCATAGCTTGGGTTGATCTTGTAATCTTTTGATGTATTTGATGTTTTGGCTCCAAGGTGGAGGAGGGTATGGATCTCTTTTATCAGGTTGTTTCGTTAACAGTTCATTAATGAAATCGGTGACATTTTTGTCACCTATTACTCAAAAAAAAAATGATATTCTAAATAATTCAGTTCAGATCAATTTTCGCTGTTCATATCCACATCTACTGGATTTCTTTGTGTTAATATTTTGGAATAAACCTTGTTCAAAGAAACTTAATCTCTTAAACATTTACTTCTACATGTATGATTTACTCGAATATTTAATTGGTATTAATACTTTGTACATTAATTATCCCTTAAACTTACAATTATACATAAGTAATTTCCTAAAATATATGATTTTCTTGTTAGCTAGTATTAATTAATACTTTGCATATGGGTCTATTGTTGTAGTTGCACTACATGTTTATTGCGCATATGTAGCTGATTGTTTGAGGCCACACAACCACAGACCTCTTCGTTTTAAGTTAGTATATTGATATATTTCATAGTATTCCTTATTTGTTCCAACGCCACCCATACGACAAAATCATGATGATTTTTTGGCTTCTTATAGAAAATTCCTAGCTCTGTCAGTCTGTCACTGATCGTTACACTACATTGTCAATTGACAATGCCTTGAACGGTAGTAGGTCAAGTCCCAATGGATATCGTAGTCAATAATCTGGTGTCGTTGTTTTTTGGTTGTGTGACTCGTCAGCTGTTTGCCAGGCAGTCGAGTCGACTAAGATCACCACCATCCAAACTAGGCCCATTTCTAGGGTTCTCTTAATAGGGGCCAAGATAACAAGGATATCGCTATCCAAAAAACAAGGAAATTAACTATTGACGATGATACTATCAGATTCATAGTATGACAGCATTACTTGTGGTCCAATATATTCCCTGGCTTGGTATGCCATGCCGACCTTCTGATCGTGATCTGACGATTGTGAGTGTTTGATCGACATGTGCTGTGCAGCCCATGTGGATGGACTGGAGCCTGGAAACATTGCGGGGCTAGCACTGAAACTTGGATATATATATATATATATAATGCACATTACAGGCAGTCATTATCATGGATGGATAGAACTTGTTAATCTGAACATTAGAATATATATAATTGAAAAAGAACAAACTGAGATTGGAAGGGAGCTCTGAAGACTGCCATGCATAACCTGAATTCGGGCAGCTCCTGCACTATCCATATGTGGATCTAGTAAGACTTTGTAGGATTCACTTGGGGATCCAAACACGCTAAACATCTATCATGCATATATATTGGTCTATTGAGAAATCTGCAAGATCTAGTTGGGGATCTACTTTGAAGAGTCCAAACTCTAAAATCAACTATTGGTTTATTGGGTTCCATTTCTACACTAGCCAAACTTCCCTTTTCAAAGTATATATATCTACATTTGGGGTTGATTTTTTTTTTTTTTTTTTAAATCCTTGATAGAATTGAGGATGATGTGCACTGTTGTTGAAGGACTATATGTTCTTATTGCTATCTTCTTCTTCAAACAGGAAACGGCAAGCTCTGGGTTACTACTGGGTCAGGTCCTACATGCTGGTACTGCAGAGTACCTCTACTGTACGTAAGATTTGTAATGGCAGCTGAAACAGCAATTGCATTGAAAAGAGTGCCTCATATCAAATCGGGCGTTTGGGTTTATTCTCAAATCTTAATTTAATGGTTGATTATTAAAGAGCACAAATTTCAAATCAGGCATCTTGCAATCCAAGATCATAGGAATTTCTTTTACCCTTTTGCAGCTTGATTTTTTCCCCGCAATAGGTCACTTTTTGAAACTAATTCTCAAAATACATCACTTTCGAAACTAATTCTGAAAATAGATCAGTCCTCATAGACTGCAGTACCGAATTGCAGCATCTTCGATAACTAGGCCGCAGTACATGTCATATAATGCTGAACTTCTAGACTTGGGAAAAAAAATTCCAAGTGTAAAATGTGAAAAATACGAGACCTTGATATAACAAAGACCGCAGTTATATACTTCGTAGGACCTAGTTTTCAGCATACAATTGATGTCGCAGTTGTGGACTTCGGCCTATGTTATATTGAGGTACTGCGGCCTCATATTTTTCACATTTTACACTTATGAAATTTTTTCACAAGTCTCAGGGTCTATTAGCTATGATATGTACTTAGGCTGCAATTGTGAACTACAGCCTAGAAATAGAAGAGGCCGCAATTCAGTACTGCGGCCTATGGTATACAGGGTCGGCCCCACCCTTGAGGCAGCCGCCTCAGGCCCCTGGAGTTTTTGCGATTTTAGGGCCCCAAATTTATACTTTCCTTGCAAATATAGGCACATATTTTGCGCATAAATAAATACTGTTATTACGGGCCCCCAAAAATAATTATTTGAGCCTTTAAAATTTTTGACTTCTTCAATAATATATATTTTACATATTTTACTTTGAATAATGTGCAAATTTTTTATATCCATGTTGTTATTGTTTTTTTTTTGTTTTTTTTTTTTGTGTGTATTAAGGGGCCCCATTTCGGGAGTTCGCCTCGGGCCCTCGGGGTCGGCCCTGATGGTATATCGAGGCCACGGTATTCAATTGTAGCCGCGTATTTTTCATATTTTACACTTAGAATTTTTTTTTCTCAAATCTAGGAGTTTGACATTATATGACATGGAGGCTGCAATTCGGTAATACGGCCTATGAGAACTCATCTATTTTCGGAATTAGTTTCGAAAGTGATCTATTGTAAAAATTAGTTTAAAAAAGTGACCTATTTAGGGAAAAAACCTCTTTGCAGCTTTAGGACACGACTATAGACAGTTAATTCCTCTCCATTCCATAAGCTTGGCAGCTGCTGCCAAGTGGCATCTATGAAATGCACTTCGATTCCTTTTCACACCATATCTAGATTGGAGGTTGACTTGTCCCTCTTTTCTTGTCATCTATATATAACCCCTCTCCCTCAACCTTGTTCTGTAAGTAGATACATCCCATTATTATTCTGTCTTAGTTGATCATATATATATAGAATCATCTAATAATGAGCTGTTTGAGTATGATGGAGGCAAGATTGCCACCAGGGTTCAGATTCCACCCAAGGGATGAGGAGCTGGTATGCGATTACCTAATTAACAAGATTGCAGGAGATACCAACAACTTGATCCTGATGATGATGATAGATGTCGATCTGAACAAGTGTGAGCCGTGGGATCTTCCTGGTGAGTTATATACTGTGTAAATCTTTTTTTTTTTTTTTTTTTCAAATCAAATTGGATGAAATTTCTTAAACTTTTAGTTCTCTCACAATTATCATACTGAAGAAAATTAGACTGTTATCATGCATAATTTTTTTTTTTTTTTTTCGATCGTTTACGGTGGGTTTAAGCCCCTCGCGTTCCATTGTTATCATGCATAATTGTTGCCAGCATGAGTAATTTTTAGTTCTAATATTCAACTTCTTGTAACTTTTGTTCATTAAAATGTTTAATATTTCTTATGAAAATATAGGCTAGAAGCTTTATCAAGTTCTAAGCTTATTAGAGATTGTTTGCTTGCATGATTTTATTTTCTTTTTCTTCCTAAGATTCTATCTTACCAATATTGCAGCAACCTTCCATTATAACTCTTCATCTTATATATATATATATAGAACAAAGTAGGTTTCATTTACTTTTTCTGAATCTCTGATATTGATTACTATATTATTCTATTTAAATTTTCTGATAAGGTAGCTTGATAAATTTCCAATTCCACATGCATGTATGTAATTACTTAATTCTTTGAAAGAGGAGATATTTCTCTTCCTTGTCCCATGCAGAAAGATAAGCCATTGAATTGATGTTTGTTTTTTTCCTAGGGTTCTTGTCTTGATCTTCTACCTTTTTGTCATGTTTAGAATTTGTCTTTTAGGCTTAAACCGAATTGATGAAATTGCCATTCTTTCCTGACTCAATATCCTTCCATAGATCATATATTTTTATTTAAAAAAAATATTTTTCACAAATTTAAATGGAAAATGAAAGGAATATTTGTGTTAGATACATTTTAATATTTCTTGAATGATATTCTCTCTATCATATGTGTCTTTAGTCCATCCATGATAAGCCTTGCCACCTTTATATCCCTATTCCTAAACCTATGAGAGAAAATCAAATAGGAATGAATAAAGCCGAAAGATGGAAACCTTTCTTTTTCTAAAGTAAAATTTACATTAATTGTTCCTTATTTTCCCTTTCTATGTTTTGGATAACTACCTCAATTTAATAGTGAAACTTTAAAGAAATGGTATTTTTCTTTTTTGACCTTATGACATTGTAAGAATATCAAACTAATAGATGATTCCTTCTCATCTAACTATTAAAAACAGTAGGTCTATGAGATATATTTGAATGTTTTGAGATATCCAAATTGTATTAATTAATTTGACTTCTTGTTTACTTCTATACAAATGGGAAAAGATATCATCGGTTGTGAAAAATGTTTGAAAGATAGAGTTAAAATATAGAAATCATTACTTACTCTAACTAACCGAGCTAAGAACTTAAAAATTATGATGGAAGAAGCCTTGTTATGGAACATTTGTTTCAAAATAAACTACCTAAGGTGATGAGATCTGTTTCATAATTCACTACAACAAAAGCTTGTTATTTGTTTTGGTTTATTGTCATTCTTGTATATACTACTAGGGTCAGAAGAATAGAGGTCCATACTAGTTATGAACATACTATCAATTATTGAACTTTAATACAATCATATTTATTGGTGTAGAGATGGCATGTGTGGGTGGCAAAGAATGGTACTTCTTCAGCCTTCGTGATCGGAAGTATGCAAGTGGGCAGAGGACAAACAGGGCGACCGTGTCTGGATACTGGAAGGCCACCGGGAAGGACCGACATGTAACTCGAAGAGGAGTTCTTGTGGGAATGAAGAAGACATTGGTGTTCTACCAAGGAAGAGCCCCCAAGGGGAGAAAGACTGACTGGGTCATGCATGAATTTCGCTTAGAATCAGCTATTGACATACCAAATTCTTCTGCTAAGGTAATTTTCAGGCCATTACATGAAAATATGGAAAACTTCTTTATATATTTCATTTGATTGTGATTGATCACTGGTATTCTGAATTCATTTCATACACCTCAAACCCCACATTGCTTTATAAATGTTTAATAAAGAGCTGCATCATAGCCTGGTCTCGAACCATGCCAACCCTTGACCATCTGAGCTACATTTAGAAGGGCTAACCATGTTTAAGTGAATGATTGAAAACAAATTTTCCTCAATAATTATTTAATCCAAAACTTAAGTTTGACATGTTGATTTTTACAGATCTTCTTGTAGCTAGAGAGCTGATGATTTAATACTCCAGTCTGGTAACTATTTAGAATTGATTACTTCCCTCATTTCGTTTGAATATGAATAAATAAATCAACTTAGTTTTGTTTGATTGTTGGTGAGGGAGATTAATAATAAATTTCGTTGACAATTAGGATTAATTAATTGAAGAGTTGCTATTTGAGTAGTTAAATCACTTATTCTTAAGAAGGTAGGTGTGCTCTAGGTGAAGATAAATAATTATTTAGAATGATTAAAATGTCATCTTTCTGTTGCAGATACATAATGTGCTTCTGATTAAGTAGAGATGTGATCTAAAAGTTAATGCTGAGCAAGATCAAATTATCCAAAAAGAGGTATAAAATTTAATCAACAAGGTTGAAAATTGGCAATGTCACAAGCCTAGATTCGCAAGTATTAGATATGTGGGTAAAGGGTTGGGATGGGTAAATGGAGGTCCAGACTACGATGTAGCCCTTTATTCCAAAAGACAAAAAAAAGAAAAGAAAAAAAGGAGATTGTTTTAGAAATATTTTTGTAGCATTATTGATGAGTTATATCTATCCTCCACCTACTATATAATTAGTGACACTTAATTAATTGCTAATTTTTTCTTCCTCCTGTGCATATAAACAGGAAGATTGGGTACTGTGCAGAGTATTTTACAAAAGTAGGGGCCCTCCTTCGAAACCAACCATGGCCACTACAAGCTATGAAGATACAACTACAAGCTCTTCCTCTCTTCCACCATTGATGGAGGATACCTACATCAACTTTGGCCAGACTTCACCCCTGGGCTTTGAGGGCTATCATGAAGGCTATCATGAGGTACAGGTGCCCCGCTTCTCCAATCCTGCATCGACCGGCCCACCAACGGCCCCGTTCACCATGAACTTTGAGCCTGATGTAGGTTCAGGATTGGACTCTGACAAAATGGTGATGAGGGAAGTCTTGAACCACTTTACTACGAAAAGGGAGTCATTTCTAAGCATGGAGGAAGCGAACATAGATAGCTATTTCAGTGAGAATGGATTGTCTCCTATGTGATAGCAGCCTTTCTCTTTCTTGTTTAATTAGGAATATTGGTTATTGTACTATTGTTGATTAGTATTTGACCTTAAATTTTGTACATAGTGTGTATAATCATACCAATATAAATACAAAGAAGAGTGCATTGGATTTGGATAATTGGCTTGTAAATGTTCTGTTCAGAAGTAAGATTTTTGGAGAAAAAAATGGAATAGTTGAGCTTGTAGGATGCTATGAGTACTTATTCTTTGAGAAAATTCTAAACTTTCAAGATATATTTACCACAACTTAAAAGTTTTGGTCTGATGATAAGGTCTTTTACAAAGATGATCAGGAGGCAAAAACTTCGAAGTTGTGGTAAGGATTGAGGGTTTAGTATTTATATTCTAACTATACTGATATGATTGGAATTTAGGATGGTGATTCAATGATGCCCAAATTCTTCTTATCATCTAACTAGGCATCATCTTCACAATCCAATTGGCATCTAAGTTTTGGATTGTTCTGCACTGTTTTTTCCTATCATCTCATCTTCTCCATCTAGCTATCTTGATTATTATTTTTCTTTAACTCTTTAAAAATTCTGAAGTTCATGTGAACGAGTCCTCTAAGGGTTGTTATAGTATGGGCCAAGATTTGGTCGCAACTTGTTGCTTACTAAAAAGTTATCTACTTGTCATTTTATTAATGTCAATTTGTTTTTTCATTTTCTCCATTGTTTAATAATTATTGTATTTTCAATATTTTTTTTTATATATATAGTGCACAAATTCCTTTTTCCGACATGCTTATAATAAACGTCGTGATATAGTGCACAAATTCATATTGGATTACAT
Source organism: Hemerocallis citrina (assembly GCA_017893485.1). Classification (NCBI taxonomy): domain Eukaryota; kingdom Viridiplantae; phylum Streptophyta; class Magnoliopsida; order Asparagales; family Asphodelaceae; genus Hemerocallis; species Hemerocallis citrina. Next base: position 283,975 of record CM030363.1, read on the forward strand.
ATATTGATGAGATATAGTTCTAAACATCGGTGATTATGATAATGATCTGATAGCGACGGTAAGAAATAGAATTAGGATTCTTAGGTATATATATGTTTTTGATTATTTACCGATGATCATGGAGTAGATTATGCGCGATTTATTTGCTCTACACAAGTTCCCCTCCATTATGATTTACAGTTTTAGAGGGAGCTTGTATGATATTGTCGTCGATCTCTTGTTTATTTATCGTTGATCGACTGATAAAGGTCGATGTCAAATTGGTAAGCGATGATATGAACTCTTCTTCTATCTTGATCAATTCTTTTGGGGAGCTTTCTCGGCCTTTGACTCTGCCCTATATGATATCAATTCACATTTTGCTTAATCTTTTTTCCCGTACCACTTAGCTGACTTGGAAATATAATTAATAATGAAAAAATATTGGAATCAAATTGTTAGGGGTGGCATCATGATTAAGTGGTCAAAATAATAGTTGTACATACAGATTGCCTTTGTTCATGACTCATAACCATTCTCTGAATCAATTCATTAGCAGTCAGTGTTAGTATTGTTCATCATCATTTAAATACCTAATATAATAGTTTAAAGAATGAGATATCAAGTAGCTTTCATGGAATTATCTTTCTGCAGATGAAAGATAACATATTCTTGATGATCACTATGATTCCCAAGTGAGCATTCCTCTAACCACTTGATAATTACTTATTCCCTGAACTCCTATTATAATTGAATGATTTGTTTCCATTGCCCACTATTGACTTGACTTCACCCCTCCTTTAATTAATGAAATTTTGAATTTCATTGTTTTGTTTTGGCCAGATTTTGAGTAGATTCTGAATTTCCATGCGTCGGCAAGATTTTGTCAGCTCTGCTGTAGTTTACCTTTTTTTGACATGATTCCAGAAATTTTAAATTTTACTATTTTGATCAAAGATGTTGTCCATTATAATTCACCGTTTTTGGTTGATTTTAAGGAATATGGATTTTATTATTTGTTCCATAGCCCCCACTATTGACTAGACTTCACCCCCTCTCCTTTAATGATACATAGTTCTCCTCCTCCTCTTTCTCGTCTATCATTGGTTGCGGTTCCTCCTTTTTGCGACAAAGATCGGTTTGGTTCAGTTTCGGCGAGGTTAACCTGGTCCTCCCCTAACCTGCCAATGCCAAAGCATTGAAAACCCGACCAATACTCCAAGAATGGCACATGTTCATGTTCAGCAGCGAAATTTATCTTAATTGCAGAGCCACTAACCAACCAACCAAGAACTGCTCCGTTTATTATCTTTCTTATATTATGTCATTAAACATCTATATAATAAATTACAAAGAAAGCTATCAAGTGGCTCACAATCAATCCCCCCAAAATCAAAGGCCCATATCAAACCTCACAAAACACATTTTCCCTCCAAAATTTCAAACCCCAAAACCAAATTTTTTTCCCTAAATAACTCATTACTTTATTACTATCTCTCTCTTCTCTCTTTACTTTTTAATGTTTCTCTCTTTTTCTCTCCCTCATCTTTCTCTCCCATTCTTTCTTTATTTATTTAGAAATTTTGATTTTAAGATATCGGTTTTGTAAAATTTCAGAATTTTTAAAAGCAAATATATCTTCAACAATTAAATTTCATTATTTTCCACACTTAAAGTTCTAAGAAGTTAGATTTTATACCCCCATTTATAATTATTTTTCTAAATTATTTTTCAACATATACTAATGGAAACATAGACTCTTAATTATAACTAATTATTGTCATACTATTCAAACTTGAGCTACATAATTATTGTTTTATTGTTTATATGGCTTTTCGTGTTTTGTATCGTTCCGAAGACGTGCCGTAGGCACGTGCCCACGGGCAAATCTAGTATGTATACAAAAAGTTAGGCTTCGTACCCATGCATGATGCAGTTTCAAATATTATACTAATAAAAAAAATATTCATTTCGCAACAATTTCGAAACATGATCAACAAGTATTTAGATAATTCCAATTTTTTTTACACATAAATATTATGATTTATGATATGTCAATAAATATTAAAAAAAAGTACAGATAGTTTATAGTGGGTACGAGTTTACTTTGAATAAGTAGTAGTAATTTTGAAACATCAACACAATTCACAACGTACAACAGAACAAAAATTTACATAAGCAAAATAAAGCTGGGTCACATAATTGCATAAGCTCCCATTCTTAACCAAAACCCAGGTTATTATTGTTCACACTGCTTGATACTTTCGGCAACCATCATACTGCCATCAGTTTTTCATGTACAACGTAAAACAGAATGAATTCCGGAGAGCCCATTTTTTCATATATATATAAATACCCACAACAATTTTTTAGTTCTATATCAAATATATCAAATAGGACCAGACTTACCCCAAATACAGGCGGATAATAGGGATTTCACAAACTTCACATTTACAACATCAAACAATTGATAATATTATCATTTCTTATTTGTGGTGACCCCCACTGCAACATTGCTCACCTGCAAAAAGGAGATAACATATAAGCATATCAGAAAGCTAGTAATTGAATTGACCTGCTATAAATAAAGTTAGATATAGAAATATGTTTATATGTTGAAGATAAGGGTGCCGGTCAGCTCTAAAGTCATTTGCCAAGTTGAGGCACGCCATCGCGTGCAATTACTTAATGCACTGCCGCCAACAAAGATATGCCAACTCCGCACCACTGTATCCTACTATATTTAGTGCAACTGTAGCCCGAGTGTTATAAGTTACTGGAAAACAATTAATTGAACTAAATGCTCAATAAAAGGTGGCATTCTTAGGAAAGGCTGTAAATGAAGTGCAGGTTACTGGTTTATTAACAATGTGTTCAAAGGTCACTCGGAAACATTGAAAAGACAATGATTTTGCTCGAAGGTGCTACTGTGCGGGAAGACACATTTAAGGACTGTAAATGTAATGGATGGTTCCAATAGCTGATTTTGTTAGATCCTGAATTACACTTGTGGGATATATAGTCCATCATTGTCAGCGATTATGATAAATTTTGTTCTAACAAAGATTATGTGGGTAATATTTTACCATTTTCAGCTGACGTTGCGAAATTCTAGTTGCCAATTTTTTCGCCAAATTTCCATGCTTCTATGTTTTGGCCACATTTTGTGCTTGTAGTCCACATTTTTTGGCCGTTTTTGCGAAATTTTGTATTTCACGGTTTTGGAAAGATTTTGTGAACAGAATAGTTCACCGGTGTCAGTCATTGTAAAGAAATTCAATATTTCATTGTTTTTGCCATATTTTATTTGCTGTAGTCCATAGTTTTTTGCCGATTTAACGAAATTTTGCATTTCATTGTTTTGTCAACTTTTTGTAAGTTATATAGTCCACAGTTTTCGATCGTTTTAAAGCAATTCAATATTTTACCGTTTTGTGAGCTACAGTCACTTTTAAGCAATATTCTGTATTTCAATGTTTTTGGTAACTTTTTGCGGGTTACACTTAGAGCTGGTATCAGGTCCTATCGGATTGGGCCCTCCACTATCCGGACCCGGTACCTCACGGGTCCAAAAATTGGATCCGGACCCGGACTTGCGAGAACCGGGTGCAGGTCCGAGTCCGCTGCGCCAACAGAACGAGGAAATGGAATCTCGGGTCCAAGTTAAAAAAATCTACCCGTCAGGTCCGGTAGCGAAAAATAAATATTTGCACTCAAGTATTTTTGCACCCAATACGGTTCCAACAAGTTTTGCACTTAAATACATGAATAAATATTATATTTACACATCTATCTTCAACAATTACTTTTATATGTATATACCTATAACCCTATTATTTAAATTCCATATATTTGGGGATATCTTTTAACGGGTCCAGGTCGGTTCTATTTTGAGCGGACCCGGACCTGGACTCGGAAGTGCAACGAGTCTTATTTTAGGATCCGGACCCGTATTGATCGGGTCGATTCCGGTCCAATGCCGGGTCCGTATATCAAGTAAATGTGACAGTGCTAGTTACACTCCACAATTTCGATCATTTCCTAGTTTTCGACCATTTTTGCTACATTTGGTGAGCTACAGTCCATAATTTTTGGCTGTTTTGGCGAAATTCAGTATTTTACTGTTTTGGACACGTTTGGTGAGCTACAATTTTCCGCCGTTCTCGTGAAATTTTGTATTTCATTGTTTTGGACACATTCTGTGGGCCCCACAATTTTCGGTTATTTTCACAAAATTGTTGTATTTCATTGTTTTGAACAAGTTTTGACTATTACGGCCATATTTCACTATTACAATTCCACAGTTTTCGGTCTTTTTCACGAAATTCCGTATTTCATGGTTTTGGCCATATTCTGTGAGATATATAACCCATAGGTTTCGACAGGATTTTCGAAATTCCGTATTTCACTGTTTTCGCCATATTTTGTGGGCGGATAATCCACAGTTTCGGTGATTTTAAAGAAATTCCATGTTTCAATGTTTTGGAACATTTTTAAGCTACAGTCCACATTTTTCGACCGTTTTCACAAATCTCCGTATTTCATTGTTTTGCAGATATTTTGTGGACTCTAGTTCACATTTTCGGTTGTTTTAAAGAAATTTAGTGTTTTAATACTTTCCCAGTTTTTAATGTTTTGACCACATTTTATAAGCTATATAGTCCACAGTTTTCGGCCGTTTTTGGGGAAATACAACATTTCAGTGTTTTGGCCACATTGTGGGTAGAAATTCACATTTTTCAGTTGTCTGAAATTCCATATTTATCTGTTTTGAACACTTTTTGATGAGCTCGAATCCATAGTTTTCAGCCACTTTTTGCAAAATCTGTATTTCACTGTCTTGGCCATATTGTGTTGAGCTATACATCCACAATTTCGATTGTTTTTGCAAAATTTTATTCTTCACTATTTTGGTAACATTTTGTAGGTTATAGTCCACAAATTCGCAAAATTCTGTATTTCAGTGTTTCAGACACATTTGGTGAGCTATTGTCAACAATTTCGGTTGTTTTCATGAAATTCAGTATTTCATTGTTTTGGGCACATTTTGTGCCGTTTCCCGAAATTCTGAATTTTAATATTTCTGCCACATTTTGTAAGCTATATAGTCCACAGTTGTCTTTTTTGAGAAATTCAACATTTCAGTATTTTGGACACATTTTGTGAGCTATATAGTCTATAGTTTGTCTGATTTTGCGATATTCCGTACTTCATTGTTTTGGTAACTTCTTGTGATACTCCACAATTTTCGACTGTTTTTGTAGAATTTCGTTATTTACTATTTTATGACACATTTTTTGTGCTATATAGTCCACATATTTTGGCCGTTTTGGCGAATATCCGTATTTCATTGTTTGGGCGAGATCTTGTAGGGGATGGCAACAGGCAGGGTAAGGGAAGAGTACGGGGTTTACACTTGCCTTACCATAAAGTCCAAATATCTTTTCATTGTCTGGGAGAAATTTCGTATTTCACTAGTTTGGCTAGATTTTGTACACTATATATAGTCCACAGTTTCTAGTTGTTTTCGCGAAATTCCGTATTTTGGTTTTGGGCCAGATTTTGTTAACTATATAGTCCCTAGTTTTTTTCCCGTTTTTGCAAACTATAATCCAATTTTCGTTCGTTTTAAAACAATTTCATATTTCACTGTTTCGGCTAACATTTGAGGGTACACAATTTTCGGTCAATTTTTTTAAAAATTTCGCATTTCACTGTTTTGGCCTCATTTTTTAGCTAGTCCATAGTTCAACGCCGATTTCATGAAATTCCGTACTGCATTGATTTGACCAGATTTTCTGAGCTATTGTTCACAGTTTTTGGGCATTTTCGCGAACACCGTTTTGGGAAAAAAAATTGGCCTATAGTCTAAAATTTTCTAAATTCTGCATTTCATTGTTTAGGATTATAGTTTTTCAAAATTTCAAATTTTTTTCTGAACAGTGAAATAGAGAGATGATGACATCGAAGTAGGACCATGACGAAGGAAAGCTTGGAAAGAAATGGTTGGTTGAGGATGTCATCAATGATGACATCGAAGGAACTTTGGATTTCTCGATTAAGGAAAGTGGTGATTCATATACCTCATTTATAATTTTAGTCCTATTAATTTAATTTGTGATTTATAGATTTGGGCTAGTAATTGGTTCTTCTATGATTTTATTTGTATATAGGATTTGTCGATTCAAGTTTCTTAAAGGTTTTAGTATATATTACTGATGTTGTTTTTTGTGTCTTTTAATGTTTTTGTGGTTGTGTTGTGATGGTGTATTTATGGAATTTATGGTTATGCGAAGAAATCGCAATAACGTTTGTGCATCTAGTATTTATCATATAGTTGGATGAGATGCACACCATTGGTGAAATTGTAATATGGATGGGAAAGTTTATATTTTGGAAATTATAAGAAAAGCTTGTTATTTGTATGCATCTCATGTCAAAATACTGGTATATATCGGAGTCTTAGGTAGTGCACTGGTTCTTAATGTGTCCACTCCATGAGCAATGAGATTTGCGCAATTTGTTTGTTCCAACCACAGACGATTGTGGGGGTATGCCTTGTCAACAGGAGTATGAAGCGTTGACTGTATTGAGAGGTGGACGTGCTTAAATTTGATTGCATGAAATTGTAATTTTTAATTTGCATATCACATCATTGAAAGTAAAGAATAGGTATTGAATTTATATGTTGTAAGAGGATATATATTTGAAGTTCGTCTTATGAGTTTTGACGAAGTTTTGAATTATTCTTTTAGGTTTTTATGGTAACGTTGAGCTCACTAGGCGAAAGCCTACCCTCATCACAGTTTATTTGTAGGATTAGGGCGTAGATCGTGGAGCCTTTGATTTGTTTCGGATTGACGGCTAGAAGGTTTTAATTGGTATAAGTATGTAATCTTGTTTATATTTGTTAAACATGGGAATTATGAAAGACGGGTATTTCACTATTTGTCGAGTATATGTTATTTGTAAGAATAGCTATTACAGAGATCTTAGGAGTAGATAGTGTATATGGTGATTTCTTATAAATTGTTGGCTACCGTTTCCTATTTTATGTGCTCGGGTTCAGGGCGTTACAACTCCAATTTACAGTCTTTGGCTGTTTTCAAGAAATTCTATATACCACTGTTTGGCTACATTTTGTGGCCTATATTCCATAGTTTTCGGTCATTTACGAGAAATTCTGCATTTCACTGTTTTGGTCACATTTTATGAGTTATAGTCCACATTTTTTTAGCAATTTTCCTAAAATTTCGTATTTCACTAGTTTGGCAAAATATTGTGAACTAGTCCACAACTTTTGGTCATTTTCGTGAAACTCCGTATTTCAGTATTTTGGCCAGATTTAGTAAACCATATAGTCTACAGTTTTTGGCTGTCTTCACGAAATGTTGTATTCCAATATTTTAGCCACTTTTTGTGAGCTGAAATCCACAGTTTTCAGACGTTTTCACGAAATTCCATATTTCCATGTTGTGGCCACTTTTTTTAAGCTTAATCCATAGTTTTTGGACTTTTTTTTTAATTTCTTATTTAAATATATTAGCCACATTTTGTAAGCTAGTCTTCATTTTTTGTCATTTTCTATGTTTTGGTCACATTTTGTGAGGTAGTCCACCGTTTTTTGCCACTTACGCGAAATTCTGCATTTCATTATTTTGGACACATTTTAGGGGTAGAGTCCACAGTATTCGTAGCTTTCGCGAAATTTCGTATTTCAAAGTTTTGACAACTTTTTGGGGGCTACACTGTTTTTGCAAACTATCAAATTTCACCGTTTCTGTCATATCGTGAGCTATATAATCCACAATTTTCGGTCGTTTTTGTGAAATTTCGTATTTCACTATTTTGACCACGGTTTTCAAGCTATAGTCCACAGTTTTCGTTTGTTTTTTTTTGAAATTTCATACTTCATTGTTTTGGCCATATTTTAAACAAATACCGTATTTCACTACTTTGACCACATTTTGCTTGCTGCAATCCATTTTTAGGCATTTTCGCAAAATTCCGTATATCAATGTTTTTCCCACATTTCATGGGCTCCAAAGTGTTGTCATTTTTTTTGCGAAATTTCATATTTCACTGCTTTGGCCACATTTTGTAACCAATAGTCCATAGTTTTTGAAAGTTCCGTGCTTCATTGTTTTGGCTACATTTCGAAGGCTAGTCCACAATTTTAGGCCATTTTAAAGAAATTATGTGTTTCATTTTTTGGTCACATTTTATTTGCTAAAGTCCACCATTTTCGGCAGTTTTTGTGAAATTCAATATTTCGCTGTTTTGGCCACATTTTATGGTAATAGTCCACAGTTTTCCATTGTTATCTCGAAATTCCGTATTTCATTCTTTTGCCCACATTTTGTGAACCATAGTTTTTTGCCGTTTTTGCAAAATTCCGTATTCTCGGCCACTATTTTTGGGTTATAATCCCAAGTTTTCTACCGTTTTAAAGAAATTCCGTGTTTCAACGTTCTGGCACATTTTTTGGGCTGTCGTCCACATTGTTGAGTAATTTTCGCGAATATTTGTATTTCATTGTATTGGCAACATTTTGTGGGCTACAATTCACAATTACCTTCCGTTTAAAAACAGTTCCATATTTCACCGTTTTCGCTTCATTTCGTGAGTCAGTCCACAGTTTTCGGGCATTTTTAAGATATTCCATATTTCACTATTTTGACAGCGTTTTATCGCCCATATTTTGAAGTTTTCTGCTGTTTCTGGGAAATTATATATTTTACTATTTTGGCAACACAGTTTTCGTCCGTTTTCACGATTTTTTAGAGATTTTGTGAACTAGTCCACAATTTTTGGCCTTTTTTGCGAAATGTCGTATTTCATTGCTTTGACCATTTTTTTATGGGTTGAAATTCACAGCTTTCGGTCATTTTCATGAAATTCCTTATTTCATTGTTTTTGTGGCCTATAGTTTTCGATCAAATTTTGTGGCCTATAGCCTACATTTATTGGCCTTTTTCACGAAATGTCCGTAGTTTTCGATCGTTCACTATTTTTGCCACATTTTGTGGAAGGGTTAAAGACATAAAGGCACCCAACGTTTATATTAATATCCTACACACCTAAAGTTAAAATAATACCCCAATAGCTACCAAGCTTTTTTAAATTAGACCAAAAGGCACCTGCCGACCATTTCTCCGCAAAGTTGGTGGAATATTACACGAATATACCTCTTAGCGGGTATAAACCCGTTAAGAAGTATGTTAAATTACGAAACTGCCCTCTCCTTCATAAACCCACGACCACTTCTCTTCTTCCCGTGTATTTCTTCTTTCTCTTTCTAAACCCTAACTATCATCTCATCAAATTCCTTCAACCCAAATTTGTACTGTAAATAAGTAAATTTAAAATAAAAAAAACAACCCAAAACCGTAGCTCCATCTCTCCTTTCAGAATCAATGGAAGAAAAGATCTCAGCTTGAGCCCTCGATCCCCTCGCAAAGTTAAGTTCTTATGCAATTTTGGCGGGAAAATCCTCCCCGCCCCACCGACAGCGCGCTCCGCTACATCGGCGGCCACACCCGCATAATCTAGCTCCCCAACGATATCCCTTGCCAACAATTGATGGCCAAGATGTCTGAATAGGTCGGTGAAGCTCTAGGCTTTCTTGTTCTCACCGTCGGATAATGATTTGGAGATGGTGGATGAGTGAAACAGACGGTGAATGGGATTGGGAACGAGAGTGGTAGTACTAGGGGAGTTTGAAGAGGAAGGATAGTGGGTTTAGCGCGGGCTCGTTGGATGGCGGAGTTGGAATTGAAGCAGATGGGTTTGGTAACAATGAAGGAATGTCTAATTCTGTTATTTTTGTGGAAAATGTTGTTAATTTAGTTACAAGTAGTGTGAAACCGGTGGAGAATTTGCGGGCGGTTCAGCCTTTGTCACAGTTGCCACCACTGCCACCTATTTATCCATATGGGATTAATGTTGAAAGATTTGATTGATTGTTACATGTGTTGGAAAAGGCTACCGCATGCTCATTCTGATCAGAGGTTGGGGAATGTTGATCATGCTAGGATGGTTGTCCCTCCGAATGTGATGGATTTGTCATATGAGTCTTAGTATGAAGGAGAGTCCTTTTGTTCAGAAAATGCAGAAAATGTAGAATTTTGATCAATCAAGGGTTCATCACACTCCTGGTTTGTCAGGTTTGTCACCAGATTCGCAGGCACAATCGAATGGTGAGAAAATGGAGAATCTTGATCATTCTAGCTGTTAAAAAATAGGCTTGGGAGTAAAAAAATAATTTCACCCACTAACTGTTAAAAATTTAACAGAAGTGGACGACATGTGCCTTTTGGTCTAATTTAAAAAAGTTGGGGTGCCATTGGGGTATTACTATAACTACAGGTGTGTATAGCATATTAATATAAACTTTGGGTGCCTTTACGTCCTTAACCCTTTGTAGAATATAGTTTAATTTTTTTTTGTGAAATCCCCTTTTTAAATGTTTTGGCAACACTTTGTTTGCTATAATCAACATTTTTTTGCTGTTATAATGAAATTCAATATTTCAATGTTTTGGCACATTATTTTGAGCTATAGTCCACAATTTTCTGTCGTTTTCACTTAACTCAGTATTTCACTATTTTTGCTACATTTTGCGGGATACAGTACACATTTTCTAGTTGTTTTCATGAAACTTCATATTTCACCATATTTGCCACATTTTACAAGCTATATATAGTCCACATTTTTCAACCATTTTCACAAAATTTTGTGGTTTGCTATTTTGACCACATTTTGTGGGCTGTATAGTCCAGTCTTTGGCCGTTTTAGCGAAATTTCGTATTTCACGGGTTTGGGCCGTGCAAACTAGTCCATAGTTTTTTACCGTTTTCACAAAATTCCAACTGTATAGTCCAAAGTGTTCGGTTGTTATCGTGAAATGCCTTATTTAAGTGTTGTGACCACTTTTTGTGGGCTACAATCCACAAATTTTTTGTGTTTTTCGCAACATTCCATATTTAACTTTTGATCACTTTTTATGAGCTATAAACCATAGTTTCTAGCCATTTTAGCGAAATTCTATATTTCACTGTTAGGGACAACTATAGTCCACAATTTTCGGCCATTTTAAAGAAATTTCATATTTCACGATTTTGACAAGATTTTCTAACTTACAACTATTAAGGAAGACCGAGACCAACAATGGTCCACAGTTTTTGGTTGTTATAAAAAAAATCAGCATTTCACTTTTTTGTTTGTTTGCTGTAGTCCAACATTTTCAGCCATTTTTGTAAAATTCTGTATTTTAATATTTTGGCCACTTTTGTGGCCTTAATAGTTTTCAACCGTTTTAAAATAATTCAATATTTCACCATTTTGGCAACATTCAATTTTCAGCCATTTTTGCGAAATTTCGTATTTCACTATTTTGGCCAGATTTTGTGACCGTTTTCACGAATTTTCATATTTCAACGTTTTGGCCGTTTTCGTAAAATTTAGTACTTCAATGTTTTTGTCACAATTGGTGAGCTGGGGCATAGTTTCCGATCATTTGTTGTGAAATTTTGTATTTCATTGTTTTGGACAGATTTTGTGGGGTAGAGTCCACAGCTTTCTGTCATTTTCACGAAATCACATATTTTGGTGTTTTTGCTACTTTTTCTGGGCTACAATTCATTTTCGTGGAATTCTGTATTTTACTATTTTGGCCATATTTTGAGAGCTTGAGTGAAGTCGTAACAAGGTAGTTGTATTAGAAGGTGCGGCTGAATCACACCTTTTGAGGGAGAGCTAATACTTATGCTTGTTGGGTATTCTGGTTTGACACTGCTTCACACCCAAAAAGAAGCGAGCTACGTCTGAGCTAAGCTTGGATATGGAAGTCGTTTTTCGTTTCTCAACAGTGAAGATAGACCAAGCTCATGAGCTTATTATCCTAGGTCAGAACAAGTTGATAGGATCTCATTTTTTACGTCCCCATGTCACCACACAGGAGAGAGATGGTGCAAAAGGGAAAGAGAAATGAGGTTTCCCAAGCTTTTTGCATAGTAGGCCTCCCTTTGGACCTTTTTGTGAAATTCTGTACTTCAATATTTTGTCACATTTTGTGCTTTTGTGGGTCATAATCCACAATTTTTGGTTGTTTTAAAGAAATTCCATATTTCACTGTTCTAGCCACATTCTCTTTGCTATGGTCAACCATTTTCAACCGTTTTCGCAAAATTTCGTATTTTAATGTTTTCGCCACATTTTATGGGATATAGTCCACAGCTTTTCGCCATTCTCACGAAATTCCGTATTTCTATGTTTTGACCACATTATGTGAGACAGTCCACAATTTTTGGCTATTTTCGGAAAATTCCATACTACGCAGTTATGGACACATTTTGTGAGTTATAGTCCCCAGTTTTCGGCCGTATATACATAGTAGCTAGTACCAAAATCATATAATGTTATTTTAAAAATAAGTATTCAATAGGCAACACTAACATAACTATCATCCTACACTAAACAAACCCCCCCCCCTCAATTGCTTCCCGTGTCTTTCAATTCTCAAAATCGCATTGCCTCTCTAAATGATGATGTGAGTGGACAAATATGACTAGAACTTAAAACACAAATCACACAACATTTTTGGTCAAATCTTAACCCAAACACGTGTTTGATGTGACAACAAGTCTTCAAAAGGTATCCCTGCAGTTTGATACATACATGAGATATATTTTGAAGTGTTGGTGCATTACATCTTTCACATAGAAGATTCATTATGATCTATAAAAATTAAATCACTAAGCTTAGATTAATATAAGGGGGCATTTTGTTTGCATGTAAATCAAAAATATGGAAAGGGGAAAAGGGTGTATCCTACTTTCACGTGGGGTCCAAGCCAATTTGGTTTCTTTACCTTTTATGCACCCATTTCTTTCATTAGTTTCTAAAGAATTTAAAGAAGTGAAGTGCATATAAACTATAAACTGCGCCCCAAACAGGTGTTTTTGTTTGTTTGGGATCAATAGAGACGGTAATAAAGACAGATTGGGACTAGTTTACTATTTATAATGCCCAAAATCAGATCTCATTGTGCCAATTCTGCCAGAGTTGTGGGAAAACCGAAATGTTGCACTTTTTTGAATTGGTTGAACTTGAAAATTGTTTCATTGTTAGTGGGCATTGTTTCCATTTGTCTACATTGTTAGCGGCCAACTTAAAGGGGAGCAAATGTGGCTTGGACCCAGAATTCCTCTTTCACTTTGCTTTTACATACAAACACCTTAAAAAGTTAGATGATTCTCCAGTTAATTTCATTAACTAGTTTGAATGTAAACTGTTATCCTAGCTAAACAGAAACAGTAGGTTAACTATATCAATAACTGCATTTGAAATAATTAACATTTTTAGTACAGTTTTAGTATGTATTATAGAGGGGGTGGCACAGATGGGACCGCCGACAGCTTTTCTTCAGCTTTCTTGGTTTTGAAAAGAAAATCACGAGAGAACTTTTTCTCTTAGTCCTCATGTAAACCCCCTACATTCTTCTATAAAGATGAAAACAAATGCAGATCAGCAGCCACCGTAATCAATATATAGATTAGAACCATTAAAATACCAACCAAAGAGTAAAAAACCAAATGGTTGGCGCCTTCCACTAAAAATGCCTATTAATTTTAAATCCGAGTCAAGATGCCTTTATGTTCCAGCATTTGAAAAAATTCTTGCTCAGTAAACTTGGCATGTACTAGACAACTATGATCTACACTTGGTCCTACAGAACTGTAAACCCTTGTGCCAAGGGGAACAAAAAGAAAATTATGAAGAAAGAAGGAAATGAGGTCGATACCAATTTGCCGTTTGCATCTCTCGTCATAGGATTCTCAACAACAACAGTTTGACTGTGTGCCTGTGCCACAAATGGAAAGGTTAAAAAGGGCAACATATATTATGCATAACTGCAGCTCAAGCAAAAGAAGCTATAATTTAATCGGATACCATACCGTCGATACCGATGAAGTCGACGGTGAAAAAGTTGGCCTATTGACAGGAATTGGCACCCTCAAGTTTCCTATCTGCAAAATGAGAAAGAAAATAAAAATATAATGCTCCAAAAATAGTCATATACCAGAAATTTACTAATGCTACGTTATGTTTACCTTCAATATGGTTCAGTTCTGAAATTATCTAAATGTTCATTTTGATATAATCTATTTCTCATGACCTTTTTTGAATTAATTTTACTTTAAAAAGATGTAATTTCATCTCTTAATTTTAAAAAAAGACTAAATTCTAAGTTCTTATATCTCCCAATGGAGTTTAACTTTAAAACAGGTATATTTGGTCTTTAAAACATATGCGTAAGAGAGGACTGAATGCAGGGTATTTTTACAATTAGTAATGATAAGGCAGAAGTATAAAACAGCAACCAAAAGGATTATATGAAATAACATACCCCGACATTGGTAACATAGTGACATATTGCACATTTAACAGAAGGAGCTCCATAGGGATACATTAGAGTAGTATGACACTGGGCGCAGTTCACATGGGCAACCTGATTTGCGGCTTTCATATATTGCAGGAAAAAAGAACAATTTAGATATATGTACAGGATTAGACCAAACAATGAACTAAAACTAGCAAACGACGCCCACCAATGTATAGCTTGGATATGTTAAATTTTGCCTCAAATTAAAAATGCATAGGCAAAATGGAATTATATTGAATCAATAGCATGGCTACGCTATAGTAGCTTGATATATTTACAACTCATTCGTACTCTTGTCACCTTGAGCCTATATTCTGAAATTCAGAGGTTTTAAATTATTTCGAGTTTATTACATAAACTTGTAAACTATAGAGAAAAGAAAAGCTAACAGAATTTAATGGAAATATATACAAAATACTACTATTCTGAATTTTATAGAACATTCAGAATTTTTATGTATACACTATACACTTGAAACCTAATGATTAAGAATTTCTTATTGGCATACAAATTGCTATCTTTAATTAAGATTAACATATTTATTTCTTAAGCTGCCTTCAGTTTGCACTCATCATCATCTAAGCCTGCTAAACAAACTAAGACTGCAAGACTCCATGACTGATTTGACAAATAATCATGACCAGTGCAGATTTCTCGCTAATCCTCTCTAAGTTAGGGTATATAGACAGATGTTCCATTTTATATGTTTCTGTATTCCACATATTTCTGACACATGTACAAAATTAGCATGTCATCAAATGTTAGTAATTAATTCATCTTGGTCTACTGAAACAATCTCTTGCTAGTTTAGATTCCTAGGCCTAGAATTTTACCCCAGCTCTGAGGATTGGTAATGATTATAAATTCTGTCCATCCTCCGCACGAGTCTCCTCAATTTTACAATTACACTTGTAGATTGTTAGAATTATAGTTAGTGTAGTCCAGCATAAAGAACTTAAATTCAACTCTAGTATTCTCCTATATATACTTGGTCATGTCCTCCAAAGAAAATTAATCAATAAAGAACTTCCCTTCCTCTCATACCTTCTTATATGGTATTAGAGCGAGAAACCCCTTCACGAATCTCCACCACCACAAAATCTCTTAAAATCCCAAACCCTCCACGCATTCTCCACCCCACTCTACAATTTCAACCCCAACATTCTATATGCATGCGTATATCTGCATATACACACATAACCACAAATATACACATGCCCAAAGAGCACCTTTAGCACCCTAGGACTTAACTAACTTCGCCGCCCCTAATGGTAAACAATGTGGTTCATCTATTTGGATGGTCCATCATGGGGATATACACTGCATCAGTGGAAATTTCCATCAACACCAACATGTACCTCTTCATGCATGCGCGTGTGAACGTGTGTTGCATGAGTGGGAAAACTCCTATAACAGCAATGCATATACCTATTTGCATATTGATAAGGGTATTTGATGGAAGCAACATGGCACTCAAACATCAAGGAAAATTTATGAGGACCTAACAAAATATAGGGCTTTCATAAACAACAGAAAAGACAGAGATACAAACTATAGTGGGTGAAGATGTAGATTCATATATAAATATTCGAAGGTATGCATAGATTTAGTAAAAGTGAAAAACAAGCTTATACCAGATCTAGCAAGATTCATTGTGTTGCAGCATGAACATCTCACGCTTGTTGCACCACGGGTATACATTAACAACGTTCGACAATTTCCACACACAAGTTGAGCCATATCCATTCCTGCAAAATATGTAAAATCTTTTTTTATATCAAATAGCTAAACTTTTCTAAACTAACATTATATTTTTAAACAACTAAACTTCTCTCCTGATGTAATTACTTTTTAATTAGTAAGGCTAAAAGTCACAAATTGTAGTTTTAATGCTAGCTGCATCCGGAGCTGTCATTACTAATAAATAAAAAAATTGAGAGAGAGAGAGAGAGAGATTCCTAACATAAGAGAAATAGGAATATATTTTTAACATGCTACCACGAAAACAGATCTGGTAAAAGAGAGGAACTCGTTTTTTTTTTAAATAGAAAAATGGTACGATATTAACCAAGATGGGATTTGCCAAACATTACAATGAGGCAATGTTTTAAATTTCGGATATCGGTCTCATATCGGAAGACAAATTTTGATATCGAATACCGGATATCGGTGATTTACCGGCGATATTTAAAAATTATCAGATTAACATATCGGACGTAGATATATATCCTGAATGCAATTTAGATTTCCATTACACATTATATATTACAAATACAAACAACCTAATACCAACAATAATAGTTACAACCAAAACTTATAATATCCTACCTGAAATCTAATACATAAAAGAAATGTACCTACATAGTGAATATTTAAAGACAAGATAAGGAATCTTTCGGGAAAAAAACTTGAAGACATGTTGAAAGGTCAATAATACAGTTGCTAATTATTGTTCTCTTTGTATATTTACTCGGGTAAAAAAAAGCAAAGAACCACCCTAACGTTTTTTATATATAAAAAAACCCCTAACGTTTATTTTGAGTCAAAAGCCCCCCCACCGTTTAAAATAGGACAATTTTTACCCTTTTCCCTTTTATTAATGGGTTTTTTGCATCCAAATCATTCAAAAATTGGAAATTGCACTCACAAATTGCTATTTGCATATTCATCACTAACAAAGTTCACTATTGGCATATACACCAGTAACAAAGTGGGGTTTATTTAAAATTAGCTTTTAAAGTTATTTTTATCCAAATTCGATAGGATGAAGAAAAAAACAAACAAAGGGAGTCAAGAAAAGTTCTTTTAGGCCCTTCGAACAAGGAAAATATTTTCTTTCATTTTAACATTCTTTCATTATTTTTTATCATTATAGCACTATTCCTTTCTTCTTATCACCTACAACAGTTAGTTTTTCCTTTTTCTATTATGAAACATGAGTTCTCAACCCTTTCTATCTCATCTACATTAATCCTACACTTAATGAGGAAGACAAGCTGAGGACTAGGACATCATAAATAGTCTAAGGGTATTGAAAAAAGTGGAATATTCTCTTTTTTGGATGGATAAATACCCAAGGAAGACTAAATGAACCTTTCTTTGTCAGTCGTGTATATGCAAATAGCAAATTTTATTAGTGATGTATATGGAAATAACGGTTTTGAGTGAGTAATCTGCAATTTCCAAATTTTTGTGTGGCCTGTGCGCAAAAAACCTTTATTGATAGTTGTTGATAATTAAAAAAAAAAACGTTCGAGTATTTTTAAATTCTAAAAAAAACATTCTGGTATTTTTTGCTTTCTACCAAAAAAAGTCTAGAATTGTCCTATTTTAAATGGTAAGGGGTCGTTTGGCTAAAAAAAACATTCGCGGTTTTTTCATTTTTTTTTTATTTTTTATTTTTTTGAAATTTTAAAATTTTATTTTTATCTTTACCCTATTTACTCATAGAAGCAATTAGCCTAATAAAGAGATATAGTGAACATAAAATCAAATTTAAACTTTGCATCCAACGAATTGGAGAAAGAATGCATATGTTTCGCATATTCTTTGTCCTATCTCCATCATAATTTCTCTCATCTCTTTAACCTACAATTACAAACCCCCAATAATGTCCATTATAATCATAGATTAAGAGTGAATCCATCGGTCTGCATCTCTTCTTTGTGTGCTCAATAAATTAGAGGATTGATGGTGTGGAAAGTATTGGAAGAGAGAGACATAAGGATGAGAGAAGATTGAGGTTTTTTACTTGATTTTTCACCTCTTTCTAACTTTGTATACAATGGGTTAGGGACCAATTGGATTGGGTTTGAACCCTAACCCAAAGGTTTATGTTGTTCTCTTTTATAATGCTCGATAATGAACAGGATAGAATATCATACTGATATATAATGGCCAAAATAGACCAATAACGTTTTATACAATGGTATCAGTAACGCTTACCTGTCCAAACCATTATAACAGCCGATATAACAGCTATAACGGGTGCTATTTAAAATAGTGCGATAAGCTGTTTGAGAAACATCATAAGCGATAAACTAATATTAGAGGAAAATAAATCAGAAAGCATTGTCAGCATACTCTTACTAACATTTCAATAAGATGATATTGCAAACCCACAACGTTATGACTTTCGTAAAATACAATAAATCATAAGCATAACTGCTTGCTAGGGGTGGCATTCGGGCCTAGCGGGCCGGGTCGAAACCCCACAGGTTTTGACCCAGGTCGGGCTTTCGCGGGCCGGGCCTCGACGGGGAAATACCGGCCCGGACCTGGCCCCTAGCTCGGGGGCCGGGGACGATTTTTTTTATTTTTTTTACAAACACAAAGAAAAATAAATTTTTTTAAGAATTGTCAAGAACATTTAGATCAAAGAGATATTCATAAATTAAATTGTTTTTATGAATTACAAAGTTTAATATATAATCAAATAGATTAGCAACATTTCATACAAATTTTATCAAATTACAATATGAGGGGAACATTTGTATTTAGAGATCGAGACTAGTGCATATTCTTAAAATTCTAGTGTATGTTCTAAAAATTAATTCTAGTGTATGTTTTAAAAATTAATTGTAGTGTATGTTTTAAAATTTAATTCTACAAAACAAGTAAAGATAGATGAACTAGTGTATGTTATAGAAAATTATTCTACAAAACAAATAAAGCTAAATAAAATTCTACTATAAACAGGTGTATGTTAATAAAAAAAATATAAAAAAGAAGAAGAAATATTTCAATAAAACTACAACAATTAAATGAATAAACTAGTGTAAGTTTTCCAAATTTAAAAAAAATAAAAAAAATAAGAAGAATTACAACAAAACTCAATTTAATTAAGAGAAATAAATGAGAACAAACAACAATGTTAATTCTAAAAATTATAAAAATACAAAAATACCGTATGAGTGTAGAATGTAGATTGAAGAATGAAGGTAGAGAGAGTTGAGAGCTTGTAGTGTTGTTGTTGATGTTGTTGATTGTTGTTGGATGTTGTTGATGTTGTTGGATGTTGTTGACTTGCAAGAGAGTAGTTGAATGTTGCTGATTGTTGTTAATTTGTTGAGAGAGATGAGAGATAGTAAAGAGAGTTGAGTGAATTTGTGAAGAGAATTGAATGAAATGAGGTTATATATATATATAATATGCATTTTTTGAATTTCCCAAAATACCCCCAAAAACTAGCTAGTATAGATACCCGTTGGGGGTATTTTAGTAATTACATAAACACAATATTTTTAAAAAACTGAAAAAAAGGAAATCCAACGGTCGGCCCTGGCCAGTTCAACCTGGTCCCAGGTCTGAGCGGGCCGGGTCGGGCCGAATTCGGGTTTTTGGGGGGACCGGACCGAATCGGATTTTTGGAAAGGGTTGGCCCCGATTCAGCCCGAATTTGGGCGGCCGGGCCGGGCCCGAGCTAGCACGGCCCTAGTGCCACCCCCACTGCTTGCTGCTTCAGAATGATGGTTATTGCTCTATAGCTACTTTCACAAAAATTTTGTGCTAATAGAAAGCTTAAATCATCCCAAAGTATATACCGTATATGCTATTGGCAAAGCTTATATTATTGAAATATAGTAGGCCATGGGGAGCTCTCCATACAGTATAGACAGAATTCTTATGGTTGGCTATTAAGTACCAACTCAAAAACCACTATGAGTTGATGTCATGTTGCTTGTCGATGCAACAACGAAAATATCAATTCTCACATCGATGTTAATGTAGGCGCTTCTTTTGGACCCTTCACTACAAATCTGTGACACACAACAAAGTCGTAAGAGTCACCTTGGCCTTATATTACAAATCTTTTACCCATTTGCAAGTAGGACAAGCTGAAGGACACCAAATTGATACTAGTATACTACTACTACTACTACTACCACCACAATATAATGTAAAGATTTAGGGAAAATATCCCTCGAGTCTGTCCAACAGTTTTGATTCCTATAATTCCCTTTCACTTTATTTGTCAATATATAGATTTCTTTCCGTATAAACTAGACATCTGCTATATGCATGGTTTCATGACAATATAGATTCCTAAATAAAGTGCTCAACTCTTTTACTATAAAACAGATTCAATTTAAAATATCTACGATATACATTCAATTCTAAATTAGCACGACTTTATTGCATACAGGTCCTCGAGGGCTGAAAGCTAAACATAATGTCATCTAGAATTCGTGGCATCATTTCCATGGAAGAAATTCTTTATAAAATAAACTTACCAGATACCATAGTAAAAACAGTGAGGGAAAATTGCTTCCACGCCATGTTTTTAACTACTTTTATAATTAGGGTACATCCTACTTTCTTCTCGGTATGTTATAATATTTTGATAGCATTACTCAAGTACTGTAAATTATTAATTTACTTTTAAGTGCTTATCAATTTGATATTGATTGAAATGGTCAATAATAGGGAAGAAATATCGTTTCGTGGTAAATATTCTACAGATCCGTATATTTAAATAAGCACAAAATTCTTTAATTTCCTCCATTCAATAACCATAGATGTCTTACTTAACTTTAATGATTAGTAAACGCACATTGCATGAGTCATGTACTAGTTATATGGGAAGTATTTATTTCAAAGAGAAGAAAACACGCTTGAAGATGCTCTTGTATTCAAGGTCGCCAAGTTATTAGAGAGGCATATTCTTAAATTACACAATCATGTCCAGAAATGGACAAGGCCTATTTTACATTCCTGTGGACATCAAATCAGATCAGGCACTAGCAAGAAAAGCCTGCATAGTTAAAAACCAGCGAGCATTTACAAAGCATGGACACCATCATCCCAAAAGAAAAATGAACGGAAAAAAAAATAGTGTGGATATGTTACTAGTCTATTCCTTAATTATTATTATTTTTTTAAAGAGAACTGCAAATTCTCTTTTTTGTATATGCTTACTAGTGCTGAAATAACAAATATCAGATTATCTAAATTTCATATATGATACACCTGACATTCTCTGTTTAAATTAAATGAAAGATATACCTGCAGGGGGCACAGGGGTTATTGTATTGCATATTGCACAGCATACATTAGTAGCACCTCTAGGGTAAAGAAGAATATTCCTACACCCATTGCACACAAGTTGACTCTGCATCCTGTAAGGTCAATAAACAACAATTAGCATGGCCATAGATAGCGGCAAATTTATTATTGATGAATGCTAATAAGTAATAGTGTAGGTAGAGTTTTTGCATTCAGCTATAGATGCGATTACATAAATTCATCAAATACAATTTAAAGAAAGAAACAGCGCCATCTATGGCGCTATCTGAACAGCCAACACTCCCACTAAGAAGTACTTTCACATGCAATTATTTTGCTTGTTACTCAATAGCTGCCCCTCATTTTGACCGGAAAAGGATTTCATGGCAACGGTGATGACGACATACACAAGTGTCAAGAACGCATAGTTTTTAGTTTTATATGTAATTCATTCTTTCCATTCTAAACATTTTAACACTTCCTCAGTGTTTTAAATCTCGACATTTCCGGTATTCCACTTTTGACTCATCTGCAACACTTACATGTCATTTAAAAATGCAATGTCATTTTGGGGATATATTGATGAGGACATCAATTCTATTTAATTTAGTATTTTATTTCAGTACCATATTTATTTTTTTGGTAATTATAGCCATATGTAATCTTTCTTTTTGCTTTAGAATATTTTGAGATTTGTATCAAGATTTGTTTTGAGCCTATACTTGAGATTAATGAGAAAGTATGATATTCTTGATTAAAAATTATTGTGTTGAGTTTAGATCTTCTTCTCTCCTTTGTGTGATACAATTGAGATCCAATTATTAAGGTTTGTGATAAATTCTAATACAATTTTAGGGTTAGTGATTAACTTTAAAATCTACTCCCAAATTCAAAATCCCCAAATAAAAAAAACCAAACCCTAACCCTACATAGCCGTCACCTACCCCTTACCTCTCCTTTGTTCTTCTTCTTCCCCACCTTCCCCTCCCGAGACCTCACAACCCCTCCCTCCTCCATCGCACTGTTTTAAATTTCCTCCGATACGGCCGAAATTTCGTTTCGGCTAGCTTGCCGATACGAAATCACATATTTTATACTTTACATCATTTTGGACCGAAATGTGTAGATTTCAGCCGAAATTACCGAAATATCAGCCGAAATATTGCCGAAATTGGCGAAATAGACAAATGTTATTGTGAATATATTTAAAAACTTTGTTTTACTTTTTGCATATGTCTTTCAATATAAGATCTTAAGCTAAATAACGTGAGAATTTCATATCGCTATTGTTTGTATATGCAAAGTCAAGTAAGTTTATTAACTAAAACATTTTTTCTAAATAATGCAAATTCATATACTTATATTACATTCTCTTCTATATTATTGTTAAATTATGCGAAGATTTACCGTAATTGATTCGTGTCATTATTTACATTATACAGTATTTTATATGATAAATGACATGTAGGACATATAATATCTTATTTAGTAACAAAAAAATATTTATTGAGTATAGAAAATGAACATCCGATATGATCACATTTCCCCGAGTTCTCCTCCGATATCTCCGATCTGAGACGAAACACCCATTGCCAAGACGAGTCCGAAATGCGAGATTTAAAACCATGCTCCGTTGTCACCCCGTCGACCACCCCTCTCACTTCCACCACCAAATCGACTCTCCCCCAGTCATCCTCGTCAGCAACTAGCGCCCTGCTCTCATCTCCTCCACCCCGTCGTCGCCCTAATCTGCTACCTTCGCCATCGTCCTCGCAACCCCGTCGCCACCCTACCCTCTCTCCCATCCACCATTAAAACCGACCACCGCATATCCCCAAACCCGTTCCACCGAAACCCTAACTCCTCTACCTCTGCCCTATCGAGCCCCGTTGTTCCCCTCTCCTTCGGCGATTGCGATAGACCCGACCCCAGGGTGCAGTGCCGCTCGACGCCCTCTGACGCACCGTCAACCACTGCCAGATCCAACCACCTGCCGTTCCAACAGTATCTTCTTCTGCGATTGTCGCAATTGTTCTTCGAATTCTCGATATACTCTTTCCACTTTTAAATATTTGTGTTATACTACTTTATTATCTCTATTATATTATTCAATTTAACTGTCGACCACAAATATTGAGATTGAATGTTCCACTTGCTTGATTAGAGTACGAATCAATATTGAATCTTTTACTTGCTAAGAACACTTAGAAATTTAATTATTGATTGTTGGAATTGAATTATTAATTGGGATTGTTTAACGTGATTCAGTTCTTGAAAATCCATCAAACCGATTAACTGTTTAAAATTTCTAACTTTGATCCGCACTACGTGTTGGTAAAATTAATCCATTAAGAATCTTGAAAATTCTCTATTTAGGGTTAGTTTTACATCATATATCCATAACATAACGCGTTGAATATGATAAAGACTTGCGATATATCACCCAACTGGTAGAGTTACAAGTTCTAAATATTGCCTACCCTAATTGCAATTTAGGCTTGTCCAAAAATAGGTTTGGGTGTTGCACCAAATAAGTTGGTAAAACCCATTACCATAGAAATCCTCTTGGTGGAGAAATTGATCCCTAATTTACCTGAACAACATCACTCAGAATGTTCTATATTTTTTTATCTTCAATTATTTTCCTTTTACCAAACCAAGCAGAATGGAAAACCAGGATTCATGTAGCCGACCCCAACTAGTTGCGAAAAAGGCTTTGTTGTTGTTGTTTAAATATTTTCCTTTTACTGTGTTTCAGTATGTCTAACAACGAGAGATAAAGAGAGGGACATCAACTAGAAAGGCTTTTTGACAATTAGCGACTAACCACCATTGACAAGCAATAGTAAGAAAACGGAACATGTGTACAAATTTACCTTTAGCAAGGAAAATTTAATTATGTATCATAACTGGTGTTATCTCTCTTAAACCCCTCTCTGTAACTAACAAGCCTCATCAAAGTCAAAATAGTCTATCACTTCAGATCTTTGTATTTTCTCATGTTTTCATCGAGTTTTCTTTCCTAATTGAGCATTCTCTTATCTCTCACCCTCTGAACCAATGATTCTACCATATTCAATCCAGTAAGGGAAAGGAAGTTAGCAAACTTTCCATTTAACATTTCCTCTAAATTACAAACCATTATAAATAATATCGCATAGTATTCGATTCTATAAAGTTTCCTCAATCTTTCACCTTTTTTGACGCATCTTGCCTCACGCAAATGTATTTGTCTTTAAAATTGTCGACCAAAATAATAGCTACAAGTTGTCCGTTTTTCAAATGACACGTACAATTCAAGAAATAGCCCAAATTCAAACACCATAAGGCATCAACTAAATGCTAATTTTGCACTAAGTACGAAACCTGATCACAATCCCCAATCTCATTTCAACATAATCCTCAAACTAAATCAACACAAAACACATGAATCAATCAAGAACCTTAAAATTGTACCTCCAAGAAGAGCTGAAAGGGATGAATCTCTCAAGAACCCTGATCAAAGGTGAGAACTTTCGCTGTCGGCGCGGATTTTGAAGCACGGATCAACCAATTGAAACCGTTCAATTGATGTTGTTGGTGGGATCGAATAGGGTTTGAAACCCTAGAAATTGGTGATTTTTTTTTTGGGATTATTTCAACAATATTTTTTGATGCAAGATAAGAATAATTTAGAGAAGGGAAGAAGAATAATTTGGTAACGACGGAGAGAGAGAGGGATAAGAGAGAGAGAGATAATGATGTCGGCGTTAGGTTTTTGCAGAAAGGTCTAGGGTTGTTTGTGAATTTGTCGCACGAGTTCCAATTTTGTATTTTTGCACATTAGCTCTTCACTTATTTTGTAATTTGGATTACATTTAGTTATTACAAAACAGATTTTTGTTGTGTTGATTAAATGTGTTAATATAATTTCTTACTTCAAATGTATTTAAAATTTTGAAAAATACAAATTTATAGATAAAGTTTCTATTAAAATAATTGTTAGTTTTCTGTCTTGCAAATAGGTTTATTTGCTAGCTCAAATTACTGAAAAAAATACTAAGCATTAATTTATCATCGTCGTCGCTTGCAACAACACCTTTGTTGTTCCTAGCAATGACACATACGTCAACTTCAAACACCATCTGAAAGACACCACAGACTCTCCATCAATCTAACATCTCCCTATACAGATTGGGTCTTCGTTTTCATCCCCTCGCTTGACCATCATCGACTCTCACCGCTACTTCGTAACGAACATTGTCGTCGCCCCTGACAACTCTACAAATGCCATCACCTCCTCCAAGCCCCTTGACATGAAAGAGATCATAGCCACCCCTCACTTTGGTCAAAGTTAAGCCCAAACTATAAAAAAGCTTGACTGTCGTTGCCCACACCAAGTAGGATACATTTCACTGCTAATTATAAATCAGTTGTAATTTGGATATTAGGGAAGACATTTTGGTGGGGGAAAACTTTTCTCCTCCACACACCTCAAATTTGATTCGAATCACATAAAAATATTTGAAATTCAAATCCCCCCGCCATAAGACAATAATGCATGATTTATAGAAGAAATAATATATATATATATATATATATATATATATATATATATATATATATATATATATATATATACATACACTAGGTTTGCTCGTTGACACATGCCTACGGCACGTCTTCGGAACGGTGCACCTTGTTTGATCATATAAAATAATTTTGAAGATCGAGCAAATTAATTGAAGTAAAAAACATAAAGCAAAAAACATAGTATATGATTTATTTTTTTTGAATTATTTTTAAAGTTTTTAAAGTTTTTAATTTTTTTAGTTTTTTAATTTTTTTAATTGTTTAAAATTTTTAAATTTTTATTTTCTTAATTTTTTTTTAATAGAAGAGGGGGAGAGAGAAAAAATAATAATTAAATAAATAAAGGAGTTGTTTTGGGTGGAGAATTGAATTTGAGTTTTGGGGGGAAACTTTTTGGGGTAAAATATGTTTTGTAATGTTAGATCTCGGCCTTTAATTTTTGGGGATTAAAGGAGAACCACTTGATAGCTTTCTTTCTGTTTTATTATATAGATATTTGGGTAATTCTGAATATGGGTATTTTGCATACCAAACACCCATAAGATGTTGCTCTTAACTGTAAGTTTTAGGATAATTTTATATTTTTATAATATACGTTTGTGTTGACGTATTGGCAGCAATTGGCTAATTGCTGATGTAGTCGATCACGACCTTACCTTCGTACAAGAAGTTTCCTAATATAATGCAGACATTACGACACTGTATGGCAATCAAAATTGAATCTCATTTGACTATTCGGAGCATGTTTTGTTAGGTTTTTCTGAGAAATTAACAATTAGGAATTAGGGTTTATCTCTAGATCATAGTTGCTTGAGATATTCACCTTAGGTATCAAGATTTGAATACCTAGACTGTTAGTCTGTTATCACAAGCAGTATTTATTTCTAAATACTGGTTTGGGTACTGGGTTCTCAACCCACTCAACCCGCGTTCCAATATCCATACAATTAGTACATTCAATATACGTGTTCCTCATATGCACATGCAATATTTTTATAGAGCGAATATACCAATATATCCAACATGTTTCAGATTTTGCTTGTCAGATTCATTCCAACCTGCAGGTTTGATAATTTCAGCCTTTCTTATTATAGACATAGATTCAGTTAATTCTCCGGCCTCTATTCCTCGACACGATACCAGAATATTATGCAACTTCACTATGCAAAAAGGAAGCAAATCTTGCAGGTTGCATATTATGATCAACAACAGCATCAGTTTACGATAATTTTCATCATCTGGAATTGAATGAAATCACTTTAAATTTTGATATGATATATCTATTTTGTTCAACATCTAACATTTTAGAAGCAAATGGGTACTGATATTTGAAGATACCGCGCGCTGTTTCATGGAGTTTATATTACCGGAGACCGACACATTTTACTTGTCTGGAATTTGATGGCTTCCATTAAAATTCATCTAAAAATATGTATACTATCTCTTTGCAAGTGGCATTACAAATCAACTTATGCATATTCATAACTGTAATTACTCTTCTCATCCACACACAAACACAGAAGAATCAGAGACAGCGACAAAATCTATCTATAAATATTAAGCTATCAAGAATGTTCTTCTTCAGTAATTGCTACAATTCAAAAGATTTGACAATGGAAATATCTTATGCTCAATAATTCTAGTTCTACACTAATCCCTACAACTAGAGAGAAATATATGGTTGCCTTATTGTCCTGCTTCTTCTACTCAGGCTAGTTCCTGAACTTGTACTTGAGCTCGAATTTCTTTCCAATGGGATGCGACAACCCCTGTATCTCTGCAACAGCGAACCTCCCTTTTCTTCCATAACTCGCTGTCACTCCTTTTTCATAACCTACCTCCATCCCGTTAACGGACAGGGTATTTACAGACTTTTTTGAAGTTGGATTTGTTTCTGCCTTGAGCCCCAAGAACACCACCTTCTTGATCACCATCAATTTCTGTCCCATAGCGTAGGTTCCGTTCAGAATCTCCGAGTTGACCATAGCTGTTCCTCCTCCTCCTTCAATCCTTCCGGTGAACCTAACCAGACTCCATTCGCTCGTGTTTCCTCCCATCTTCAACACCTCCCCATCATCAAGAAAAACATCACCAGTTGCATTACCAGCTGCATCCAGAACTACTACCAGCTCAAATCCAGTTTCCCGCGCTAATTTAGTAGTAGTTGCCTCACCTTGCATGATCAGAACAGTCCCACCTCTGACATGCACGTTCATGGTGTCTTCAGGTGCATCGAGTTTAACATACCTCCCATTAGTTGTGTTCACTGCGAGGGAGTAGTTAAACAAGTTGAACCATTTCCCAGCCGGGAAATAGGCATCCACAGAGACTGCTCCTTGCTTGAGAACAGGTGACACCAGCACCCCTTTTCCAATTAAGAACTGTGTATTGATCGCGTATGTTTCTTTGTCTTCTGGGAACGTGAAGAAGAGTGGTCGTGCAATGGGAATCCCTCTTGTGTAAGCTTCGTACATAAGTGTGTACAAGTAGGGGAGCAGACGATAGCGCAGACCAAGCACCTTCTTTGCGGATTTCGCTACAGACGGCCAGTTGTAGAGCTCCTGTGCTGTCGAATTGTAGCTGGCATGGTTTCGCGAGAAAGGGTAGAATGCACCTAGCTACGTACACAACAAAACAAGATTAAAAAAAAAATTTAATAAGCTAGTCATCATTACTAATGATAGCTATAGTATAGTATGACCTGATGTATGATTGATCATTTACCTGAATCCATCTTCTGCACAATTCTTCTGTTGTGTGCCCTGAGAATCCACAAATGTCTGCACCAACCATCGGAATCCCAAACAAGCCAAAACTCAAGATTGTCGGAATTGAGTACCCCAAGTCTTCCCACGTTGCAGCATTATCACCGGTCCAGTGTGCTACATACTTTCCTGACCCGACAAATGTTGATCGACTGAGCACAAAAGGCCTCTTCCCCGTGTCTTTAACCAATGTGGCATAAGTCACCTTCGATTCAAGCAGACCATTCAAGTTGTGAACATCGTATTCAGTTAGGTTCCCAGAGTGAATAATAGATGCAGGGATCGTCCTGTTAATGATTGGTCGGTGAATGCCTGCATTGTTGATCTTGTAAGGAGGGTCATCGAGATTGTTGAGAGGTGTGGGGTCAACGAAGTTGGAGAACTCGTTCAAGTTAATCCATAGGCCATCAAAGGGGAGGGTCTTGCGGAAGAGGCTGATCTCCTTGGACCAGAAATTTGTAGACCGGGGGTTAAGGAAGTCGGGGAAGTAGACTTTCCCTGGCCAGCTTTCTCCTTCGTAGTCAGTTCCATTGCTCTTGAGAAAGATCCCATCTTTCATGCCTCTGAAGTATGTGGCGTATGTTTTGTTAACGCTGATACCTGTACGATGTTCAAATGTCATAATTTTGTGATCTAGCACAGGTTATGCTTCTTCGTCATCAGATATATGATATGGGAGATTTTTTTTATATATTATACCTGAGTCTAGAACAAGCACATATTTGTGTCCATTTTTATGAAGACGATCGACTAAATTCTTCACCTTATCTTCAGGATAGTTGATAGGATCAAGCGTGAAATCCTTGTTGTTATCCATGTAATCCATGTCGGTCCAAATAGACTCCATTGGAATTCCTGATTGTTGATATCCAGAAAGCACACCTTCAATATCTGCCACATTCCTGTATCCCCACCGACACTGATGGAATCCTGCAAATAAAAAGACACACAATACCTAATGAAACGCATATACGCTGAAAACTCTGATCTTGTATTTCCTATATCATACATTAATAGAGTAAACACTAGAATGTAGAAACATGCATGTCAGACTACTTACGCCATATGCACGAACCTAGCTAATTCGCCACGAAATGAACTTATTTATATAAGGTTACTGAAAACTAAGAGGAAGAATATTATCTGATATATGGTCAATAGATTGCAGATCTATTATAAACTAACAACAAATACTTTGAAATTGTGGGAGCAAATTATGCAACTGATAGTTAATTAATTCAGTATGAACAGAAAGTTTGGAAGTATATCATATGATGTATTATTATACACATTCACAGGAAACTAGCTCGTTAACTGTTATAGCAGGATAGATGAGAACAGAATCTGAGCTATATTACATACCAAATGACCAGTATGGCATAGGAGCTGGACGGCCAATGAACTCCGTGTACTGCTCAGTAACCATCTCAGGAGTTGGCCCAGCAAAGAAGTAAAAATCCAGAACTCCCCCAATCACCTTGTAAGTAATACTATCCCCATTATACATAACATCCATCCCATTGCTGTTTAGCAGAAGAACCCCATGAGCAATCCCAGCTTTATACTCGACGTTAGGCGAGGACAGTCTAACGTCCATATAAAACGGGTGAGACCCATAAAGATTCTGATCAACCATCGACGAGGGAATGTCAGCATTCCACAATGTAAACGTCTCCCTAGGCACCAAACGGAACGTTCTCTTAGTGTGCTCTCCGAGGCCAAAGAGAGAAGCACGGTCGCCAGGAAGTGTGGAAGTGATTTCCAGGTACTGATCCTTGAACACGATTCTAGGACCTGCACGGGTGAGGGTATCGAACAGGATGTCTCCGGTTGAGCGGCGGGTGACAGTGAAGGCGAAGGGGGAGGTGCCGTGGAGGGTGAGGATGAGGTCAGAGCCGTTGGCCGCAAGGACGTGATTATCTGGAGGGTTGGAAGGAGGGGGAGGGTTGCCATGGACAGATTTGATACTGATGGGGGCTTCTCTAGGAATAACATGATCAGGTACTTGGTATCTTTGGCGGGAAGAGTCTGTTATGTGAACTCTCAGACGATGGTTGGTTTCAAATCTGCAGATAAATTGGAGGGAAAATTGAAGCATTGTCACAAGTTTACAGAATTATTTAAACAGAATTTTCAGATTTAAAAAAAAAAAACTGTATCAGTAGGGGCCGGGATGAGACTCACTTTGCATATAGAGTGAGATTGAAAATGTCTGGTCCGAAGACTGACGAGTTACGGATGAGCCCGAGATGGGCACTCAACGATCTCCCCGACTTGTCAGTCTTCACAGAGTGAAGCACATATCCGAATCCGACAGGTTCTTCTTCTTCTTTTGATTCGACACGAGAAATGCTAACAGAGAAGAAGAGCAAGAGCAAGAACAAGAACAAGATATATGAAACAGACAGAACGGAAATGCTCTTCATAGTGTTGATTTTAACTATTATGGTTGCACATAAAATTGCAAATTTTAGTGCAATAATGTATTTTTACAGTTGCAGAGGTTTTTATAACAAGTTGCATGCAGTCTGTCTTTGAGTGAGAAACGGGCTCAGGCGGATGAATAGGATCCAAATAACAGTTTTGTAGTTTTGTTGACTCGGTGTGTCTGTGTCTATGTGCTGTGTCTGTGTGTCTGTGGACTCGGCTTCAGATAGACTGATTCCATTTCTTGCATGAGTTTCCTTTCTTCTTCTTCATTTTTTTTTTTAAGGTAGCCCCCTCCTAATTTTTTTTTTCCATTAAAAAGATTTAACAAAATACCCAACCAAAAATAGGATTACGAAGTTCATGAAACCCAACAAGTTGGATCACGGAACTCATACTCCCCAACCAACAAATATAAATCTATATAATAAAACACAAAGAAAGCTATCAAGTGGCTCTCATTCAATATGTTTGAAATCAATGGTCTAGATCTAATCTCACAAAACATATTTTCCCTCCCAAAAGTTTTCCCCCAAAACTCAAATTCAAATCCCCTCTAAACAACTCTTTTATTTATTTATTTATTTATTTATCTCTCTCATTCTCTCTATTTACTCAAAAATATATATTTTCATATTTCAGGTTTGTAAATTTTCATATTTTTTATGTATTTTTTTATTGCTCATGTTACATTGAAAATAGCAAATATCTCATCAACAATTAAATTTCATCATTTTCCACACTCAAAGTTCTAAGAAGTTGGATTTTACACCTCCATTTATAATGGAAACATTGACTTTTATTTACAACTAATTATTGTTTTATTATTCAAACTTGAGCTACATAATTGTTGTTTTATTGTTTACAAGACTTTTATATGTTGTATCGTTCCGAAAATGCACGTGCCCACGGGCAAACCTAGTAATACAACAAAACATAATCCTACCGATCGGCCGACCTCGCCACAGCAAGTTCTTCGTGCCAATTTGGGCTCATTCTCTCTCATTCCCTTGCTTGTACACTGTTTGTCCTCGCCGACACTCGTAACCACAACCGCCGTCGCCCACAACAATAACACAAACGTCAACTTCAAGCATCGTACGAGAGACACCGCAGGCACCCACCACTCTGACATACTCATGTCCATAATGAAACCTCATTTTTATCCCCTAACTTGACCATCGTTGACTATCACCACCACCTCGCAACGCGAGCTGTCATCGCCCCCGACGATACTACAAATGCCACATCAAGCTTATAGATACATGAGAAACCACATGCATCCATCCAATACGACCTATGTCAATATTAAGCCAATTTCTCACTACCTAACTTGCCCACCATCTACTGTTACCCACAATCGCAACATGTCTATGCCAACCGTAACAGCCGTCGCCCCAAATGGTAACACAAACGCCCCCTCCAAGCTCCCTGACATGAGAGAGATCCTAGGCGCCCCTCACTTTGACATGAATAGTTCAAAGTTGAGTCCAAACTATTAACTTGCTTGACTACCGTCGCCCCAAACCAACTAAGATTCGTTTCTTTTTTTTATAATTGTAAATTAGTTGTAATTTGGATATTAGGAAAAACAAATTGATGGGAGAGGGGGGAGGAGCCAACAACCTCTTCCCCTCCCCAACTCCTCACTTAGTGGGGGAATCCGACCGAGGAGGGAGGAAGTGAGGAGGAGGGAGGAAGTGAGATGGGGGGTCGGGTTTGAGGAGATTCGTGGCCGGTGAGGGAGAAGAAAAGGGAAAGAAAGAGGTGGTCAAAGGTGGAGGAGAGGGCTACCGGAGGTGGAGGTGGAGGTGGAGAAGGAGGCCAGAGGAAGGAGGAGAGAGAAGGGAGTGGTAAGAGTATAGGAGGTCGGAGAGGAGAGGAGCCGGAGAAGGAGAGAGGAAGAAAAAGGAGTTTATACCTCGTTTTTTTTTTTAAATTATCGGATTTGGATGCGCAATTATCAACATTATTGATAGTATTTTGGAGAAATTTAGCATGAAGGTTAAGCCATCAAAGAGTAATTGTGTGATTCCTCGAGCCTTCACTAATTCTTATATTTCTAGAGATCCATGCAATGTAAACTGTGATACATCTAGAATGAAGTTTGTGAACATAGCAACAGTTCGGAACCACATTGTCTAATGTAATTGGCATTTCAGGAAAAAGGTAGTCAAGTGCAATACATGTGAGTATGAGCCACAAACAAATGCGAAACTTTTTCCAGTATGCACCAGTACAATGGCATAAGAGACATCGTTCACAGAAGGCAAGGCTCTCCATGAGTATAAAGGATAGAAATAACAAGACCTGCACAATCTTCTACTTCCATTAACTTCCACCTAACAGCAACCTCCCTGTGTCTGCACTTTTATCTCACAAAGCAAACAATTGTAATTCATCTACCAAGTTCCGAGGGCATAAATGACTGGTAAAAAGAAACATTGCAATTTAACAAGACATGCACCTTGCACAGGCTAACCGATAAACTACAACTAAATTGGAGGTCTTGCAAAGAAGAGAAGGTAAAAAAAAAACAGCATTTTATATCATTCTAACCGATAATGTATTATTCGTTATAGTTCTAGTTTGGTAATGAAGTACTGAATAAATAAAACGATGGAAATTAGTTCCATACGACTCAATCAAGATCCGAAGTTGACCTCCCCTGAGGGAGTTGCATGCATACTATGTCCTCTCTTGGTAAGTGGTGCAGCGAATCGTTAGAATCATCGACACTGCAATTATTATGCATTTCTCCAAGTTCAGAATCAGCAGGAAATATGGGTTGAATGATTTTTCTGTTCTTCCTAATCACCAAGTATAATATGGCAGCCAAGTAGACCAACATGCCCGAAAATCCAAATATTCCTGCGAATACCTTTGATACTGTTGGTAATTTGCTGTTCAGAAGCAACTTGATGAAGCCTGAGACAATATAGTAGGTGTTGATAGCCATGATCAATGAGCTGATGACCCATGTGAATGCCGAGATCTAAGTATCACACAAACATGAAACGAAAAGGATAGTGTTATATGTATAAGATTGTAATCGCATATTAATCATTTTAATCACAATTAACATGTAGCTACAGTATGATTAACACGGATTATCCCTTATGGAAGTATGATATATAGATAGCATATTGTAGAATAATCGGTACTTACAAGATACCGATCTCTTAAACAAGGATGCAAGAGTGAGAAGACATCTAAGAGAGATTGCAGACCTAAGGGACAGAAAGAAGCGTTGATGTTGTAAACTTACTGCTATTGAGTTGACATGTATTCCCATTTTGGTCTTGCTGCTCGTAAACTTGAGGAGAGGAACAAGAGCGAAAGGGAGCTCAAAGGATAATATCATCTGCAAAGGTTCACTTATGTTGTTAGTAGAGAGCATTGAAGAAAGTGAGAACTAATTTTAGCCTAGCAAGATGTTTCTTAAGTACTTTATAAAATGAGAGCTATCAAACTATTCATATTTTGACAATACTAGTTTTTATAAATTGTCTGTTTGTTGCTTTGGAACTGGACTCGTTGCAATTCCAATGGCCATGTTTACTTAAGCTTATGAAGATGTCTAATTAGAAATCTTTACTACAAAGACATTTTTCATGGAGAGACTAGAGAGTATACTACTGAGAAAATACGAAACCAGGGCAACTGAAAAATGTAAACAAATAAAGGGAAAGCTAATCCAAATTCGAATTTTGAGTTTGTAATTTGGATATGTATACTGATATACTTGTGCTAATCTATCCAAAATATCTGATTACTTAATATGATCATCATGCAGTTGGCAGAAAATAATTATCAGAAAGAGAAAAGGCATAAATACCGATGCAATGATTATAAGCTTTCCAGCCCCCGCAGACCCACCAATAAGCGCAACAACTAGACTTGGGACAATTGCCAATGAACGGGTCAACATATTTCGTATCCATGGTGTAATACGTAAATCAAGAAATCCCTGTACAAAAAACAAGTTATAATTAAAGGAAAAGGGGGGGGGGGGGGGGGGTGGAATGAAACATCAATAACCAGTAACAAATTACGGATTTTTCAACAACAACAACACACGCTGCCCGTGCACACATGCACGCACACGAGAATCCAGTATAAAAGACTAAATAATTGTAAAATTATATTAATCCATGGACCTATTTATTTTTATCTGTTTAAGAATAAGGCCCCAGCATACTCTTATATTCTTTGATTCACACATACTAAATGGCTAGCTACCTTGGCTATCTGTATGCTCCTAAGAAAACAAAAAAAAATCGGCCCCACCTGTTTTAAGTACATCATTTAATTCAGATGCTGAGTATTTAATTTAGAGTGCAGATGCTGAGTATTTAATTCATCAACTTACATTAATTAATATATTAAGAAAGAGGATAAAAGTAAATTGTGTCGGCACCAGTCAACAAGGATTTATAGTGTCTATCCTCTTCACAGCCATACCCAACAGCCAATATCTTGTGTAGCACCAATCTCAAAACTACAGGAGAAATGATAAAATCCATTGTCTATCACTGCAGGTTATTTTGTTAAGGGGAAGGGAGCAGTCAAACATGTACCAGGTGTTCCATATGTATCACCGTAGGTTTATATCTATATCAAGCCTATCAGCTAAGTCTATATATGAACTTAGCCGTCATGTTTAGCATGAAATACTATGCTGTATGATAATTATTGATGGAAGTAAGGGAATGCATTAGACTTTTGAAGTGACTAATGAGTCTGCATATAGGCTTTTGTTTATTTTTAATACCATTTTGCTAATATTTTCCCTAATGTGAACCATAATTATAGTAAATGCACCTTTCCTTCCATATCCTAAAAATGATTAATCATTCACAAGTAAAACAAGACCTGTTAAGAAAATAAAAAAGCTTATACATAATACCTGCATTACGTATTGCCCAGCATAAGTTCCTGTTATTGTAGAACTCTGACCAGATGCTAGTAAAGCAACTGCAAATAGCTTTGAACTCCAATTACCTAGGACATTCTGTTACGACGGTAAGAAGATCCAATTAATGATTTTTTAATAAAGGTGTAAATTGAAACCCTTTAATTGAACAAGTTTCACGTTCATCACTTCAGAAAATAAAATTTCTACAGCATTTGCTCAGTTATCAAATCTGCACTAATTCACATGTGATGATGTAAATGATATAATTCTTACAGAAACAAAAAAAACATTTAATACCATGGCAGAAAATTGATTTGATGAATACAAAACAAGAAAGTTTTGAATGTCCAATTACAGCATAACAGGATACATGGTTATGACAATTTCCAATCAAAGTAATGCCATTCATTTTGGACTACAGACAGAGTGATGGGAGGAAAGAGCATTTGTCTTCAATCTAACTCATTACAAAATTTACAATGACTTGTTATGCATGTGTCAAATAAACGGCCAAAATTTACCACTCACTTAACTATATTTAATTAATTATCTACAATATCATTCTGAAACTATTTCAACTATTAATGAATAAATAAATAAGAGAAGAGTGACAGGCCAGACATACACAGCTACTCTCACTATATAATAATATATATGAAAGAAGATGGTGATAGTAATACATTATGACATACCTTGAGTAGAAATGATGCTTTATTGAGATCAAGATTTTGACAGTTCATCTGATCTTCTGGATTCAAATTTTCTGAGCTGCAAACAGCACCACTTACAGAAATAACAGATACGTTGATTAAGAAGGAAATAGCAAGAGCAAAAGCGCTCTCCATGGTGTAGTATCTGCATGCCTCCTGCAACCAAGATAGAGAAGGTACTTAAATATAATACAAACTCATATCAAATATTCAAATAATGATTACATAGTTTAACTTGAACTGGGAGTTGCATGATCATGCAACAATGTTTTTCATCCATATTAAAGCATATATATATCTCTAGTGATTTGAGAAGAAAAAATATATATTTTAATTATTGCCTTCAAAAGAAAAGATATTTTACTTGAATTCCATGAACTGAACGCGGTATTTTTCTCGATAGCACCAATGCAGAATGAAGAAATAGATTGTGCCTACATCAACCAATTACAATCTAAATCATAAATAATCATAACAAATAAAAGAAATCGAATTGGATGGTAAGTAACAAGCTTACGGCATAACCATTGCGCCAAGGAGTGAGATAGCAAGACCAGTAGCTCCATCTCCTTTGAGTTGAGGGACAAATAGTCCTTTTGCGACTTCTGAAGCATTGGCCTTTGCATATCCAAGTTCAACAAGGAAACAAATAGCCATTGTTGAAACCAAAAATGCAATGAGAAATTCAAGTTTCCGAACCTGCACCGAGATGTAGAAAATTGTAGCTCTTAATATGAAATCTTGTGAAACAATGCATATGTTTTACAGGGAGTTTTATTCTTAGAAGGAAAATCATATAATATTGTCTTTTCTAATCCCTTTTAAACAAATATGATTTCTTCGCAATAACAAGGTATGCTATTTTAGTTTAATTCTAACTTAATGTGAGTTGTAACTTTAGTATTATGCATTATTTAAAATATTAATAACTAAGAAAAAAACTATATTCACATACCCCATATTGCTGTAGAAATAGAAGCATCAGTGTGCTAAGCCCGGTGATGAGAACACCACACCATACTGGGATTCTGAACAACATATTTAAAGCAAAGGCTGTCCCAATGACTATAAGATAAACAACAGAGGAGAAGTCAATTAGATGAATAATGATACTAAACATATAAACAAAAAAAAGAAATTGATTTTAGCGCAAAGATTTGAAACACCAACTTTCTTTCTTTAGCTACTTCATTACTTTTATATAGATGGGAAACAAAGAACTAGGAACTGAAAACTACAACTACTAGGGGGATCCATGTCATGGAGTATAATACGACGCAATTTATGTCTGATTATCATTTTGTATAAGATTTTCACAAATCCACATTTTATTTTAATTTTTATTTATTTTGTGAGAAATAAATGGTGCACGCTAAAACTGAGCATGATCCTTCTACCTTTGAGAGTCCGAAAATTTCTCAGCTTTCAGAAGCTAGTAGTGAGCTGGCCTCTTTTGTCCAAGAGACAAAAGACAGCATTACACTATATAATCAATAAAGCACCTCCTCAAAATAGAATAATCCAAGAGGCAACACCCACACCATATTAGTGCCAAACCCACTTACAAACTTAGGATATTAATATTATTTTAGAAAATAACTTATTATTTGTCATTTAAAAGGGAAAAAGAACAAAAATAAATGTTCGCTTGAACCATATATAAATTTATGAGTAAAGGTCCTCAATGCTGTTATAAAAAGGTTTCCTACCACACAGCTGTAAACCACATAGTAGGGCAACAAAGTGCCACTGAAAGGTAAGCATCAATGCTCTAAGTTAGTAGTGAAGTTCCTTGAATAACTTTTACTTCACTAACATTCAAGTTATACAATTATCAACAAAACAATCAAGTAATATTCATATATCAGCAAGTTATATATAATAAGAGCAACAGGGCCGGCCCCACCCTTGAGGCGGGTGAGGCGGCCGCCTCAGGCCCCCGGCGTTTTCGCAATTTTAGGGGCCCCAAATTTGTAATTCGCTTGTAAATATAGGCACGTATTTTGCGCATAAAAGAAAAATACTATTATTAGGGGCCCAAAAATAATTATTTGAGCCTTTAAATTTTTTTTGAAGATTGTTTGGGTTTAGACTTAAAGACTTGAATTGAATTTGAGACTTTAAATTTGAGTGATTTAAAACAAATTTATATATTTTGCATATTTTGCTTTTAACAATGTGCAAATTTTTTGTATACATTTTATTTTATTTTATTTTATTTTATTTTATTTTATTTTGTTTTGTTTTGTTTTATTTTCTTTTCTTTTATTTTATTTTATTTTATTTTATTTTATTTTATTTTATTTTATTTTATTTTATTTTATTTTATTTTATTTTATTTTAATTTTGTGTATGGGGAGCCCCATTTAGGGAGTTCGCCTCAGGCCCCCGGGAACTCAGGGCCGGCCCGTTCTTCTGGTTGAGAACTAAATCTATTAAATGTGTGGGCAGTTCCTGTGATGCAATTTGAGGACTAAATATAAAACTGAAAAGAAATTGTATGTTTGGAATAACACCTTCAGGAATATCACATGCGACCACAGCAAGTTCAGCAAGTAACCACAAAATAAAGCTTGGTATCTTTTCATACTCAGCTCGACAATGCTCGGCCAAATGCTTCCCTGCCATTAAAACACTACTTGTCAGACGCACATTATAGACTACACACACAGAGAGACACACAGACACAAACACACACTCTCTCTCTCATACAAACAGGAACAGAAACAAAAAACATCAGATGTTGTTGAGGTGGCAACCCCCTAAGATAGAGGACCTACCTTCACAAAATATAATCAAAATGGATATAGTAACCTACCTGTCACAACTCCTAATCTGGCTGCAAGGGATTGGATAATTAGTGCAGCAAAAGATGCAACAAGTATGATCCAAAGTAGCTGAATTACAAATAAACTTGAATCAAAGTTATTTTATAAGTAAGAAAAAACGAACAAAAAAAGACAAAAACATGATAGAAATGAATGGTTCACCTCATACTTATATTGTGCACCCGACTGGAGATCCGTCTCAACTGCGTATCCAGGAATTATGTTAAAAGAGAATGTAAATATATGATAATAAAAATTAAATATTAAGAGAAAAGAAAGTGAACAAGAGGCAATCTTACAATTTCCTGGGTCAATATATGCAATGGACACAAGAAAACCAGGACCTAGGTAAGAAAAAAAGTTTTTCCAACTTGTCCGCTGTAAAGAAGAAATTTCATTGGATAAAACAACTTGTCATAGTATGACATCCACAAAATCTTTTTAAATTATACATTCGAGCCACACCAAGCATTATAAACAAATATTAAGTATTAGAAACACAGTAACGGAAGCAATAACAATAAATTTGTCGGCAATGCATATCTGAGCAAAATGTTATTGGTAACTTATAGGTAACACATATCTGGAATTGTTTGATAATATAATTGTTGGATTGAGTATGGCATATTTATGAAATACAATATCAATTATGTTGCACAATTCTTAGTACATGATCCCCAAATCTTAAAAAATATTTTAAAACAAGAATAAATTTAATTAGATGCGAGCAAAAAGTCACTTGAAAACTTTCTAGAGGTGAAAAGGAAAATAAATGAAGAAAATTTCAACACCCTATATTATATACTACACACAACAACTGAATTTATGAGGTCAACCTGAAAATCAACCATATTGATTACTCAACATCTCCCAATCACTCATTCTTGCTAAGATTTTAGTAATTCATATGACAAACTTCAATTTTCTCTTATCTCCAACACCTCTTGCAAGTTTCATATTACTAAAGCAAAACCAGGGTTGCACCTATTTCTTGATCCTCATATAAATTGTCATACAACACCAAAATATAAATACCATGAAGCAAAGCAGTGGAGATTTGAAGAAGGAAATGATACCTCAGGAACAACGATTTGATCGACATCTATACTCTCGATCAAAGGCTGAGTAGGGCCTGTGGAAGATCTGTGGTTGGTATGGCTTGTAATGAACTGAGACTGAGCAGAGCTGTGTGTAGAGGCAGCCATCTTCCCTCTCCCTGCTTTCAAGTACCAAACTGACAAATGCACCAAGACAACATATATAAGTTCAATATTGAACCTCCTTTGTTTTTCTTCAATAAAAATACAAACCACCCAGTTAGAATAACAATCCTTGCTCCCTGTTCCTAAAGACAGTAAAACAGTCCTAGGTTCCAAACTTGTGATAGAGACAGTTCCATTCAAAAGAGATAAGGAATAAGAACAACCATCAACACGAAGGAATAATTCATATCTACAAAAAAAAAAAAAAAAAATTCTGATTCCCAAATGAGAGAAGATGAATGAAAGAGACAAGGATGGTCATACCAATCAATGCATTCAGAAAAACAAAGCAAAAGAGCAGGGAAAGTACAGTGAAATAATGACACATGCTGATGAGAAAGGTCAAAAATGACATTGTTGGCAATTTGGAAAAATACCCATCAAAGCTCAGACCCAAATAGATCAATACAAATC
The DNA here is from genome assembly GCA_017893485.1 of Hemerocallis citrina. Lineage (NCBI taxonomy): Eukaryota > Viridiplantae > Streptophyta > Magnoliopsida > Asparagales > Asphodelaceae > Hemerocallis > Hemerocallis citrina. The sequence goes on from CM030363.1 coordinate 325,301, forward strand.
AAAAAAAAGGGTTCATTTTTTTTGCAGTAAATTTTTACTCTTTAATAAGCCACTAAGATGAAGAGAATAAACACAGATCATAAAGATGTAATAAATAATCATATGCAAAAAGGTAATACCTTGGACTGGAAAATTGAGTGAATCTGAAAAGGGTAGAATCCTTGCCAACAGTGAAAGAGTAGAGAAATAGAGATTTGTGTTTAAAATGGAGAATTCAAAGAGAAAAATGGGTTTAATTTTGTCGAGGGTTAATGGGTTTCAATGCTGCCTATTAGCCTATTACTCAACTCAGGTATTCATTAAACTCAGTCAAGAGATCTGTTGGAAAAAGTGACAACTTTTGTTTCTTTGTGATTATCAAGAAATCTTAATTTTAATAGTCAGAATTTAAAGATGGCAACTAGTACTATAATAATAATAAATTATTAATAATAATAATAATAATATGTCTATTCAAAATATAAGTTATTCTAGTCTTCTTTGTTTTATAATACAAGTTATTTTAAATTTCTGAAAAAATATCTTATTATTTTAAAATATTCATAAATTAATTTTCTATGAAATTTTTAATTTTAATCGTGTCATTTTTTAAGAAGAAATGGAGTAAAAAATTATAAAGGAAGACAAATAGGTCATTGTATATTAAAAAATAAGAAATATATAGTACCTTTACATAATTCACATAATTCTAAGTTGATTTTAATAGTCGTACAGAAATCTAGAATGACATCTCTACTATTTTAATGGGAGAGTTGGAGTTGTAAACAAACAAACCCTAATTTTGTAACTGAGTAAACACGTGCAACATACGGCAAACTAAATTCACCAAACATATCCGTATGATGCACGTACAGCTTCTAAAAAAGGGATATTTTAGCAAATACCCCCATTTAAAATGTGAAAATTAGCATATACCCCCACTATTTTTAAAACTAAGAAATACTCCTATTTCTATAATATTATAATGGAAGAAGGCCTTAGTGTCATTTGTAAATGTTTTGTCAATCTACCAACCCGTGCAATACACGTGCATAACTATTATAAAGGAGGTTCTAAGTTCAAATCCAGATTATGTCTAAATTTTTATTTTAAAAAACTATATTTATTAAGACGTGCATCGCACGTGCAAATTACTAGTATTTTGAAACTGAGGGAGTAACTAGTATACCCAATACAAATGTTAAAATGTATATTAGAATATTATTAACATTCAATAATAAAATAAAAAAAAATTGGGTGTAACCTATCCATACATACAACTTTTTTTTCCTGTGGTTCTGGCTCTTCTGGAGACTCTGACTTCTTGGAAGCTCCAAGGTTAAATGGGGCTTTTGGATTGAAAAGGGGCCACCATAAATCTTCTTTGTTGGCTAGAATGGTTCCACCACTTGGTGGGTCTTTCGTACTGCGTTTGTGAACCCCATATGTCCTATTCTATTGATACACTAGATTTGCCCAGATTTGCCCGTAGACACGAGATTTGCCCGTAGACACGACACGGCACGTCTTTAGAACGATACAGTATATAAAAAATTTTGTAAATAGTGAAACAACAATTATGTAGCTCAAATTTGAATAGTACGATAATAATTAGTTATAAATAAAAATCCATATTTCATTAGTATATGTTGAAAAAAAATTATAAATGGGGGTATAATATCCAACTTCTTAGATCTTTGAGGATGAAAAATAATGAAATTTAACTGTTGATGAGATATTTGATATTTTCAATGTAACATAAAAAAAAACATTAAAAATCTGAACATTTACAAACCTGAAATATGAAAATCTAAATTTCTAAGTAAATAGTGAGAGAGAGAGAAATATGAAACTTTTTTTGGGGAGGGGGGAGAATATGTTTTGGGATGATGAATCTGAACCTTTGATTTTGTTTCAATTGAAGGGGATGCACTTGATAGTTTTTTTTTTCAAATTTTTTTTTTTTTTTTTTTTGAGGGAAAAGGTGGAATAATGCCATCCTGTTTCATTAATAAGAAGTTAATAAAACAACCCCGGTGTACCGGAAAAAATACAAAAGTAACAGTGCAGAAAGTAGGACATAATCCTCCAACAATACCCTGTAGGGTGGGTCCAACCAAAAGTACAACATTACAACCCAAAGTGCAATAGACATAAACAAAATACAAAATATAACTGGCTGCAGACGGTGGGCTTCCCAAATGTGTCATGTGCCCTGTGTGAGTATCAGGAGGGGTCTACCCCTCAGTCCAGCGTCGATCCAAACTCCACCTCGTCATCATCGAATTCCTTCACCTGGAAAACTCGAGCAATCCTCCCTCTTACTTCTGTAGCAGCAACTGTGGTCCAAAAGGAAATAAGATGCATGATATGAGTAAGATTACCAGAAATATTATTATATGAAGCACGAAAATATAAATTATTTCTGTCTAGCCTTAACACCCAAGTGGTTGCCGCAATGGCTATGTACCAAGTATCCTTCATTTCGTGGCGGACCCAGGTGAATTTGAGGCCAACCCACAATTCCTCGTATTCGCTGGGTAGTCACATGTCCCTAAGGTTCGTAAAATTTCTACCATAGTTGCCTTACTTCTTTGGCAATGAATGAAAAGGTAGTTCAGACTCTCCGTGTGTGCATTACAAAATTCACAGTTGGTCGCGATCTGGGGTTGTCTTTTGGCAAGGTTCTCTCTGGTAAGAATTGCATTATTGAATACTAGCCAGAGGGTCTTAAGACCCTGACTTTAAGGGGTTTTGTGTTTTATTATATAGATTCAATGACAGTGATACAAACTTTTAATATTTCCAAACAAAGTAAGATTACAGGTTTGAAATTCTAGATACAATTTATTGTTAATCTCTAAAAAATGAATATTAATCATATTGGATTGATGCACTGTTACAAATTGGAAGCTGGGAACTCGGCCTCAGGATAACTATAGCTCCAGTGACAGCAGAACCGTATGTATCAGAAGTTTCGGCTGCTTTTGCCAAACTCTTCGAGCAGGCGCTCTATGCTTCTTCTCGCTGTCAGCTTGTTGTCGATCTCAAATGCTCTGAGCTCTTCTCTTGACTCTGACCGTAACAAATTAACGGACAAGTCAGATCACGAGTAAAAGTGGAATTTAATAGATTATTAACAAACGTAACTGACCGAATTGTTTAAAATCTTTGAGGGGCAGATGTGTTCCCTTCGTATCAAGAAAGCGAAGAAAATTTGTCATGAGCTCTGCAGTGCTTGTGGAGATCAAGATTTCCCTCTAGCCCAAGTTGTAAACATGTTTAATTAGCATTTGATGAATGGAAAACACTCTCAATTTCTTAACTGATTACCTTGAAGTTGTTTTGGTTGTCGTAATATCCTGAGACAATCATGAATAGCCGCAACTTCTCTGATTCTGTAAAAATTAGTAATATATCAGGTTTGGAATAGAGACTATTCATTTCTACAAAGTTAAATGTTCTACTACTTTTTTTTTTTTTTTTTTGGAATGAAAATATTTCTTACCTTGAAATATGATTATTTCTTCTGCAGCAAAGTCCTTGTGAGTGAGAAGCTCTTCAATCGAAATCTTTATGAAACTCATCCCGACGTGTGAAATGCTCAGTCTAGCACTGCTGCTATTAGGCTTTCCTGATCCGATATCATAGTGAAAGGAAGAGAGTAACAGGGGATTTAAATTTACTTGGAGGAGAATGTAGATAAGATACTTAGTAGCAAATGAAATTCGAGACATGCAGATCCTACCTGCAACTCTAGTCCATTTTTTGAATTCACGACGAAGAATATCCCTCACCGTCAGATCGGAAGTATCATGAATTTTGTGTTTTACTGCAAAAACAACATGAATATAAACTCATTATCATAAGTATTCATAAGAGTGTCTTCGGAAAGAAACCAAGTGGAGATTTATCCTACGAGTAGGATAGGATCCTACATTTTAATAAATACATATAACACGCATGAAATCTTTCAAAAACTTACGTATTTGGTAAAGTCCACTGCATCCAAACCGACCAGCCCCTTTGATCAACAGCGTCGAAATATACTTATCTTTGTTAGTGCAATTATCACTAGTCAGATTAGCTGTCTCTAAAAGGATTCCTGACAACTAATAAAAATTGCAAGACAAACAACTAGTTACGATATTAATTTAATCATCAGATGATTAGATGAAACTTAACTTACAAAAATTTTCAATAATGAAATACATGTATGGAAGTGGCAAAGAGAAAATTAATGAGAAAAATGTACCAGAAGTCTACAAAACCCGCCCCCAGCTAGAATTTCAGGTGTCGCCTCCAGAAAATATTCGGCAATAAGTGTACAACATGAGCCATCCTGTTTCATCAGAAATGCACTATGTTTTCAGATTAAGCAAAGATATATCTATGGAAATAAATGAAAAGAAAAAAAAACAAAAATACTTGAAAAACAACTATCCTAATTTCATGAAAGAAGTAAATAAGTACAGATTCCAATTTATTGAACAAAACACTACCTCTGCCAAGGTTATTTTCTCAACCAAAGGATACTCTGAATCAACCTACAAATCAGAGCAAAATAAAAAGATCTTATTTCTTATTGTAGCTTACCACCACCATCGCAAAATAAAATAAAATAAAGAGTAAAGAAGAAGAAGAAGAAGAAGAAGAAAAGCATCAAGAAGACCAATCTTACTTCTTTGCAGAAGAATATTTCGACCACTGCCTCCCTCAATCCCTGTAGGGAAAACGAATCGTTTGGACATTAGTGAGAAGCACATATCTCTTTCAAATTGTATTGATTTATTCCAATTAGCAACTACCTCTCGTTTGGCAGGGAGATGATTCCCATTAACTAATACTATCTTCAGATTTCCAAATTGGTTGTAATAGGAGAGCTCGGCCTGTAAGTACAGCATACAAGTTCTAAAATCGCAATTTGCATGAGTTCAATAATATTCAATTTGAGTTCTCAATATTGTATTTATTACAACCAAAAGGTTGAGCATATATTTTTTGGGAATCTGTTTGACTTCTGCCTACCTTGGAACTTTATAAGAAAGTTAATTATAATTACAAAAGTAACACTACTGATAGCAACTTAGCAGGTTGGGAATAAGTTCCTAGTGTTGCAAATGAGTTCAAAATTATGCACAGTTTAACTGATATTTTCATTTTAAAATTGAAACAAACTGTTATCATACGATTGTAACAACTTTTTACGTAAAATACCGAACACTATAATGTCCAATCAAATATACGAAAGTATGACGTTGATTCATTACCAGAACTGTGCATAGTTCTTCAGATTCCTTCAGACTAAATTTTTGTTTGTTCAAGATTTACTCAAAAGTTTATAAAGTAAATGTTCATCAGAAACATTCACCTCACACGAGAAAATTACTAGTATTCGCTAAAGTAGAGATGTGAAATCAACAATTTCTTTGATACCTCATCAATGAATACCAAGCTAGATTCATCAATCCTACACGATCTAACCAACCATTTAAGCTCTGAGTGAGTCCGTAAATCTTCTCGCTTCATATTGAGGACAGGCACTGTAAAAATCTGGCTATTACTTTGAGTCTCGTTCAAGAAAAATGCATACATTATGGTGCAAACAAAACATCCCACACCTGAAAAAAATAAATTAAATTACTGAACAACAAAGCGAAGATGCTAGCTTTCAAGTAACAAAATCAGACACCAACAAAGCAAGAAGATATGATAGATTAATTACCAGTAGCATCTTGGCTAATTACAGCTTTCAAGTATCGCCCTGGGACACCAGCTTTGATCTCATCCTTACTCGTCTTCAGATATTGATTCAGATTATACATGCTTTGACATAATTCAAAAACTGATACATCATTTTTTAGTAAATTTCCACCAAAAAATGAAGCAGCAGATTGAGGCAAATAAATATCAGTACTATCTATGTTCTTTTGTCTATCATCCATAGGCTTATCATCGATGGATTTAATCTCTTCATCGACGGTTGATGTTTTTTCTGATTTCTGTGAGGTATTGTCTGCTATATCTGGTGTGAATTTGGATTCAAATTCCCATATATCTGATAATGAACGCGACAGAGTTGAATTGCTGCCATCTCCAGGTGAATTGCGCTTACTAAGCCGAACTGACATGGCTGAATTTGTTCTTTTGATTCCGTCGAATTGTGGGTGCTCTCTCTTTCGAGTATATGGTACCTAAAGAACAGTAATTGAATTATTTTAGTATTATTGTTGAGTTGTTTCTGCTATTCTTTTATTTCTTGAGCGGTAATCTTTTTTTTTTAAAGTCTGTATCTACCTACCTACCTACCTACCTATCTATCAATCAATCTTTATAGAGACATTGAGGCTATATACTTGTATCATATTGGAAATACTGTTAGGAAAACTGGAGATCTTGTTGAGTTTTAGACACAATCAACACAAATCACCAAGCAAAACTAGATCGCACCAATCGCACAAAGCACACAAGAATTGCTCCGGTTGGGGCTTTCGCCTTAATCCGGGAAAGGAAGAACCGATATGTTATTTCAACTAGAGAAGATACAAGAATATTACAATTCTCACCACGATCCTCTCAAGCCTAACTGGAACTTGATTGTTGCTTACAATGGAGAACGTCTCTCACCTTCTCATATGAAGTACTCTCTTCTTCTATTCGGCACTCAATAGAATCATATCGTTCTATGAGCCGTTTCATTATATTTATAGATCTAGAGAAACCCTAGTTTGATACACTTGATACATTAACCATCCGATTACTACTGAAGAGATAACCCTGCATTGGGAGCCGTACGATCTGACTTGAAGACGACGTTGGGCTTCTCACGAATCTTTAAGACCCGAGCCAAATAACTCATCAGCGTCGCGGTCGGTCGACCGTACACAACAGTCGGCCGACCGTTCCCCTCTCGGGAACCTGTGCAGTCGGAGCGGTCGACCGATCCCAAGTCCGGTCAAACCCAACTCCACCTGTTTGCTTCTGCTAACTGTTTTCCTTCTTCGATGTCTCGCTTCGATCAATCTCAACGCTTCATCGTCTTCTTCATCGGACATGTGTATGCAATACATACAAACCCAACAAATACCGTAAGTTTATGTTGAATTATCTAATACTTATACAATAAGCCGACAAGAATCTCAATACGAAATTTCTTAACCTTGGCAAAGGATATTATTCGGGTTCAAACCTCCTCATTTGCTATGGCTAAAATATTTTTGACTTGGATATGCAGGGCAACATCCACTACAGGCTGATTATGCGAAACTTCAGGTTCATGATGCTCAAAGGGTAATAAACTAATAATAGTTTGGAGGAGATCTTTGAGAACTGAGGGGAAAGGAAATTTTTATTCCCTTGGAGTTCCACATCTCTAAATGAGATCTCTACCTCATCAAGTTAAAGGGGATTTGCTTTGAGATTTGTTAGCGTGTTAAATGCACGAAAAAATAAGAGTCTGCACACCAATCTCAAAGTGTGTCCTATGTTTTTTTTTAAAAAAAAAAGAAGAAGAAGAAGAAATTTATACCCTTCAAAACTTACTGGAAAGCTTGAAGTCTTAACTATTTTGATAAATAGGTAAGAGCTCAATAGTTGCTAAACTGAATATTTCTTTACTATAATAATTTACTATAATGATAGGAGTAGTTCAAGAACAGAATTTAGTATGCATGCAGTAATGAATAGAGACAAAGCAGAAACAGGATGAATCACACAAAACTGACCTCTAGTTTTCCGGTGGCAGCCGACGAGTTAGAGCTCCTCATCTTGGTATGTATATGTGGGGGAGAGAGAGTGAGAGAGAGGATGGGCTAATTGAGAGAAGGATTAAAAGAATAAAGTGGTAATATCTGCTTTGTGATTTCCGCCAAATGTGCTTTGGTTCTCTCTCAGTCTTGCCAACTGCCATCAGTGGTGACCTGCAGGCGTTGGAAGTTATGTACCCGCCAGTTTCTGTTTTAAACAAAGGAAATTTCTTTTCAAGCCCCTCACTACACTGGAATCTTCTGTTTAGCCTATTGACTAATCATTCAAAAGTTGAAACCCCTCATTCATTAGGCTATTTTGAAGATCCATTATGCTAACTGCTGAGCAGTTCAACCAGATACACCTTAATTCGCTTTAAATAGTATATTTGCATCAACATAGTAAACCATAAATAGAAAGCAATACTACACCTGTGGGGTTACTTTTACCCAAGAATTTGAGCATATTTTTCAAATTAAATATATTGGACTGCAACGAGTATGTAATAAAATTCCATCGAAAAACATAGTACTATCTGATAAAAAGTCAAAATGGACAATGGAAAAATTCACAATCAAGTGAGGTTCCTGAATTCAAGAATTATGTATGCTCTGGATCTCGCTCAGTCCCTAAACTTGATTATTTAACTAGAGAAAGCCGAAGCAATTTCAATATTGATTATGTAACTGCAAATATTCAGATACTAAATATTGTCAAAAGAAATTCCAATGTCACACAGCTTAGAAACTGATACATAGTATAAGATTGCTTATTATAGGTTGCCTGGCTGGTTTGATGATTAGAAGTTGAATTATGATGCAGCTCCAATCACAGCAACACAAATACCTGGGCAGCGCCTCTTTGTCACCGCATTTGGACGATAAGGCCTACAACGACAAATCCTTATATTCAAATTATTATGTCCATCCATAGGCAATAATGTAGTTTAATCAATAAACTGAGCAAATTAAACCATTAATCTAAAATTATAACTCACTCTCTTAACTGAACAAATTAACTATATCATGTCAGATTTTATTTGAAAAGTGTTAAAGCAGCATAATATTCTCAATCAGACCAGCAAGATCTTCTCAATCAAACCTGCTGATCCTCTCCATCAACGAGCATGATTTACTGATTTCTAAATCCCTTGATTCCTGTTAACTGATTTGTTGCAATCACCTTAATTGTAGGATCTTAATTTTATTGCATAACTCTAGGATCTAAATTCCTGTAATGTAGCGAGCTCTTGTGTATATAAACACATCATCTGTGTTTCAATGCAGAGACATGGCAAAAAGTTCAGTAACCCTTTTCAAAAAGCAATCAAACTTGGAATATAGTGCAACATAAATTATAACTCAATCTTAGCAGCTAAAGAAACGACACCAAAGGTAGACCAACTTGTAAGCTGTAACCCTTTGGGGACAACATTTGTCTAACTCCATTTGAGTAATACATACTGAATAGGTAGATCAGTTGATATGAAGAATAAACAAAACTCCTGGCATTCAAAAAAATTTAATAGTCTCCTGGGCTTTTAAATGACACATGCATACTGTATGTGAAAATATAACAACTTCAAAACACAACATCAAGCATTCATTAGAGAGGAACTGTAGCTCAATAGCCCACTTTTTACACATACAGATGACCAAATGTAAGAAATTTAACCTTATTCCAATGAACAATCTAGGATAATGTAAACATCTTAGAAGTTAACTGAACAGCCAAAGATAAACTTTCTTTGAAATAAAAATACATTCGTACAAGTTTCTTTGTTTATAAGTAACTGTGTGAATTAATCATACACAATCTACACTGCAAACATATAAAAGAGACAAAGATAACTTCTCTTCTACTTACTATGCATTCGCCAAAAGTTTTCTTGTACATACATGCATAATAAACTCTCAGTAGATCATCTTTTCGTCTTTCAACTTTCACCAGCGCTCTTCAGAGGCAACCTTCTTTGTAATCAACAACTCCTTTCCTACATGCATAGAATTAACTAGCAATCTCAGTTTTTATCCCAGGCATGCAAAAAAATAATAATAATAATGAGATACACACACACATATATATACGTGAAATGACTGCAAATGTTAGCAACTAGCTTCTGGAAGGCTAGGACCAGACAAATTTATATTGACTAAGCATGCATCATAGTCCATCCAAAACTTGAAGACCCATTAAACCCTCTACCAAACCGGATAATTCACGAGAAAAACATTTTTAGATAAATAGTTTGTTCGATTCTGCAAGCAGTTTCCAAATGTTTGCTTGAAATTTCATAGAACTATTTTCTGAAGATTCTCACTAGCAGTCACATTACATATTTCATTTAACTAGTAATTTACCTGTGGCACGAACAGGCAATTTCCTTTTATTTATTCTTGATAATTTATTACTGGCAAATCTCAACCATAGATTTTTAACTATAATCCGATACTATATTCTGTCAGATGACTCATATCTCATTTGGAAGCTCTCAAGTTCGAGTTATCTGGATACTGATCTTTTTCCATCCCAAAATAGAGAGACATGTATCACTCTCCTGACCACCTGTTGGGTATTATTAAAGTTCTTAAGTTTTAAGTATACTTTTGTAACTTTTCATTAATTGATCAATTTACTGATTGTTTAATTTTTAACATAGTTTAGTGAATCATGATTTTCAGTTTAGGGAATAGCTAACATTTCATCATCCTTGATGTTTTCTTCAATACTGTACTTTATTCGCCAAGGCTTTTTGGTGAGAAATGTTGGATATATAGGTATATTCTCACTATATGAATAATATTACATAATATTATTCTATGGGTAACACGTGTGTTACACATACTAATTGTATGGATATCGGAACACGGGTTTAGTGGGTTGAGAACTCAGTACCCAAACCAGTATTTATCCTATAAATACTGGCTTGTAATAATAGTCTAGGTATTCCAATCTTGATACCTAGGGTAAATATCTCAAGCACCTTAGTGCAGCAAAATAGGGGTTTAAACTGGGTTCTTTAACCGAACCTTGACTCCTTCGTATTAGGGTTGCTATGGTAGCCCCCATCTCAGGCCGGATCAGGTCGATGGGCCTAAAAGCGGTTCAGCCCCTCTTGTCCGACCTGTATCTACCAGAATATATGTTTTGCCCCTGAAGCTTTAAGATTTGTGGCCAATTTGAATGGTCCAAATTTTGTTCTATTTTTACCCATATCACTTGGTCTTGGAGTTACAACTAGGGCTGCAAACGATCCGAGCTACTCGGCTCGAGCTCGGTCAAAGCTCGACACGAGACGAGCTCGACTCGAGCTCGAGCTCGATAGCTTAACAAGCCGAGCTCGAGTTTGGGCTTTTTGTGATTATTAGACTAAGCTCGCGAGCTACTCGGCTCGAACTCGGTCAAAGCTCAGCTCGAAATGAGCTCGAGCTCGAAACTAAGCTCGATTGCTTAACGAGCGAGCTCGAGCCTCAAGATACTTGGCTCGACTCGGCTCGTTTGCAGCCCTAGTTACAACTCTAAATTTACTAAATTTACCCCCAATTTTTTAAGGGCTTCTCTATCCAAACCAGATACAGCAATGGGTCACTCTACAAATCAAAATTCAATATGCCCATCTCTCTTTAAATGCAATAGCTCATAATGTTTATTTCCAAAACAGGAGAAAAGAACATGCAAGAACAACTAAACAGCAGTACCATTTTAACCACCATTAAAAACATGACCCACAAAAGGGAATCACCTGTGCAGTGTTTCCCAATGCCAAATGCACTCAGAGAACCAGAATGCGCACGATAGCAAAGGCAGCCCAAGCTTGACCCTTAACAGCTCCTTTCTCGAACCTGTTTATAACGACATAAATTGTAGACAAACGAGAAATGAGTCAAGTTTTAGGGTAAGACCGAGGCAAGGTGTTGACGAAGAACCAGAAAGGAAATTACCTGGTATTTAAGGTTGGAGAAGAACCAGGAAGTGCGCACGTTAGCATGGGAAAGGACATTGATTTCAACTTCAATATCGGGGAAGCAGAAAATGAGACTGACGAAGGGAAATGTTTTACCAAAATGACCCACTTTTTGAAAGTATTTACCAAACAAACTCACCCATATTCGAAAGTTTTTATTAAAATGACCCACTTGCTATCTCAAGTAGCATGAAAATACCTCGCTTTTTAGATCGCGAGTGTAGGCTTAGATGTTTGGAGAAAAAACTTAAAGAAAGAAATATTAAAGTAAGACTCGTTGTTTGAGATAATGAGTGTAGCCTTAGATGTTTCTCCACAACTTAGAGAAAAACAAAAAACTATCAAAGTAAGACTCGCTGTCTCAAACAGCGATGATATTTTCACCAAACTCGTTGTCTCAAATAGCGAGTTTGGTGAAAATACCCTCACTATTTGAGATAGCGAGTGTAGGCCTAGGTGTTTCTCCACAACTTCATGAAAAAATTTGAAGAAAAAATATCGAACTAAGACTCGCTGTCTCAAACAACGAGAACCTGATTTTCAAATTTTTTTGTAGATCAATTTAACAAAAAAATTTCAAAGTTAGACTCGTTATCTTAAACAGTGAGTGTAGCAACTACATTCGCTGTTTGAGACTGCAAGAGTGCAAGTATTATTTTGATATTTTTCTTAAAGTTTTTTCTCTAAACACCTAAACCTGAACTTGCTATCTCAAAAAACGATGATATTTTTTTTTTTGGAAGAAATAAAAACGATGATATTTTTACCGAACTCGCTATTTGAGATAACAAGTAGGTCATTCTGATAAATACTTTCGAAAGTGGGTCAGGTGTGTAAATACTTTCAAAAGGTGGGTCATTTGGGTAAAATATTCGGAAGAAGGAGGGAGTGGACGAGGACTTGGTGAGGACTTGGTGGACTTGGCCTCAGTGAAAGTATTGACCCGGTGGTGGACTTAAATGGGCTGACCTGGGCGTGGCCCATCTGTCACTATACTTTTTACTAAGTTTTTCTTCTTTCTCATTATTTTTTTTTTTATTTATAAGGCGGATAGAGTCGTGAGATTCCAGTTCACAAAATATATATAAATAAAATTAATAGTACAACAGGGTGCAATTTTACCAGAAGTAAAACTGCGCCAACAACAGTGCAAGAATATATACAAGAATATATACAGCAGGACTACAAACAAAAGGAAACCACATTTCTGTTTTTTTAATTTTTAATTTTCTGTTTTCTAATTCTTTTATCCTTGAAATGTTTTTTAATTTTTAATTTTCTGTTTTTTAATTCTTTTATCCTTTTTTGAGTTGTAACTTATAAGATAAATTTTAGATTAGAGACTTGTTCTGCGCAGTATGTGATGTTGTTTTTGCCTACGGACATTGTATATACTTTATTGTCCTATTTCATTAAATCTCTTTAATGAAGCGATGACTAAGTCATCTTTTAATATTTTAAAAAAAAATTTATAAAATAAATTATGGCTTTATGTGGCCCTAATACCTCGAATGATTTGTAGTAATTATATATCAAAAAAAAGAAACAACCAGAGTAGAAGTGGTACAGTATAGTGGCTTCAATTTGGTAGAGGAACGGTGCTGGTTGATTAATCCACAAACACAAAGAATAATTCATTAATGTACATTCAAAATGGTTTTAATTACTTCATGAGAACATGTTCATATACATGAATTGAACATTTCATAAGGAGGATAGAATAATTTCTCATATATATGAATTGCACATTTCACCAAAATTCTCCATACGCATCAACTTCACATTCTGAGCCATAGGACAGCGTCTTGTCTATTTTGCCAAATTTTTCAAAATTTAGCAAAAGTAGCAGTGCAGGCATTAGCCGTTTGTGAACAATAGTCGGCTATATTTGGGAGACAAAATGGCAATTGCCAAAATATAGTCACCGAAAGATTTATCGTCTATTTTGCCAAATTTTTCAAAATTTAGCAAAAGTAGCGGTGCAGGCATTGGCCATTTGTCCAAAATTTGAGTTTCGAATGAACAATGGTCCGCTATATTTGGGAGACAAAATGGCAATTGCCAAAATATAGTCACCGAAAGATGATTAATCGTCTATTTTGCCAAATTTTTCAAAATTTAGCAAAAGTAGCGCTTCTGGCATTGGCCACTTGCTCGAAATTTGGGTTTCGAATGAATAGTGGTCGGCTATATTTGGGAGACAAAATGGCAATTGCCAAAATATAGCCACCGAAAGATGATTTATCGTCTGTTTGATCGGTCGAAAAATTATCTTTCTTCGGAAAGAATTTTTTATATTAAACTCTATCGGACGGGAAATAATACATCGTTCCTAATAAAAAAAATTCTGACATATCGACAGACGGAAAATAATATCCCATCCGACTGATTAATTTAAAAAAAAAATATTTGGATGGTAAACAATGTCCCCGTTCAAGTAAATAAAAAAAACAAAATATAAGGACGAGGTATAATCTACCGTCCCTCCCAATTAATTTTTTAACATCATCAATAAACACACTCAAACACAAAGGTTGGGAAGAGGTGAAAAAAAATAATAATAAAATAAAAATAATCTTTCTGTACATTTTTTTTTAATCAATCATCCAAACACACCGAATTAATTTTTCTGTACCAAATTTTTTTTGGGATGAAGGAAGAAAAATAATCTTTACGATTTAAAAAGTGAAAAACCCAGATTTTGGCTTTCAACAACTGCAGCGCAAAGATACTTTTTCCATTTCCATTTGCCAAATATTTAAAATTTGGCTCTCGACGACTACAGATGCTCTGAGGCACCAAGTAGTACTGTCATAATTACCTGTAACCTGGAATCGACCCAATCCTAGAGAGGTAGCATTATGGCCTGATGATTTTGGACTCGACTCAGACCCGACACGTGGACTCGGTAATTGTTGGAATTGAGTATACATTCAAAACACTCATCTTGTTGACAATATTGTCTCATGGCCCAACGGTTAAAATTTTGAGTTCACAAGAGGTTGGGGGGTTCAATTCCTACATTCCACAATATATATATATGACCGGGCCGGGCCTTAGGGGTCTACTGAAGAAAAAAAAAAACAACACTTTTTTTGAACTGTCAAAATTCAAAACGTTTTTCTACTTAAAAAGACTTTATGTTACAGCAGTTTCAAAAATTAAATGATAATTCATTACATAGCTGTTTTTTGATTAATGCATACAGATTAATAGCTTCCTGGTTACAAGCTATAAGATAAGATCATCTTTGGGAAGAAGAAATACAGAAACGGAAAAAAAAATAAAAAATTCTATCATTCAAATTTTTCCTCAAAATCTATTTTCTACGGTTTTTCTTTGTTGATTGCTGGTGCAAGTTGGTACGTGTTGTGATTGGAGTCTTGGCAGCACTGTAAATCAGAAGCTCGTTGTATCCCGGGAGAAGTATTTGGTGATCACCGATTCATCTCCAGAATCGGCCAAATAGTTTCTTAAAGAAAGTGCAACCCACGTCTCGAGCCACTTCTCACTTTCTTCCTGTTGCAGATCAATTCCAAAAAGTTCACTTGGTAACTCAGGTCCAATTTTTCTAACAGGAATAGATCAATAGTTTAAATTTTAGTATATTAAAACATAATAGTAGTATGTGTTTAAAAAATATATTTTTTAAACAGAAAAGAAAGTTTAATATGTAATATAACTTAATCGAGAGTGTGCAAATTTTTTTTACTTGTAATACGTATCTCATATTGTTTATATTGTAAAATCAACTTATCAACATTCATTCACATATTGATTAATTTTATGTTCACTTTCTCTATGTAGCAAATTCATGTGATCATCTAGAGAGAGAAAATATGTTCCGAATTTGAATATTAAATTTTGTTGTAAACACTAAAAAAATGAAATTGTTATCGTGTATTTTTGAATCCGTTAAGTTCCCCAGAACCGATCAGATCCGGACCCATTTCAAACTGAGCACTAAACCCCAGCAGTACTTTCATAAGATTCAGTACACTTAATCTCTAATATTATAATGGGAGAGTTGGGGTTGTCATTTGTAGACAACCATTCAACCATCTAATCTCAACCATTCATTTTTAAGTGAGAGTTATATTAATCATTCATTTACTCAACTGTTGTTAGTTACCATAATAACTTCAAAGTACAAATTTATTTACGACATAATTATTTACAAAAATATCATTCATATAAAATAAAAATTTGTAACATTAGAATTAATTTATAAAAAGTATCCAATGAGTGAAGGAAGATAATATTATTTATTATATAAAAAATATTAATTAAAGCGTACATCACACATGCATTTACTAGTTCTTATTTTTGATGAAACGGATAGAGTCCGAAGACTCCAGCCATAATATATCATAAAAATAATTAGTAGCAGGGTCTTACAAGTCGTAAAACGATAAGAATTAAAACAATCTACTACAATACTGAACCTACAAGACTAAAATCTACAGATGAGCAGCCAAAGGGCTGAGGAAAGGACGCCACCCCCCTCCTCGATGCAAGCTGAACGGGGAGAAGCTTCAGCTGCCGATGGTAAGGAAGAAAAGCGACAAGACTAAAAGAGCCAAATTGCCCGCAAGCTCTCGCACCCGCGATCAATCGACAACCGAAAGACCAGCCACTCACAAAACTGCTAGCCGTGAATGAGCAGATCTCCTATCGTGTTGCGATCTCCTCTCCTGATCGGCCAAAGGAAAAAGAACACCATCACGGCAAACCAGCAGAAGCAGGAGCACACTCCTTCCAAAAACAGTACTTCGAAACAGCTAAAATAACCAAAAAGAAGCTATTCCACCTGAACCAAGATCTCAATGCTAATTAACCATTCGTATGAATCAAATAACAGCAATAGACTGATAAATCAAGAGACACAGCACTAACATGGTAAAAAGATAGAACAATAATAAGAATTTACTAGTTCTTATTAAGTGTAGTTTGCAATGAATAAAATACAGGACCTTAATTTAGTGTGTGCAGATTGTGAGAATATCAAATTATGTTGGTATGCATGCCTCTCAAAGCACACTTTTTGTATGACTTCTCAAAATTTAAAGAAGTTCCATGTAATATTATATAACTACCTAAATATCACTTAAAATGGAACAAGAAAAAAATCATAAATATCAATTAAAGTGAAATGGATGGAGTACGGAACATTTTAAAGTGAACAGCGCCTATAGTTGGCTTTTATGGTGAGAGCACTAGAGAATTTGTTTCCCGCAAACGAGATACATTGGGTTTTGTTTTGTAGTGTTGAGGCCAGGGGTCGCTTTCCTGGGTCCCCAAACTAAATAGAAAAAATCAGATCTGGAATTGCTGACGTCACACAAAAAATAATTCAAAATGTGAGCCAGCCAGGCCACGCACGTGCGTCTCAGCTCCCTTTACGCTTCCCGCCTTCCCAAGTCAATCATTAGATTCTTCGGTCAAAGTCAAAATTGCCCCCCTCCAAAAACCTCTTTAATGAGGACCGGAAGTTTCGTTCTCATTGATAGCAAAAGGATAGATTTCACTAAATCCTATTCAATTTTTACCAATTCGTAGATAATAATTCTATATATATTTATCTATAGTTGAGAACTAATTTTGGTGAGAACTCACGAAGTAGTTTCTCCATAAAAAATCCAAACCGACCATCTCGTTTTGCATGCCTTAGATAGCATAATATAAAGAATTCAAATAATTTAAAGTTCGTTTGCTCATCCATCAAATGGAGTAGAATTTTCAGCCATACAATTTTGCAATGATGTAAATCATGGGAAAATGAACTTGAAATGACGTGATTTCTTTATGTTATGCTATCTAAGGCGTGTAGAACGAGATGGCCGGTTCGGATTTTTTATGGGGGGTATACCCCTTGAGTTTTCACGGAATTCTCACCAAATTAGTTCTCAACCGAAGGGCCACCTTTATCTATATATTAAAACACAAGAAAAATCTATTAACTGGTTCACCGTTAATTAAAACAAAATCAACGGATCAGATTCATTCTTTCAAAACATATTTTTCATCTAAAAGTTCTCTCAAAAAATAAAAAAATCATTACTTTATTACTCTCTTTCTCTTCTGTGTTCACTTTTTCATATTTTTTTTTCTCACTCTCTCTCATTATTTATTTATTTAGAAATTTAGATTTTCAGATTTCAGGTTTGTAAATTTTCAGAAAATAGCAAATATCTCTTTAACAGTTAATTTTTTTTCATTTTCCTTCCTCAAAGTTCTAAGAAGTTTTTTTTTTAGGGAAAGGTGGAATCTGGCCATCCTGTTTCATTAATAAGAGATTAACAAAACAAACTCAGAATACTGAGCTCGCTACAAAATCCTACAAACATAACAAAAGTACAAAAACTCCACCCCAAACATGGGGGCGGGACCAAAGAAGACTAGAAAAACCAAAGAGAAATACATCATGGTCCCCCAACAAAACCCTGGGGGGTGGGCATCTCTGATCAGTGTCTGCCGTGCAAGCTATCAATCGATCGTCGGACCGATCACAATTTCTTCATCGTCGAACTCCTGAACCTGGAATACGCTTTCAATCCGTCATCTAGGACCTGCGGTGGCCATAGTAGCCCAAAAAGAGATAAGATGCATAGTGTGAGTCAAATTGCCAGAAATACTATTGCAAGTTCCACGAAAGTAACGGTTATTTCTGTCTAGCCAAAGAACCCAGGTCACTGCGGCGATAGTAATATACCACGCTTCTCTCATAGTTCCCCGCTCTAACCCGAATTTAGGGCCCAACCACAGCTCATCATATACACTAGGGTATTGTAACGTCCCTAGGGCGGCGAGAACCTCTAC
The DNA here is from genome assembly GCA_017893485.1 of Hemerocallis citrina. Classification (NCBI taxonomy): domain Eukaryota; kingdom Viridiplantae; phylum Streptophyta; class Magnoliopsida; order Asparagales; family Asphodelaceae; genus Hemerocallis; species Hemerocallis citrina. The sequence continues at coordinate 343,809 of CM030363.1, forward strand.
GAGGACCGCTTTGCTCCTAGGACACTGAAACAAAAGGTGGTCTCTCGTTTTCAGTTTAGCAAGGCAAAATCCGCACTGCGTACCCACGTTAGTCTGTCGCTTGGCTAGGTGTTCCCTAGTCAGAATCGCATCATTCAAGACCAACCATAAGAAAGCTTTAATTTTAAGCGGTGCTTTAGTTCTCCAGATGACAGCCGACCACGTTGGTGTACAACCCCTAAAGTGAATGCAGTTGTACATGGAGCGAACGGAGAACTTTCCGTTTTTCTCTACTCCCCATGATTTCTTATCAGGGCCCTTGGAGCAATTAATTCCGGCATTGATGATGAGGTTCTGGAGTTCCGTAAGTTTAAGCTGGGAACCTAAATCAAGCGCTTGTTTGAAAGGAGGTTTCCAAGTGCCCCTTTTCCAAGCTGTGGCCACCGTGCAATGTGGATGTGATGCCTGGTCATATAAGTCTGGGAACAGATTTCTGAGTGGGTGCTCAGTACACCACTCAGAAAGTTCTAAGAAGTCGGATTTTACACTCCCATTTATAATTATTTATCAACGTATACTAATTAAAACATGGACTTTTACAACTAATTATTGTCATACTATTTAAACTTGAGCTACATAATTAATGTTTTACTGTTTATATACTTTTCGTGTGTTGTATCGTTCTGAAGACGTGGCGTAGACACGTGCCCACGGACAAATCTAGTAAATATATATATTTCCAGATCACTCTACTGTAATAAGCCAAAAGCTATTGCTATTCGTTGACACTATTAATTCGGACATTAAATAACTTTTATATCCCCATAAAAGTTCAGTAATGTTTTCTATGAAAAAAAATAAAAAAATAAAAATAATATATATATATATATATATATATATATATATATATATATATATATATATATATATATATATATATATATATATATATTATGTGGGCTTATTGGTAAATATTCTCTCCCGCTCTCTCTTTACCTATTTTTTAAAAAATATATATAGTTAAGCCTCCCTAATATCTAATTAACCAATTAGGAATATTTTAAGTAAAAAGAATAAAAAATGCTCAAAAGACTAATTTATAGATATTTTGGACACAATATGGTGAACCCCAATAAATTTTGCCCTATAGTAGAGTTATCTAAAAAAAAAAAATTTGAGTAAAGTTATATGCGAATTGGTGAAACTTAGGTACAGTTTAGCGAAATTTATCCATAGAAAAGTTTAGTGTATATATACAACTTTATTTATAACCAGTGGCGGGGCTTAGCGAGGGACCGGGGTGTCCGGCCCCCCCCCCCCAAAAATTTTCAAAAGCCCCCTTCGCATTATTGAAAATTTTATAAATCCTTCAAAAAATTATAATTTAACCTCCATGAAAACTAAGTTTTATTGTTTTGCCCCCCTAAAAATTATGAAAAAATATAGTATATATTTTTACATGTAATTATAGAATTTTGCTTTGGCCCTCTCGGTAAAATTGTTCTGGCTTCGTCCCTGTTCATAATCCTTGTATTCTTTTATTTATAGGTGCATGATTAATTGAATAAAAAAACTAATGATACAAAAAAAAAAGATGATAAAGAACCATCGATACAAATTGACACAAGAAAATGTATATCTAATGTCTAACATTGCACAGTTGATGATGTACAATATTTAGTAAGAGATATATCCACATTTATTGATTTCACGTACAGAATTCAGATATCTCTGCTATTTTAGTGAGAGAGTTGGGGTTTGTAACAAACAAACTCTAACTTTGTAACTATAGAAACACATATAATACACGTTCAAACTATATCCAACAAATATAAATATGCACCGCACGTGTAACCCAAATTAAAACATTCAAATATAAACTATTTTTTTTCTTGTTCAATATATATTCATTTAATTTGATGACTTTACTTTTTTTAGATGTGCATCGGACATACATTATACTAATATAGTTGACCGCTAAACATGATGTACTTAACATAACTATGAGATCAATTATAATAAATTAATGTTGCAAAATCTAATCTAATTACTGTCTTCTATCTCGATCTAAAATTGATTTTTATGATTAATTAATCTTGTTCCATTTGTAATTCTAGAGTTTGATTGTAACTGGAGCACTATAATACCCTTGTTTTGTCTTCTAAGAGAGTTTAATGTGATAAGCAAATTTAAAAGATGACTATCTATATATAAAACACAAAGAAAGCTATCAAGTGGCTCTCATTCAATATGGTTGAAATCAATGGTCCAGATCTAATCTCACAAAACATATTTTTCAGTCCAAAAGTTCCCCCCCCCCCCCCCCAAAAAAAAACTCAAATTCAAATCCCCCAAAACAATTCCTTTATTTACTTATTTACTTATTTATTTATCTCTCTCTCTCTCATTCTTTCTCTGTTTACTCAGAAATCTATATTTTCATATTTCAGATTTGTTAATTTCCATTTTTTTAATGCATTTCTTATTGCTCATGTTAAATTCAAAATTACAAATATCTTATTAACAGTGAATTTCATCATTTTTCACACTCAAAGTTCTAAGAAGTTGGATTTTACACCCCCATTTATAATTATTTTTCAACATATATTAATAGAAATATGGACTTTTATTTACAACTAATTATTGTTTTACTATTTACAACTAATTATTATTTTACTATTCAAACTTGAGCTACATAATTGTTGTTTTACTGTTTACAAGACTTTCATATGTTGTATGCCTGTATCGTTCCGAAGCACGTGCCCACGGGCAAATCTAGTATTTTTATAAACGAGCAAAAATTTGTCACTCTACTAAAATAGTATGTGTATAACATATGTATATTCTCCATATATGCATTATAATTTTATAATCTTCAAAATAACAATATTGATCTATGTATGATACTAGTATATATGGTTTCTTTTCATTTTCAAGTTAAAAAAAAAATAATAAAAAAATACAAACAAACCATGGGCGCGTGCACATCGTTAGAAGAAGAAAAGCCAATATTCTTTGTACGATCGAGTGGGATTTGATAGATGTCTAGCAATAGCAGCTTATAGATCGTTCACTAGCTCTCACTTTTGTGCCTTCCAATCTTACAGTATAATCTCTCTCTCTTTTATCATTAGACCTAAACTTTTGTTGGATGTATATGTATATTCTCAATATAATAGGATAATATTGTGTATATTATTCTATGGGGCAACACGGGTTTACACGTGTTATGTATTAATTATTGGAACGGGTTGAGTGGGCTAAAAGCCCAGTACCCTAAACCCAGTCTAATCTCTTTATAAGCTGGTCTAGAGATAGTGCTCTGTGATATTCCAATACTGATAAGCAGGGTATAATATCTTAAGCGGCTAGAGATTAACCCTAACCCTAATTTCCCAAATCAGTATTAACAATCTTAAGATATTACACATCTCACCTCCGACCAAGACTGCCGCCGCTGTCTCCGACCAAGGCTGCCGACGCCGTCGTTGATCCAGATCGAAGTCGCCGTCGAGGATCTCGATCGCAGCGCCGTCGAGGATCTTGATCGCAGCGTCGTCGCGGATCTCGCTCGCTGCAGTCGTCGAAGCCCCAGATCTGGTCGTCGTCTCAGATCGCGGCCTGTCGTCGTTGATCCGGTGCGTCGCCGCCGGTGTGGATCGTCTCTGGTCGTCGAAGCCCCAGATCTGGTCGTCTTCCTCAAAGCTTCCATCGCTGTTGGAGTCTAGGGTTTGATCCGTTCGCAGCTTCGCTTCGTCTCCACATTTCCTCCGCCTCTCGGCACCGACGGCGGTGACCGGAACGAGAAGTCGGCAGTGACCGGATCCAAGGACGACAAGGTGGAGGCGAGTTATTGGGGCGTTTCGCTTCCGAAAATCGTAAAGAGCGACGGGACCGAATGGAAATGGTCGTGTTTTAAGCCATGGGATTCGTACTCATCGGACCAGAACATCGATCTGAAGAAGCATCGCGTGCCTGTCACTTTGAGGGATGAGTTGGCACTGTTGATGGTGAAATTGATGCGGTGGCCAACTGATATATTCTGCAAGATGGTTGGAGCAGATCCAGATCCAGTCAAAATGAATCAAATTTGGATCTAACCAGTAGAGACACCCATTGGATATTGATTTGTATTCCGTGTTTGGGGAGAAGACTGGATTTGCTGCAGATATAAATTAAAGATAAGTTATTCACCAAATTTAAATTGTTATTTAATTATTTGTTTGAATTTTGTTGCTAAGTGCTAAAGTTCAAAACCGTATTAAGTATTGTTTAATTAAATACAAATCTGAATAACTACTTTGGCTACGTGCTATGGATCAAATATTTATTTTGATAGACTTTGACTATAAAGTTGAATCTCCAAATTAAATTGTTGTGAATTAGATTGTGCTAATAATTTGTTTAATTGGCTAATCTTTAATAATTTGATGAATGTAGGAACTCCAAAGTTACTTACAAATTGTGTGTTGGAGACGATGGATATGCATTACGGTTGAATAAGTCTGCACTACGCAGGCTTCTCCATCGAATTTGGAAAACACTTCTAACTTGAAGTGTCGGTATGATCTACTCTAACTTTTTTAGTATTTTTCATATGATGAATGTGTTAACGTTCTGTGCGTTTGATCATATGATTGAGAGTTTTAGATCATAGTTATTCTCGCTTTGGAAAACTAGCATGTTTAGGATTGTTAAGTATTTTATCATACTATGTGTATAGATATTTTGACAAATCCATTGTTTGCAGTTTGTGTGAGATTATATATTTGCTTCTCTAATAATTAAAATTTTTGTATAAGATCTATGACAAATGTCCGTAACTTAGATAGGAGCATCCTGTAATGCAGAATATGACTCCATTATTTACGTTTTGTTCTTTATCGTTCATTGTACTGTGTGTGCAAAATTGAATTATAAAATATGGGTCATTATCTCGCTTAGTGTTTCGAAGATGATGAAGAACGAATAAAGAAAATATAGCTCAATTTGTTTGAGCACGGGGACATTGTTAGAATCACTAGAGAAAGCGAACAATTTTTGTGATAGAGTAATCTTGTATTAGCTCTTATAAGGTGCGTACATTGCCAATCGCATGTATAAGTTGAGTTTAACAAATGAAACAATTAATAATAATAGTTCTAATTATGTTCTTGAACCTAGCATAAGTGGCTAGGATTTGAGAAATATATTCAATTGTCTGTGAGAAATGTGATCTAATTATCAAAACTGTGGGGAAACGGAGTTAAAAGCTATTGAGTCAAAAGCTTTAACATCCAAGTTGTTTTGAAATTTAGAATCACTGTGAACTATATATTAATTTGTTTAATCTTGTTAAAACTCATAACTCTGCCAAATGACACTTCATTAAATATGACAAATATAAAAGTTGTGCTCAGATTATGATTACTAGAAAATCATTTAGTATGGTCTCTAGGAGCACACAACTTCTTGTGTCAATACATTCTGATTTTTGTGATCTCAGTAGCTTTGTGACTATATGAGACGATTGTTGGTCAGAAGTATTTAATCACCTATGTAGATGATTATTGAATGTTTGTCATACATATATGGAGGCTGTAACACTCGTTATTGTGATAAATTAAAATCTAGTTAAATGCTAAAAATCAAGGGTTCAGATTTGATAGAGCTGGTGAATATGCTTAACAACTTTAGAGAAGTTTGCATTGGGCATAATCTCTACTGCGCTCTACTTACAACAATCAAACAGTATTGATAAAAGTTAGAATCAAACTCTTAGTGAAATGTTGAATTCTATATTACTGATTGTTGTTTGTCGTGTGTAATAATGAGTAATGTTGTATTGTTAATCATATCTCTAATGTGTTACTACACTTTAAATTGAATACACCTTGTAGTCATGGCATGAAAACACAAATAATTTTGTTAAAGTGAAAATTTTGTGTTGTGATACATTTGTTAGAGTACATGACACTAGAAGGCCTAAAGTAGGACCTACAACAAATATTTGTGTGTTTAGAAAGTGCAGAATAGTTCTGTGGACAGATGTTGGATCTATCTAATTTGTGTTAGAAGAATCTAGACTTGCAAAGTTCTTTGAAGATGTGTTCATCAAAGATAAATGTATGAACAATCTAGTCCTACAAACACGTTCAATGATTCACAGTTGGAATCAAGAACCAGCCTTACTGACACTTAAAACCTGAATGGCAAATGAACTAAGAATAGTCTTTAGTAGACAATGAGATGATTTTGTGTCATACAATAATACTTCAATTTAGTTGATCTGCCAAAAGAGGCTAAAACTATAGCAAGTAAGTGGGGTTTTGCAGAAGAAACTTAATTTTGATTGTTCAGTAGCAATTTTAATGCTTTTTAGTAGCAAACAGATTGACTGAGAAAATGGGGTAGATTTGTTTGATATTTACTCACATGTTTGTCATATTGCTACAATAAGTATTTTTCTTACCCTTATATCTATTGAAAATTTTGTCATTCATAAAAGATATTTAAAAGTTTTGTACTTGATATTTTGTACTGAACAGTTTTGTACTGGAAAATTTTGGACTAATATGTTTAGTGAACAAGATTTACAATTTAGTAAAATCATTGTATGCTTTGAAACATGTAATATAGCTATCGTATAAATAATTTGACAAGTTTCTCAAAGAGCCTAGTATATGAATCAAGTAATTCAGATCAGTGCCTTTAACTTTGTGGTGTGTCAAATATAATGGCTATTATTTACTTGGTTTTATTGACATGATTGTTGATTGGAAGTGACATCTCTATTATAAATGGAATTAAAATTGTGCTATCCAAATAAATTTAGCACCTAAGTGGTGTGGACACCATATTATGTATAAGGGTGAGTTTTGGTTGGCAAGGGATAACCCTTAGTCAAACTCAATAAATCAATAATGTGTTTCAAAAGTGGGGATATAGTGATTGAAAGTGTGTTTTGAAACACCTAATGATGGTGCAACTATGAGACATGTAGATCATTCTAAAAGAATTGAAAGTCTCATGTATACAAAGATCTGCACTAGAATAGACATAGCCTTTGAGGTAGGTATGATCTGCAGATTCACTAATAATCCCATACACATTTGAGTGTCCTTAAGAGGCTAATGAGATACCTGAGTGGTACTCAAGAGTTTGCTTTGTGCTACTCAAAGTTTAGTGAAAGTCGACAACTAGTGGATATGTGTTCGCACTAGGAGGAGCAGAAAATTATGGAGATTAATAGGCAAACAAGTGTTGCGTTCTCATCCAAGAAATCAGACCTCTATGTGTTATCCTCTGCAGGGGAAGAGGCTGAGTGGATTGAATAACTTATTGCTAATCATCCATTTGAGAAGTTTAATGTAAATTCTCAATTCTGTTATGCGACTATCAAGCTACAATGCACCGTAGCTTATAACTCACTCTATAATAGTAAGAGGAGTATATTAAGGCTGAAAGAAGCCTAGTTGAACTTTCTCATAGATAAAGTGCAATTGTGACAAGTATGGCCAATGCTCTTGCTAAGAGACTTGAAAGTGATCTAATTATCAAAACTGTGGGGGAAATGGAGTTAAAAGCTATTGAGTCAAAAGCTTTAACATCCAAGTTGTTTTGAAATTTAGAATCCAATTGGAGCCATAGAGAAGTTCAAACTGAAGCATCAATTTTAGGCAGTTGACATGCTTTAGATAATTTGAAAAGTTCTATGTAAATTCTGTTAATATATAATTTCATTCCAATTTGATGATGCTATATATTTTTATAATTTACTTAGAATCATCTCATTATTCCAAAAGAAAGCATGAAAACTTGTCGATGTGTTTCCGATGTTTAGAATGGTTGTTATATCATTCCAATTCTGATGATATAACTCTTTTATGGATTCATGTTTCATTCCAATTTTGATGATTCAGAATTAACCATAATTGATTTGACTGTTCTATCATTCCAATATGAAACATAGTATAGTTCTTGTGTGGAAACTATAATAGTTCTTGTTCTTTATTTTATTAAAGAAACTTGATTGTGATGCTTGCGTTACACTTTGCTAAGCTATCGTTGAATTGTACTAAGTTCTTTAGTAGAACCAGATACTTTATGAAATTTGCTAGAATTCTTAGAGATATGTCTCTTGATATTCTTGTTTTCAATAAGCTAGCAAAGATGGAGGAGTTAAATCTGTCAAGATAGATTTCAGAATAATGATTTGCTCAAAATGGAGGAGTAAACATAAAGCAGTCTGCAAGGATACAGTTTTGGTTTATTTATCGAAAGAATAAATTTGCTACTTGCTTGATAAAACTTCTGTTGAGTTTAAGACTCTTGTGTTCATGAGCTTAAAACTCATATTTTGTTCTTGAAGTTTATCTGCTTTGGTTGATTTTGAAACTATGACAGTCTCTCTAGTTGGTTTAGTCATTGTGAACTATTCTATTTTGATATGGTTTTAGAACTATTGATTATTTTGGTTTAGTCATATTTGAACTATTCAAGTTATAATTGATTTAGTCTATTATCCATGTTCTTTATGATTCAATAATGTTTGAATCTTTGTGATCCAATATTATTACATTGCTTAGCCTAATATATTGAGAATATAGGAGGAGATTGTTGGATGTATATGTATATTCTCAATATAATAGGATAATATTGTGTATATTATTCTATGGGGCAACACGGGTTTACACGTGTTATGTATTAATTATTGGAACGGGTTGAGTGGGCTAAAAGCCCAGTACCCTAAACCCAGTCTAATCTCTTTATAAGCTGGTCTAGAGATAGTGCTCTGTGATATTCCAATACTGATAAGCAGGGTATAATATCTTAAGCGGCTAGAGATTAACCCTAACCCTAATTTCCCAAATCAGTATTAACAACTTTGGGGGGGTACATGATTCTTATAGTTAACCTTCTAACAATCTCTGTTTAATAGTAATTAAATGCACGATCCTAAGATCCTTTGGTTCTTTAATTATAACTAAGAAAAAAGAATGACATGTCAATTTTACGCAAATACTATAAAAGAAAATTAATTAAAGGGTTAACCATGTACTCCCTCCGTTTCAAAATGTATGTCATTCTACGTTTCAACACCCATCTATTAAGAAAAAAATTACGACTGACAAAAAGTACTGACATTCTTGATTTTTGAAGCTAAAAAATGAGCTATCAATTGTAAAATGTCCAATTTGTCCTTCCCTATTAGGGCTGCAAACGAGCCGAGTCGAGCCGAGTATCTTGAGGCTCGAGCTTGGCTCGTTTACGTTATCGAATTCACTTTCAAGCTCGAGCTCAACACGAGCCGAGCTTTGACCGAGTTCGAGTCGAGTACTCGCAGGCTTTGGCCTAACAACCTGAGTACCATGAGGCTCGGGCTCGGCTTGTTTACGTTATCGAGCTTGCTTTCGAGCTTGACACGAGCCGAACTTTGACCGAGCTTTAGCCGAGTAACTCGGTTCGTTTGCAGCCCTATCCCCTATAATTAGTATTAGTTCTTTTATAAAAAAGGTAATGGTAAAATTGAAAATCTCAATAAAAAGTATTTGAAAGACAATTAATAATGACAAGACATTTGCCTAAAAAATTTAATTATATTTTAAAACAAAAAAAATAGGACTATAATAACTTATATTTTAGAACGGAGGGAATTGCATTTTGTACTGCTGTCATGCATACGAAAAGATCTCTGTATGGAATTCATATTCTTGAATCCAGAGACGTATTATAAGAAGCAAAAAAAAATTAAGATGGTGAAGATGGTCTGAAGTGTACAAGTCATTGCAGTTACCGAGAAATACTCAAAGGTGAATTAAATAAATATATATATATATGTACGTACGTAAGGGTTATGGTGGATGTATATATATATATTCCCTCACCCTCCGATCTCCCAAACACTTAAAGCCATGAGAGGCAATAGAATCTTGAGTCATGTACGTATCACTGGCTCTCTCTGATCTCCATCTACCATGCATCCCCAAATCACATGCTTGCAAAGTTGGATCTAGCTAGCTACTTCCTTGTCATATTGTACGTACATATATACATGTAACATGGCATATGGTATATATATATATATATAGACTCATCTTTAACGTACTCTACAACTCTTGCTCTTTGTCCTTTAATTTTTCTTGGCAAATACATATAAAGTAATTTTCTGAAACAGTTTATACAACTCTTTCAAACTTAAATTTAAGTATGTTCAAATCAAAGGAAAGACAAGAACTAATTAAGGAGACTCCGAGACTGTCCATGCCATGTATTTGGATTACTAATTAGCTAGGTCTCTTCCAAGTTGGATCGGAGCATATACACTTGTATTATCCACAGGCTAGGTGGGAAATTTTTCATATATATAGCCAATTTTTAAAGGGCACGCGGATAGTGTTCGACCCCCTAAACAACGGATATCCGTCCAATGGAGAAACCCTAATTGTTGTTTTAATACAATAATCTTCTGATAGATATATTATGTAGAAGAAGTCACACGATAGGTGCCATACGATCTAATATGGTGTGTAAGATCGGCCTAAACAGATATCCAAATGCAGGCCCAAAACAGTGATAGGCGCGTCACGTGTGGTCGACTGTCCAAAAGGTACGCTCCTCCGCATTCCATGTGTTTCAATCCAGAGGACCCGACACTTGATTAATTGATCAATTGCTGCAGTTGACTGTGAGGTGTAATGCTGCTGTGTTGCTGTTTCTGACTTCACTCTCGTCCGATACTTCGGCCTCCTCGCTTCATCTGAATTACGACAATACAATATGTAGTGTATATATGAAACCTAATGTACGTACATATTCTTCTTTCATTCTATCTTTTACGAATCCAATTAGGGTTACAACAAAAGACTAGCAAGTCTTGGCCATGAAAATTATTTTGTAGTTAGTCATGTGAATAATATATCCTTTGATTGCTAAGCCGATAGAGATCATCCCCCTATTCTTAATTAATTTGTTACCATCATTGGAAGCTATGTTATTGATAGTTGAACTCCATAGATAAGTACACAAGAAAAATGCCAAATTAATTGTTATGATCAACTCTACTTACATATACAAGAAAACAAATCACAAAGTGGAGGGATCAATCCAATTAAGCAGTAAAAAAATCGCTAGAATTATGATATATATTCACCATATTAATCATATATACATATGGTCAATACGATACCGAAAAAGTTAATTAATGGCATAGATTATTTAACACCACACTGAGACGTACAGCAGCATTGGTTGTATAGTATATATACATACATGCATGGACTACAAAAATAAGGATATAATTATATATACTTGATTTATACGTACACAAATTGTTTTGATAGTTTGTTTTCCATGTTAATTTGCATAGCTTTTTTTTGATGAATCGGATAGAGCCATATGGCTCCAGCCATCAAAATATATATATTAATCAACAAAACAGTTAATAAACAATACAAGTAGTCAAGGGTTTTACAAGAAGTAAAACAGAATAAGTAGGAATTACAAAAAGTGAGTAATTAAGAATTACAATAACAGACACAACATCAGCAAAGCAGAACGTGAAGCCACAGCACGAAGCGCCACGCCGTAATCCGAGGGCGGAGCCACGGCCCTGAAAAGCGAGCAAAGAGAAGGAGACAAAAGCCAAACCGTCGCGCTCGAACAAACCCCAAGAAAAACGACGCAAAGATGCGGAAGACGTCCTACCACTCCAAGATGGAGGAGCTACACCCACAAAGGCTAGCACTCGCAGGACCCAGAGAACCACCAGCGAACAAGAGGCCAGAGTCACCTGTAGGCTTGGTGAAGGGAACGACAAATGAGGGAGACAGCCAAAAGGCGTGCCGAAAACTCGCGAGATCAAACAAACTCACGCAACAACTTTTAGAAAATTAAAAAAAAGGAGAATAATGTGTATATTGTCCTTGTTTATACAGTATATAGGGTACAATTAAATAGGTTTAGAGGTGTACTATTAATAAAGGAATGAATGTTAAGGAGGCAATCAAAACAACCCACGAACATGAAGGGGATAAGTTGTCACAAATCAAATCAAATCACATAAATTGGATTGATTAATTAATCCAAAAGGATAGGAACAAACAACTTTTTGAAAGCTTCTTTCTAGAAGTAACACAAAAGCCACACACACATATATATATATATATATACATATAGAGTTAGTCTATTAAGAGATGGAGAGCTGGGCTCCTTATCTGAGCTGGGAGCGATCAGCCGTCTGATCAAAGTTGATGGAGATCGGACGGCTGATCTCTCTTCCGCTCTTTCTTCAGATTTTAAGAGGGGTAAAAGGGGAATTCCCTTATCTCCCGCTCCTTATCCCTCTTATCCCTTCGATTCCTTATCGAAGAAGCCTTTCTCTCTTCTCTCCCGCTCTCGTTCCAAACCCTAGCCTTATCTCTCCACTCCCGCTCTTCATCTCGTTCCAAACCCTAGCCTTTATCTCTTCTCTTCCTCACCCGATCTGAAACCCTAATCACGGCAACTTCGAAACCCTAATCGAAGGATCCTTTCGAAACCCTAATCGCCCCTTTCCTCTTCGAAACCCTAATCGCCCCTTTCCTCTTCGAAACCCTAATCGCCACCTTCCTCCCGCTATCAGTACCTGTGCTTCGATCCTCCCGTGACAAACCCTACCCCCTACCATGAATCCAGTATACACCTTCGATTCCTTATCGACTAAGCCTACCTCTCTTCTCTCTTCTCTCCCGCTATCTCTCGTTCCAAACCCTAAGAGATGGAGAGCTGGGAGCCTTATCTGAGCTGGGAGCGACCGCCGTCTGATCAAAGTTGATGGAGATCGGACGGCTGATCTCTCCACCGCTCTATCTTCAGATTTTGAGAGGGTTAAAAGGGGTATACCCCTTATCTCACAGCAGGTCGCGTAAACCACTTGGATTCCTTATCGATTAAAGCATCGATTGGAGTGGTGCTTTGCATTGAATGTCTCCTCCATCGGAGGTCGAAGTGATCAGCCGTCTGATCTCTCATATTCCGGAGGGAAGTATTTGACTCTCATAAATGCTTTATTGATATCTGTTTAATTTCTTGCATTTTATTTCGGTTTTGTTCGTAGGCAATGATGAGATTGATTTGGACATTAGTTGGTCAAATAATTTCGGGGCTTTCAAATTATGATTTCGAAGAGATGTTTGATTGTGTACCATGATATTTATTCAAAGTTGAGTACACACCTTTGAGCGGGAGAGAAGAGATGAAGGCTTGAAATTACCAATCTTTGAGTTTTCACAATAGCTCAATCCACAAAAATTTTGGGCACCAATGACTCACAATGATTTAGGCAGTGATGCAAAACACTTTATGATCTGAATAGTTATTTCAATCCTGTTTTAAGTATTCTTGATTATTTATCTATCATATTCTAGTTGGCGTGGCAGTCCAATGCAGCCCTACTTATGATGACTGTTTTCTGAGCCTATAATAACCCCCCCCCCCCCCCCCGTCCCGATAAGGCACTCAGTTCCCCAACTCTTAATAGACTTACTCTATATTTGATCTGCACACTTGTTGATAAGCTCCAAGCAACACAGACAGAACATGAAGTCTCATTTATTTCCATCCCAGAACAAACACAGATAGATCATGAAGCATACAAATTGAAACTGTATATTAGGCAGTGATGCTAAACACTTTATGATCTGAATACTTATTTCAATTTGTTGTATTTATTCTTGATTATATATCTATCATATCCTAGTTGGCGCGGCACCCCAAGTGCAGCCTTTGTTATGGATAGTCTGTTCTGAGCCTATTTGTTATGGACAGACAGAGCATGAAGTATGCAAAATTTGTAATGCTCCAAACAACAGAAAACTAGATTTTCTAGTAACTGACGTTGGATGTGTATGCGTTGGGTACTCATCTAAGCCTTTTGGTTTTTTTGAGTCTCTCAAATGCTATGGTTGGTGTAGGCCGTGATGCAAAACAGAACATGATCTGAATATTTACTTCAAGATTGTTGTATTTGTTCTTGATTGTATATCTATCATATCATAGTTGGCGTGGCACCCCAATGCAGCCCTTGGTATGAATAGTCTGTTCTGAGCCTACTAGTATTATTTCAACCACAATTATAGTTTCTGTTGTTCAGTATGAGCATAACAAATTTTGCATTCTACATGCTCTGTCTGTGTTTGTTCCCAACTGTCAGATTTTGCTTGCTTCATGATATATCTATGTCTGTACTGGACTGATATAATCTTCAAACAACATGCTCTATACATCACAAGGTGTGTGTGCTTGTTCTTGGCTGTTTGAAATTTGTATGCTTCATGCTCAATCTGTGTTTTCTCTGGTCTGGAGGGAAAAATGAGACTTCATGTTCAGTCTGTGTTGTTTATGAGCATTTGAAATTTTGAAGCAAGCATGGTCTGCCAGTGCTTGTTCTTGGCTGTTTCAAAATTTGTATGCTTCATGCTTAATCTGTGTTTTCTCTGGTCTGGAGGGAAAAATGAGAGTTTGTGTTCAGTCTGTGTTGTTTAGGAGCATTTGAAATTTTGAAGCAAGCATGGTCTGCCAGTGCTTGTTCTTGGCTGTTTCAAAATTTGTATGCTTCATGCTCAATCTGTGTTTTCTCTGGTCTGGTGTGAAACTCGATAGTTTGTGTTCTGTCTGTGTTGTTTAGGAGCTTTAAAAATTTTGCATACTACATGGTCTGCCTGTGCTTGTTCTTGGCTGATTGAAGTTTGTATGCTTCATGTTAAATACTGTGTTTGCTCTGGTCTGGAGGGGAAAATGAGACTTCATGTTCAATCTGTGTTGTTTAGGAGCTTTACAAATTTTGCATATTTCATGGTCTGCCTGTGCTTGTTCTTGGCTGATCTCAATTTGTATGCTTCATGTTCTGTACTGTGTTTGCTCTGGTCTGGAGGGGAAAATGAGACTTGAAGCTCTATTTGTGTTGTTTATGAGCATTACAAATTTTGTAAACTACATGCTCTGTTTGTCTTAGCTATAAGCTTACAAATTTTGTCATTCTTCATGATTTGTTGGTGTTGCTTTTGATCGAGGAGGAATATTTAACACTACATGAATTTTGAACTTCAGGTTGAAACGGTGTTTTCCTGAGCCTACATTATTTATTTGAAATTTTGTTCTCTTTTGGAATCGACTATCTGTTATCTGTTAGTCTTCGTCTTTTCCATGTTCACTAATTTCAGATTGTTTTGGATTCCAGGTAGAATTCAGCATGAAGTGCATTTTGGAGTGATTGAAGACTGCAATCCGGCCAAATTATATATTCGGACCAAATTTTGTAAATTTAGTCATCTACATACAGTTATTAATAAATGTACTATGCTGTAAATGGCCATATTTCTTATGCTGTAGAAAATTTGTGAACTGATACTTTGCAATTCTAAGGTTGATCCAATATCTTGCAAATAATCTGTTCGTTATTGTCTTAATTTAATGATTTAAATTATGTGTTTTTTTGGGTGTATTACGCAGTATGGCGTGTCCACGTGATTTTCATGCTCAAAGCTTCAAGTAACCAAGTAAACAAAATAAGATAAGCTGAGAAGCAACACAGACAAAACATGATGTACGCAGAAATTGTAAAACTCACAAACAACACAGGTGGAGCCTGAAGTATACAAATTTCAAAAAGCCAAGAACAAGCACAGGCAGAACATGAATGGAGCAAAATTTGTGAGTCTCATAAACAACACAGACTGAACATGAAGCCTCATTTAATACTCCAGACCAGAGCTGAAAAACACAGATTGAGCATATAGTGTACAAATAGCCAAGAACAAGCACAGGCAGACCATGAAGTATGCAAAATTTGTAAATCTCCTAAACAACACAGATTGAACTTGAAGTCTCATTTTCCCCTCCAGACCAGAGCAAACACAGTACAGAACATGAAGCATACAAATTGGGCATCAGCCAAAAACAAGCACAGGCAGACCATGAAATATGCAAAATTTGTAAAGCTCCTAAACAACACAGATTGAACATGAAGTCTCATTTTCCCCTCCAGACCAGAGCAAACCCAGTACAGAACATGAAGCATACAAATTGGGCATCAGCCAAAAACAAGCACAGGCAGACCATGAAATATTTGTAAATTTGTAAAGCTCCTAAACAACACAGATTGAACATGAAGTCTCATTTTCCCCTCCAGACCAGAGCAAACACAGTACAGAACATGAAGCATACAAATTGGGCATCAGCCAAAAACAAGCACAGGCAGACCATGAAATATGCAAAATTTGTAAAGCTCCTAAACAACACAGATTGAACATGAAGTCTCATTTTCCCCTCCAGACCAGAGCAAACCCAGTACAGAACATGAAGCATACAAATTGAGATCAGCCAAGAACAAGCACAGGCAGACCATGAAGTATGCAAAATTTGTAAATCTCCTAAACAACACAGATTAAACATGAAGTCTCATTTTCCCCTCCAGACCAGAGCAAACACAGTACAGAACATGAAGCATACAAATTGAGATCAGCCAAGAACAAGCACAGGCAGACCATGAAGTATGCAAAATTTGTAAATCTCCTAAACAACACAGATTAAACATAAAGTCTCATTTTCCCCTCCAGACCAGAGCAAACACAGTACAGAACATGAAGCATACAAATTGAGATCAGCCAAGAACAAGCACAGGCAGACCATGAAATATGCAAAATTTGTAAAGCTCCTAAACAACACAGATTAAACATGAAGTCTCATTTTCCCCTCCAGACCAGAGCAAAGACAGATTAAGCATGAAGCATTCAAATTTCAGACGGCCAAGAAGAAGCACAGGCAGAACATTAAGTATGCAAAATTTGTAAGGCTCATATACAACACAGATTCAACATGAAGTATCATTTTCCCCTCCAGACCAGAGCAAACACAGTATTCAACATGAAGCATACAAATTTCGATCAGCCAAGAACAAGCACAGGCAGACCATGAAATAAGCAAAATTTGTAAAGCTCCTAAGCAACACAGAATGAACATGAAGCCTCATTTTTCCCTCCAGACCAGAGCAAAGACAGATTGAGGTTAAAAATTGTCTTCGATTCCTGCATGAATTCTCTTCGATTCCTGCACCAAAAAATTCATCAAATAGAAGAAAATTCAAGTCCATATGACACACGTTCATGGTTAAAAATTGTAGGCTCAGAAATAGTGCAAAAAAAAACATTATCTCATTCACTTGGATTTTAAACATTCAAGGCGGCTCCGAAAAACAACAATTACCACTTTAATATCTCGTAAAAACTTACACGGTTGCATTGTTAAAGGAAAACATCTCCCGAAAAAGCAGATTCTAAGAGGGTTAAAATGGGTAAACCCCTTATCTCAAATCAGATAGCGTATACCACTTCGATTCCTTATAAATTAACCCTTCCTCTCTTCTCGGGTCAAAACAAAACCAAAATAAACATGAGGTTGAGCATACATCAAAATAATCAAGAAACATGAAATCATGCATAAAATTTTCATCACTGCCGCATTGAAGTTAAATCAAATTGCATATAGAGTCAAATTTGGAATTTTGAATTTGACACTAGGGCCGCTTTATTAAGGCACACCGGCTAGTGTTCAGGAACAAAATTCAAGTTGCATATGCTTTTCATCATTGCCTACTAAATAGAGAATATATGAACTTCAAATTAGTAATTTTTTACCGACTTGGGCATCATTATTTTTCTGAGAATAATTTACCTGCAAACAAACAAAACAAGTAGGTTAAGTTAATAATTGCGTTAGAATGTAATAAACTAATATAACGGCAGTTATATATGACACTTACCTTGCAAAAGACACAGAGATCAGTCAACAAAGTTCATGCTATATTCGGGGGATCCTCTATTATAGGTTGCATTGTTGGGACTGTAGTAGAAGCTTGTGACTCATTTATAGTAGAGCTACACGTTCAATGTTCACAAAACGAAATTAAATTTATACTAAGTACACAAATGCAAAAAAATTTAAACTTTGTATCTAATTACTTACCTTTGCTTTAAAGGACAAGTACGACTGTCATGATTAACCATTTTATTGCACAAGCGACACTTTCTCAATGGCTTCGCAGCCATCTCCAATGCTTTCTCCCTACCCCCTTTGATGCGCTTCCCACTACCCTTGGTTTTTGCAATATCGGGAACTTGAATATGGACTGTTCTAGGTAGTGAACTAGTTGTTGGTTGTTGTGATTCGTGGGGCATATCTTGTTGCAATTCTGCAACAACACCAACTAGTAATGTTTTCGCCTTTTGGCGCATCTCCTTCGATGAGCGAGCAATCCTCATCACTTTGTTGAATTCATTGGACAATTCCACCATGTCCAGATCTTGTGGACTACCGTAACTACCGATTATTTCAGCACCAGCATCATCATATACAATCTCGGTAGTTACAGAGACGGTCCACCTCTTCAAAATATAACATTGAGGCAGGGAATCAACAAACTCATTCCTCAATACCACGAGGATGTGTCTACAAGGAATGCCCTCAACTTCAAATTTACTACATGTGCAAGTCCCAGCAATATCCATCCCCTTGTAAACTACATCTCTTGTTTTATCATGCTGTACAGACTTGGCCATTCTCCTGACAATATAGTGTCGCACACTACCATCGTCAGCTTTCATTAAAGATGCGTAATTCAAGCTTTCAACTAGCTCAGCCTGAAATATATGAAATTTGGACCGGGTGTACTGTTCAGACATTTGGGACTCAATTTCAAAACCTGTTTGCAGCTTTGGTTTGGTATGCAGAGTGGTGTAGTCAGCTGCTAACTGATTCTGTCTTTGTTTCCTTATTGCCCTTTCAAATCTGGTCAGAAATTCATGCAGAGAATTTTTACTGCTAACATACTTATCAACAAAAGCATTCATGCTTTCTGATCTCTGAGTTGTGCGAATACCAGCAGTAAAAATATGCTTGGCATAAGCCGGTATCCACTTCTCACGGAGCGAATAAATGTCAGAAAGCCAAGGACAACCTGTTATTGGGATATGTATCAAGTACTAATAAAAAAGAAGAAAAAAGTCCAAACATAAGAATAATTTATCAAAACAAGTAATACCTGCAATTTGCACGTTAGCGTGCATTACGTCATTCCATCTCATCTCAAACTCTTCTGGGGTCTCAGATTCCCAGATGCAGCTGTGGAATGGAATGCTAAAATCACTATTCAAACCCGGGCCACCAAGCTTATCGGGAAGCTTTTTAAGAATGTGCCACATGCAAAGCCTGTGGCTCGAATCAGGAAAACAGATCCGAATTGCATTATCCATTGCAGGATCTTGGTCCGTGATGATCACTTTTGGTGGAGACCCACCCATTATTTCACCCCATTTTTCAAACAACCACACAAAAGATTCGGTGGTCTCCTTATTTACAAACGCCGCACCAAAATTTACAGATTGCCCATGATGATTAACTCCGGTGAACGGCGCAAAAACCAACTTGTATTCGTTGGTATCATAGGTGGTGTCAAAAATTAGCACGTCACCAAAATGTTTGAAAGCCTTCCTGGCAATAGCATCAACCCATAATACATGAGTTAATTTGTTGTCTTCATCAACCTTGTAATGAAAACTGAATGAAGGATTCATCTCTTTTTCCTCCTGGAAGTGCTCCAACAATATATCGACATCATAAGGTCTCATACCATCCCTCTCTCTTTGCAAGGAATTTCTAATATCTTTTTCAGTATAATTAATATTACTGAAACCTTCATTTTCTATTTCCATGAAGGACATAAACTCTGAAGTTCGTATATTAGCCTCTTTGAAAGTACTGAGTAAGCTTTTTTGCGCTTCAGATACATTTCTATTCTGTCTTAGAAATTGTTGCTTTCGAGGCGTGACACAAATATGACTGTGCTCCTCAACAAACCTACGGATTGACCATCTCCCGTCAACATCCCTTTGGATTCGTATTTGAGCCATACAGTCTTCTTTCGTTATTGCCCGTTTCCTTCTCTTGATCGAAATTGAAGAAGATTCTTCATTATCACCGGTTGTATCAACCGGCTTGCCTTGTTTTGAACAAACAAACTGTTGTGAATATCTATCCTTTGTGGTAGGATCAACCATCGTTGCAGACTTCCGTACGGAAAAGCCGCATAATTTTGCATAGGTTTTGTAAAATTCAAATCCGTCTTCTAAGGTTGCAAATACTAAACCAACAAGTGGTTTAGATGCATCATCAACATCCCTCCAACTGGACTGAACATCCTGGCTTAGTAATTCCTCATTTTCAATCTCCATCCTTCATAGGAGAATGAGACAACAAAAATTAAAAATAAATAAACTCTCTAATCTTTAACTGTCAAATAGAAAAATTGTGGCCCCAAAAAAGGTAACAAAGCAAACTACGTCTTAACACAATCTACTATATTCACCAAACCCTAAAGGACCTTTTCTGGAAATGATCACAACCACCTTAGTGGTATTGTATCTCACACCCGGTGTTCGAGCTTAAAAAAAAATCGACTATAGTCTCCCCTGTATTTGGCTATCCGTTCAAGGAGATGATGATGGTAAAGGGTATTTTGCTGATGAAGAGGAATCGGCCGAATACTGAGCGCGTCGTGCTGTAACTACGGTAACAAGAAGATCATTGATGACTCATGAACTATTCTGTTCATGACTACTAATAATCACTTATCTCATAATAATAATAATAATAATAATAATAATAATAATAATACTACTAAACTAAAGAAACAGTAAAAGAAAAATTACATGGAAGAAAATTTACAGGGAATAATAATAATAATACTACTACTAATAATCACTTATATGCATGTGTTAATCACTTATATGCATGTGTCAAGTCCTGTTAGCAGTGCTTGAAGCAAGTCTCGAAATAAACAAAAAAACTAGACTAAATATTACATGGATTTTGTGTGCTTATATGCATGTGTCATGTCCACATATAAAAATTCCATATACCAGTACGAATATTATTTGCTAATCTAAATGTACTAGTCCGAATACTAGTGCGAATATTAACATAGCATAATTTAAGCTCGAAGAATATAACAACAATCTAAATGTACTAATCTATGAAGGAAATAAAATTTCAATTCAAGGTGAGAAATTTAAACCCTTGTCGCAGTATCGGTATTCCGTCAGGATCAAGAGAACGAACTCTCAAGTGCAATGTACAACGTGCAGCTCACGGCAATCGAACAAAACGATCTGTGGATGAGCGAAGCACAAATCGAAGAGAAGATGATCGAAGCACAGGTACTGCGATCGGTCGCACAGGGGTAGGGTTTGTCACGGGTGAGTGAAGAAAGATAGCGGGAGAGGAGCGAAGGTTGCGATTAGGGTTTCGAAGAGGATGAGCGAAGCACAAATCGAAGATAACAGGATCGAAGCACAGGTACTGCAAGTGGTCGCAGTAGTAGTAGAGGATCGAAGCACAGGTACTGATAGCGGGAGAAAGGGGCGATTAGGGTTTCGAAGAGGAAAGGGGCGATTAGGGTTTCGAAAGGATCCTTCGATTAGGGTTTCGAAGTTGCCGTGATTAGGGTTTCAGATCGGGTGAGGAAGAGAAGAGATAAAGGCTAGGGTTTGGAACGAGATGAAGAGCGGGAGTGGAGAGATAAGGCTAGGGTTTGGAACGAGAGCGGGAGAGAAGAGAGAAAGGCTTCTTCGATAAGGAATCGAAGGGATAAGAGGGATAAGGAGCGGGAGATAAGGGAATTCCCCTTTTACCCCTCTTAAAATCTGAAGAAAGAGCGGAAGAGAGATCAGCCGTCCGATCTCCATCAACTTTGATCAGACGGCTGATCGCTCCCAGCTCAGATAAGGAGCCCAACTCTCCATCTCTTAATAGACTAACTCTATATATATATATCAGTTTAGTTCTGCACAATACTACAAAATTAAACACTTTGATCGATCTTGTCAAAGCCATTCCCAATTGGCAACAACATATATATATATATATATATATATATAGCAGTATTGTCATTGACATTGCTTAATTTTCTGACATTAATCATAGCTTTAATTTCTTCCTAAAGAACAAGACAACCATGTTAATTACTTAAATATTTACATAAATGTAATTTTAAGAGAGTTTGTATGATATTCATTTTTAACCCTTAATAGATAGATAATTTTACCACTCATCTTAAACTTGGATTGATTGTGACTTTCATCATTAATAAATTAATGTATATCCTAATCACTCCCCACTTTATTTGGTTGACAACTCCGTCAACCTGCACAACAAAAACCATATATATAATATTATGCTAAAACAACAAACTAAAAAACAAAAGCAATTAAGGTGAAACACAAGTCAATTATTTCACACTAATTTTCTTCTTTTTGGTGGTTTGGTTGGATAATTAGTTTGAGTCTTGACTCCGTGGATAGTGGGGTTGGATTTTGTTTGCATCTATATAATAAATTACAAAGAAAGCTATCAAGTGGCTCACAATCAATCCTCCCTAAAATCAAAGGCCTGGATCAAATCTCACAAAATATATTTTTCCTCCAAAATTTCAAACCCCAAAACAAAATTTTCCCCCCAAAACTAAAAAACTTATTACTTTATTACTATCTCTCTCTTCTCTCTTCACTTTTTCATATTTCTCTCTTTCTCTCTCTCCCTATCTCTCTCTCCTATTCTTTCTATATTTACTTATAAATTTAAATTTTAAGAATTTTAATGTTTTTTTTGCACTTGTTATTTTGAAAATAGTAAATATCTCTTCAACTCCACACTTATAGTTGTAAGAAGTTAGATTTTATACCCCCATTTATAATTATTTTTCGCATATACTAATGAAAACATGGACTTTTATTTACAACTAATTATTATTGTCATACTATTCAAACTTGAGCTACAGAATTTTTGTTTTACTGTTTACAGGCTTTTCGTGTTTTGTATCGTTCTGAAGACGTGTCGTAGGCACATGCCCACGGGCAAATCTAATTCTATTATAAATTATGACAATCAATGCTTAAGCTATTCATCTAGTTGAGCTCATTCCATTCAAATAGAAAAAAATGAAAATGAAAATTTAAACTCGATCAGCTCATATACATATGCATCAGGCACGTATCTCCAATCTCTAATCTCTAATATTATAATGAGAGAAGATCTTAGTGTCATTTGTCAATCTACCAATCCGTGCATTGCATGTGTATAACTAATATGAATGAGATATTAGGTTCAAATCCTCACTCCATCAGATTTTTTACTTTAATTTTTTTAATATATAAAATGTGCATTACACATGTAAATTACTATCTATCTATATATAATATAATATAATATATAATAACTATTATAATGGAAGAGTTGGAGTTGTAAATCTACTTACTTACGTGCAACACACGGACAACTCCAACTCCCCCATTAATACGTGCATCGCACGTGTATGTTACTAGTTTAGTTTAATCATGATTGTTCAATACTTTAACAATTCAACAAGTAAACCATGTATGCAATATATGTTCCAATAAATTAATTAATTAACCTTGAGTACATAGACTATATATGAGAATATTTTTCTCATACAAAGTCATTATACTCACTTGGTGGGGCCCTTATAATAGATAAACTCCGTCCATCATGTTTATCATGCTAATGGATGTACGTGTAGAAAAAATCAAGTGATTTGGAGATCATTTACACATGCATCATGTGGTTGAAAAATGAACGATTTCAACAGTAATACAAATCGAACCACAAATTGGACCCACATGATGTATGGGTGAATGATTTCCAAACCACTTGATTTTTTCAACACATACATCCATTAGCATGATAAACATGATGGTCGGAGTGGATCTTCCATACGAGCCCCACCAAGTGAGTATAATCACTTTGTATAAGAAAAATTTTCTAATACAAATATAAGGCTCACATTACTCCATATATATACACACTTCATTTATGGATATAAATAAATAATAAAATCGCATGAGGGAAAATATATAAATGGAAAGTGAGGTGGAATAAATAAAGAGTAATTAATTAATTAATTAAAATGTGAACGTGATTGGTGGAGGTGAGGTTGGGTTGAAAGGAAAGAAAGAATCGGGGTTGGGTTGATCCAAGCAGACCAGGACAAAATATTGGTACTACAGAAAGAAGAGAAGGGAAAGAAGAAAAAAAAAGAAAAAAAAGAAATGCAAAAGCTAAAGCAATTTGTAGAAGGAAAGGCGTGCCCAAGCTAGCAACCCTTAGCTAGCTAGCTAGGCTGGATTTCATCATACACATATCAGATATGTGAATTCTATATATCCACATTTCATCATACATGTATATATAAATATATACTAGATTTGCCAGTGACCATGTTCCTACGGCATGTCTTCAGAACGATACAACATATAAAAAGCATTGTAAACAGTAAATCAACAATTATGTTGCTGAAGTTTGATAGTATGACAATAATTAGTTGTAAATAAAAGTCCTTGTTACAATTATTATATGGTGAAAATTAATTATAAATTGGGATATAAAAGTTCATGTTTCCATATATATATATATATATATATAGAGAGAGAGAGAGAGAGAGAGAGAGAGAGAGATTTTCCATTGTGTTTTGGGGGAATTTGAATTTAAGTTTTGGGGGAAAACTTTTGGAGGAAAAATATGTTCTGTGATGTTAGATCTGAGCCTTTAATTTTAGGAGGATTGAAGGAGAGCCACTTAATAGCTTTCTTTGTATTTTATTATATAGATTGTCTGTGAATCCTCTAAAATGAATAACATTTGAACAACATAAATAAGTATACTAAATTTACTCAGAAAAGATAGTAGTGGAAGATAATTTTGTTAAGGGAATGCATCATCTATCTATCTATCAGTAGAGAATCATCAACATTTTTGCAGAATGTTCATGTATGAGTAATTAGTAAGCAAGAGTTAGGAATTGCAATGAATTCAAATACTAAAGACAAGGTAGGTAGCTAGACATAGGTAGCTAGGGTTTAGGAAGTATACATGAAAAGAATAGAGAATGTCTATGTGAGTGTAATAGCCTGTATTATGTCCTTATTTGGTATTAAATTTATTATTAAATTATATACTTCATTTTGAATACTTACCTTTTGTTTTCTTTATTGCAAGGTAAATTCTTGTGCTTTGGCCTATATAATTCTTCCATCACCTCACTCCCTTGGCCCATCTCTCTCTCTCTCTCTCTCTCTCCAAAAGAAGAGCTAGCAAGCTTTAGGGGTTCTTCATCCTAGGAATAGTTAGGGCATAGAGGATGAAGAAAGAAGAAAGCAATTAAGTCTATCTTCTCATGTACAAGAAGAGAAAGAGAGAAAAAGATGGGGAAGAGGATGAAAATGGGAAGTGCATGGTTCCCTGTGTGCCACACATATAGATCAATCACATTAGGATATTGGATATTGTGGGTGGCGTGCATGGATCCAAGCATCTCTCTCTCTCTCTCCCACTTCTCTCTCTCTTGATCTCTCATTCTAGTCTTTGCTTTGAATTAAGTGGGTTTCCATTTATTGTTGGCAAAGCTAGGGTTTTCTCTCTCCCTAGCTAGCTAGCTAGCTAGCTAACAAAAGGCCGGGTTCCTAGCTAGGTCTCTCACAATCTCTATGTAGGAGAAGCAAGATGCAAGAATTAGTACTGCAAGGTGAAATGATCGAATTAATGGGTTGTGCCTGGCTCCCTGTATGCCACACGTATAGACCTAATCTGTTCTATAGCTTGGCTATTATGGGTGGCGTGCGGGGAGCCAAGCATACCCTCTCCTTCTTCCCCTCCCCCTATATATTTTTCTTGATTATTAATTTTGTATTTCATGTTCTAATTTTGATGACCTAGCTAATATAAATATATATATATATAACAATGTTCTTAATTAATTATTCCCTCTCTTTGTCTTGTTTAAATATTTTCTATTATACTTTATATAGATTTCAATACATGCTAGATTTCTAGGGTTACCCCCCCTTTTTTTATTTAGGAAATTTTAGGGTTAATTTATTATATTCCATTTTCTGGGTTTTTTATGACAAATAGTTTCTTTCACCTTCAGAGGGTTAGGTAGATTTTTAGGGATTTTTTACTCCATGATAAACATATCAAACCGTGATTGATGAAGATCTCTCTCTCTCTCTCTCTCTCTCTCTCTCTCTCTCTCTGAATGTATATCTGTTAATTTGTTATATATCAGTCATTTCATGAAGATATAGTTTGCATGATTAATTTCTCTTCAACATTTGGCTAAATCTTTGTTCTTAATTATTTTATTTTACCTGTAATATTTGTTCTCAATCCTTAGTCACATTTGTGAACCATATATTTCTTTAGAAAAACGTATATTCTGGTCTCTCTCTTTCTATGCAATTTACAGTACTAAATAGTGCTTCTACTTTAGTACTTCACACTTTAGTTTGTAACTTAATATTGTTGATCATAAATTATACTACACTTCTTATATACTATATGTATGCAGGGCCTGGAAGAATTTTGAATCAAATGATGATGTAGTCTCTCTTCCTTAATTAGAGCCAATAATTAAGTGGATAATAATAATAATAATAATAATGAATGATTTGATACTACACTCATATGTAAGGACTGACAAACTCCTGTACATGGATTTAGAATGTTTGACTCATTTTTTTAAATATATACTCGCTTATTTTAGCTCCTAATTAATTGATTTACCATAAATTGAATTCCCTAAATTTGTTTGAACACAGTTTTGGATCTTATGTACAGAAATTGCTCTTCCTCATGTATATTATTACACTTGTCATCTTTATGGAATTAAACTTTACCATCTTAATTTATGGGATGTTTCTGTCAAGATACAAAAAAGGAAAATATTCACAACCTTCTCTATCTCTTTCTCCACTCCAACTATGTATACAGAGAATTGTAATAGATTAATTAATTGTTGTATTGGGAGGTGAATATATGATGTTGAGATGAAAGTGTACATGATATATGTAAGTACGTAATTAAGGAAATGTGAAAGTGATGACTGAGATCCATTGGATCCTCTGTAAGATTCTCACTAGCCTGGCCCAGATGTATGTCAGTTCTCCCAGTATATTTCTGTGGATGTCACTCTCATAATTGAGTTCATTAGCTTATTCTTTTCTGATTAACATCATATCACATGTATGTATTTAGATTTCAACATATTGGAGTTTGAAACCCTAGCAATTACAAGTAAAGAAAGAATAATTAGTATGAAGTACATGCATGTACCTGTATAAATATCAATCTGACTGCAACATACTTTGAGTTCTGACATATATATACTAAGTATAAATCACTCCTAAAAAAACTTATATGAATATGATCAATCGTTGTCGATGATGGTGAGTGATCATTTCCTCTCTTAGCTCCTTCATTACATATATGCATCCATCCGTTCATGCTGGCTAGGATTTATGAGGCCCAGGAAGAGAATACACAAGTAGTACAGGATTCCATCTTCACAAAAAGATTAACACAGAAGCAATATATAGGGCACATTGATACACTCCTAACTACGGTGTGTATCAGTCAACAAATAGAAAATAAGGTTAATTTGTCAGATCAGTGGAAGATGAGGTAAGTTTGTAAACTGTATTTGAGCTTCTAAAGTGATATGTATGTTAATAATGTTAACTAGTCTCTGCATATAATATATGCATTCATAGGAATTGTATGTATACGCAGAGAAAACCCTAGTTAGTTTTGTTGGGTTTATGTCTTGCATACTATGTTGGATAAAAGACGATGAGACGATGGAGAAATCGAGACGATCGGAGACGGAGTGGAAGTAAGTAAAACAGTCAGCAACAGTTGTAGCAGGTGGAGTTGCGGTAGACCGTACTTGGGATGCGGTCGACTGCCCTATTATGCAGAAGTTCCCGAGAGGGGGACGGTCGACCAACCTTGAGGTGTGGTCGACCGAACACGGCGCGGATGGATTTTTTGGGTCGGGTCTTGGTGATTCATGAGAAACCCAACTTGCTCTTCAAGTCAAATCTTACGGCTCTTATCGTCGGGTTATCTCTTCAGGAAATCCAATGGTTATTGTATCAAGATATCAAACTAGGTTTTCTCTAGATCTCTATATATTGTTGTTATTGGTCTCCATTGAGAGCCAAAAAAGAAGAAGAGAGAGAGTACTTCACTGAAAGATAGATTGAGTGATTATCTAATTGTAAATAACTAGTACTTACTAGTGAGGCTTGAGAGAGGATCGTGGTGAGAATTGTAATATTCTTGTATTTTCTCTAGTTGAATAACACTTGGGTTTCTTCTCCCCCGGATTAAGGTGAAAGCCCCAATCGGGACAAATTTGTGTGTGCTTTGGTGTGTTTGGTATGATCTCATATGTGCTTGGTAGTTTGTGTTGATTGCATCGAATAACTCATTAAGATCCTAAAAGGGGTTTTCGGTAGAAATCCCTAACAATTGGTATCAGAGCTTCGGGTTCAAGGGTTTGTTCGAGGTCCTTGGAGAAGATGACAAATCAAATCACGAAGATCAAGCAGTTCAAAGGCAAGATCAACTTTGATCTCTTGAAAGAGGACATGCATGAAGCATCGGTTCAACATGACTTGAATCTAGTCCTAGAAAGAGATAAAGGGAGACCAATCGGCACAAAGCAGGAGAAGTGAAAAGAGATATGTTCAGAAGCCTTGAGTTTAATTCGGTTCATCGAAGAGCAAAGTCAGGTATAGGAGAAGCGCAGCGAGTCTTTGAACAAGATTCAGAACTGACTACTCGGGATCGTCGTCACAGGGTCGAATGTACCAGCGAAAAAAATTGTGGGATTTCTCAATGAAGGAAAGTCCGCTCTTTTAGATCATGAAGTGGAGTTTGGAGTTATCTGAACTGAGGGCGTTCAATGCAGATGATCTAAGGATTTCCAACTCAATATATTCATCACCAAATCCATCCAACATGATAACCGTGCTAGATGAGAAATCTACCAAGGAGAAGTTTTTCATAGCAGGTATGATCAAGGGGTTGGAGGAGGATGTACTTAGGAAGGAGAGTCAGAAATCAACGTCAACTTCTGTGAGTAGCTTGGAGGTGGATTGTACTTTGATTGGAAGAGAAAGTGTATGTAGGGATAAGGTCCGTGGCCACCAGTGCAAAGGGATTAAGCATTACATAAGAGATTGTTGCAAGCAGTTGAGTCAGAAGGGCGCCTTCAATGTCGCTGAATTAGGTGATGACTTAAACAGTGTTTTGTTTCAAGTTCTTTAGATGTGAATTCCAATTATTTTTTGGATTCGGTTAGTTGTTCTCAAATTTTCTCCGAGAGGAAGATGGTTTCTACTTACAAGTTTGCATCATGTCGTTGTGTGAGAACGAAGGTTGATAAGATTTTTGAAATAATGGTTTCTATTTAAAAGTTTGCCTCATGTCGTTATGTGAGAACGAAGATTGACAAGACTTGTGAAGTAAGGGGTGAGAAAACAAATGAGTCGATGATGACAGACGGAAGGGGATACACACTAGAGGAGGACATGTATATTCCATTGATGAAGCGAAGCCTTATATCCATGAGAACTCTAGAAGCACGGGACTGCAGGTACACAGATCTAGGTGGAGTTCGATCAGTTTGAAAAATTTATCGTTAGGTGATGAAGGGTGAGAGGGGGATTAAGCAAAGTCAGCACAACCTCTACCAGCTTTAGAGGAACAGAAAAACTTGCGCAAGTATTTCAAAGTCCATTGTTCCTAAAATACCATATAGTATGCAGGGCCGGCCCTGACATGTAGGCGGGCAAGGCGGCCGCCTCGGGCCCCCGCCGAAATCGTCATTTTTGGGGCCCCCGATTTCAAAATTTCCTTGTAAATATAGGCACGCATTTCGCCCGTAATTTTTTTTTTTTTAATTTATATGGGGTAGGGGGGGCCCATTTCGGAAGTTTGCCTAGGGCCCCCCGGAACTCAGGGTCGGCCCTGATAGTATGCCGTCACTAGAATCATCCGAGCGAGACTGCGACGTTCGAATATCGTCGGGAGGTAGAAAGAGCCTTGAGGTAGGTGGAGTTCGTGTGGAGTGTGAAACCTCCATAATTACATCTACTGGGGTGTGCCCGTGAAGGGGGCATACAGCGGGAGAAAAACAGGAGAAGATAGATACAACTAGTAGAGGAAGCCATCGAAACAAATTGTTTGCAAGAAGAGAATGAAAAGAGTCGAGAATTTTTTTAAATCACACAGGTGTGGATTCATGAGTATGCAATTCATGGTGGAGATTGTTGGGTTTACGCCTTGCATGCTATGTTGGATAAGAAGACGATGAGACGGTGGAGGAATTGAGACGATCGGAGACGGAGTGAAAGCAAGGAAAACAATCAGCAACAGTAGTAGCAGGTGGAGTTGCGGTCGACCGCCCTATTATGTAGAAGTTCCTGAGAGGGGGACGGTCGATCGACCTTGAGGTGTGGTCGACCGAATGCGGCGCTGATGGATTTTTTGGGTCGGATCTTGGTGATTCGTGAGAAGCCCAACTTACTCTTCAAATCAGATCTTGCGGCTCTTATCGTAGGATTATCTCTTCAGAAATATCCAATGATTATTGTATCAAGATATCAAACTAGGTTTTCTCTAGATCTCTATATATTGTTGTTATTGGCTTCTATTGAAAGCGAAAAAAAAGAAGAATAATACTTCATTGAAAGAGAGATTAAGTGATTCTCTAATTATAAACAACTAGTACTTGCTGGTGAGGCTTGAGAAAGAGTCAATGAGAATTGTAATATTCTTGTATCTTCTCTAGTTGAATAACATCTTGGGTTTCTTCTTTTCCAGATTAAAGCGAAAGTCCCAACCGGAACAAATTTATGTGTACGTTGGTGTGTTTAGTATGATGTCATATGTGCTTGATAGTTTATATTGATTGTATCGAATAACTCAACAAGATTCTAAGAAAGATTTTTTCTCAAGATGTTTGAGAGAGGGTGAAGCTTGAAAAGATAGAAGAATGACAACAAAATGAGGTAAACATATTTGTCCCTTTTTCCCGGGCCTATTCAATATATATATATATATATTAAAAATTAAAAAAAAAGGAAATAAATGGTAATATTCTGTTGGCAATAATGTGAGACCAAGCAGAAAGAGCGAAGCAGAATAAGTATTCCTTGATCAGCTTTCCCACTTTCCAAAGCTCTGCACTGCACTGCACCATTTTTGTCCTTATAAAAAGCAGATTGATATCTATACATATCTCAATTAAATATGCTACTCCTACTTCAATTCAATTCACTCTCACCAAATTAACTCCACTCCAAAGAAATGACCCAACCATTTTTTAGATTTCAGGTGTACATGTCAAATGTGGTGTGGTGTCCTACAAATTAAAGGTAGGTGAAAGTGTGCTGAGGTGCACCTTAGTTCATTCATTTCATTTGCAAAGTAAAAGGTTTAGGTGAAGGAGTGACCATCCCATCATCAATAACACTCTTTACTCCTGCCCTACTTCCCTATGCATGCCCCAGTTGTTGTAGTCTAGTGGTAAGCCTCTTCGATGACAAATAAGAAATTTGAATTTCGATCGAACAATTTTTTTTTTTTTTTAATCGTATAAACATTGATGAAGACAATCAGAATATGTTCTCTTATCAACCCTTATTTTTCTCAAGTAAAATAGTGGCCAAAAAGATACCAATTTTGTTAACGAAAATATTATTAACGAAATAAGCAAAGCCCCATTACGGCGGTTTTTTACTATTATGCCTCCATATACATAAAAAGCTAAAAAAAAATATATAAGATTAATTATGTAATTTTCACTTCACATTTAAAGTCTCCATAAAATTATGTTCCCTCAAAAATCAAAACTAATTTATGGAGACTAAATTTATGGGTCCATTTAAAGTCTCCATAAAGTCTCCTGTATAAAAAAATAATTTTGGAGACCAACTTTTATTTCCAAAATGAGACGGTTTCTATTTTTGGAAAGTTTTAAAATCAAACATAGTTTTATTAGCTATTTGCATACAATTATGTTCCCTCCAAAATTATGTCTCCATAAAATTATGTTCCCTCCAAAATTATAAAGATAATTTTTATACATTTAAAGTCTCCATAAAATTATGTTATCATAATACCCTCAAAGTTTAAATTTCTTGACGACATTATTATTTATAAAAGTGCAACTTATATAAAATAAAAGTTGGTGCCACTAGGAGTAATTTTTAAAGAGTGTGATGTGTAAAGGGAGGCCTCAGGTTTGAGGCCAGATTACGTCTTAGTATTTACCTAAATAAAAAATAAAAATAAAACGTGCATTGCACGTGCGGATTACTAGTATATATATGTAAAAGGGATATGGACAACTTGCTCATTTAGTAAAGAGTAATGCTTTAGCCACTACCAATTTCACTACCATTTCCTTCACTACCTTAGGTGACATACTCCTATTGGAGAGTTCTCCCACCTACTCTAACATCTCCTACCTATTGGAGTGTGCCACCTAAGGTAATGAAGAGAAATGTAGTGAAATTGGTAGTGGCTCTAGCATTACTCGTTAGTAAATGAGCAAGTAATTATGTGGCATGCATGTAATACATTGGACAACTAATCCTTTTAAGGATTTTCCAATTACATTCTTAGCACATCATCAATTACTTATTTACCAAATGAGCAAGTTGCTCATACCCCTTTTTCCCACTAAAAACAATATAGTAATCAGCATTCAGTTGCAATCCCCATATATACATTCAACTATATATGATTTGATAACTACATTAATTAGCCAGCTAGCTAATTAATTAATCTATATCTCCATCTATATTTTATATATAACCTTAGTGTGGGTCAAGCTTGCATCCATTAATTATTCAAAGTGTGTTAGGTTGTCAGTGTCAAACGCACAAACCATTCTCATTATGTGACCCAAATTCTCTATTCATGATGAACATATATATGTTATAAGATTTGGTCTAACTTTAAATATCCTCATGCTTGTTCAAACCTAAAAATGTGGTCATCGTGGAACAATTTTTTTATTAGTTCAAAGACTATTCTACAATGCGAATGTCTCTCCTTGATTGAATGCAAAAATAAATATTTTATTTGGAGTGAGGGAATAGACAGGTAGAGAACTCAAGATACAAACAAAGCCATAGTATTTGGAAGTGTGACTGCGCGCTTTATAACGGCATTAACATACATCAACTATTTACAACAGAACATTTAAGATTAAAGGATAGTATTTGGAGGATAAGATTGACCAGTTAAGACAAAACATTGCTTAACTAGGTGTAATTGTTTCCACAGGTACAACTAACTACCTGCAGTTGCAATGAGTTTCAGGTATTTGTTTCATTGACATTGCAACTATAACAAAATGTCCTCACCATGTAAATAAAGACTCAAGTTACCTTACCGGCAATTCACGGTCACGAGCAGCTTGTAACTCTAGCTGAAAGCGTGCAAGGTTGGTTGATCGTTTGGTTGCAGCTGGTACACAACAGCAGATTAAACAAAACTGTTAAAAGTTCATGTAACGACGACTGCAAGAAATGCATCTATAGGTGGAGGAGATTGGTGGTGAATAATCATGATGATCAGCGATGATGGTCGACACAGAAGGTAAAAATGTTCTCCAGTACTGTTAATTTCCAAGTCATGTATATAGAGTTACAGCAACTTGGACCATATATGCATCCAAACATAATGCAACCATGACACTATCTTCATAGCAGTTGCAACAATAAGGGAGAATTTTGCTACTATGATTGCAATAGTAACATAGTTGCAGCATACTAAACAATAGCAAACACACAAAACTGCTGACTGCTGCACAAAAGACCAGAGCAGAATCACATGATAATACATTATGACATGAGGTGTTCAATAAGTAGCCGCAGTTTTACACTAAGATGGTTAAATTTTACACAAGTGGTGATGATAGTGACACAACAACCCATTTATTCTCTTTCTGTATAGTTATATCTCCCAATCAAATTACTGATTTTGTGCATGTAGTATCTTTGCAGGACCACCACATTTTATGTCTCAAGGCCCCTCAAGAAATGTACCATATCTTAAGATGTACATATATATTAGTCCCTAGTACATCTCACATCTATATTTATTGGTGCCTCACAGATGGCTATTTACATATAATTCCTCAATATCCTAATTGACATCCAAATAACTGAACACTAATTGGATAAGAGATTGAACATGTAGTACAACACATGAAATCAAAGTCTCTGTAGCATTATATATTGTACTAATGTAGTCAATAAAATATATGACCAACATATGTATATCAATCCCAAAATATGCACTAGGAGTTAACTAAGCAAGAAATATATGTATTCATATAGATATCTCCAAGAACAAAACAGATACAAATGAGGTACTAGTACTCATATAGTTACGCTCCATTTGCACATCAAATTGCGTTTCTGTCATTACATTTCACATTAGGCTGCAATACGAGACAAATTAATGAACAAATACAGTTTCGTAAGGGACTAACAGATAACGCTAATAACACCCAGTCAAACATCAATAATACTACTCACTCTTGTTGCTGTTTACACTCCTATAAATAATTCACAATCAGAAATCCTACTCTCTTTCGTAACACTATTTTAAAGAAAAATACTCACAGGAGCAAAAGCCAAAACTTTCTTCAATGATGCATTGCTTAGACGGCATTTAGTGTGGTTAAGCCGTTAAGCTAAGCAAAGAGACAGAATTCGAGCAAATGCCCACACCCACGCCCACCTACACACTTACCCGCATGCACGAATACATACACGTGTTTGTAAGGAAACGAAATATTCGTTCAAACTCAATCATCCAGGATGTACCCGATGTTGTTCAACTGGTGCCACTAACTTTTGTCGATAATATTCCCAATACAGATGATTTACCTAACGGTCAGAGTAAGACTGAATTTTTTTTTGCTCACTATCATATTGCCAAGTTTGTTTCTTCTTATAAACTGAACAGATCTTTTCGAGCATTTACCTCTTCTTTGGATTTCATCTCTATTTTTAAAAATATTTAGGAATCACTTAAACACCGTGGTTGGACATCAGCCATGAAAAAGAAAATGTAGGCTCTTCAGCAGAATGATACTTGGAAGTTGGTTCGCCTTCCTGTGGGTGGTAAGACGGTTGGTTGTAAGAGAGTATTCACGGTCAAACATAATTTCGACGGTACAGTTAAACGACTCAAAGCTCGCATTGTCGCTAAAGAACACAGAATTTGAGGTCGACTATGCAGAAACTTTTTTCCAGTTGCGAAACTCACATCTGTTTGGGTTCTTATCTCTCTTGCATCAAATTAATTTTTGGCCCCTTCATCAGCTTGATGTCAAGAATGCATTCCTTAATGAACACTTGAAAGATGTGTATATGCAGCAGTCTCCTAATTTTGAGCGACAACGGGAGAATCTTGTATGTTCGCTCAAAATATCTCTTTATGGCCTCAAACAGTCTCATCAGGCTTGGTTTGAAAAGTTCGACAGAGTTATGTGCTCTAATGGATTCTCTAGAAGCAAGGCAAACCATTCTCTCTTCACAAAAGAAGCAAATGCATTGTTATTAAATTAGCCTACGTTGATGATATCATTATCACAGACAGTGACTCGCAAGGTATTGCAGATATCAAGCAGCAGTTAGCACAAACTTTTCAAATGAAGGATCTTGGTCCACTTCGATACTTTCTTAGCATTGAGATTGCGCTCGCACAAAGGATGATATTTCTTTCACAAAGAAAGTATGTTCTTGACATTCTTACTGAGGCAAAAATAATGAGATGTCGCCCCAATGACACCTTTGGATCTCAATATTAAGCTCTCCTCATTCACCAATGATGCATTGTTCTCTGATCTAGGATGATATTGCAAGCTGATTGGCAAACTCATATCTCTCGGTGGCTAGACCAGATATTGCCTATGCAGTTGGTCGAGTTAGCCAGTTTATGTATGCACCAACCATCACTCAGTAGAAAGCAGTGGTTCACATTCATCACTATCTTAAGAAAGCTCCAAGACAAGGACTTCTCTTCAAGCCAGGTAATTCTCTTTCTTTACGAGATTATTCTCATGCTGACTGGGCAAGATCGGTTGATGATAAGCGCTCAACTAGTAGGTACTTCATATTCTTTGGAGAGAATCCAGTATCTTGAAAAAGTAAGAAGCAACCTGTTGTAGCCAAATCAAGTGCAGAGTCTGAATACCGAGTCATTGTATTTATGCATTTGATCTCTGAAGTTTTATGGCTCAAATATCTTCTTCGAGACTTGGCAATCCCATTGTTATCTTTAGTTCCACTCTACAGTGACAACAATGCTGCTATGCATATTTTTGAGAATCCAGCGTTTCATGAGCGCACAAAACATATCGAAGTTGATTGTCACTTTGTTCATGATGAATGAGAGAAGGTGATTTCATTCTCGTATGTACATTCCGATGAACAACTTGCTGATATCCTAATTAAAGCACTACCTCTTAAGCTTTTTCAAACCTTCTTGAGCAAGCATGGCTTCGACAACATCTACGCACCAGCTTGAGGAAGAGTGTTAAAGTAGACTTAATTTAGTCCCACATCGGAAAAAGTTTTGGTTTACTCTTTGTACTCTCAAATATATATGAGGCATTATATTCAGTTATGATTATCCAATAAAGTATTCTTTTTTGTCTTTATACTATAAATTTACAGTTTGTTTATATTTGTATGAAAGGCCATATAAACTATGGAACAGGGCCGGCCCTGATATGTAGGCGGGCAAGGCGGCCGCCTCGGGCCCCCGCCGAAATCACGATTTTAGGGGCCCCCAATTTCAAACTTCCCTTGTAAATATAGGCACGCATTTCGCACGTAAATTTTTTTTTGCATGTTTTTCTTTAAATGTATGGGGCAGGGGGGGCCCCATTTCGGAAGTTCGCCTAGGGCCCCCCGGAACTCAGGGCCGGCCCTGCTATGGAATGTAATCAAAACAGAAAGCTGAATCGTGACAAATCAATGTAAGAGAAACATAAAAATTCTGCTAATAAATAATGTAAAACAATCTATTATTTTTTCCAATATGTTCAAATCAACGTTGTTTTTAGTATCTGGTAAGAGTTGCTGGCACTTACTATGTTATATTATTCAATCTAATTGTAGAACACAATTAAATCATCTCATAGTTATTGAATATTCATTATAATCCATAGAAATATAAATACTGTTCACGAATTCTCCAAATTAAATTTTATATAAACGAATAAAATAACATCATCTGAGTGGTGGACGTATATACAAAATCGACAATTTCCACCTATAGAAAGTAACAAAACAAATCCAGGAGAAAAACATGAACGAGAAAATTTACACTACATAGATAAATCAGATATAAAGATCATGTACCTCAAAGGTACCTCTTTTCTCAATTTATTTATTGCCGATGCTTCAACCGTCGTTTGCTTAATGCATGGTGAAGGTCATGCTGGAACGTGTAGTATCCACCGATGACAAAGGCGAAGCATAAGAGGACGCGATGGATGATGAGTTGTTTGTCTCATTTTCCTTACTTTGGCTTTTAATCTTGAGTTCCATTAAATCAGAGATTAAACCGGGTTTGGTGATTGTCTCGGAACCCAAGTCCCTCTCACCTGTTAGCATCTTGACGACAACAGACATTGACGGGCGGAGTTTCGAGGCATCTTGCGTGCACAAAAGGCCAATTTTTAAGAATTTGCATGCCTCCTCTGTTTCCAACTCACTGTCAGTTAAGGAGGTGTCTATCATTCTTGCAAGCTCCCCACGTTCATAAAGAGCCCATGTCTGTGCAACACAACAAGGTCCATGCATGAGATCTGAAAACTGGAGACCCGTGTCCCAAATTCAGCATTGAAAGCAACATTTATTCAAAAAAGAAACACTTATACACATGCAAAGTTACATCTATGTTGCAGTGAGAACTGGAATTAAAATTCTGAAAGAAAACTCTTCACATGCTGTGACCATTAAAATGTTAAAGCTGTACTAAAATTTCTACCTCTTAGGTGGTAACCGTGGTATATGCAACAAAAAGAAAGAAAGAAAGAAAGAATAGATTTACCATTTAACTGTATGGAAAGTAGTTGTCATAAAGTTTCCGAAAATAAACAGACTAAGAAACAAAGTCAACTTCTGTTGTCGAAGATACGTATACAGGCTCATTTTTAATAGTATCCATAAATTTGGTTGAATTTTTTTAATAGTATGCAAAATAATAAGGGGCTAATATGGATGTATGAATATGGACATCGCTTGGACATAGAACTCAATAACCATATTCAATAAAGCAGATTTGGACTAGATCAAGTATGGATAGTAGGCTATACTAAATAGTAAATTTAGTAAATAATTGGAAAGCAAATTAGTTCATTCTTAAATCTGAATCCTTTCTTACACTATAGTACAGAAAATATGTGGAATCTCACTAGCTATTGATAATGATCTTCATGTGTTGCTAAATAGATTTCGACTGATATGCATAAGGAGCTGTCCTTGTAAGTTTGTGTATATAAATATACTATTTGTAAACATTACTTATGTGAAAATAAATAAAATATGTGAAGATGCACAAATTATAAATAACAATGTTACACATGCGATGCTTAACAGATTTCAATATAGAAGACTTTTCCACAATTTTGTACTCTCCAGCAAACCACTTTTTCGCCTAATGAAATGTGGTGCCTGGTGAGGTTTCCTTAGCTCAGGAAAAATAGAAGAGAATGACTTTAGAAAATGGAAGAAGCATATCCTACAGTATTGAAGTTTTTTTTTTTAATTGATACTGGCTCTTATTACAAAGTGTAAACAAATTATTGGACTACCAACACTTGATTCAATTCATTGGTAAAACAAAAAAAGTGTCCATACTTTTACTTAAATAGCTCCTTCATCAAATAAATAGCTCAGGATTTTAATGCAACATTTTATCCCTACTACTCTCTGATTGATTCTTTTAAATTAATTAATATTATATATATATTAAGTTGGATATATACTATGTGCTTAAATATTTTCACCATGATATATGTTCATCTTTGACATTGTTTGAAATTCTACATCCATAAATTTTAGAAGCAACATTAATAAGCATAAAGAAAATTTACTAAAAGGAAAAGAAATTTAACTGTAACTAAGAAATTATAACGTTGAAAATTATGCATGCATCTACAAATCTATCACCATACCCTTTCAAGAAGAAACTGCTCTTCATAAGGTAGTCTTGAGTTGGTATTGCATCTCCCACTAACTATCTCTAATAAAAGAACACCAAAACTGTAAACATCTGACTTCCGCGTCACTTGTCCCCGTATTGCATATTCTGGTGCCAAGTAACCTCTATTCAATGAAAAAATTGTATGTTAGGATTTAGGAACAAGAGGAACTCAATTTTTGGAATGAAACAAGTTGAGGGCATTCCCAATGTGTAGGCTCTTTAGATTTCAGGGACCAGACCCTAAGAAGATGTACCGATATATGGAAAACTCTAAGTTACTACATCAAACTATGAAGCATTAGGTCTGATGCAGATATGACATCCATATAAAAGTGTGTGTTTGAATTTGTTGGTTGCTCATCTCTCTAATATCACATTCACTATTCCTAAATTTGCAATCACTGTTTGTGATATCAAACAGGCCTGAAATCAAATGCTACTCTTGGAGCCATCAAGATTTTTAATAGGCTTGGCAGGTTCCATTATAGAATAACAATGACAAATTTTAACATCATATTTTATTATATTAATTTAATCAGGTTGATCATGAAATTGGGTATAGTTACCATATATCCAAAGAACTTCTGTACATAGGCAAAAAGAATCAAATCTAAAGTTCCAGAAATCATGGAACAGGAAAGAATCTGTCGAACTCACATTGTTCCAGCAACACGAGTGCTGACATGGGTCGTATTTGATGGCAGAAGCTTTGCTAATCCGAAATCTGAAATTTTGGGTGTAAGATCTTTATCGAGAAGAATATTGCTTGCCTTGATATCCCTATGAACAATGTGAGGTCGCACTTCCTCGTGAAGGAATGCAAGCCCACGAGCAACACCAATGCAAATTTTAATTCGTGTTTTCCAACTGAACTGAATGTTACTGCGGTTTGCACCTAAAAAAGACAAAGAAAGGGAATACGGATTTGTGGAACTGAACTTGCATGAAGAAAATATGTATTGTATTCTTGCACACATATTAGGTAGAATAGTAAGGGTTTCACCAGAATCCTCCAGTTAGGATATGAATTCAAATCCCACCAAGCAGAAAATATACGCCAGTATAAGAGCATAAATTTCATAATCCAATGGTATAAATGTGATCTATTGCACCGAAACGGCATATTTCTTTTCTCATTTTTATTGTTTAAGAAAACCAATTTATTGAAATTATTTCTTTTGCATCAAGCGGTATAAAAATGAATGTTCTTCTAAGATTACGTTTCTTAGATCATGGTTTCAAATATCAACCAAACTGAGATGCTTTAGCTATAGTAATTGGGATTTACCTAGCGCTGGCAACAGGCCGGGTTTGGGCCGGACAACCCGGGCCCAAGCCCGAAGTTTAAAACATAGGCTCGAACCCGACCTGACTTTTCTTCGGGCTTAAAAATTAGGCCCGCACCCAAATTAGGCTCGAACTATTTTTACATGTTCTAATATATAACTTTCCTATAAAATAAAACTATATAAGCAAAATAACATACAATAAAATAATAATAAGAAGAAGAAGAAGAAGAATACTAAAAACTTTTGAGTAATTCACATCTAATTTTTCTATTCATTTAATTTTATATACAAGGCATAATTTCTCTATCTATAAACTTTAACATTTATTTCAACTTACATGAATATTCTCTTTAAAACAAACTCATTCATAAATATACATGGTGTATACATAAACATAATCATGCACGTATAAAAAATTGATTCAGGCCCATCGGGTCTAAGCACCTGGGCCCGGCCCCGGGCCAAAATGATAATTATTAGCCCAAGCCTGTTAATTATCAGGTCAGACCTAGGCGGGCCAGGGTCGGGTTCGGACCAATTGCCACCCTTAAATTTCCACCCTATAATACTTCTGGTATAGCTCGTATTACCAATAATTGACAGCCGATACCGCTACCAATACCTTGTTTTTGAACCATAATTTAGATCTACTGGCTAGAATATTTGAAGTCATCTGATTGTTTTTTTTTTTACTGCAAACTATTTATATTAATATCAATGGTTTGGATTATTAATTAATAGCCTCTAACCCATGATGTTATTCAATGGTAATAATATAAATTATACGGATTTGAATGTTTGACATTTATTTCCAACCAGTAAGCTTTGACCCAACTCCTACTTTAGGATCCCGGTCAAACTCATAACAATAGCAACAATAATAATGAACCAAGGATCTACAAATCTTACCAAGAAGGGTTTGTGAAAGGCTATTATTCACAAGATAATTGTAGACTATAATTCTATGATCTCCTTCCACGCAACAACCGTGCAGCATAACAAGGTTCTCATGAACTATATGGGAGATTGTTTTAAGCTCATTCAAGAACTCTTGTGCTCCTTGTCTTGATTCAGTTGAGAGCACCTTTATAGCTACGACAGTTCCATCTTTAAGTGTTCCCTGAAGGAAAACCACGATTTAATAGAGATACTAGAATATTAAATGGAGCTAAAGTTTTAATATAAGGGGAACATTACCTTGTATACAGATCCAAACCCTCCTTCCCCTACTTTATAACCAAAATCACTAGTGGCATTTCTCAATTCTTTATAAGAGTATAGTTTCACATTTTCAATGCCTATAATTTCTGAAAACAAAAACAATCAAGATGGCTGTATGTATTAGAATCACAACCACAAGAAACAAAAGCAACAGGGAAACAAAATCTACATAAAACCCAGAAATGATAGGAGTACCTCTGCCACCCTCAGTCATCTGTAGCCTGGAAGTATGTCTTCCATTGAATAACCAAGAGAAACAACTCATTACTCTGATCCGAAACACTGAACAAGCTCTCTATAGTAACCAATATATTGTATGAAATTAAGGCCACCTGCAAAAAAATCATTACTTGATCAAGACAAATGCTATCTGTAAAACAGTAGCATTGCTTAGACACTCTAGTCAAGTTCATGGAGTATCCTAGTTGAACTTCATCCATATTAAGCTAGCTCTAAATCGGCAACTTAATAGTCCAAACTTAGAATTAGACCGACATCTAGTAGAACACTACCACAGAGACACACACATAATATTGTACAATGTGTCAACTTGTAAAATATTACATTAAAATCGGAAAACAGTGTCCAGAACACGTGCGACTCAGCAAGGTGTTCGTGCTTCATAGACTAACTATAGACCATACCAAAGCAAACCTATTGAGGGCTGATGTTAGATAAAGATACATCAGGGTTCGAAAACGAGAGAAAAGGACAACATCAGTTGTAACAGGAATTAAGTAACCCCACTCATTCCCTAGTTAATTATAATTATGGCACGAGGAGATTCATCTTATGCATCTCTATTTCACCATATCTTAGGAAAGTTAACCATGAACTTAGGATTTTAGTTTGTTACAAGTTATTGGCAAATTCACAATAGGTCTCATATAAGAAAGAAATAATTTAGCAGAGCAAAATAAATAAATAAATTTCTAAATGAAAAATTCAACAAAATAAGACCTTTTTTTCTCCTTCTAAATTGGGTGAATTATTAAGCACAACAAATTTAGAAAACCCAGAAGAAGAATTAACATGAAGAATGCTAAAACCACTTAGATCACTCAGTGGCGCATGTTAGCAGCAG
The DNA here is from genome assembly GCA_017893485.1 of Hemerocallis citrina. Taxonomy (NCBI): domain Eukaryota; kingdom Viridiplantae; phylum Streptophyta; class Magnoliopsida; order Asparagales; family Asphodelaceae; genus Hemerocallis; species Hemerocallis citrina. The sequence goes on from CM030363.1 coordinate 386,553, forward strand.
CCACCAAATCCTCCCCTTTCCTACAGCTCTTCCTCAGATCTGTTATTCACACCAAAAACTAATTTAACAACAAATAAATCAAATTCCATAATATAATCGACGATCTGAAGAACGCCCAAGAGGAGAGAATCACCTGGAACCGTCGATTGCCGCCGACTGAGAAAGCGGCGCACTTTAGCAACGAAGAGAGGTAGAATTTTTTAAGGGGTAGTTAAGTGGTTGGAACGAAGAAGGAAGGGATGAGGAAGCAAGGAAAGTAAGATACTTTCCGTAATTAAATACAGAAGAAGATTGTACGGAACGGAATATATATATATATATATATATAATTAAGGGAAAATGACGAAATGATACCCTAAATTTATCATAATTCCCGATTCCGCAAATTTTTTATCATAATACCCCAAATTTTTTATAATAGCAATAAAAGCACCTGATATTTTTAAAATATGATTTAAAAACACTAGTATAATGCACGTGCAATGCACGCCTACAAAAAGTATAGTCATTAAATTAAATAAATTGTCTATAAGAAAAGATATAGTAAATTATTAAGAAAGATAAAATTTTGAGAATAAATAAAACATTCTATAAGCAAATCCGTTTGCAATAACGATAACAAAAAAAGATAGAAGCATACTTACATTAATCAAATCCAACCACTAAAGTAGAAGCCACAACAACCAACTAATTACAAAACCAATGTGATTACTTGACTTTCTCCTTACAAATAAGCTTTCTTGCATAGAATAATTATAAGCATAAGTATATGTATCATATAAAGTATAGTTAACAAAGAGATATAATATATAATGTATGATGATAATCTAATTCATTTTTTTCTCACATTTATGCACAACAGTATGTATGTATATATATTAGAGATTAAATATGCACATCAAATGATCTCTCGAAAGCTCAACATGAGATACTCGATAGAGGAATCAAAGAGAAAATCACGTGTCACCTTCTAATTTAATATGCCGACACAAATAACTAATTCATAATAAAAGTCTAGTACGTATAGTCAATTGAAATACACCAATTTCTCGACATTAAAGAAGCAACACTCTATACACAGGATAATGTTAAAATCATAATCTTAGTCTTGGTGATATAATGAGAAAGTAATATAAAGTTGCAAAATTAAGGGGAAATTTCTATAACAATATTGCTTTAGAAACTCGTAAAAACGACTTACTCAAAAATGTAAATGACATTAAATCAAGATAAAAGATACATACCAGCAGAAAATATTTCCAGTACTCTTTATAGTAATTCCATAAAAAAAACTATTTCATTAATAGATAAATTTAACATATCAACAGCAGCAATGCATACCTGATCGCCATCTTTAATTTTGTAACTCTTTAGATATACCCCGTCGTCAAGAAGTTTATAGTAATTATAGCATAAGCATAAACTTCCTCAAACATGAGACCTGTAATCAGATTTTTAAAAAATGAAAATCAACAATCCTAGTTTGTGCATTTTGGATAATAGCCAAAATCATTAATTTAAAATCAATCAACTTGTTATAATCATCGTCGACCCAAACTTGAAAGAAATACCAAGAACCAAATTGAAAGAGCAATACAATTGATGGAAACATAACTAAAAAATGCATATATAAATATAGCAGAATTGATACAATTAAGGACATTATAGGCGGAAGAGTTATCTTATACTCACTTTCACTGCTATTTGCATACTAGCTTGATATATGAGAGGATGTCACATGTTCCAATGGCACTGCTAGATTGCCTGAAGATATAAAAAAGAACGAAAATGATCAACATTGTATTATATAGTAAAATTATTTCATATAACCCTTAAAGGAAAACGTTGAAATGCTAAATGGTTTGAGATAAAAATCTTGTTGTCATTAATGCCAACTCCGAAGGATTTAGGAACATAGACAACTAAGAGTATGATGGTAGCCTATGTCAAAAATTTGTTCTGAAAATAAAGAAGAACAATTAGCAATTAAGCTACAACAGTTTAGGCACAATGCTTTGTTCATGAATCTAACTTTATGGGAGACATCATTGTAAGATTATGTCACTACCCATGAAAAAACAGGTTACATTTTTCCTCAGAGGAATTTTGAGAAACAGTTGCTATTCATATCAAATGTAAATACGCTAACAGTTATAATCTACATACATTTACCAATCAATAGAAACCCTAATCACACACAAATCAAGAGTTGGAAAACCCTAATCTCAAATTCCAATTCATCGATGCTCCAACTCCAAACTTAAGATCCTAATCCTATTGATCTTAAATCCCACCAAAATTTCAAAATAGATCCAATTCCAGAATTACAATCAGAAACCTTAATTCATCAAATTCAAAAGTTAACCAATCAAGAAACCCCCAAATTAAAAAAATTACCTGCTTATACTTTTTGTTCCGCTTTCCATCTGTCGTCTCGATCACAAACCCCGTCAAGAAAATATTTGTCAGTTTCACCACATACCCGTGCGATGCAGGTCGAGGAAATATTGGTTAACTAAGAGTTTGATGGTGAAACGGAGGTGAAACGGTAGGGATTGGACGGGTACGCTTGGGTCAACGACGAACTGCGACGACACGATTGTGCGCTGGCAACGGGAGTGCGAGGGATAGGGCAGAGAGGAGTTGAATAGGGAGAAGATGAGTTGAGGTTTTGGATTTAGGGGTTTTTTTTTTTGCTAACAGAGAAGATGAGGGTTTTTTTTGATTTGACGTGCATGACACGGGGATGTTTAGTGGATGTAGTTTGGCCGTATATTGCACGGGTTTGCCCGGTTACAAAATTAGGGTTTGTATGTTTACAACCCCAACTCTCCCATTAAAATAGTAGAGATATGCAATTAAGTTAATAGAATATTCCTCGAATATATATCTTTAACGGGTTTAAACCTGTTAAGAAGTGTGAAATGATGAAATTGCCCTCATCTCCTTATACAAATTACAAAATTCATCCACATCACCACCACCACCATCATCTCCAACCACCATCTTCATCATCTCCAATCACCATCTCCACTACCGACCACCATCTCCATCACCTCCGTAAAACAATCATCGTTGATATGGGTAAAAATACAACCAAATCAGGCACGAATCTTAAAGCTCTCAGTGGCAAATGGTAATTTTCACAAAAAATGGGTTCGTAAACGGAAATTGGGTTTCTTTCAAACCCCAAAACCCAAAATGAATCTGTCTAACTGGGTTGTCATAATAGCTCAACACAAATGAGTCCATGATTATTTAAATTATCTAAACTCATAATTATTCATAAAAGAAAGTTTAAAAATCATATTTCTTATCATGATAAGAGCTTTAACTCAATCTCCACAACTACCCTTGGCTCTTCATGAAGAAGAGATAACCATTTCAATCTAAAAGTACTAAGAAGTAAAGATAAATCATTATATTGAAACTAACATCCAAAGCGACTATAAATACTTCATGACCTCCATAGAAAACCATATAATTAGTATTTTGCTACAAAAAATATCTCATAATCTTCATGAGTTCTAACTTGAGTGTTAAAGGATCTGTTGTTGGGGTCAACCCCGGTGTTTCAGACTTTTGCAGGTCAATCGAATTGATCGTCACCATCCAGATCAGATCTAACGGTGTAAAAAAAGTTAGATTCAGGAGTCAACATCAGTTGGAAAACGGTCAACATTGGTAAAAGTAAAAAAATGACAGTTTTTTATTGTTTATAAAAATTCACAACATCTGCTTGCTCCTACACGGAAATTAGCAACAACAATCATCACCTTCATCTCCACCCAAATTATATTAAGAAAAATTTACCAAAAACAAGAAAAACTGAAAAAATTGAGAGGAATAACTGAAAAGGGTAGAGAGGCATGAAGTTATTTCTGTAATTTAACACAATTTCAACTGAAAAATTAATAGAAGTGATTTTTAGTGCTATTTTAAAAACTTTGGATGGTATTTGGGTATTTTAAAATTTTTTGAATGTTATTTAAGAATTAAGGTAAACTTTAGGTGTTACCTTGTGATTATCTCTATAAATAAAAATTAGTTGTGACACGGGGGATTAGTTGAGTCAACTAGTTTGACAGGTGTGAACGCTTTCTCAAACTGGGCCGGTTTTGGAGCTGTAGGCGGGCCTTGGTTATTATTAACTTGTTAAGAATAGAAGTTGACCAATAAAAGTTGGAGTTGTGTTCCAATTTTCATGTATATTTAATATTTTCCACAGCTTGTAGATGGCTTTGTTTGAACGTCAAAGGTCGAAGCTTGAGAATGTTTTAAGTTATCAATTCAAAGTGACTTCACTTTTGTTATATCTGCAGGCATATCTGCAAAGACATTTTGTAGTCGCTTCAAAATTTTATTATAAAGGTCGCTTGTTAATAAACTAGATTTGCCCGTGGGCACGTGTCATCAGAACGATACAGCATATAAAAACCTTGTAAACAGTAAATCAACATTATATAGCTTAAGTTTGAATAGTATGATAATAATTAGTTCTAAATAAAAGATCATGTTTTCATTAGTATATGTTGAAAAATAATTATAAATTAAGGTATAAAAGTACATGTTTTCATATATATATATATATATATAGAGAGAGAGAGAGAGAGAGAGTTGTTTGGGGGATTTGAATTTGAGTTTTGGGGAATAACTTTTGGAAGAAAAATGTATTTTGTGAGGTTAGATCTCTGCTTTTGATTTTGGGGGATTGAAGGAAAACCATTTGATAGCTTTTTTGTGTTTTATTATATAGAATTTGGCATGTGAACATGTACTCGTTTTTGTGTGTGTGTCTATTGAGTCAGTGCATGTAGTTGGGTTACTTATGATACATTTGGAAGGTACTGCCTGATGTGTAAGGTGCTTATATATTTATTTCTATTATAAAAGTCTGAATAAAATTGTCCGAATAAAATTGTCCATAGAAGATCTCAGCCATCTCAATCTTAATAATTTATTTAAGCATCATTTGAACCGTAGATATAAAATAATTAATTGTCAATCCTAGTTGTTACTTCATCTTAGGGATTTGATAATAATGATTAATATGAAGAACCACAATCTCCGCCTTTTTAATCCCCCTTTTATCCTCCTCTCTTCACTTCCGTCTCCTTCCTCAAATCCAAAATTAGGGTTTCCCAGCTCCACCCTTTTAAGCAATCGGCCCAGTTCATGGAGGTGGACTTCAAACGACACAAGAGTGACACAAAGCAAAAAAATACCAACCCTCTAATTACAAGTGAGTCTCGGATCTATTCCTAGATCCTAGCCTTGAATCCGACCCACATAAATCATGAATGCTTGGAGAATATATAAAATATGATACTCGATCTGCATCACACATAAACAATACAATTGTTAAGAGAAAGCTAAAACGATTCAATTAGAGCATCTGTAGTCATCTTCCAAAATTCCAGATTTTTCAAAAAAATGAGAATGAAGATGTTGTAGTCATTGGCCAAAAACCCAAAAATTGGGTTTTTGGTGAACAGTGATCGTTCAAATTTGGCAAACGATTTGGGATATTGGAAAATATAGCAAACGAAAAAAGATTTATCGTCTGTCACATTGGACGGGAAAAAAATTTCATCTGAGAGAATTTGGCAAATCTGAGAAGTATCGGACGAAATTTAATTTTCCGTCCGATCGATTTTTTTTTTTTTTGGTATAGACGGATTTCGATTTTCATCCCTATATAAAAATTAAAAAGAAATTTAAAAACACCCCCCCCCCCCCCCCCCCCCCTATTCCTTGGACGATGTTTGGATTTCCATCCATGGGATTTTTTGCTTTTTTGTTTTTAATAAATTGGATGGACGGGAAAAGATTTCCTGTCCGTTCCAATAATTTTAAAAAAAATTTGATTTTGATATTTTTTCCCCCTTCAGACGATAATTCGTCTTTCGTCTGAGATTTGAAAATTTACGAATATCCAATTTCTGGCAATCGACGACTGCAACGCAAAGCTATTTTAACGATTTTCATTTGCCAAATACCCAAAAAATAACTGTAGACGACTACAGATGCTCTTAGACATTAAGAAATTCTACAACTTAAATAAAGTGATCATGCATCCACTCAATATTCTTAAATATTGTTTTTTTTTTTTAAATAAAAGATGACAGCGTCATCGCCTCATTAATGATTGATTAACGAAACAAGAAGTTCATACTACAAAAACCAAGGTCATATAGACCTGTCAATCAAACTGAAAACAGGAAATACAAAAGGAAATCTAAAGCAACAGGAATACATGCAAATAAGGCTAACAGACTACTCCTCGTCCCTCCTGAGCCTCTTCCTCGTTTCCTCCACACCTGCCCAATCAAGAATGAGTGAGAAAATTTTATGCATCAAGACTGTAAATCTATGACTAACTTTACGGAAACACAAGTTGTTACGGTCTAGCCACAGGCTCCACATGGTAGACACAAGGCTCCACATGGTACTGTGACTCCTGTGATGGCATTTCCTTCTCTGCCCCTTTTGATTATTTCCACTAACCCGTCTGCAACAATAGAAAATAGCATCGATGACAGAGGATCTCCCTGCCTTAAGTCCCTACGACACCTAATTTATTTCCCGCGTTCTCCGTTGAATTGAACAAATGATTTCCCTCCTCTCATACACGATCTAATCCACATCCTCCATTTAGTCCCAAACCCTTTGAGATATAATGCTTCGTCCACACAGTCCCATTCTACGGAGTCGTAAGCTTTCATAAAATCCAGCTTTAATAGAAATCCGTCAGCCCTTTCCTTATTTCCTCTGTATACAACTTCATGTGCTGACACAATGCTGTTCATAATGTCCCTGTCCTTGATAAAACCACATTGAGTTTCGCTCACCACATCTCCCAGATGCGGAGCCAGTCTTCGTGCCAGGACTTTGGAAATAATCTTGAAGGACCCATTTAATAGGCTAATTGGTCGCAGATCGTCCGCCGTCAGAACATCCTTCTTTTTAGGGATTAAAATGATGTTCGCGTAATTTAGTCTTTCCAACTCCGCGGTTCCGTGATAGAACTCGTTAAGGATATTCATCAGATCCCCCTTAATAATTTTCCAATATAAGCTATAGAAGAACATGGGAATCCCGTCTGGCCTAGGTGCTTTGTCCTGCCCCAGATTTTTAATTGCACCTAGAACCTCATCCTCTGAGAAGCATCCCTCAATCCCTTCGCTACCGTCGATCCTAGACGAACTCCACATCTCAGCGTCCAACTTGCACCGATAAGGCTTGCTATTACCTAGCAAGCTCTTGAATTTATCATGCAGGTGTGTCTTAATCACCTCCTCGTTTTCTTTCCAGTCTCCATTCACAGTCAAACCAGCGATATGGTTTTGTCTCCTTCTTCTATTGGCAACTTTGTGAAAGAATTTTGTATTTGCATCGCCTTCTCTAAGCCAATGTACCCTCGATCTTTGCTTCCAGTAAATTTCTTCCATTTCTCCAATGTGGTGAATCACATATCTATTATTCATCAGCTCGTCTGCCAGTATCTGTTCCAAGTCTCCTTCTTCCTGTAATAATTCCAGCTCTTGAACTCTCTCTCCCAGCTCATCCAATCTTCTTTTAGACTGTCCGAATTCCTCTTTTGCCCAGTCCTTCAGGCTCCTATGCAGTCTTCTCATCTTTTTGATCCATATCCCCACAGTTGTTCCTGCTACCGTGTCCTTCCCCCAAGATTCATCTATAATCTTACGGAGTCCAGGCGATAATGTCCACGTCTTTTCAAATCGGAATTGATGACACCCATTCTTAACCAACTTAGAATGAATAAAGAATTGATGACCAGGAGACAATGACCAGGAGACAATTCTTAAATCTTGTTAACCATCTTAGAATGAATCAATCACGAATGATTGATTGGTTCTTTGAAGAACAACCTGTAATGATTATTGTGGGTCTTGTAGGATAGGATAAAGAGGACAAGAAAATATCATTTTTTTCTTTTTCCGATTGATCGTTAACTCATATGATTATCATATATAGTTTAATTACTTCATGACTGCAAGTCGTTGATCGGGTCCATTATATATAAGGAGTGAACATGATGGGAAAGACTTGATCAATTAAGTGATTGGTTGGTATGAATAAAGAAATATATATTTAAGCTTTCAAATTCATGTGATGGAAGTCCTAATTATTTTTTAATGGCTATTTATATGACACTTCAAAATTAAATTTAAATGACCAGCACCTCAATTAACCTGTGCTGGCACAAACAAATTATTACAGAAAGACGTGTCTTGGTGTTCTATAGCTTGTTGCGTTGTTATTACTGATGTCGTTATTCTCAATAACGTCGTAATTAGACCGATGCTACTATTAGCAATAACAGTTTCAGTATAATCTACAGTGTAGTCCAAATTTATGGACAGTTTCAACATCACTACATAATATGGGCATAACTTTATTATCCGAACTCCAACTGAGATGATTCAAAATACTATAGAACGCAAAGAAAAAGATTTACAACTTTTATGTTTTGAGCTTTGAGAGATACTGGCTGTATCAAGGTCAAAATCGTACTTGAAATTGGAGTACACTGTGGATTGTACTGATGCTGTTATTGCCAATAGCTGCATCAGGCTAATTATGCCGTTATTGAGAATAGCGGCATCAGTTATAAGCGATTTTTACTTACAATTTTTTCCTCAAGTTATAGAACTTCTAAGAGAATACAAGATATGCTAATATCATTACTCCCAATAGCAGCAACAATTTTTTTTTTTTTTTACGGGTGCCGCTATTGACAACAACAAATCAAAATAACAGATGCCGTTATTGTCAATAGCGTTTTATGCTGACATGTCCAAAACTGGATCAGTTGAGTAAATATTTTTGAAATTGGGTCAATTTGATCAATATTTTCAAAAAGTGGGTACCGACAAAAATTCAGCCCTACCCGGATCCACTCTCATCTCATCCCATCCCTACTTAGTGAGAGCAACAGCAGTGACCAAAGACAAAACTGCAGACTTTTCCCCAAAAGAAAGAAACACCAATAAGAAGCTGAAAAGTGAAGGGAAAAAAGGAACTATAGTATAACCCTTCCTTTGCATTTGTCAAAAAACCCTTAACATGCAACAAACAAACAAACAAACATGTTCCCAAATTCTACTACATTTCTGTATATATGCATGCAGCCTCAAAAAATGAACATCAAAAGAGCAGGAGGACCATAGATATGTTCCCAAATTCTACTACATTTCTGTATATATGCATGCAGCCTCAAAAAATGAACATCAAAAGAGCAGGAGGACCATAGATTTTATTATTTGTCCATATAACCAACACCACAGGTGTACAACACACAGATAATAGTATCACTCAAATACAAGTTCAATACAACAGCATATAAATAAATAAATAAATAAATAAAAACAAAATTAGAGTTAAGGAGAAATAGAATAGTCGTCAAGTATAGAGGAGACTCCACGGTACACAAATGATTACTAACAGATCGCCTCTAAGCTTCGTATATCTATCTATTGACTTTGACAACAAATACCTGTCCCTGTTACACTCTTCTGGTTCATGTAAAAAAATGAATCAAACTCGCTCCCCAAATAAGAAAAATTGGATGTCCAACTGGAAAAGCCCACAAACTCCCTCCTTATTTCCAACTGACTGTAACATATCCATGGAAAGCTGCTGCAACTTCTTACTTATATTTCTAACTGTACCCATCTCTCTTCCCAAACTATAGGAGGAATTTCTAAAGGTGGATAAATATGCACCTATTCAATAGACTCCATTAAGCTACAAATTGGGTAATGCTCGCAAACGGGAGGGTCAGAAACTGAATCAGGAAGCCATTGACAAAATTGTTAACTTTTGTCCATCTGAAATCCACCCCACCCGTCTCATGACATCTTTGTTTGGATTTGTCTGTGGACTTGTACGAGGAATTCAACATATGAAAGGCCGCCAGGAGTCTTGTCCTCGATCAGGTATGACAAGAACAGCATGCCTGCAGGAATCGGCGTCAGCACTTTTTTTCTTCTCTTTAAGTGTATTTAAGAATATCATGAAAATTATAAATATACAGCGCAGGTGATGCAAAATTGCATGACCACCTCGACAAACACGACTAAGGCTATGTTACTAATTTTGGCTTTGATTTTATTTTATTTTATTTTATTTTTCTTTAATATAGGCATAAAAGAAGGCATAAACAAGTTACCACAGCTAAAATCAGCTCATTGCTTGACCAGCTAAATAATACGCCAGTTTATCTCCAGTTAAATATACTTTTATTTCAGACCTAAAAGTTCTTTTGGATGCCAATAAGTGCTATTGGAATCTCAGGGAAACAAAGCAACCAGAGTTATATCACAATTGGAAATCACAACTGGATTTGAATTCACAGCATTTCCAGTTTTCCACAGAGAAATATATTTCTGTATGAAACAAAAGCCATACAGACACGATTTGCTGGGTAGGATGAAATTGGTTTTTTTCCCAATAAAGTCTGTAATGACTAATCATGGTTTAGAATTTGAGGATTCTCTAGAAAAATGGTTTGGAGTGTCGAAAGGTTTTATTCCAAATAAGCACAAACTGGTAGACGGTACAGTACAGACATAATGCTATGACACACTGACATACCAAAGACACTAATAATAGTCAAAAACATTTCCAAGCATGTCTGACAGTTAATGGCCTCCAAATAGAAGTATCCACATGTTAAACCCTGTTTAACTCCCGTTTTTCCACTTTTTTAAAACACTGGTCAAGGAAAAAAACAAAACCAAACCTAAATTAAAGGTTTTGAGTATGAAGGGAGATCTTATAAAGATCTTACCAAAACTGATAAAATCATAATATTTTTGTGTATTAAGTTGGGAAGTGGAATTTTATATGCACGCAGAGTATTCCAATATTTGTAGGTAGCAATATGAAGGCAAATTCAACACATCCACAAACAAAAAAGAAAGATAATATCGAAATGAGAAATATTCAAACAGATCATGTCTACAGACCTGATGGGTCTGCCTTTCTGCACAGCCTCAAACTGCATCATGAATTTCAACAATGAACGTTGTCATTACCAAATTATGATTAAAATACAGTAAGATTATGGGGATGATAAATAATCTGGATTATCTTGATTACCGAAGATATGATGACCTTTGCCGTCGTATCTCATTGACCAGCTCATTTAGTTTCTTTGACAGATTATTGTCCAATTGTGGCAATATTAGCTGAAAAGAGAAACATAAGTATGTTAGGCTAGTACAAACCCAACGAGCCTGGTACGTACAGGGAAAGATGATCTATAAGCAGTATGAGCATATGCGGGGGAAAAAATAAAAAATGATTGAGCCTGAGAAGCAACTCCTCAAGTTCTACATGGCACTAATAACAGGCAGCTGGCCCATGACACGGGATATATCATCAAGGCATGGAAATCCGATTGATGGGCAGGTAGCTAGTCAGAACATATGTTCAAATGGCACAGGGTGACTCATTAATCTGGATTCATTTATATATGAACACAATTTAACTGATTTAATTGACTAGAATCGAGCAATTGCAAAGGAGGAAAGAAAAAGAATTGATAGTGGATTAAATGACAAAAGATCCAATTATGAGGTTCAGTCAACCATTAAATCCAATCCCAGAAATAATGACACCCGACTTGTTACTATCCAAGGTTTCAAAACATTCTGAAATTGATAAATCTCTACAGGACAACAGAAAATAAACAAGTGCCATACAAACTGCAGTAATTTCAGATTATATGCTTAAATAAAAATAATGAAAAGGCAGGCTGTAGCTTTAATAATAGGATATCAGGTAATAGGGATGCCATTCAGAATATCAATATCTCAGCAAAATCCCCTCTGAATGAAGGACTTCAGCCCCTTGTGATACTGATCGAATAGGCTAGGAAAGATTTTAGCTAAGGACACTCCACTAACGGGAAAGTGAATGAAGGACTTCAGCCCCTTGTGATACTGATCGATTAGGCTAGGAAAGATTTTAGCTAAGGACACTCCACTAACGGGAAAGCGCAATCAGACTTCGTAGCTACCGTCCAAACAACGCCTTCGAAAATGTCGTAATTGGAAAAAGGAAAGGGACAAGGGCGGTCGTCGCTTGGTGCGAAGGCTGCTGGTTCGGGGGTAGGGTACGGTACTAAAGGTCCTCGGACTTCCAGGCGGTTTTTCTTTTGGGCAGCTGTTCACCGAGTGATCTTTTACAGTATATAATGGGAGATACCAACAAGTAGAAATAATAAGAGGTACAGATAGGTAAAGAGGTAGTTAGAATATGACTACTCGATGGGAAATTTGGGGGCCCGTTTTTAGATCCAAACTTCCGAATCCGGCTTTACTGCACAAGTTTAATTTGAGCTATCAATTGATCAAATTCTAAGGATGGTTCCACATTAAGGATTTAAAAAATTAACAAGACAATCAAACAAGGAGAAAAATGAAACGATTTGAGAATGACCAAGGCCACATTCATCATCAATAACATAGCACAGGATATGCAGAACTGTACCTGGGAAGAAATTTCCTCCACAGAAGAAGTTCCAAATAATTGCTGGATAGTTTGTGAATTCACCAGATTCCCTACGTATATTAAACAATCCTCACCATTTTCTAGGAGATAAATTCCTTCATCACTTACATGTTCACTAGAAAGAGGAATTGTTGCAGAAACTATAGAATCATCTTCTTCCTGTCAGGTGAGAACAGAAGAAAAAAAATTATACATGCATTTAGTTTATCAGAACTGTTAAAATAGAAGTGTAAATCCCCCAACACTTCCTACAATTTCAAAGTTTTAGTGTAACGGCAGGGTGTTTCACATGGTATCCCAGTGCAACACACGTTTGAGTCCCATGGGTGCCCATCATTTATTTGCAGAAACAGAAATTGCTTTACCACTGCGCACATCCAAGTGTTAGCCCACAATTTGTTGGACATTTATCTTGTTTCTTTGGCCCATCATAGACGCTCGACCACGACCTGCTGGGGTGTGTTCAAATACAAGTGTAATTCCCTCAGACCTTCCTACAAGTTCGAAGTTCTAGTGTAGTGTCTTCAACAATAACATAGAATATGTGCATGCAGTGGGAATTTAGTTATTGAGGACGCATTTCTCAAAAGGTAATTATGGTTTAGGCCCCTCCACCCTTAACGCCGAATTTCTAGTAGGCCTCTTGACCTTTCCAACTCTATTATAAACCCATAACCCACAATAACAATGCATAAACCATGAGAACAGTACATACTGAAATTCATTGTCAAAGAGGCCTTTCTATTGATATTTACCTCCCCAAAAATAAGGTACATCATATGCCTGCACATTTTTGGCGTGACGTGCATTATTATTATCTGCCTCATATTTGAAATCTGTAGGCGCCTGGGTTGCGGTTGGGATCACTTTTTGTTATGACTCAGTTCTACCTAAAATGATTATGCTTTATGAATTTGAATGAAACTTATATCACTATTTTAAAACATGTGAATTCATTTATGGTGATGATAGAAGAGTAGCGTGGTTACGTACAATCATGCTAGGCTAATGCAAAATAGATTTGGTCAATTTGAGCTGTCAACTTGACATAATCTTAAAAGTTTTTGCTAATTCATGGCTGAGGAAATTATGCACTGTAGACACTAAAGAAGCCTGTCAGAGAACCTAGTACCTACATAGACTAGGCAATGATATCGGTCTTCAGAATAAAGTCATGTAAATGCCACTCATTGTTACTCCTTTGATAAACAAGAGTATAGAAAAAAATGATTCAAGAAAATGATTCAGTCTAAAGATTAGAGAATATCTTTTTAAATGAGCTATCAGACTGCAACGATTCTTCAAACTGAAACTTGACATCCTAGCAAAGAAAAAAAATAGACAAGAGAGGTATTGCCTTATATACAACAAGCAGAAGAAACCTGACTCAAATGTTTGCACTAAGAATAAAATCACATTACAAACATGTCATAAGTTAAAGAGGAAAATGAAAATGCATACAAAAGAGATACTTAACTACAAGATAATTCAATCAAATACATGTACCTTGGAAGTGAGATCATGGATGGATATCATCCTAGGATACACAAAAGGAATAGCCAAAGCAATGGGAAGTGATGCAGCACGACTGGCCCAATATGAGTGATCATCCAGCCTCCCATCATTTCGAAGTCCAATGCTTTTCGTCAGTGCTGCATCATAATATAATTATATTGATTATATGCAACAAGAAATACAATCAATTATTGCAAGCTAAGACATAAATTTCGTAGGAGATTTTTTTTGCTAAAATTGTCGTGTCCCAAACCTGGAACTCCTTGCAACACAACCCCCCTTACAACACAAGCTAGGCCTCAAGGGCAATTGTTTATCAATAAATACATGAAAATAAAAAAATGAATATATCAGAGTGGAACAGACCTAGCATGTACAAAGGTAAAAGCTTGAGAGTTTCTGGAAGAATCAGTTGTCCAGCTGATGACACGGTGGCACAGAATTTACGATATGAGTGCAGGATATTAATACAAAGATTTGTAACTTGTTCCCGAACTTGTGAAATAGGGCTGACAGGCATGTTGTTTGCAGCTATAAAAACATAATACACAAGTCACGTAATGCAACAAATAGTCCAAAAGTGTATTGTAGCCCGTAGGTATCAAAATAAAATAAAATCATGAAGCAGAACAGTTATAGGAGAATGATGACAATTAAGCAGCAGAGTGCCAAAGCATGCACAGAAAAGGAATATATAACTCATTACCTTGCTTCAAAAAACAGGAAAATTGTGTATCCAAGTCAGCTGAACGAAATAGATTGCTCAAGTTGCTTGCGCAGGTAAGCGAGAGATTTAAAACTCGGATTCTTCTTTGCCCAAACACTGTAGTGTAAAGAAGCGCACACTAGAAAAAAGAACAGAACCAAAAAAAATTAAAAAATCAGAAATACACAAATGTAAAAGATTACTCCTTCAAAGAAAAATATGTTTTACTATCATAAATATAGTGGAAGTCCAAACAAGTGTATCAAATGAAAATCCATGCAAGGATATAGCTACTTAATACTACGGACTGCTGTGTGAACAAGAACATGCTTCATACCTGAAAACCACATTCTGATCCTTCGGGAAACTTATCATCATGCTTGAAGGTCACCATTATAGTTTTATCACAGTCAATCTGTATTATGTAAGAACTTGATGAGATGAAGCAAAATTGTGCAGTTTGTCATGACTACGAACATCTTTACAAGTAACAAATATAAGAGTGTAGATTCTTGATTTTGATGACTACAACACGATACACATATGTTCTATTTTACATATCCCTTGCACTGTGTACTCAACGCTTTCTAGACTCAAGATCAAGCTACAAGACAAGGAAGCTTTCAAGGCTCAAGATCAAGCTACAAGACAAGGGTCATTTAGAGCTTCAAAGATTTCCAAAGTAATCAGCTCAAAAGAGTGTCTTGTAAATTCATTGTAATCTTTGATGTCTTAGAAAATTTGTAAAAGCCTTGATGCACACACTCACACATCCCCTAGGAACTAAAATAAGATTTATTAAAATCAAAATGTCAAAATCAAGCTTGTATAAGTTCAGTTGTCAAAGTACCAGTCGACTTACTTTGATAAGCAGTCGACTGTTCTAATACGAAACAGACTGAACTTACCCAAGCTCTGACCAGTCGACTCCTTTGGCAACCCAGTCGACTATACGAACTGTTTTGACAGTTTTATGAAGTTTAAAATTTGTTTTTTCAAACTCAAATTTATCCTGCCGTTTGTCGGCAGTTGGTGAACCGTTTTCCAACGTTCTTGGTGTTCTTACTCTATAAATAGAGTTCAGAATGAACTTAGAAAAGGTTATCCAATATTTTTATCAAGTCTTTGCTTTTAATTGTGAAAAAGAACTTAAAGCTTTCAAGTACTCTCATTCTCTAGACTTAGTTCTCTAATTTCAGTATTGCATAACAACGATTACGTTCAAGACTGCGATAAAAATTCTATACAAAAAGCACACTCAAAAAGCACACTCAAAATTCAAGGTTTTAGGTGTTGTAATATTCTATTTCTTTGTTGTTCACTCGAGAGTTGTGAGAGTGGTCCTCTCGGTTTGAGAGAAGGGCTCTTAGTGTAGAGTCAGTGTCACTCTAGGTTGTAGAGTGGGGTCTTGCTCTCTCTAGTGGTGAGAGGTCTACGGGTTTGGCATAGTTGTTGCCAAAGGTCGTAGGGGATTCTTGTATTTTTTTCAAGAATAGTAGAAAATCTCAAGTGGGTTGCTTGGGAACTGGATGTAGGTCGGGAGGACTGAACCAGGATATATCGCCATGTTAGCATTGTTGATTCTCGGTGGTTTGAATTCTCTAACTTGCAATTTTAATTTCGCTGCACTTTATTGTAATTTGTGTCTGATCAGTCGACTGGTTTTTGTATTAAGTCGACTTAACAGACTCGTTGTTCTTCAGATGATTAATTATCTTTTATCTGACGTTTCAGTCGACTGGCTTTTCGTTTCCAGTCGACTTAACAGTTGCATCAAGTTTAAATTATTATTTATTTTTTTACATAACACTATTCACCCCCCCCCCCTAGTGTTACTTGCCTTGCATACAGGATTCAACAAAGAGCAGCTGTGTTATGCAAATAAAATTGAACTGAACAAGATACAAAATTTAGATGCAATATTCAGAAACTTCGCAGAAGCTAGATGTATAGAATGAGGCAAAACGGTTTTCACATCTGAACAGCACATCGTCTTGAACAAAATCTGTGTCTGTCCGACTAAATACCCATTCATATGCATGGCCTTGATGTATATCCCCACTCCATTAGATACCCCCTATTATATAGTATGCACTGCTAACTAGTCTAACCAATACTCTTACAAAAGGAATTTGATTATGGTTGTAAACTCGTAATATCAGGCAGCTGAAAATATCATTAAAGTCTAAGCCTCTTTTAATTGACCATTGACTATGGAAGGCACTAATTGTCTTACAGTTTGTTATTGTTAGAATATAGAAATAAATTCCTAAACCCTCACTATGATGTAGGAGTTATGGTGTAGCAGCAGGGAAATCACACACGATTTCAAAAATCAAAGGTTCGTTAGAACCGGGTGTCTACCAAGTGCAAATTAGAAAAGACAATGCCGCTGCATGTAGCCCAGATTTCAGCCACAAAAAGGGTGCTCGACCTGTATGGCATGTTAGACATACAGATAAACCCCTCAACCCTCACCACAACCTC
Organism: Hemerocallis citrina; assembly: GCA_017893485.1. Taxonomy (NCBI): domain Eukaryota; kingdom Viridiplantae; phylum Streptophyta; class Magnoliopsida; order Asparagales; family Asphodelaceae; genus Hemerocallis; species Hemerocallis citrina. Next base: position 403,804 of record CM030363.1, read on the forward strand.
GGAGTGCAGTAGCAGGAACATTTCACAGCTATAATGTATGTCTTCTTTAAAGCATACTTCAAACGTTGTGCAACCTACAGTGAAGCTCGTGCAAACTACAGCTTACTTTATTGAATGAATACACAACAAAACTGATGCATACAGTAGCCACGTGGAAAGAACAGTCAAAAGGTCCCAAACATGTTACAATGGGTAGAAACTAGTAAAAGAGATAATTCAAGAGTACTAACCGCAGGAAGATCAATATCAGTTGGAATGCGCTTGCAGAAGTTTCCTGAATACTCTTGAACTTGAAGGCCCTAATCATAATTGCACAAAAATAGATAAATATGCCATAACAACTCAAAATATCCTCAAAATAAAACAGATGCAGTACAGAACAATGTGTGGATTCCCAGAAGGATTACCTGGCTGCATCTTACACGCATCACAGCCTCAAAACCTTGGGGTCTAACAATGTTCCATCTAAGATCATTGTAGAGCTTGGCTGAATCAGAAAGAGCGGAAAATGGATAGTAGTAATACACCTGCCAGAGATAAATTGGAAAGATCAGCAGTAACAAACAGGATATGAAAATTACAACGACAAAATTACTAATATGCCAATCATTGTATCCATGATAAATGAAGTATAGCATTCAATACTAGGTTTCTCTTATTCTTCTATACTTTGAGAGCTACAATTGATCCACAATATCTCTACTTCTTCATACATTTTCCATTACGAGGGGTGTTTAGAAAACAGTATTCTTGAAGCTTCTGGAGTCTGCTATGGTTGCGTTGACTCCTCTATTCGCTAACAAAACATTTCATTAATAGATACAACAAGTTCTTAGAAAAGGAAGTGATGACCAAGATGGGTTTGCAACAATCCTTAAGGCCCAGTTGCCATCTTACAAATTGATATAGAACCAGGGAGAAGTTTGAAAACAGAAGGACATGAAGATTTGGAGAATAGAGGAAAAACGGAAAACTACAGAGGGGAAAGGAAGAAGGGGCACTAAAGCTACCTACCAAGCATTCTATACCCTAGGTTTCTCATAATTATATCAACTCTGTTGTACTTGGTCACTAAATCCTACAAGATCTTCTAGAGGCTCCTTCCAATAAGATTCCCCGCCATTCTCCTCGGTGAAAATAATCAAAATCCATGTTAAAAAAGTCAAAGAACCATGATCTACCATTCCAACACACTAGATATTTTATTGAAACATGAGCTGGGAGGGTATTAACATAACTAAGTAAATTATTATTATTATTATTATTATTATTATTATTATTAAAAAATGATAAAAGTAAGGCTCTAAATTTGCTCTGAGGTTGAGTCTCAATTACATGGATCACTGAACTCATTCTGTTCCAAATAAAGAACTGGAATAGGTATGTTAGCTTATGCTGCTATGCATAAGTGGATAACTGGTCAGACATGTGAAAGCTTCATCGTCTTTACCAACTTCACCTTCGCACAAAAGGTCACACATCTCATGTTGGAATTGGGTGTTTGTCAATTGTGCCTTCCTATATTTACAAGATGCTTTTGCATATCAGCTAAATCTACTTTCAGTTCATTCTAAAGAAGGCCTGGCCATATATATTGGAAATTTGGAATTCCTTCTTTTTTTAAAATTTCTTTTCTCGTTTGACTTGTTTTTACATTGATGATTTTCTCCTTTTCAATAGAATTGGGCCAGAAAGGCCTTACAAGATTGAGAAGAAAAGACAAAACAAAGTAACTAAAGGGGATGAAGGGGCATTTAAAGCAGAAACTACCAGTAGAGAGTTTGAACGTAGAAGATTAAGATAATGCCACTACTAGTTAGAGGAAATGGTTCTGAACATGTCGTGATAAAGAACGGCAATGTTGGTGTCAGTCTGTGGCGATCAGATGATTGGGAGTTGGCAGGAAGACGGTAACTACAGATGATGGTGATGATATAGACCAACTTTGACAACAGCAGAGGTGGTGGTTAAACAAGTCGGAGGCAGTAAATTGTGGCCGGAGTGGTAATGGCAGAGTGGATGATTGTCCTCCAAAGAGGTAGAGTAGGGCAGCGTGTGTTGTTTGGCAATGAAGTCTTTGGCGGGATCTAACAGGTATGCTGACCTCATAAACGGTTTCAGCTCTATGATTTGTGTCCGTGAGTGTCGAGTTGAGGTGGAATGGGTTGAACGAAGAGAAGAAAAGGTACGCTTGAATTTCGTTTGAAGTGTTTGAATGAATGAGAGGATTATTCTTTTTCTTTTGTTTACATCTGTTTTAAGTAGGGCCAACACAACGTAAAGGAGCAGCTGTTTGGTAAAGGTTGATGGTGCTCAAAAAATTAGAAAGGGTTCGAGATTTGGGAATTGGGGATATGGAATTTGATCGTTTTCTAATATAATAGCGGAGAGGCCAGCAGAAGGTAAAGGATTGGAAGAGGTTGGGTTTTCGTTAGGAACGAAGTAACAGGAGAGAAGGTCGAGGGTGATACAGACAGGTTTTTTTTTGTATGGATTCTTTTTTTGTTCTTTCTGGGGAGGGGTGTTGGGAATTAATTATGAAATAGCAGATAACAAGGATCAGATATACTCCAATACCAAACTGCTGTTGAACCAAGCAAAAGGTTGAAAGGAAAGGGAAAGAAAAGAGAAGGGGGATGCTACGAACTCAATCCTAAGGTTTTTCATCATTAGATCAACTCTGTTTTATTCAATGGTGAACTACACTTAAATAGGCATACAAGAGAATTTCGAACAAAATCCTAATTATTCTTGCCTTATCAAGCCAAACTAATATAGCTACCAAATAATAAAATTCTAAATAAAGGTAATATGAAATGAATTACTACTAAATCTGCAAGAGAATCGGTAACGTCAAAAATAAGGGGAATAAATGGTAAAATCCAGTGGGAATTACATCCATCTCTGCGAAACAGATAAAACCCAGAGAATGTCTGCTGGGGATCAGTAACTCAAATGATAACTGCATCATTAGAGGGTCCAGCAAGGGAAGGTTTACCTGTCCTCCAGTAGTTCTTGGTACAACGGAAATGGAAGCAACGTCCACATAGGTCTGAGAAGTAATGAAGATATCCACACAAACCTGGTAATCAGAATAGTAAAAGAATTTATTTTAACAGGGCAAAACATTGGATGCCACGAACAAACAATTCCGCATTTTTCCAACAGTTGGTACTTCATTGCTTTCCAAAGATTTACTGTGAAAGGAATAATATTTTTTGCCCTTCTTTTTGGGAGAGGAAGAAGGAACAACAATTACAACTTCAGTCAATAATATAAAGAACAAGAAACTAATATGTCCCTCTTACCTGATACTCTGCAAATTCTATTGCCATTGTTTTCAAGGTCTTATCTGCAGGCTGGAGTAGTTTATGAGCCTCCTGAAATGCATTTGAAGGGTGTTACGGAAATACTTTGCATTTGCCCTGTGCTAACTTTACTTTCATTTATAATAACTCATTCACAGAAATACATGATCAGGATAATATAAAACAAAGTTAATGCCTTAAGAGTACATGATTTAGAATTTCCATTGGATTCTCCAAGATGTCACAAAATGTAAATAAGCCGGCGTAGCTTGCTTGACTCGGATTTGACTTCTAGCTTAAGCCAAGCTCAAGGAGGACCCTATCATAAACGAGCCACGGATGAACAGGTTCAAATTCAGCTTAACCGGATCGTCTGGCTTGATTTACAGCACAACCAACATGCGACTAATCTAAAGGTTATTTTCATTGCATAATAAATTCTCGGCAGCAAAATCATATGGCAACTCTATCCATCAACCCTTATCGACCTATATAAAGTCCATCTCACTACTCTAAGGATATTTTCATTGCATAATAAAGCCTTGGCAGGCAAATCGTAAGGCAATCCTAACCATCAACAACCTCACCGACCTACGTAAAGTCCGTCTAATCATTGTGGTCAACATATAAAGGGCCTATGTTCCGACACACATGGATGGCATAAAAGTCTACACAAGTTCTTACAGATAGAAGGCCTAGTCAAATAGATACACTCCCTGATGCCTGCCAGCACCTGGACAATAAGACCCAATGAGACCTAATTCGAAACTTCTTATAGAGGCCAACATCCATTAATACAAGCTTTTCAAATCCTTTATCCAACTTCCATTGTAGGCCCTAATGTCCTAATGAAACAGAACAACCCTCCATTTCATAGTTGTCTCAGTATATAGCATTCCGTCGGACATACAGTCACCTTATTGATGTTACACTGTTGTTTCAGTTATTTACACAGTTACTTTATTAATGTTACACTGTGATTTCATAACTGGTTCTTACTAAGGCCAACACCTACTGACATGGCAAGTCTTTACACATCAAAAACAACTTACACCTGGGACCCTCCTTCCACTTTCCTAACTGTTCACCACACAACTGAGAAACATAATTAACAAGGCTATCTAAATCTATAATTATGCATTTCTGTATAATAAAATTTGAACATTCAGACCTACCTTAGCAAGCATTGATATTTTAGGCATGGTTCTAGACAGGTTTCATAGAGGCATTGGAAGAAAAGTTCGCACCCAAAATTTCACATTTCAAGCTCAAAGCAATACAAAAGGGAAACTAATGACAAGTCGGATGACTAAGGAAATTAAAATTACCTTTTCTCCAGCAGAGATATTTGTTCTTCCTTCAGCTTCTCTTAGAGAAAGAGATCCAATTCCAAGAGATGGCAATACTGAAGAAAGAAATATTTTATCATAGAAGAGAATAAGATGTTAGTGAGTTGAATACAATAAATATTGGGAGAAGAGGTGCCTGTGTATGCATATGGAAGTCTGCCACCACCATTTCATAAATGGCCATATTTTAGTTTCCATATGGCCAACCTCAAATTTTCGGGAAAAAAGCTTTGTTGTTGTCGTCGTCGTTGTTGTTGTTTAAATAATGACAGAATATATAATTTAAGCAATATTACTCCATATTAATCCATTATTTTATATCATTAAGATGTGACAGAAAATTACAGTGAAGAAACAGTCACAAAAGAGTGCGAATCTCCACTTTTGAATTGCAAAGATGGATGCAACAGTTGTAAAAGATCACAGAAGTTGCAACTGACTAACAATTAGTAAGGTATATTGCAAAGAAAACCATCTCAAACCTATCCGAACAATGAATTGAAAAGGTGTCCCATTCAATTTTTTTGCAGTTTAGCTGAGTTCACTTCCTGAACCAGGTTACATGTACCATTCAATTTTTTTGCAGTTTAGCTGAGTTCACTTCCTGAACCAGGTTACGTGTACTGACTATTAAGAGACACTAACTTCAACAGCAACAAAATTAGATCCTTCGGCAGAAGGTGACTACTAACCATGGTTCCAACCTGATGATGCCACCTTAAAAAGGAGAAAAAAATACTAGATCTGTACAAGTTGACGACTGCTTGAACATAGTCACCAGATTCACAAGCAAACCTAGCTTATCATTTCCGCATCTATCTGGTTTTCTAACACTACTCAAACTGGCCTACAAACCGGTTCAGTTCAATGTTGACAACATTATTCATATTTACTTTGTATATTTTCCAAACAAGAGCCCACCCGAATGCCTTTTCAATAGCCTGATATACAAAATTAGATCTACATTTTTATCTATCAGCCAAAACAACCATTATAAGAGAGACTGGGAGATGAAAAGAAAAAGAAAAAAAAAACACTACCCAATTTGTACAGTAATAAAGACCACTATCAAAACAAATAAAAATAATAAATGAAACTTTTGACTGTAGAAAGAAAGACTGGCACTTAAATGGATAAGACAGAAATAGGCTGACGCTTGCCTGACTGGAATACGAGTAGCTTTCCACCCGTGGGCTTCATAGCCAAGAAAGATGCCTAAAATAGATCAAAGAAATATAAGCTACATTAATCAGGAAAAAGATGAAAGGCAATCAAATATATTCTACTCCAACCCTTCCAAAAAACTTCAGGAGAATTCATATGGAAATATTTTACCATTGTGTTCTTTTTTTACTTCATGCCTATAAAATAATTAATCAGACGTAATATGGAATTCTCTAACATGTATATAAATCAACCTATTTTGACTGGCAAGTTAGCCTACAATTACAGGTCTTATACAACTCAAATAACTCCTAACAAAGACCCGGACTGGGAGATGACATTCACAACCATGTTCCTTAATGGCTACTAATACTATGCATAAAGAAGAAAAAGTACTTAGCCAGCAAAGAGTACATTATATATATACATAATGTACTTTATATATATATATATATATATAGACAAACCTTCCGTTGTGCACCAAGTAAAAGGGATATGAGCAACTTGCTCATTTAGTAAATGAGCAATTGATGATGTGTGATGCATTTGATACATTGGGCAACTAACTCATTCTAGGATTTCCCAATCACATACATGCCACCTCATCAATCAATTTGTCATTTACTAAATAAGCAAGTTGCTCATACTCCTTTTTCCCATAGATGTATATATATATATATATATATATATATATATATATATATATATATATATATATATATATATATATATATATATATATAGTCCCCTTCCGTTGTGCACTAGCCATGGTGTGCACTTGGCCTTCGGGCCTTCGTGTTGACGATCTGAACCGTTCACATTGATCTACACGTCTAAATTAGTCTAAATATGTAAAATCAAGTAATTTGAAATTCATTTGCCCATGCATTTGAAGTGTTACAAAATTGTATGGCTGAATATCCTTATTTTTAATAATGACATGATGGACGGGCAAATGAATTTCAAATTACTTGATTTTACATATTTAGACTAATTTGGACGTGTAGATCAATGTGAATGGTTCGGATCGTCGATACGAAGGCCAGAAGGCCAAGTGCACACGGAGTCTACATCATAGCTAGTGCACAATGGAAGGTTTGTCTATCTATCAACATATATATATAATAAAACACAAGACAAAGCTATCAAGTGGTTCTCCTTCAATTGAAACAAAATCAACGGTTCAGATCAACTCACCCAAAACATATTTTCCCTCCAAAAAGTTTCCCCCCCAAAACCAAATTTTTTCCCCCCAAACTAAAAAACTCATTACTTTATTACTATCTCTCTTCTCTCTTCACTTTTTCATATTTCTCTCTTTCTCTCTCCCCCCCCTCTCTCATTCTCTCTTTATTTACTTAGAAATTTAGATTTTCAAATTTCAAATTTGTAAATTTTCAGATTTTTTATGGTTTTTTTATTGCTCATGTTACATTGAAAATAACAAATATCTCCTCAATAGTTAAATTTCATCATTTTCCACCCTCAAAATTCTAAGAAGTTGGATTTTACACCCCAATTTATAATTATTTTTCAACATATACTAATGGAAACATGGACTTTTATTTACAACTAATTATTGTCATACTATTCAAATTTGAGCTACAGAATTGTTGTTTTACTATTTACAAGGCTTTTCGTATACTGTATCGTTCCTAAGACGTGCCGTAGGCACGTGCCCACGGGCAAATCTAGTGTGTGTGTGTGTGTATATATATATATATATATATATGTATATATATATATATATATATATATATATATATATATATATATATATATATATATATATATGGGTAAAAGGGATAAGAGCAACTTGCTCATTTAGTAAATGAGCAAGTGATTATGTGGCATGCATGCGATACATTGGACAACTAACCCTTCTAAGGATTTCCAATCACATGTATGCCACATCATCAATTGCTTATTTACTAAATGAGCAAGTTGCTCATACCCCTTTTTCCCTACACACACACACACACACACACACACACACACACACACACACACACACACACACACACACACACACATATATATATATATATATATATATATATATATATATTTGACAAATACTATAAGTGGATACCTTAATGGCTGCACCAAATGCAGATTCAGCAACTCGATTATTTTCGAACATGGTAGGAATGTTGTCCAGCAAATGCTCCAGATGCTGGCGGCACTAAATCCTCCGAAAATAAAACAAAATTCTCTAAGCAAAAACTTCTTCAAGTAATTGTGCAATATAAGCATAAAACGAAAAGGGTAAATGTGAAGCGAACATGAAGTTTAAAGAAAAAGAAGTGCAGAGCAAACCTCATTTAGTTGAACAATTATGTCAGAATGGAGTGGAGTATAAACATCTTGCACATCAGAAACAATTAGCATCTGAGGCTGCATTAAGAATTAAGAGAAACAGTATTAGATGTACATCATGTACGCCATGCCCCCCCATTCATTGTCCTTGAGTCCAAAATATGATATTGTTACCACATTAAAAATATTTGATTATTTTCCACCAGGATACTCTATTTGTAGGATTGTGATGATAATCGATAATTGAATGAAAATCTTAAAAATGCTACTGTACATACTTGCTGAAGAACCCGTTTCAGATTGTAGAAATGAATTGCAGAATCGAAGGTAGCAATGCCCACCAATGTCCGAGAACCTTCCTGTGAAGAGGTAAAGTAGAAACCAATACATTAACCGAAATTTTCCATTAAAATTTAATTCTACGTAACAAGACTACCAGAGTTTTAGCACAAGCAAAGCAAATGCTTTTTCTCTTCATGGTGCTAGTCACCAGAAGCCTCATTTATTCACAATGATTGTCATCAATTTCCAATTTGCACATGCAATACACTTATTAGAACTTCGAGCCACGAAAGATAGACCAACCAAACAAACCCTTCTTCCATTATATAGTAGCATAAATGATTTTAATGCTAAAAGCAAGCCTTTCCAATGATTTTAATGTCTTAATCCAGTCAGACTAGGCCAAAGTAGCCCGAACTAAAAGTGATAAAAATTCTGATATAGTTTAGTTCAGTTGATGCCAGTAGTTTGCTGAATATAACTGAATGGTTGATAAACTATGGACTTTAAGATGTGAAGTTGGGATTCATAAGTTGATGGTTGTCCACAAAACCCCAATTCTGAAGTTATAATAGTAGAGGTAAATGGAATATTTACGCATCAATTGATTTTTAATTAGGAGAATCTAAAAGAGTCCCCGGGAAAGAAGGCGATAAACTGCCCACAACGAAAGACTAAAATAAATAAAAAACAAAGCACAGAACCTTGACAATAGCATATCACACATTATTATCTGCCAATAATAGTACATCCACTGCAGTCCTTTACAATTACCCCACACACAAACAAATGTAGAGAGAAGCAAATATATGTTCCAGTTGTGAAGCAAAAGATGCATTCACTTTATAACGGTCCACAGTGGACTTCCTACAGCACTATAAATTATTAGCGAATACTTAAATGTCCTTGATATATAGCACAATGGAAGAGCAGGTGCAAGTAATCGATAAGAAAAAGATAACAAGTTACCGGTAGATCTGCAATTGCCTGGCTGACCGCACTGCAAGCTGCTGCAGTTGCACCAGTTTGGACAGCATTCATTGAAACATCAATCAGGAAAAAGAACACCGCAGGCATAGGATCCCGAACCTGGAGATAAGTGAAACATGCAAAACAAAATCACTGCATACTTACAAGGAACAGAAAGTAGTTACTCAATACAGCGGATCACAAGTTTGTCCTAGAAACAAATATCACATACAAAAAAAAGTGTGTATATGCATGCATATAAACTGGTCAAGATATAAATAAGGTTGACCTAATCCACAAATGACTGGTGTACCTAGCATTCTGCAAGCTGCTAAATATTGTCATTCATACCCAAAATAAAACCACAAATACAAAAGAATAATACAGACACTAAGCGAAGAATCAGAGCTATGGATTCTGATATACAAGAGGATATGATAGTTGGATAAATGGCTAAGAGTCATCTTTATTGGTTGTTCCTCTTTGCCTCCAATAACTCCCATGAACTGAACTAAACTCAAGTCCATTAAACATTTTAATATAAAAAACAATAGTATTTCTTTTTTAAATCCACATTGGCAAACTCGAAAGAGAAGTTCCAAAATAATAACGAAAAGCTTAGATGAAATTCCTTTTTGCAAGGATGGTGCGAATTAGAGACGAGAATTCAAAGGATGAAATTTCATTAAGAAGTCTGTTGAAGGGCCCAATTTTCTTACAAATTAATACCCACAATTCTTTTTTAAAAAAAATCAAGTCAAAGAAAAGAACAAATAGTCAAAAATAAAAAGGTGATTTTCCAATATCATATGCATTTAACACTTTTTATCAAGAAAGGGAAGAATCAACAAAATCAGTGCTTCCTGGATTTGGAAGAATCAAACAGATTAACATACCATGTACTCCTTTGTAGCAACAAATTCAACTGTCCCTCTACAAAGCTCAGGTCTCTCATCAGCATCTCGCCGTCTACCATCTGGACCAAGATTACAAAAATAATCTCGAGGAGTTTCATCAGTAAATCCTGCAAAAGAGAAAGCTCTAAAATTAATAACTTCAGGACCTTCTTGACAATGAAAGAATAATGGCAATATAAAGGTTTATATAGAGACCAAGAAAAATGCAGTTTTTTGGCAATACAAATATACAATGGAAATAAGCATTCTGGTTTGAAGAATAAAGGCCTAAACAATGCTATTTCTAAAATGAAGAAACATGAGTACAAAATTCAACAAGGAAATGAATGGTTATGTCATACGGTGCCTAGTTACAGCTTCGATGTTAACCGGCCTGCTTCTCTTAAATGGGGTTAGGGCTCGGTCCTAAAGCTCTTTCTCTGAAATTTTAACCGTGTGCACATTATGGTAGGTGAGTGGAGACAATGCAACTTGGATGCATTCCCCCTCCAATGGTGCATACCAACTGCCGTTTGTGAATAAAAAGATGGTTCCTCATTTTAAACTTCCATGTCTCCTTTTGTTTCAACCACTCAACTTGCTTAAGAATATTTGAACAGACCTTCAATAAAATCATATTAGACAAGATCTTTTAGTAGGCTCTAATATTATAACTAGAGAGTTGGGGTTTTGTAGCCGTGCAGATTGTAGATAACCATCCATTTTCCATTTGAATTCGAAGATTCTTTAAAGAACAGTCATTTATTTAAGCATCTTTATCTTCCTATGCACTTTTCTTCAAACTCAACTTTTCCACTTCCAAGAGAAGAGACTTCCATCCAATGCTTACTTCTTTGTTAGCAATGAAACCCTCCTCCTTAGTAAGAAATTTTTTCGAACATTAGATTAAACTCATAACAAAAGTGCACGCATTGCACATGCTAATCACCTAGTCACAAGCATACTTCTGACTTCAAATAACCAAATTCTTGCTAGCAATTTAGTTAACTCCTTGCCTCCTGGGACTGAGGAAGCACACCAGAGATAGAACCTTCTGGCAAATTTTATGTCAAGATTAATGACAACTCAGCAAATTTTCCATTCTACTAAGACTCATAGAAATTTGAAAACACAAATTACACGGAAAAACAAAACAAATACAAAAATATCGTAAGTGTATGTGGGTAATGTAGATATATTAAAGGAAGGTTACTAGATACTAGCTGATAGAACTTACCACATAAATTACAGATGAAGCGCCGTCCATGATCGACAAATCTCATGTAAGGATTTATATACCCTTTGCAACGAGAACATCGAAGAGGCCCACTTTCTCCGAAGTCCACAACCTGGAGAACCAAAAAACTAATTTTTTTTAACAAAGATAAACATAAGCAATACAAGGAGTATACCACAACAAGGATTATTAATAACAATGTTGAACTATCTATAAGTCTTTTTCCATCAAATGTGGGTTTATTCTAGAAACACAGAGAGCATGCTAAACAAAAAGTTAAATTACCTGGATAGGCTCTTCAGCAGGGTGTGGAAGAGCCAAAGGTTGAACAAGTAATGCCAAAGGCATACTAGATGTTGACAAAAGATCGCCAGTGCATGGTATCTGTTAGACAAGTGTAATCAAGAAATGTCAATTTAAATAACTTAGATAGGATCCAGTAAAAGGATATGATAAATGCAGTAACCTGACTCATGGTGCATCTCATCAAACGTGGACTACAGTTTCCCGTATCTCTGACCACGTAATCGCCTGAAGCAGGCTTTAAAAATAAGAGTAACAATAACAATAACACAGTTAATAAGAACCATCTTAGAAGATGACAGAACTTTTATGTACCAAAATCAGAGATATCTATATAGCAGGACATACAGGGGGGACGCCTGCTTGATTTCCCTGGCGAGTTTCAAAATGGGCAACTGCAGGAGTCGGCATGGGACGTGGGATTTGATTCGGATCAATCTTTGAAGGTTGAGTCCCAGAGAGATGAGGTGGTTGTGGCATTACTGGCGGTACTGGAGGCATCTGTAGTCCCATTGGAGGTATACCATACATTCTGCTTGGAGCTTGCATGCTACCTTGTATTGGTACTGCACCCTAAAACCAAACGTGCAAAAATATATAGTTAGCCACTAACAGTTTTCCACAGAGATTTATAGTCTTCCAGATAGGTGTAAAAATGCATAAAACGTATTGCCAGTCCAGATATTAACACCCCTTAAGAGATCAAGAGTACATGTGTAGCTCCAAAAGGATCATACAAATGATCGCTGACATCCTAGTTCAGTTTGATATACCACGCGTACTAATATCTTTTCTTTCATGGAGTGAAATTTATTCAGATGGCCACGGTAAAAGTGAAACATATCCATATGCACACATTGCTAAAGTACAAAATTCTACCATGAAATGTACTTGTTTATTAAGATTATACCATGAATTTTCTTTAATATGTGCACTTACTGTGAACTTCGGTAATTGCCATTAGCTACTAAATGGATAACAACACTTGGAAAAATGGACAAAATGCCCTTGCACTTAATCAAGTTTGTTTTTCAAATTATTGCACCATGAACAATTTTTAATATGATCTGTGAATTTCGTTTCTACTTTTCTTTTCTCCCACCTGTCTGACACATGACCATCTGTTTATTCGACATGCACCTTAGACATGACTTGTATAGAATCAAAACACCTCTATTACATCCTCAATACCTGTCTCTAACCATCGGCCGTAGGGTTTCATCTTGTTTTCAAGAAAATGAGAGAGCATTTTGAGATCTTTACTGGAGAAACAGTGAGAAAAAGGAAGACCGGAAATGAGATGGGTTGCACGCAGTGGGTAGTTTTTGTTGAAGGAAAAGAAAGATAACAAAACCCTGAGTGCAATGGTTAGGGATTTGTATTATAGAAACTTTGATCCTAAACAAGTCATTTTGTAGTGATGTGAGGGTGAAACAGACAGTCAGGTGTAGGAAGGAAAGCATATAGAAGCAGCACATCGATCTCATTATAAATTACATTTGTTGTGTGAATCCTTTCCACAAACACCCATCTTCCATCGCAAACCTCCCCCTCTTGAAATACCTCACACTCACATCATATCATTACTATTCCAACAAAAAAAGATTATTCGAAATGGCCGCAGTATAAGTATTGGGACATACCATACTGTTAATATCACTCTGTATAATCAAATGTACCTATCTATCTATCTATCTATCTATCTATTTGTGGTAGCTCATCTTACCATGCGCGGCGGCTGCGACTGCCAAGGCGACGCAAACGGTGGAGCTGCTGCTCCTGTCGGCTGATTTGGTACAGCTGCTGCCCCTGAGAATGGCGCCGCCGGAAACGACGGAGGACGAACAGATGGAGCAGCACCAGCACTAGGGGGTCCCACAAACGGAGGAGGAGCTACTGCTGCTGCTGCTGCTGATGATGATGATGGTGGTGGTGGTCTGACCATGGAAGGTGGGGCCCCAAAGGGCCGTTGCTGTTGGTGGATCCCAGCAGCGGAGGAGGAGGAGAAAGGACCGTTGGTGGTGGGGCCGAATTGTTGGGGGCGGCTGATCTGAAGGTTGGCCATCGCATCAGACGGTGGGAAGTGGTTGTTCGGAGGTTGGAAAGGAGGAGGAGAAAAATATGGGCGAGGTTGCCGAGGATTGGGAAAGGAGGAGGAGGAGGAGGATGCCATGGATCTAACAGTTAAGATCCAGATGTCTTTCCCCTCCCAATTTCCACAAACTGAGATAGAGAGAGAGAGAGGACTTTTTTGCCATACTAGGCCCTTTTTGAAAATATTTGCAATTATGGACCAGTTTCGAAACTATTTATTAGCGTTTTTGGGCTACTTGGTGCCGTGTAGCAGTTTTCGAAACTATTTATTAACGTTTTTGGGCTACTTGGTGCCGCGTCAGCAGCGACCGCTATTTTTATTAGCGGCCTCTTCACATTGAAAGTCACTAATGAAAAATAGCGGTCTATGTTTTAAAATATTTGAATTTTTTTGTTTACTGTCGTTATTCTCACTGGCGACAGAAATATATATGAGGTCACTATGGGATTAACGATCTCAAATGAATGTATTGAGACACCTCTAGTGATTTCTAAAGAACATTTGATCTCTTGGGAAGAAAAAAATAATATAACTGAGGTTGCTAGTTCGAATAATGACCTCAAATAATCACCTAACTAAGGTTGCTATTGGGAATAACGACCTTAGTATACTTTGGTCGTTATTCGCAATAGCAACCTTAGTAGGAAACTCAATCTTCTTGTTCATTGTAAAATTTGCAAAATAGTCACCAACTAAGGTCTGTATTCGGAATAGTAATCTTAGTACAATAAATACCTCTATTCCGAACAGCAACCTTTGTACAACTAAGGTCGTTATTCCGAATAGCGACCTCAGTTTTAAAAATAAAATTAATTGTTATTTTTTCAGAAAGCAAAAGCTCTTTAGATTTTAGAGTAATGTTTTAGCCACTACCAATTTCACTACCATTTTCTTCACTGTCTTAGGTGGCATACTCCTATTGGAGAGTTCCCTTACCTACTCTATCTTTCCCTACCTATTGGAGTGTGCCACCTAAGATAGTAAAGAGAAATGTAGTAAAATTGATAGTGCATGTAGCATTACTTTAGATTTTACTTATGAGTTGGAATACAATTCATTGAAGGAAGCTCAAACACATACAAACTAATAATCAAATGGATGCTACTTGCCATTTTCTTCTTTTTTACAACTTAAAAAACAATACAAGGAAAATGAAACAAGGAAAAAAAAAAATATCAGTTGGGCTGGGCCTGGGAGCAACACTAACATTGGGCCTGGGCCGCCTGGCTATTGATAGAGAGATAGGTAGATATTCAGTTCCACCTCCAACCCTAATTTGTAGTCAAGAGTTGTAAGGAGAGAGAGAGAAGAAGAAGAAGATATAAGGTAAGAGATGGTGGGAGCAGCGGAGGCTTTGGGAGCTTACAGATCCCTACTGAGAGCGACACGGAGGTCGTTCGCCGGAGACACCGTGATGCTATCAGAATCAGCGGGTGAGATTCGGCGGAGATTCGAACAGAATCGGATGGTGAAGTCGGAGGTGGAGGTGAAAAGGCTATTGGACGAAGCCAAAGAGGCGTCGCACTTCATCACTCACATGATCGTCCAGGCTAAGCTCAACGACCGCGGCGGCTACGTTGTCAAGCCTACTAAGGATCAAGTTTTTATGGGTGGAACCCTCGAAATTCCCACCGAGGACAACCTCAACAAAGTCATCAAGGATCTATAAATATTTTATTTTATTTTATTTTATTTTGTGTAATGGAGGGCTTGTGATCTCAGCACTAAACTGAGCAGAATGAAAGACCAGAATTCATGTAGTCGATCCCAACTGGTTAGGAAAAAGACTTTATTGTTGTTGTTTGTATGAATTTCTTCTGCATTTAATAAATCAACTAGTATTTCTTTTCTAGAAGGAACAATCAATCCTTGATTTGATTCGATAATCTTATGAGCTAACATAAGATTCAATGAAACAGCGCCTTTGCCTTTGCTAGTAATGCACGGTAGAATAGAAAACCAGGATTCATATAGCCGGTTTTGGTGGTGGTGGTGTTTGTATGGATTTCTTCTGCTTTTAATAAATCAACTAGTATTTCTTTTCTTGAAGGAACAATCAATCAATCCTTGATTTGATTTGATCATCTTACGAGCTAACATAAGATTCAATGAAACAACATTAGCCTTTGCCATTGCCTTTGCTAGTAATGCACAGTAGTCTGATACATGTTTGTATCTTGGTTTTATTCACAACATAATAGTAGTTCGATAGCGAGGGAGCGAGCACAATAGAATCTCAAGTCTAGTGTGAAGTATCGTCTTTGCCGGAGTAGTAGTGTCGGAAGACAGACGAGAAGTCTTTGGAGCCGTATCCCTTCTCGCACATTTCTGCGTATCTGCACTCAGGTGTTGTGCCATTCACGGTCGAACAAATTAGTTATTTGAACAACGACGACAAGTTTCCACTTTAATTTGGTTACTTACATTTGGAATGCTTCAAAAGTGAAGGGGCAGTTGAGGCCAACCTCATCCGCTGCTGCCATGGCCAGTCCCAAGTCTTTAGCCTGCTGGCACTAAGAATTAGTATTCATCATACTTTTTAAACTTATTATTATCATAGCTAGATGCAGCATGTGAAGGAAGGAAGGAAGGAATGACTATGACTAAGTTTTTTTTTATAATAAAGATGACCTGTCATCGCTTCATTAATACGTAATTAAAGAAACATAGTAGTACTAATTACAATAATATCAAAATACGACATCTAAAGTAAGATACATCGATGCAACGATCTAACAACGAACAGTAGAAAGATACAAGTAACGATGAAACAGTGGATACGAGTTCTATCTGCACTCAGCACATACTTTTGGGATTACCAGCTTCCAGGTGGTTGGGAGGTGCAGTGAGGGGCAACACATGATGACTATGACTAAGTTCTTAGTTGTGCTTACCATAAGCTTAGATGAAAACCCACCATCATAATTCCTCGACGATGGCACCCCTGCCATTACTCCAGGAACTGGACTGTAAGTATCACTGTCAATTATAAAGATTTAATCAAAATATCAAACATCAAATATATGTTGATATATGACGCATATTACATACAAGAGTGGATTGAAAATGTGGAACAGCAAAGATATTAAATTTCCATACAAGCGCATGGATGGTAACTACCTACTCCAACAGCGAGCACTTGATGAATTGAAAACATTAGTTAGTGTAGAAGCTGTAATGCCCAAACTTTGACCAAGAGCAAAAGCTTCAGAAACTCCAAGCATGCTTACAGCCATTGCCAAGTTATTGCAAATTTTCGCAGTCTGGAGATTAAAACAAAAGAAGAAAGAACAACTTCATGAACAGCTTTTAATAACCTTAATTTTCCCTTTAAGATGAACCCACCAGGGTTATTGAAGGTTTCACCTTAGGAAAGTCAATAACATTTCAATTTTGCTTCATTAACCTTGATATTGTGCTAGATATGCACTGTTAAATAACTATTACTGATGCCATGGTTTCTATAGCACACAGACAGATCAAGTATTTTTGCAAGTATAAACTGAATGTAAAGTGGATGTGGCTCTAAAAAAAAAAAATTTAATCTTTAATCTTTATAATATTATAATGGGAGAAGGTCTTAGTGTCATTTGTAAACCTACTAACACGTGCATTGCATGTGCATAACTAATATGAAGGCAGTCTCGGGTTCGATTCCTCACTACGTCAGATTTTTTACTTTATTTTTTTTTGAATATATTAAATGTGCTTCCCCCATGTATATTATTATCTATCTATTAATCCATCTATCTATAATCTATATAATAAATTACAAAGAAAGCTATCAAGTGGCTCACAATCAATCTCCCCCAAAATCAAAGGCCCATATCAAACCTCACAAACACATTTTTCCTCCAAAATTTCAAACCCTAAAACCAAATTTTCCCCCCTAAAAAACTCATTACTTTATTACTATCTCTCTCTTCTCTTTACTTTTTCATATTTCTCTCTTTCTCTCTCTCAGTCTATCTCTCTTTATCATTCTTTCTTTATTACTTAGAAATTTTGATTTTAAGATTTCGGTTTTATAAAATTTCAGAATTTTTAATAGCAAGTATCTCTTCAAGAATTAAATTTTATTATTTTCCATACTTAAAAGTTCTAAGAAGTTAGATTTTATACCCCCATTTATAATTATTTTTCAACATAGACTTTTATTTATAACTAATTATTGTCATACTATTCAAACTTGAGCTACATAATTATTGTTTCACTGTTTACATGGCTTTTGGTATTTTGTATCGTTCCGAAGACGTGCCGTAGGCATGTGCCCACGGGCAAATCTAGTATAATATATAATAACTATTATAATGGAAGAGTTGGAGTTGTAAATCTACCTACTTACGTGCAACTCCAACTCTCCCATTATAGTTTTCACATTTACTTTTAAAAACATATAATCATATTTATGAAGACATGCATCACACATGTAAATCAGAGTTTTTACTTTAATTTAAATAAAAAAAATTAATACGTGTGTCGGCAGTGTCGCACGTGTATATTACTAGTGTCATTAATTCCATACGCTTATTTGTTGTAAATTACAAATACATTTGCACAAATGAAGATAATAATAATAAATAGGATGGAGAGATAAATCTTACAACACCATTGCCAGCCCCACCACAGTAAATTGTGTTTTTTCCCATCGAGTGAAATAAGGGTTTAGCAGCCTGATAAGCCTCATGTAGCCCGCCAACCTGCTCAAAATAAAAACACGTTCTTCACAAGTCGACAGCAGAAATGCACGTAATGTAATCTATACAACATGACGTAGAGACTACATTGATCTCCATGAGTATATCTTGCACAGAGATTAGATTTTGAGTCATTGCAATTAGTCGATATTATGTAAGTAGTATCGACTAATTATGTAACTAGTACTACTTTGTTTCTTTAATATTGCATTAATGAAATGATGACTGGGTCATCTTTTATCAACAAAAAAAAATTAGTCCATATTTTCTTATTAACTAAAAAATTAGGTTTGTTGTTTTTGTCATCACATTCAATGCGACATATTAAAGGTACAATCAAAGTATCCACAGAAATTGACATTGGGGGTTGCAAGGCAGTGAGCTTCCCATCTAAATGGCTATTGAGGAATTTTTGGTATTCATCATTGTCAATAAGAAAAGATTCTACAAATCGTTGTTACAAGTACACAATATGAGAAAGCATAAGGGATCATACCATGAAAGTAAGTGTTCCTGCTTCTGCACCGGGAACGCCTCCAGATACAGGAGCATCCAACATGATTGGGCTGCGCACATCCCCTAGATCAGAAACCAAGTTAATGGTTGGAGATTTATGGGTTACAAAAGCATGAAAGATGTTTTCTGCTCAGCAAGTTTGTTTTGTACACCAATTGAAATTAAATTGTCAAGAAATATGACCCATCTATACATTTTGTCTATCATCTAATGCTGTTCTTCTATAAGATAATCAAACACAAGCGTCTATCAAAGATTTGTCAGCATTTTGCGATCTACAGTCAACCTAATTAACCCTCTCGCAGAAGTGGTGATTTATCATGGTCCTAATGACCAATCTCTTACCAGTCATATGATTCTTTTGTTTGTTTTTTTTAAAAAGGGCAAAAGCCAAAATACCCTCCCAACGTTTGGCCTAAGCACAATATGCCCATATAACGTTTGAAAAAATACACTAAACCCATTATTCCGTTAACTTATTCCGTTAAGTTAGAATTATTGAATTATCTTTCTACCCTTACCCTTACATATCTCAATCTCTTCTTTCTTCTTTTCTTCATTCCTTTTTCCTTATTTCATTTTTCTCTATTAACAACGATTTCTTTGAGACAAAGTACATGAAGAGAGTTCTATGAAACCATTGCACACTAGAATACCAAGATCTTAACTTTAGTCCTTAAAATTCAAATATCAACAGAGAAAACATCTGCAGTAAATTTAATTTAATAAAAAGAAGAGCCCTTGTTTGATCGAGTAAAACTTCTTACAAATTTCAAACTAATCACAAAAAATTTGGCAAAAAAAATATCAAATTAAATAATTTAACATATCCCATCCCAAATTCATAATTGGATTGACATATTTGTCTAATTATTTAATGACATTATATTCATCAAAATTGATATCATAATGTGAAATTTGGAAGAAGGTCGACCTGATCAGAAACTTTTTAAAAATCAAATTCAAGTCGCGACCAACATTTATACTGTGGATATTCAAATTGTAAAGGACAATCTGAAAGTAACAACCCTTTCCCTCGTTTCAAAATTATAGTTGTTATAAAACGAAGCCTCTAAGATTACCAAGAACTTTTGATAAATGAAGAAGTTCCATGTGATATGACTTGCTAATTCTTAAACTGCCACAGGCAATTTCATAAACGTTCGTGGATCTTGACATGACCAATGAAACAATTTGCATGGTTCATCTGTTCCTTTTACAAACAGATATTCATGTGAAAATTAACTTGTTTAATCTTGTTCATTCAATAATACGTGTACACTACTGTAGCATCACACTCTTCTAAAACGTTCGTGGACCGAAGAAATCGTTGTTGAATAAATCGTTGTTAATAGAGAAAAATGAAAAAAGGAAAAAGGAACGAAGAAAGGAAGAAAGAAGAGATTGAAATATGAAAGGGTAAGAGTAGAAAGGTAATTCAATAATTCTAACTTAACGGAATAAGTTAACGGAATAATGGGTTTAGTGTATTTTTTCAAACGTTATATGGGCATATTGTACTTAGGCCAAACGGGGTATTTTGGCTTTTGCCCTTTTAAAAAAGACTTCAATTGCCTTGAATGATGAAAGCTAGTTTCTAATAATACTATCTATGATAAGATAATGCAAATTAAACAAAATAATTGTTAGATTGAGCAGAACCTTTGCTTTCTTTTAGAGTACATTCAGAGATGGTCGTGGACAGTTTTCTTGAAGTTTGTGGATCGATTGTAGAAGAGTCTATAAACAACCATGGCCTTAGAGGTCTCGCCTCAAGTAAGCCATGTTGTCCAGTGAAAACATCCATGACCTGAAAAAAGGTTTACAATTGTAATAATTATATTTTCAATTGAAACGATGTATGTCGTCAAGTAAAGACTACTATGGTATCCCTCAACATGTTTTTTAAAGAAAAAGTGGTAAATTTTCCACCAGGTTAGTATTGATTCAAGTTATAACATATTTTCTGATTCTAGTTGTCTCAGTAGCTTAATTTAGGTTAAAGTAATGGAAAAAAGAATCCATCAATGATCACATGAAGTTGAAAAATATATTGCCTAATCACATTTCAAAAGATGTAAGTAGTTACCCATTTTTTAAGGAATGTAAATAATTAATATTAGATAGTATCAATGTGAACAGAATGCAGTCTTGTACATAATGCAGTGAAAAGTACACAACAAGTGAAAATGGAAATCACACGTTCGACAAGTAATCTAAAACATATAGTTCATGGATAACAACGTGGCAAAGAGAATCGAACCCAAAAATAAAAGTAACTCACAATGGAAGGTGAAGGTAGCATTGTGATGATGACATCACTCGATTCAGCAACTTCAAAGGGAGTTTCTCTTGTAGGAATTCCCTGCTCTGAGAACTTCTTCAAGGTATCATTGTTACTACAAAGTTCAAACCATCAAAATTCTCAACTCTGGATTCACTAGACTAAAAAGACCCAGAATTTTAAAAATTACATTCAAAGAGAGATATTAAGGATGAATGATTTACATGTCATTGACGGTAACCTTGTATCCGCTATTAATTAGATTTCTTGCCATATGGAAACCCATATTCCCCAGTCCTATGAATCCAACCTTCTGCAAATGTGACACATTAATCACGTAATGAGTCAACTGGTTGTATCCGTGTATCAAAAACAAAGATACTAGTGTCTGTTTTGCATACTAGGTTCGATGTCAAGAAAAATGGGTGAAGCAAGAAGAGGTTTGAAGCGAAGATTGGAGACGAAGAGGATGACTGTTGTTGGACTGTCTAAAGGTGACAGTCGACATCGATTAATAGGAGTCGACTGCAATAGCTGGGAGCAGCCGACTGCAAGTAAGCAGCGACAACAATTTGGGTCGGGTCTTGGTGGATTGGTGAATCTGTCTGAGTCCAATTTCTTCTCAAAGTCGGATTATACGGCTCCTATCGTGTGGCTTGCGTTTCTACGGTATTGGATTAAGCAACCCAGAGTTTGTTTAGATCTCTATATAATAATGTGATGGCCACCATGAGAGGTAGTAAGTTATATGAAAGTTTTCTATTGTAAACATCATAATATCTTCTAATGAGGCTTGAGAGATAGATAGGTTTTTTGTAGAGTAATTGCAACTATTGTATCTTCTAAACTTAAATAATATCTGGGTTACTTCTTCCCCGAATACATTCACCGAACAGTGATAAATCTTGTGTGCTTTTGTGTGCTTGGTGTGGTTTACTTGCTTGGTTGTTCATGGTGATCAGTAATAGATAGAAATTGAATCTGTTACCATATCAGATTACACCAAATCAGCCAGCTATTAATCTGTTTCCATATTAATCTGTTACCATATCAGATTACACCAAATCAGCCAGCTATTAATCTGTTTCCTTTTGTGCTATTAGTGTTTGAGGTTTTCTCTCCTAAACATTAGCATTCAGCCTCTCTCTTTGTATCTTTAAATAGCATCTTTGTATCAGATGAAAATTAACAAAAAGAAATAAACAATCTCTTTATGGTATCAGAGCTGTCTAGCTTCACAACATTTTTTTTCTCGATCCAAATCATGTCTTCCACCAACTCCCAAACTGACCAATCTTCAACATTGATCTCATCAGATGACAAAAAGCTAGTTGTTCTCAATGCTGGCTCTCAGCTATACATCAAACTCGATGGAGACAACTACCCGGCATGGCATATTCAATTCCTGGCACTGCTAACAGGATTTGACCTCATGAGCTACATAAATGGCACAAAACAGTGTCTATCAAAATACCTTGGGACTGATACAACAACTATCAACCCAGAATTTACCCTATGGATCCGACAGGATCAACTTATTCTCCATGGCATTGTCTCCTCTGTAGCTGCAACGGTGGTCACCCACCTTGGTACTGTCAAAACCGCCAAACAAGCCTGGGACATCCTTCAAACCATGTATGCCGGCAGATCCAGAGTCCGCATCATGGCCCTCAAGCAGCGCATATCCACCTTCTCAAAGGGTACTCAGACTATGGCTGCCTATCTTCAAGGTATTAAGGCTATCTCTGCTGAACTTTCTATCATTGATCACCCCCTAGATGATACTGATCTGGTCATCCACACCTTAAATGGCTTGAGCACGGACTATCATGAGATCTCAGCAGCCCTTCGTAGTAGGGAAACCCCCATCAATTTTGCTGAACTCCATGAGAAGCTCATGGACTTTGACACCCTCATGCACCGTGATAGACCAGCAAGCAATGATTCTTTCATTGCAACAGCTCATGCAGCAGCCCGCCATAGAGGATATCATCAATCAAAAATTCCAGCACATCACAACTTCTCATCACCAGCACCATCTTCAGATCACAAGGTAGTGTGTCAATATTGCAATAAGCCTGGCCACACTGCAAGGAATTGCCACAAGATCAGAGGCTATCCCAAACGTAATGGTGGCAGACCTTCAGCCAACACAGCTTCCTTTCAACCTGCAATGCAAAACACAAGTTGGATCATAGACACAGGGGCCTCTCACCATATCACTCAGGATCTTGAACAACTCACCTTGGCAAATCCTTACCCGGGATCAGATAAAGTCGTAGTTGGCGATGGCACAGGTTTGAATATCACACACATAGGACACACCTCTCTTCATACTCCTGTTAAATCTCTGCATCTTACCAAAGTGTTACGAGTGCCACATATTAAATCTAATTTGTTATCAGTCTCAAAATTGTGTCAAACTAACAATTGTTCTGTTGAATTTTTTCCTCACTGTTTTGTTGTGAAGGACTTGAACTCGGGTCAGGCTCTGCTGCAAGGACCAATTAAGCAAGATCTCTACCACCTACCAATCATATCCACCACATCTCCACAACCTCATGTTCTCAACACCAGCATCCAAACCATCTCCACGTGGCATCACAAGCTTGGTCATCCCTCTTCT
The DNA here is from genome assembly GCA_017893485.1 of Hemerocallis citrina. Taxonomy (NCBI): domain Eukaryota; kingdom Viridiplantae; phylum Streptophyta; class Magnoliopsida; order Asparagales; family Asphodelaceae; genus Hemerocallis; species Hemerocallis citrina. Next base: position 427,849 of record CM030363.1, read on the forward strand.
AAAATAATCAAACATCTGGCTGATGGTCATCATATTCCAATAAAGTCGCCCACATCTCATGAATGTAGCTCCTGTCACTGTGCTAAAAGTCACAAGCTGCCATTCTCAAATCATCATCTCTCCAGCAGCAGACCTTTGGAACTCATTTACACAGATGTTTGGGGACCAGCCCCAATAAAGTCATTAGATGGCTACTTATACTACTTGAGCTTTGTTGATCATTTTTCAAAATATGTCTGGTTGTATCCTATGAAAAACAAGTCAGCTGTATTTTCCCTCTTTATTCAATTTAAGAACATTGTTGAAAAATATTTCAATTTGCCTATCCTATCTCTCTTCTCGGATAATGGAGGTGAGTTCATAAAACTCAAACCTTTTTTGGCTAAGCATAGAATCAGCCATCTAACTACACCTCCCCATACACCAGAAGTAAATGGTACAGACGAACGAAGACATAGACATATTGTGGAAACCGGTAGAGCCCTCCTGCACCATGCTAATCTACCTCCAAAATTCTGGACTTTTGCCTTCACCACAGCCACATACCTCATAAACAAGATGCCATCACCAACCATCAAAATGAAGTCTCCATTTGAGGTACTATTTCAAAAACCACCTGATTACACTAAATTACATTCCTTTGGCTGCCTCTGTTTCCCATGGTTAAGGCCCTACACTAAACACAAACTACAAAACCGATCCCTTCCATGCATTTTCCTTGGCTACTCATTGTCCCAACATGCCTTCCTATGTCTTGAACCTTTATCCAACAGAACATATATCTCACGACACGTAAATTTCATCGAAGATTCATTTCCTTATGAAACTTTCACACAATCATCTACAGCAAGTACCATTATTCCTCCAACCGAGTCCACTCTGCATACTGTCATCCCAGCCCAAGCCCCTCCCACACATGCCCCAGTAGCAACCACTATCATGCCTGCACAACAAACCCATGTGACCGAACCTTCTTTGGTCCTTGCAGTAGAACCGAACCAGCAGTCCCATGTCTCCATGGCAACACAGTCAGGTAACAATTCTCCTTCACCTCCTTCACCCATTTTAGACCATTCTAACACAACTCGCAATCACCATATGGTTACCAGGTCTCAAAATAACATATTCAAACCAAAGCAAGTTTTTGCAGCCACTAAATATGCTTTGCCAGAAAATCTTGAACCATCAACAGTGACACGGGCCCTTAAGATGCCTCTTTGGAGAAAGGCGTGCTCTAAAGAATTTGATGCACTTCTTAACAATGGCACTTGGACTCTAGTACCAAAAAATGAAGCCAAAAATTTGGTAGGATGCAATTGGATATTCCGTATCAAGAGAAATCCGGATGGTAGCATTGCAAGGTATAAAGCCAGATTGGTTGCAAAAGGCTACACTCAGACACCTGGCCTCGATTTCAAGGAAACTTTCGCCCCAGTTGTTAAACCTCAAACTATCAAAGTGGTACTCACCTTGGCACTTGCACATGGTTGGTCTATGCATCAAATGGATGTGAACAACGCTTTTCTACAAGGTAAACTTAGTGAAGATGTCTACATGCAACAGCCACCGGGGTTTACACACTCTGAATTTCCTCATCATGTCTGCAAACTCAAGAAAGCCATTTATGGTTTGCACCAAGCACCAAGAGCATGGCATGATGCTCTAAAAGCCTTGGTTCTTGACTATGGCTTCACTACTAGTCTAAGTGACTCTTCCCTATTCATCTACCACAAAGGTGCGGTGCACGCTCTTTTATTAGTGTATGTTGATGACTTAATATTGACAGGGAGCCACATGAAATTCCTCAATACTTTCATGACAGAACTTTCAAATAGGTTCTCACTCAAACATCTTGGCTACCCTCATTATTTCCTAGGCATTGAGCTCATTCCAACTAGGGACGGCATTCTTCTTTCCCAACATGGGCACATAAGGGAATTATTGGACAAAGTCAATATGGCTGGGGCCAAACCAACAAGCACACCATTATGCACCTCCACTCCCTTAAAACTATTGGATGGTTCAGCCTCTGCTGACCCCAAAATATTTCGGAGTATCATTGATGCTCTGCAATATGTCACCCTCACTCGTCCCGATCTCTCATTTGCCATCAATAAGTTGTCCCAGTTTATGCATCAACCTACACACATTCATTTACAGCAGCTGAAACGGGTTCTAAGGTACTTAAAGCACACCATCAATCATGGCCTAATGCTCAAGAAACCACCCAACTTACAACTCCAAGCCTTTAGTGATGCAGATTGGGGAGGTAATCTTGATGATCGCACTTCCACTTCCGCATATGTTATTTTTCTTGGAGGCAATCCAATTTCCTGGCTCTCTAAAAGACAACGCACAGTTGCACGCTCATCAACGGAAGCTGAGTATCGCTCAGTAGCACACACTGCAGCAGAAGTTTTGTGGTTAGTTCATTTACTTGGTGAACTTGGAATCAAGCCAAACACTCCATCCTTATTCTGTGACAACAATGGGGCTACATATCTATGCTCTAACCCTGTCCTTCACTCAAAAATGAAGCATATTGCCCTTGATTATCACTATGTGCGTCAACTTGTACAAATGGGTCACCTTCGAGTAGCTCACTTATCTACCAAGGATCAGCTAGCTGGTGTACTCACTAAACCATTACCCAAAGCCTGGTTCACATGGTTAAGAGACAAGATAGGTGTCCTGGATTGCAACCCTATCTTGAGAGGGCGTAATAGATAGAAATCGAATCTGTTACCATATCAGATTACACCAAATCAGCTAGCTATTAATCTGTTTCCATATTAATCTGTTACCATATCAGATTACACCAAATCAGCCAGCTATTAATCTGTTTCCTTTTGTGCTATTAGTGATTGAGGTTTTCTCTCCTAAACATTAGCATTCAGCCTCTCTCTTTGTATCTGATGAAAATTAACAAAAAGAAATATACAATCTCTTTAATCAGTTGTTTCATAACTCAGCGTCTCTCACTATAATCTATCATATATCAACAATTAATCATGATATCAACTAACTAATATCAGTCATTCATTCTTTTCCCAAAAGCAAAAATGTGAGTCATTTCTTTTGAGTACTCTCACTTCAATTTTGAGAAGGAAAAAAAAAACAAATTTTCGCATAACCAAACTCCAAACTTCCTAAAAATTACAGGGTTTCTAGTAATAATTTAATGAAGCAATAAACAGGAGGCTTTCAACACAAAAAGTTAGCATCCTGACTGTCAACTTGTGGTCTAGTGATCATTTCTAGAGTTAGATTTCAAACACCCCCAAAAATAAAGCGTAAAAAATACATATTATTGTAATAAGTGATAGTAAGTAAAGTCGAGTAATCTTGCCTCTAAATGGGATGGGATTGAAGCCGAAGTTGAAGAAGAAGAGAAGGCACGGATTAAAGAAGAAGATGGAATCTGAAACAGAGCTCTGCCAGCTCGACAACATCGACTCGCCATTCCCATCTCTCTCTCTCTCTCAAATTTTCTGAGTCAGCAACAACCGTGATCATCAAATAAAGAAGACAATTATTCCAACCATTTTGTCATAACGCTCCACATAGTTATCCGCAGTATCTATATAATAAATTACAAAACAATTAAAAAAAAATTATGAAGTGGCTCTTCTTCAATTGAAACAAAATTAATAACTCACTCTCACTCCCCGAAAAGATATTTGTTTCTCAAAAGTTTTTTTCCGTAAATATACAAATTTTCACCCAAAACAAAAATCATCCTCATTTTATTACTCTCTCCCTCTCCGATCTTCACTTTTTCAGTTTTTTTTTTCTTCTTTCTACTCAGAAATTTTGATTTTCAGATTTCAGGTTTATAAATTTTCGGATTTTCCATGTTAGAATTAGGGATAGGAAAATATTCTTTTATTGATTGAATAAACTGAGTAGAAGACTCATACATATAGGAGAGAATAGAATACTAAAATAATACATTATTCAATGTGGGACTAAACTAATTTATCATCTAACACCCCTCTCAAACTCAAGTTGGTTCAAGGTAAGGTTGGAGTGTAAGAGGATGAAGAAGGAGGAGAAGAAGATTCGGAAGGCAGAAGAGAGGAGGAAGAGGGAGGAGGAAAAGAATAAGGGAGAACGGGGGTAGAATTGAGGATGGAGGTAAAGAAAGTGGACAATCATAAAATGGAAAATCAATCATCTAACATTCCAGATTTTTTATGCTTCTTTTGATTGTTCATGAGAAAATTTTACCAAGTTCTCTAATTGATTTCAAATGCAATTAAAGATTTAAATGGATATTCATTTAGCAAATTTCAAGCTCTCAAGTTACACTTAATGTCCACCTTATCTTTCTTTTTTTTAAAAAAATTACACTCAAAGTCCACCTCCTCTTCCATAAAAAAAAATGTTGCACTCAAAGTAGCAAATATATTCTCAAAAGTTAAATTTCATCGTCTTACACCCTCAAAGTTCTAAAAAATTGGATTTTACACTTCTATTTATAATTAATTTTTTGCATATGCTAATGAAAACATGGACTTTTGTTTACAACTAATTATTGTCTTACTATCCTTTGCGGAAGACTCTCCCTACTACTTCACATCTCCCGGGGATGCTAATTTTCTCGATTCTCTAGTTGTTGTGCCTTTTTCCCTGGCCATACCTTCACGCATTCCATATGATTCCACTCCTTCGCCTTTTTTCCATCTCCTATAGACCTTTTACATGTTGTTCCTCTTACAGAGACACCACCCGCATCCCCACAGCATCATGCACCTTCACCACCTGCATGCACCCACTTTACTTAGGAGTTCTGTGCATTTATTCAGACTGGCAGTTGGGATGTTGTTTCACTACCTGTGGGCGTCCAGCCTATTAGCTGCAAGTGGATCTTCAAGATCAAATATCGACATGATGGCTCCATTGAGCGACACAAAGGTCGTCTAGTTGCCTGAGGATTTACTCGGGAGCATGACATTTTCTCCAGTTACACAGATGACTACACTTCGCACTCTTCTTGCTGTTGCCTCCGTTTGTCAGTGACCGTTATACCAGATGGATGTACCTTATTCATGGTACCTTATTTGAGGTTGTTTACATGCATCATCCTTTTGGCCTTACCTCTCTTCCTCGTCATGTTTGTCATCTGCATCGTGCTATATACTGCCTGAAACATGCCCCTCGAGCCTGGTTTGAATGTTTTCGCTATATCATCACCTAGGCTGGTTTCAATCAGAGTTCACATGACCACTTTATGTTTATGCAATCATCATCAGAGGGGAGGGTACCTCTACTATTAAATGTTGATGATATGATTATTATTAAGGATGACTCCGCAGGCATTGCATCCACCCAAAACTACATTCACCAGTAGTTCCAAATGAAAAATCTTGGTAGACTACGTTACTTTCTGGGTCTAGATATTGCCAATGGATCTCGGGGCATACTCATTTCTATCAGAAATACACATCAAATATTATCTCTGCTGCATGTCTCTCTAACAATTGATGAGCTGGTACTCCCTTAGAGCTTCATGTGAAGCTTCGTCCCACATATGGTGAGCTTTTTCCCGATCCCACTAGATACAGGCAGATTATTAGACAGCTTGTCTACTTATGCATGACCAGACCCGATATTGCTAATGTAGTCGGTTTGTTTCTGCTCCTACATCAGTTCACTATGATGCTATTCTTCGGATCCTCAGATATATTCGGGGTACTATCACTCGCTCATTATTTATGCCTTCTACATTCAAACTGGAACTCAGTGCATATTCTGATTCAGATTGGACGAGTGATCCTATTACTAGATGGTCTACCACAGGTTTCTGTCTATTTCTTGGTGTTTCACTGATCTCATGGCGAATCATGAAACAAGCAGTTGTTGCATGTTCTTCCACCGAAGCTAAGTACAGAGCAATGACAACTACTACTAGAGAGATTGTTCATGTTCGTTAGCTGTTATTAGATATGAATATCACTCTTACATGAACAACTCATCTTTATTGTGATAACCGAAGTGCATTGCACATTGCAAGCAACCCGATTTTTCATGAGCGAACGAAGCACATAGAGATAGACTGCCACTATGTTTGTGAACGCTTTGAAGCAGACATCATTTCACTTCATTCTATTATCTCTTCACATCAAACAACACACTTCTTCACCAAATCCTACACTGTTCAGAGATATCGTTACTTGGTGGGCAGACTTACACTGTTCGATCCATCGTAAGTTTTAGAGGAGGTGTTAGATATTGTATTATATATTTGTCCCATATCGGGTTATGTATTAGTTTATTATTTGGTTCCATCATATATATATGAGATATTGAACTCAATTATAATTAATCCAATAATATAACCCAATCTCTCTTTTAACGTTAACAATATGAATACAATGCGTCTCCTGAAGCTTATATGAACATGTCTGGAAGCTTCGTATACCTATGATGCATAAACCAACAATTAATATTTGCTTGATTACTTCCACGATGATCCCGATTAGCAACCACACAAGCATCATTTTCATATGCAAGACAGCCTTGGAGAACGTTGCTTTGAAGTAAATGTTAGGAATGTGTCTTGAATACTCATGTTCAGATTAGAAGAAGATAAGATGAAGCACGGAGATCGAAGCGTCGAGGAGAGTAGAATTAAACAAAGCAGCAATAGTGCAGGCATAGTTACGGTCGACAGTCCTAAGTTGCGGTCAACTGCACCCCCGACCGCACACCCGACCGCAGTTGCACTAGGTTTGGCCGAGAGGTGGACAGTCGACCGGTCTTGTTGGACGGTCGATCGACCGCGGCGCTGTGTTCGTTTAGTGCCTCGATTTGTTAGGTCGTTTCAGCCCAATCATAAATTCAAAGTTAGACTCATACTCAGTTACTTCTTTTCCAGGTTATATCGGACGATTGAGAATCAATATTAAACCTAAGTTTTTCTCTATTCTTCTATATATATTGTAAACTCCTCCAATATGAGAGGTAGTACTTCATAGATTCTTTTCTCCATTGCAAAGAGAGGCTCGAGAGAGAGAATTCTTGGTGGGTGAGTTTAATTCCTTGTATTGAGTGAATCAATAACTCCTTGTAATCTCTTATAGTTGAATATCAGATCTCCCTATATTTTTCTCCGGATTAAGCAAAAGCTAACCGGGATAAATCCTCATTATTTTTATGTTTGGATTGGTGGATTTACTTGCTTGCTCAATTGATTCGTCTCATCTCTTCAACTTCCTCATTACTCTAATTAGTTCCACTGTAACCAGAGGCGTTTATTGATGCCCCAATCCCAACAACAACTGGTATCAGAGCTTCAGGTTGCTGAGTCCCTTGGTTAAGATGACAGGTCACAGTCTTTTCAAGATCAAGCAGTTCGATGGAAATATCAATGAAAGGCCATCCGACGTGAAGGATGATGTTTAGGAAGATATTCGTGAAAGAGTCACAAGTCTGATCCGACTATCATTGGCGGACGAGGTTAAGTGCAAATTTCTTGAAGAAACTGATGTGGCGAGTTTGTGGGAAAAAATCATAGCTGTCTACTCTGGTTCATCGTTATTAGATCGACTGCATTGGAAGAGGAAGTTGTTCCGTTTATCTATGAAGGAAGGTACCGATCTCCAAGACCACGTTACAGATTTCAATAAGGTATTATTTGAACTTAAGGCGATCAACGCAGATATGTGTGAGGAAGATAAAGCTTTCAACCTGATATATTCACTGTCGGATTCGTCCGAGCTTTTGATAACTACCATGCTACATGGTGGATCTGCCAAGGAGAGTATTTCGGTTGATGGTGAAATCAAAGCATTGAAGAAAAACCAACTTAGAAAGGAGACACATAAATCATCGTCTATTCCCACAAGTTGTCTAGCAGTGGACGGTCCTTGAGAGGGAAGACAAAGTGCTTTGCAAAAGGATTCTATCCGTTGCCGTTATTGCAAGAGGCCATGACATATCAAGAAAGATTGTTGGAAATTGTAGAATTAGGAGAGCACAAAGAACGGGAGTTCAGTCGTTAATGTGGTTAGTGTCTTTGATTCAGGTGATTCGTGTCTTCTTGCTTCAAATTTTTTAGAAGTGAATTATAGTTGGCTTCTTGACTCAGATAGTTCTTCTCATATTTTCTCCGAGATGAAGTTGTTTCTACTTATAAGTCTACTATAGGGCATTGTGTGACAACGAGAACTGGGGAGATTTGTGAAGTAGCGGGAGAGGGAACAGTTGAGTTGAAGATGTCAGGTTTAAATTTGTTCACTTTAAGGGATGTTTTGCATGTTCCTCTGTTGAAACAGAATCTGATTTTCTTGGGAACTCTGGACACACGGGATTGTAGGTACACAGCTCAAGGTGTTCTGTCTGTTTTTCAAGGTCGTCGTGAAGTGATTAGAGGTATGAGAGTAGTTGGGCCAAGCCAATACAATCTCTACAAGATTTGGGAAATCCGAAAATCCTGCGCAGGGGTTGTTAGTTCTTTTCACGTTTTTCCCGCAAGCTCAGCTAGTTTGCCGCAACTAGAATCATCGAGACGAAACCACGACGTTCGAATATCTTCAATAGGTGGAGAAAGCCTAAAGGTAGGTGGAGTTTGTGCGGAGTTTGGCAAGAGTACATCGACGGAGGTGTACCCTTAAAGGGGTATACTGAATTTGGTGAGATTTGGTAGAGATCAGTTCAACTAGAAGAAGAAGCTATTGTTCTAAGTTTTTTTTGCAAGTGGAATTCATTAAGGTTTTGAGATGAATAACACATCATGTGATAGCACTCATATGCAATCCAAGGAGGAGTTTGTTAGGAATGTGTCTTGAATACTCGTGGTTCAGATTAGAAGAAGGTAAGATGAAGCACGGAGGTCGAAGCGTCGAAAAGAATAGAAGAAAACAGAGCAGCAACAGTGCAGGCATAGTTGTGGTCGACCGCACCCCCGACCGCACACCTGACCGTAGTTGCACTGGGTTTGGCCGAGAGGTGGACGGTCGACCGGTCTTGTTGGACGGTCGACCGACCGCGGTGCTGTGTTCGTTTAAGGCCTCATTTGTTAGGTCGTTTCAGCCCAATCTTCAACTCAAAGTTAGATCGTACGGCTCCTATTCAGTTACTCCTTTTCCAGGTTATATCGGATGACTGAGAATCAAGATTAGACTTAGGTTTTCTCTATTCTTCTATATATATTATAAACTTCTCCAATATGAAAGTAGTACTTTATAGATTCTTTTCTCCATTGCAAGAAGAGGCTCGAGAGAGGTAGTTCTTGGTGGGTGAGTTTAATTCATTGTATTGAGTGAATCAGTAACTTCTTGTAATCTCTTTTAGTTGAATATCAAATCTCCCTATATTTTCTCCCGGATTAAACAAAAGCTAACCGGGATAAATCCTCATTATGTTTGTGTTTGGATTGGAGGATCTACTTACTTGCTCAATTGATTCGTCGCATCTCTTCGACCTCCTCATTGCTCTAATTAGTTCCGCTGCGATCAAATGCGTTTATTGATGCCCCAATCCCAACAGTAAAGACCTTCATCGGTATACAGCAATACACAACGAGTGCATGGAGTTGGACACTCGGGTTGCGAAACAACAGTTTTTGAATCCTAAGCAAACAAGAACTCATCCACTAGCAACGGAACAAATCTTCTATAGTTCCAACTTATTTGAACATCTCTGAAAGCTTCATATACACATGATGCATATTTCAACAACAAAAAACTCACAAGCTAAAGACTCAGTTTGTTCAATTTGCTCGCTATTAATTTACATGTAAGTTATGTATCATGATAATTCTAAAACTCCAAAAGTGCAAACGCAACACTCCACCCATTTACAAACTTGTTGTCAACAATACAACACAAACAAGAACAGATTACACTACTTGTAAGATAACCGACCACAACAGTCTTTCTTCCTCTTCCTCGGCCACCTTTGATACTTCTATCCGACGTGGCTATATCTGAGATCAAAACTTTATCTGATTCCGGTAGTCAATAGCCTTTCCTCGGTCCATTGGACACCCTCTTCAATACATCTGCCACGTAGGCAGTGGAAAGTTCAGTTTCACAGTCCGAGGCAATTGAAATGCAAATAAATGTTTTTAGTAGTGTTAGTTTACCTATAGGTGGAAGTGCACAAGCTATCCGTTTTGCAAGGAACTGGGATTCTGGGTCTGTGCTTCAACATCTTGTTGACCTGGAACGTCTCTATTTCCACGTTCAGGATTGGTTCGTGGCTCTAGTTGATGTGCAACATTATTTTCTTGATGTGCTATCAAAGTATTTTGCCTACTCCTCCATCTCAAATACTCCACAAGCAGAGAATTTGTGCTTATTGCAATACCAAACCCAGTGAACGATGAAAGCAGAACGGAAAGTACAGGAGTCAATTTAAGCTGCAAAATGCAAAGTAAGAATTAATTGTTTGACCTAACCTATAACACCACATATGTAGGCGCGCACAAAAATACACATACACATAGATGGACGACAAACTTTCCATTAAATTTTAAAAGCAAAACAGACATTTTCTAGGTCATTGGACACACACACCCAGAAGGAGTACAGACTTTCCATCAAATTTGGTAAGTAAATTCACGCTTGCTTTCCAGACCACTGGGTGTGTTACGAGAGTTGTAAACACACTTTAAAGTTTATGGTGCAATTTATGAGTTGTGAACGCACTTTAAAGTTTACGGTGCAATTTATGCACTTGGAAACGTCAAAACACATTCAAATGTCTCAAAGCACATCAAAGGGTACATTTTTTTGTTAAATCTGCCAATCCAAATTCAATGGAAAGACTCTAGTTTTGGAGAAAACCACTCACCACATTGTAGAAGATATGAGCAAAGAGGATAACAATTGCAAACTGGAAGGAAGCATAACCCCAAATGTAACCCTTGTTCACTGTGAAAAACAGAAAATTTAGATGATAAAATAAACCAGTTGCCAGTTATTGGTAAAATAAAACATCTAAAGAGAAAATTAAAAACGTAAAAGATGCATCAGGATTTTGTGTAATTTCTTTATGTATGATATCTGCTTTGAAGTATTGAATAATGTGAAATTTTTGATAATACTGTAAACTGCTAAAGTGTGTGGTCCACTCACTACTGAGCAAGAGGTCGGCAGTTCAAATCCTGCATGCACCAAAAAATCCCCAAGTAATATATATTCAAGGTAAAGGGTGGAGGAAAAGGGTGGGTGGGTGTATCTCGTTCCTGCTATTAATAAGTTTTTATAGTCAGGCAAACTAAATTATGGCATTTCTTTGCAAAACAAAATTATTTTCATATTGCATTGGGCAATGACAGCCAGACCTCAAATTTACTACAAATGGGAGAAATACCGTACAACCTTAAGATTAAGAATCCAAGAAGAACACTATATTTAAGATGATTGGTCGTTGCAAGGTATATTTATTAACATGAAGATCTCCTATGGACAAGCTAACTACAGTGGAACTTTGGTTTCTAGCAATAAAAGTAGAATATTGGTAATTGAAATTTCTATACATAATGGAAACCTAATGTCCACCATTACACAAACCACACCGCTGCTAAAGGCTTTTTGTACAATGAGCGAGTATTTACCTCTATGCTAAGCTGGAACTAATTTTTTAAATATTCAATAAATAGTAGATACCAATATGATTATTGCCTGCTGGACTTTGATTCCATAAGATCCATGTCAACATCTTCTACATATTCCTGATAAGCACGGTAGAGTAACTTGCAAGCTGTATATAAGGTTTGAAGTGACATCTTTTTACTATTCGTTGGACTACTTCCACAATTTTCACTGTTAGAAGATGGGATAAAAAAATCACCCAGAATCGGTCCATATACATTTGCATCACCGCTGTTGGTCAATTGCCCCCCCAAGGGCAGTTGACTGCCATTCTCTCGACCCCAGTGAGAGAGCATATAGCGGTCGACTGCCCAATATGAAAGTCAATAATGTCACATGCTGTTGTTGTTGTTGCTGCTACTGTTTCTACTCCCCTCCAATGACACTTCAACCTTCATTTGCTTCACCGTCTTCTCTTCACATCGAACCCGAGTATGCAAGACATACACCCAATCTCCACCATGGATTGCATACTCGTGCTATCAACACAATGTGACTGATCATCTCTAGACTCTTTCACTCTCCACCTGTAAGCGAACTAAGTTCAGTAATTTCCTCAACTAGTTGAATCTATATTTCACCAATCAGTATGCCCTCTTAAAAGTACACCCCAATAGGCGTTAACATGGAGGAAGCACCCTCCACACGAACTTCACCTATCCCGAGGCACTCTCCACCTATCGACGATATTCGAAATCGCTTTGATGATTTTAGTGGCGACAAACTAGATGACGCTTTAGGAACAGCGGGCTTAGAAACACTTGCGCAAGAATTTATATTTCCACAAAGCTTGTAGAGGTTGTACTGGCCTAACCCAACACCCCTTTTTCCCTTCATCGCCTTAGGTTGACCTTCCCAAACAGATATAACTCTACATCGATCTGTGTACCTGGAGCCTCGTACAGAGTTTCCAAGAATATCAGATTCTGTTTCAGCAAAGAAATATGCATAACATCCCTTAGAGTATACATGTTTCCAGCTTGCATCACCAACTCAATTGTTCTCTCACCAATTACATCACAAACATTACCATCATCCGTTCTCATATACTGGCCCGTTGTTGACTTGCACGAAGAAAACTTCTCCCTCTCGGAGCAAATGTGAGTAGAACTACCCGAATAAAAAACCCAACCAGAATCCACATCTAAAGCATTTGACATAAGAATACAATTAAAATTTTCACCTGACTCATAAGCACCAACAATATTGGTGCTCTTCTGATCCAGCAACTTGCGATAATCCTTCTTGTAATGCCCAGTCCTCTTGCAATGGTGGCAACTTATCATACATTTATGCGCACTTTTCCTTCCAATTGAAGGATCATCCAATACTAAGCAATTATTAGAAGTAGATGTTGATTTATGGATCTCCTTCCTAAGTTGATCTTCCTTGAAGCCCTTGATCACGCCGGCTATCAAAAGACTCTCATTGGCAGATTTTTCGTTTAGTATGGTGGTTATCTAATGCTCGTATAAATCTGGCAATGAATATATTAAGTTGAAAGCTTTGTTCTCTTCGCTTAGACTATCAGTGTTTATTGCCCCTCAGTTCAGATAACACCTAATTGAACTCCGCAATATGATGTTGAAGAGCGGTACCTCCTTCATTGAGAAATAAAATTGTTTTCTCTTTTAGTATATCCGATCCAGTAACGACGATCCGATTAGACAGCGCCATGCTTTTCTCCTCAAGGAAGTTGCACTTGACCTCGTCCATGAGTGACAATCGGGCTCAAGGCTCTCAAACAAAAGGCTCTCAAACAAAGATCATCCTACTTCTCCTGCATTGTGTCAGATGACTTACCTTTTTCTCCTTCTAAGACTAGATGCAATTCATTTTTAACAAAACTACGTCGTCCATGTCCACCTTACAGAAATTAAAGTTGATTTTCCAGTCGATGTGCTTGATCTTCATGAAACTCTGATTTGTCATATTCACCAAGAAACTCATCAACCGAAGCTCTGATACCAGTTGTTAGGAATTTGGCATAGTGGAGTTAGAAGCTTTAGGAACGACAAGAGACAATCCAATGAACAATCAAACAAGAGATCAAACCAAGCACACAAAACACACAATCTTGTCCTGGTTTGGACGAGAACCCTAATCCGAGGAGAAATAAGAGAGATATTATTCAACTAGATAAAATTACAAGAGTTACAAGCTCTCATTAAGAACCTATTTATCTCTCAAGCCTCATTAGAAGATAATCTGATGTTTACAATGGAAAACTCTCAATGCAGTGCTCTCTCTTAAAAGAGGCTATTACAATATATAAAGATTTATAGAAACTCAAGTTTAGTTTTGATACAAGTACCGTCCGATATATCTAGGGGTGGCAACTGGGCCGGGTCAACCAGCGACCCACCCGCGACCCGGCCCACGAACGCGGCCCGGTTAAGCCTTTCACGGGTTCGGGTCGAACCCGGTGAACAGTACCGGGTCGACCCGGGTCGCAATTTATGCGAATTGGATTCGCGTAACCCGGCCCACGAACCCGGTCAACCCGCGAATTGGACCCGCCAACCCGCGGGTCGACCCGCGAATTTCGACCCCCGACCCGTGGCAGGCCGACCGTTCGACCCGCGGGTCGAACGGGTCGAAACCCGCGGTTCGAATCCGGGTCGCTAGCCGTTGGGACGGGTTGGGGCCGTTGGGCGTTGGCAGCACAGCAGCAGCAAACGGCTCTAAGAGCCGTTGCTTGCTTGCTGTTGCTTTTTTTTTTTTTTTTTTGTTTTTTCCCACTTCTAACCCTATAAATAGCCCCCAAAAATCTCCAAAAAAATCACACCTCCCTCTCTTACTCTCTCTACTATTATACATCAAAAAAAAAAAAATTTGAACAATTGTAGTATCGGAGAACAAAATTCACGATCAAATTTCGGTCAAGGAGGCGTATACACGATCAAATTTCGGTCGTATCGGAGAACAAAATTCAACGTCTTCAACTCTCTTCAACCATCGACTCAAATCTACTTCAACTCTTCAATTGCGAAATCGGCAAAGCGCTCCTCCATCTTTTCTATTATATTCTAATTTTCACGGTTTTTTTTATACGCGTATTTCACGGTGAACGGTATCAAAATATCTCTATCTCTCTTGTTATTTTTTTTTTCGTTGTAGTTAAAATTATTGTTTGTTTTTTGAACTTCTCTATCTCAACCCTCTTGTTTTTTAGTTTTTTTTTGTATAATTCACCGTTTCTACATTGTAGATTTTTTTTACATACCACATTACTACACTATGTCTAGATCACGCGGTAGCGGTCGTAGCGGACAAGATTCTTCCTCATCTTCACGTAGGCCACCAATTGTCCCAATTATTGAGCCCGCCCAAGATTACATTGATCCTACTATGGAACAATGGGGTATACACGATGATGTTGGACATGAACATTTAGAAGAACAACAACAACAACAAACCGAAACCACACAACCCCGTAGTAGTAGGAAAAGTAGAGGAGAAACTAGCGATTGGCACAAGTTTTATGAGTATATTCCGGACGAAAATACTCCGGGTGTAGGTGTGAAAGTGTGTAAATCATGTGGTAAACAATACAAATTCAAGAGGGGTGACGGAACCGGTACACTTAGTAGGCACATCCTAAATAATCATAAAGATCTTCTTGATCAAATACAAGGCCAACAAAGAATAAACCCTAGGACCGGTCAAGTAGATAACCACCCTTATGATCCCGAACTTGTTCGTCGGGAAATGGCCCGATTAGTAATTAAGGAAGAGTTACCATTTACCTATCCCGAGAGTAGGAACTTGGAAAATTTTAATCAAACGGCCTTAAACCCTCATTTTAAAAGAATTCCGAGAAATACTTGCAAATCAGATTGTTTTAAAGTGTACATGGAAATGAAGGACGCGTTGATTGCAATTTTATGGAGTTCAACTTGTAGGGTTAGTTTAACTTCGGATTGTTGGACGGGTGTCAACAATATTCCAACGATGGGAATAACCTGTCATTGGATCGACAATGATTGGATTCTTAATAAAAGAATCATATCACTTGCGTCGTTGCCGTATCCCCATAGTGGCGCTGAAATAGCAAACCGTATTTTAGAAATTTGTGATGTTTTTCATATTCGCGATAAAATTATGGCTATTAGTTTTGATAATGCATCTAACAACAATGTAGCAATTAATACTTTAAAAAGAATATTAAACCCTCCATCTGACAATATTTTTCATGTTAGGTGTGCATGTCATATTATAAATTTATGTGTTCAAGATGCATTAGGTATAGCTGATCCATATATAATTAAAATTAGAAATTGTGTACATTTCATTGCATTAAAACCAAGCATGCTACAAGAATGGAAAGCTTGGTGTAGAGCTAGAAATGTTCCTTTTAGAAAATTTCCAAAGGATGTTAGACACCGATGGAATTCTACTTCTGATTTACTAAGTGTTGTCACCGAATATAAAGCAGTTGTAAATGATTTTTGTATCGCACAAAATATGCCTAATTTTGAAATGACTCCCAATGATTGGTTTTTTGCTGAATCTTTGTTGAAATTTTTAGAACCTTTTAAAATCGCAACTTTAAAATTTTCAAAAACATATGAATCTACTTCTAGTTACATTTTTATTGAATTAGTTAGCATGATGCAAACATTTAACGAAATGTTAAATGATACCCATATTAGTGACATTGTAAAACCTGCATTTACAAAATTTTTGAAGTATTATTTTCCTCCTCCTATGTTAATTTGTGTTGCTACTGTTATGGATCCTCGTATCAAATTAGAAGGTAAGAAGAATTTGATAAAAATATTTTTTGGATATTTAGATAACATTGTAGAATTAACAATTGATTGCGCTAGTTTTTTAGTTCAATTTGAATCTACGTTAAATAACTTGTATGATTATTATGATAGACGTTTTGCTTCTAGTAGTACAACTTCTGTAGTTAGTTCTTCTTCTGGTAGTTCTAAAGGTAAAAGTAGAATTGGTAATAGAACATTTAGTTTACTTGAAAAAATTCAATCTAAAAAACCTAGGACCAATCAACCAAATGAATTAAATTGGTATAACCAACAAGATGCTGAGCCTTTTACTTCTGCACTAGATATTTTACAGTGGTGGAAAGAACACGAACACACTTTTAGTATTCTATCAATTAGGGCTAAAGATTTGCTAACTCCTCCTGTCTCTACAGTTGCTTCTGAGAGTGCATTTTCTACAAGTGGCAGGATTCTATCTGATTACAGGAATCGGTTGAAGCCCGAGACGTTAGAGATGCTCGTATGCACAGAAGACTGGCTGAAGGCTGAAGATAGGACGCAAGGGAAAGCGTTATCGAGTTCCACAAGTGGGAGCAACTCGCCTGAAGAACAACAACAACAACAACAACAACAACAATAGCTTTTCTTGTTATGTTAAATTAGAAAAATTGTAGTCAATTAAAATTGTACATAAAAAATATGTTATTGTATAAAACTTATTTGTGAATTGAATTCTTCATTTCGTTATAAATTGTTCAAATTGTACAACTTAAATTCATATGAATAAAATTTCAAAATTTGTTGTCAATTTCACTCTTTCAATCTTATTATTATTATTACGATTTTTTTTGTTTATTAGTATTATTACTTAGTACTATAATTAAACATCATTTGGGCCTTGGGGATATTTGATTCTAATTTTAAGAATTGTAGTATTATTACTGAATTACATACTTAGTATTATAATTAAACATCATTTGGGGATATTTGAAGAATTGTAGTATTATTACTTATTTGTATTATAATTTTTTAAGAAATGTAATATTCATCAAACAAAATATGGTTGTTTGTATAATTGTATACATCATTTGTAAAATTATTATTATTATTAGTTCAATACTTCAATTTAAGCTACCAAAAAAATAAAAAAATAAAATAATAATATATATATATTATTAAACGGGCCAACCCGCGGGTCGACCCGGCCCAACCCGGATTGAGCCCTAATGGGTTCACGGGTTGGGCGGGCCACCCAAATACAAAAGTGACCCGGCCCGGCCCGGCCCGCCTAACAACCCAACCCGACCCGGCCCACCCACTCGTGCTTGCCAACCCGCACGGGTTGGGCCCGGACCGGCCCGTTCGACCCGTTCGCCATCGCTTATATCCTAAAGAGAGTTACATAATAGGAGCCAAACGATCTAACTTGAGTAGAAGATTGACTAAAAAAACTCACAAAGAATCGGTCCATATACAGTTGCATCACTGTTGTAGGTCAATTGCTCCCCAAGGGCAATTGACTGCCATTCTCTCGACCCAATGTCAGAGAGCTTGTGGAGGTCGACTGGCCAATATGAAAGTTGACAGTCAACTGTCACATGTTGTTGCTGTTTCTTCTCCCTTCCAACGACGCTTCGACCTTCCTTCACTTCACATCGAACCCAAGTATGCAAGACATACACTCAACACACAACGTGTTCATCAGCCTTTATATCCCCATCCTACGATTGTCGGGCACACTTTCCCAGCCAAAGCTACCAATTAATAACTAGGTACAAAACTCATATCTATTAATTGACTTATATAAAACATACTGAAATGTATAGTATTTCATGATCTCATCACCTACTCAAGAGTGTCTTGGTACATGCAAGATATATTTAATATTACACATGGCTTTAGGATTGAGTTAGCATTACCTTTTCTTTAAAAAAATTCAACAATGATTCAAAAGATAGAAAAAAACAACAGAAAATGAGGAGAATGTGATATGATAAGTACCCATTGTAGAAGCAATCATGGAGGAGAGGAGACCCAAAACACAAGAGAAAGGAAGTGATATAGCAAGAGCACGTGAACCCATATCAGTTCCCTGTATCATTGAGTGCCCAGTCATTTGGGCAAAGTTCACAGAAACCAAATTAAAAAGGTAATATCTAATAGCCAAGACAAGTGTGCAAGTTGGCACAAGTGAAAGAAAGATAAACATGGTTTCTATGAAGCGAGTTACTTACTAATAGTTGCTCTAAGAAGCAGAAATAAGCTAGCATGCTGACCATGACCAAAACAGGTACATCCTGCCAGACCCTGCCAGAAAGTAAAGAGAGCTTATCAATCCACTACCAAGAAAAACATAACATTCAGCTCTAAAATCAGCATGTTAATTTCAATCTAAAAGATATTCCTCTAAGCTTCGGGCATGAATACATGCTACTACCATATTTCGACAAGTGTGTTAGAAAATTGTATAGGATATGTACCACAGGACTTGTTTCCACTATAAAACCCAGAAGACAACCAAGATCACAAACGGCTTGAAGGAGAAATAGTATTTGTCATCAATCTCCAAAGGGAACAAAAAGAAACTGATCACATACTTTTTTATTAGGAAAAAAGAAATTTGTCAAGTTCAACATTGATAGAACTCGATAGGTTCAGGGTCAACATCACAAATTTCCTAAAACTTGAGGCAGTAAAATCTTTGTGTTCATCGCATTGAAACTTCACATACCTGTGTCAACTAGTCTATACACTTGATCTAAGGCTTTCACAACTCCTTGGGGGGCTCCTTGGGGGGCATTTCATACGCGAATTGGAGGTTAATAAAAAATCAGAGGATCCGTAAAAAAAAATATAAAAAATATGAAAAAAAACCCTGAATTATACCCTTTCTGCATAAAACCACCTTGAACTTTTTTTTCTGCGCAAAAAAAAGTTCATGAAGTATATTTTCAAAAAACCCATCCCAATGGCGTGAGCTTTCTGCTAAGTTTTTTACAGAACATGAGTGTTAAGTGAGGTTTTTTTGACAATAATGAGAAAGATGCATGATGTTTTCTGAACCAACTTGCAACGCTGAATGAGGTTATCTAATACAAGCAGAAAAGTTAGATGTGATTTTTTTTGGATAAAACCTGAGATGAGTTTTTGAAAACATACTTCAAGGATTTTTTTGCACAAAAAAAAATTCCATGCGGTTATCAGTAGAAGTGATATAGTTCAAGTTTTTAAAAAAAATTTAGTGATGAGGACATCAGTTCGAAACGTTTTTTGTGCTTCTATCAGCGCAGACATCGTTTGGGGTGATTATTTTATTAGTCTAGTATTTTTATTTTGGCATTTATATTTGTATTTAGTATTTTAGCCATATATAGTACTTTTGCAATTTGCACCCTTTATTTTCTGCATTAGGATATTTTGAAGATTTGTGTTAAGATTTGTTTTGAACCTATATATAGGCATCTTGATTAATGAAAAAATAATGTTTTTGGTTCACTAAAAATTATTGTGATTTGAGTTTTTTTTACTCTTTATTGATCTCGTGTGAGACCATGAGATAATAGTTGGGTTTGTGAGAAACCCTAACTACACAGCCGCCATTCTCTTTCTTTTCTTTTCTTCTTCTCTCGTCATCCCGAAAACCCACAACCCCCCTTCTTTCTCTCTCTTCCCGAAGCCACCCAGCCCCACCCGCATCCCTCCCTCTCCTCACCGACCACCCTGAACCCATTGCCATCAGCCCGATCACGTCCACCATCCTCCATCGTCATCAACCTTCGGCGCCAATCCACTTCACCACCACAACACCTCACACCCCTGGCTTCCCAATTCGACGCCATACCTGCCTCCTCCAAACACCCCGACCACCATGCTATTTTCCCCTCACCTCCGACCACCCGTACAGATTCCCCTGAAATCCTTCTCCACTCCAAATCCCCAAATCCACTCAAAATCCGAAACCCTATTTCCCCAAATTTTCAAATCAAAATCCTAACCCTAATCTTGATATTAAGAGAATGATTTGCGGAGGAATACAATGCTATTGATTGCGATGATTGACATCCTCTTCATTCATCCGTGGTGACTTGTTCATTGAACCCCGGTAATTTTTTTTCATTCTCCATTATTTGGGATACTGCTTATCATCTCTAGAATATTATCTGAATTCTCTGTCATCCACAAATATTGCGTGTGTGCTTCTACTTGCCAATTAGCATACGAATCATTATTGAATATTTTACTTGCTAAAAACGCTTAGGTATAATTATTAATTGTTATGATTGAATATTTAATTGGGCTTATTATACTTATTTCATTTCGTGAAAATTCATCAAACTAATCACTAGTTTTAATTTCTAACTTAATCGGCACTACGTATTGGTAAACTTAATCTTTTAATATTCTTGAAAATTCTCTACTTAGGGTTAAGTTTACATCACTTAGCCTCCGTAGGAATGTGAGGGTGGAATCAAGATTCTTGCGAAAGTTGCATTACTGTGTTTGAAATGACACATTGCATTTAGGGGATCCCTTATTGAGGCATTTTTAATATGTTATTATTTCCAGCTCCTTTTTTTGGGAGGGTATCTACAAATCACACCCTTTCGGGGTGGAACGGGAACCTCTATATGAAAGGGAATGTGATTCCCATTGGAATCCAACATTCCTTCCAAAATTATACATGTTTAGTTGAACCAGTAATCCCATAAGGGCTCGCCCAAATTCCCTTGCACATTACCACATACACAAACCGCCCAGGGAACTTAATTAGAATAGCAGCAAAGGCAGTCAATGTCTTAAGCAGACATGAGTGTGCTACGGCCTAAGGGTTGAGTAAGATGAAAAGATGAATAAAAGGTATGATCTTATATTTAACTGGGAATAATCAACATTGCCAATCTAAGAATTCGTGATTCCTATAACTCCATAGTGTTTTACTACTCATAATAAAAACCGTACAATTAGTTCAAGGAGTGATTAACATGCAATAGTTGTGGTAGTCAAAATCTGATACGGGTGGACGTCAATAAGAATAACTGCAATTAGTAAATAAGTTAAAACTTTGCAACTTCATTCAAATCACATTTACCTATAATGAGCAGCATCCCTTTGCTGATTTGCAATTGATATCCGTCTATGACCAAACTGCGGATTTTGTATCCTCAACAATGTAACAGGTAGATTTTGGACTTCCTGCCTGCATACATCACATGTCTTGTTTCCCTTTATGCTAAACCATTTTATTGCACACTCTTGGTGTGCAAGAGCAAGTTCTCCTTTGCAGCTGCACTCCATCTTAAGAGTTTCACCTCCTTCATTAAGCTCAACAAAACATATGCGGCAAACTGCCTCTTCTTCAGGTATATCTTCAGCTTCAGCTTCAGTTGCTATGTAATAATGTAAATGTTGAGGTTCTTTTAGTAAGATAAAACATAATTGTAACTTTTATAGACCAAGCGCTGAATATGATTAAGTATATGCATGCTGGATTGATAATATCAAATGGAATATGTAAATCTGTCAGTACCATTTACTGCTTCAATGACATCACTTTCTGTGTCATTCTCAGTTCGAACAGGACGAGGAGTTGAAATCACTCGAATCAGACTTATAGAATCTGCTCGCTGTAACGTTCTACCCTTGACATTCCCAGGTACCGAATACGAGCGTGTGATCGGTTTCTGTGCTTCTTCTTTCTGTTATTTAATGAAATGCAAAATTCTTAAGACTCAAAACAGAGAAGACAGAGAAAAGCAATTTGATAACATCATTTAGGCAAGTTGCATACATGTGAGTTTGAAAAAAGTTAAGCAAGGGAATGTGCATGAAATGAGTTGCTTACTATGAAGATGACAACAACAAATCCTTTAACGGCCTAAGTAATGCATCCGAAGATAAAACAATCTTCCCACAAGTTTTTAATTAGAAGTTAAAACATGATGTTTCTCAGTGTTTGCGCTTTTCGATTTACTTGGATGCATGTATAATGAATCAGGTTTGAGGAAGGCACCGGCTCCGCGGCTTGTATATAGCGAAAGTTGCATTCGGCAGGAAGCCATAAATAGAGATAGAATGATAGAGTAACTATGCGCTTATCTCATTGGCAGTCGCAGTAACCACCCTGATGGTGAAACTGTCATGATTAAACTCATGGCAGCAAAACACCTACTGTGCCCCCCCCCCCCCCCAACACACACACACACACACACACAAAAATCACATTTGACCGATATATTATTTGTAGTGACTAAACAGAAACAGATTCGGCCTGCACCTGTAGTAATCATGTCATATCCAAATAGCTGAAAACACTTGTGAATATGGTAATGACATCCTAATGCAGGCAGCATGTGATTGAATTCATGGAAACTAATAACTGTTGGGATTAACTAGTTCATTTGAGTTGAGTTAAAGCAATGAGGTTCATGGAAATAATTGTACATTGTGGGAGTGAAGATGAACCTCAAGCCAAAAAAAGAACATGATTCTTTAACAGGAAAAGAGTTCCCTGAGGTAATTTAAACTAAAACGATTACTTTTGTTATGAGGTAACTAACAACTCAAACAAGTAGTGACAGATTTATTGTATCTCAACAATAGTCCATCAATTATATGATGCATATAGGTACTTACTTCTGCCGAGATAGGCAGGTCCGCCACATGCCTCTCTGGCACCGATGCAGCACCTTGAATTGCTATCGGTGTGGTGGGGAGGGAATGTGTTCGTTTTGATGAGAGAGATGTAAGAACCTTGGAAAGAGAGAACTGCCTTGATATAGAAGGTTTATCTTGGTGTCCTTCAGAAGAAGATGATGACCCCGGATTGAGGAGAGTCGACTTGTCACCCTCTGGGGTGAATGATGTCCTTGTCTTCAAGCTCTTCTGGGGTAGAAGATTCTTAGTGGATGATTTCGCCCTTGTGGAATTAGGCCTGGGAGGCAAGCCTGACCTTGTCGAACTAGGGCTCGGGAGTGAAGGAATGCTCGTTCTGCTCGAACCAGGCAATGTACTCTCTAAAGACCTCTTAGGTATCTGTAAAATTGAAAGATTTGGTCGTCTAGATTGATTGACAAACACAATATCGTCTTCACTCTTGTCGTCTTGATCACGTGCCTACATAACCATTAAAATATCACACTCAACACCTCACATTTCACATTAACAATCAATTATCTTAAATTTTAGTTACAAATTCAAGTTCTCACACCAACATGTTAATGGTTCATTACAGAAGACTGACACCAAGAATTTATTTATGTCAACGACCCCCCGATCTAGACATATTTGATCATTAATCACTTGAACACTAGACAAAATTTAATTTCATGCAAGTAGCTACTTATTCATCTTCTTCTGTTCTAAATCCAAGAGAAGTGAAGGTCTCAAGATTCAATAACATATTCTTCTAATCATTTCAGTATAAAGTGAACATCTTGGTTAGTAGCTAAGCTAACTGAAAACCAAAAAGGGGGCAAGGCAAACACACAAACCAAAAAAAAAAAAAACATTTTTAAGGGTCTTCAAGGCCAATTAATAGTCGAAAAATTAAACAAGATCATATTTTGATGCATATATCCTACATGTTGGAACTCTACCAATCATGGACTTACAAAAACTTTTTTTTTTATATATATATAAAATAATAATGAAAATTAACCCAGAAAGAATCCAAGCTAAAAATCTAAACTTTTTAGAGCAATAGTAGATGAAAGGGTATTTTATTTTACCAGGGGATTCGATGAATTGGAGGGTTCATCTTGAGCTGGTTTCGGTGGAGCTCCCGAATTCTCCATAAATCGGATTTTACACAGCAAATTATATAAATTATACAATCTAAGAATCAAACAATCCGCTCTCTCTTTTCTTTTTTTTTTAGGAAAATGAAAATGGAGATATAGAAGAGGAAGATGAGAGAATCTGAATATTACAAGTAGTAGTCAGTGTCATGTCTTGTTCTTCACTTGTTCAGTTCTTCTTCTTCAAGTTAGGACAAATTAATAAAGCACTGAGCGTTCACCTTTCTCCTAACATCATTTTATTATTATTTTTATTTTACAATTATTCTATGTATTGTATTGTATTGTATTGTATTTTTTTTTTTGATGAGAAAGGATAAGAGTCATTCGACTCCAGCCGCATCAAAACGCATATATTATAATCAATAACTGTACAGATAAGAAGCTTTACAAGAGGTAAAACCCGTAATACAATCATCTCTAAACACTTTACAAGAGGTAAAACCCGCATCAAAACGCATGTATTGTATTGTATTGTTTGTTTTTTTTATAAACCAAATGGAAAAATTAACAGATTTATTAGTAGTATTTTGACAGTAGTATGCAGAATTGCCACTTGAGATATTCCAAACAGATCCCAGTCCCATACATCCTTGATTCAACTAAACACTTGTTGAAGGATTAAATATATATATATATCTATCTATCTATAACTATTATAATGGGAGAGATGGGGTTGGAAACAAATAAACAATATTTTATTTTTTGGTGTATGTGTGTCAACACGTGCAGCGCATGTGTTGGTAGTTTTTTTTGTCTTTTTCATTCTCCCTCCACGTGCATCGCACGTGCATGATACTAGTATATATTTATTAAGACTATCTTCTCTATGTATATCATCAGAGAGTTAGAGTTGTAATTTGTCAACATACAAACTTGTGAGTTGTACGTGTAACTCAAACTCTCTCATTAATTACAACAAAAATAACAAACAAACAAACAAACAAAATTTCACCTATTTAAAACGTGCAATGCGCGTGTAAAATAAATTTTCAAAATTTTTTAACACCAAACATACACATGTGTTGCACGTACAACTCAAATTCCACTTATAAACACGTGTATTGCACATACAAATCGTAGATTTTTCTTCAAAATATTTTTTCCAATTACATGCAACGTACGTCCAACTCCAAAACTATTTTTTAATACATATATCGCACGTGAAAATCCTCCAATTTCTATCAAAACGTACATCGTACGTGAAAAATACTAGTACAATAAAAGTGTCGCATTAAGATAATTTGTAAAGAGTATGTGATAAACAAAGGGAAATCTAAAGTTCACATCAGATTACGTTTTATATTTACTATATAAAAATATTAAATAAAACAAAACATGCATTGCATGTATAAATTACTAGTATATAAGTTAAAGCTCGGCTGCCAGCACATTTGGAGTATTTTTGTTAATGGATTCACTTTAGGAAAAAGCGAGCAAGGTAATATTTTCTACAATGTATTCATTAACTATATCTATCTTTTTATGATTATATATACATACATATGATTCATCACGCACTTAACACTTTACAAATGATAGAGACATTGGTTCTTATCTGTTGTTAATTGTTAATTCGTTCAAAATATTGGCAAATATATACATATTGCCTAGCTATCGGCTAATATGTGCTTCTCCGGTATCCATTAATGATAAGAATCTGAAATGGGGGTGGCATTAGGGCCAGTTTAGCCCAGGACTGGCCTGGCCTGGCCCACCCGACCCCGAACCCGGCCTGGCCTGCCACAAATCTGGGCCAACTCCGCTCCAACCCCCTCCCCCGGTCTTTGAAGAAAATAGATTTGGAAAAAATGATTCTTAGTTTTCTCGTTATGTTTTATTCTTTATTGCATACATCTATATATAAAGATTACATTCTTGGAGAAGAAGAAAAGAGATTGAAAGAAGATTGGGAAGATGAGGGATTTGGGGAATCTGTTTTCTATATTAGGAAACAGAATATATAATTACTATATTTCAACCCCGTCAAGTTGATGCATAGATATCGAGCATGCCCAACTTGTCAACAAATTTCAAGAAAAGCCGAGTCGAAATGGCCTTGGTTAGGATATCTGCGAGTTGATCTTCTGACTTCACTTTGGATATCTCAATAACTTTCTCATCTAATTTTTCTTTTATGAAGAATATGTCTACCTCTACATGTTTCATCCTATCATGCTGAACTGGATTAGTCGCAATATCACACGCCGCTTGACTGTCACAATACACCTTCATAGGTTCTTTTGGACCATAACCTAAGTCCTGCAACAGGAGTTTCAGGCATAAAGCTTCTGTTATACTTAAAGCTACTCTGCGATACTCAGCCTCTACACTAGAGCGTGCAACAACATTTTGCTTCTTGCTCCTCCATGTAACTAAATTTCCTCCAACAAAGGTGAAATATCCTGAAGTGGAGCGCCTATCGATTGTAGATCCTGCCCAATCAGCATCAGGTTATGCCTCAACCTTCAAGTGACCATGTTTCGCAAATAAGACTCCTTTTCCTGGGGCTGACTTAATGTATCTCATAATTCTCATTACCGTGTCCATATGTTGTTCCCGAGGTGCATACATAAACTTACCACGCTTAAAGCATATGACAAATCTGACCGTGTATGTGCAAGATACATTAGTCGTCCAACCAATCTCTGATATCTTTCCTTATCACAAGGCACTTGATCAGCTTCGTTGCATAGTTTCAGTCCTTCTTCCAATGGTATACTAATCGGTTGACAAGCGGACATTCCAGTTTCCTTCAATAAATCCAGAGCATGTTTTCTTTGAGAAAGAAATATCCCCTTTCTTGTGCGAGAAACTTCAATACCAAGGAAGTATCTCAAAGGACCAAGATCTTTCATTTCGAACTCCTGTGACAAGTAGTTCTTTAATGCCTTCATCTCCTCAGGATCATCTCCAGTTAATATCATATCATCAATATAAATAATGAGAACAGTAATTTTACCTTCTTTCCTTTTTAGGAATAGAGTATGATCAGAATTACTTTGATCGTATCTGAATGTCCTCATTAATTTTGTAAATCTCCCAAACTAGGCTCTTGGCAACTGCTTCAGTCCATACAATGCTTTCTTCAGACGACATACTTCGTTGCTGTGTTGGACTGGTCTGTTCGACCCTGGTGGAAGATCCATATAGACTTCTTCTGTCAATTCCCCATGCAAAAATGCATTCTTCACATCAAATTGCTCCTACGGCCAGTCAAGATTTGCAGCAAGTGACAGAAAAACTCGAATAGTGTTGAACTTTGCCACAGGTGCAAATGTTTCGTCATAATCAATTCCATAAGTTTGAGTGTACCCTTTGGCAACTAGCCTTGCCTTGTACCGCTCTATCGAACCATCCGATTTATATTTCGCTGTATAAATCTATCTGCATCCTACTGGCTTCTTCCCTGTTGGCAGCTTGACTATCTCCCAAGTCTCATTCTTCTTCAAGGACTTTATCTCCTCATCCATAGCTGCTTTCCACCTTGGATCGGCTAAGGCTTCCTGCACACTGTTAGGAATAGATACAGCAGATAATTGATTCACAAATGACTTATTTAATTCAGACAATCGGTGAGTGGACACAAAATGACTCATAGGATACTTCACTCTACTAGTGGGATTAGGTTCGTAAGTGGGTTTTGGGATACCTCTAGTAGTACGGTTTGGGAGTTTTCTTCTTGGAGCTTCGGACAACGATGACAATTGGTTTTGGGGTTCTGCTGGAAGTAGAGATAGATCTGATGGTACTGGTGGTGGAGATGGTTCAGATGGTGCTGGTGGTGGAGATGGCTCATCTTCATGGAGGTTCGGCACTGACTGCAGATCTTCGTGGAAGTTTTCTTCCTCAACCAAGTCTTCATTCGAGTGATCGTCATTACTTACATCCTGATTTTCTCCTCTTATATCTGATTGTTCAGTTTGAATAGTAACCACTTCATCATAGGCAAGAGTTTGAACTTCACTTCGGTACTCCCCCTGAAGTTCAACCTCAGAGAAAAAAATACATCTCATCTTCATGGAACACAACATCCATAGTTACAAACATCTTTTGAGTTGGTGGGTGATAGCACCGATACCCTTTCTTATTCTGTGCATATCCCACGAAAACACAGCGGACAGCTCGATGAGTTAACTTATTGCGTTCATGTTGATGAAGATGAACAAATGCAACACACCCAAACACACGAGGTGGCAAGTTGATGACTTTTGGGGCATTCACAGCTTCAGTTAATGCTTGAAATGGTGTGAGGAAGTTTAGGATATTAGAGGGAACTCGGTTGATTATGTATGCAGCAGAAGCAAGGGCTTCTCCCCAATAAATGAGTGACATATTTCCATGGATGAGAGAAGCACGGACCACTTCGAGCAAGTGTCTATTTTTCCTTTCTGCAACCCCATTCTGTTGAGGTGTATACGAGCATGTAGTCTGATGAACAATTCCGTGTTCTACCAAATATTGTTGCAGATTTGAACTCAGGTATTCTCCACCATTATCACTCCTATGAACTTGAATCTGTGATTTATACTGAATCATAACATGCTTGTGAAATTTCTGAAACAAACCACTAACTTCACTTTTCGACTTCATCAAACAAATTCAGGTCATACGAGTACAGTCATCAATAAAGGTCACAAACCATTTGGCTCCTCCAAATGTAGTGATTTTGGATGGACCCCAAACATCAGAATGAATAATCATAAAAGGTAGGGAGCTTTTACTTGGACTTGGAGAAAAAGAGACACGATGACCTTTTGCGAGTTCACACACATCACACCGAAAGGCAGATATATCCAACTTCAAAAATAAACTTAGAAATAATTTCTTCAAATAACCAAAAGAAGCATGCCCTAGACGTCGATGTCATAGCCAAATATCTTTTTTCTTCTTCTCATCTTCGGATCCTTCCACACTTAGAGCTTGAGTCAACTTGCTCGAACATTCTGATTCTAAATTTAGATAATAAAGCTTCTCGTATCTAACCCCATAACCAATCGTCTTGCGAGTCCAAATATCCTTAAACACGCAATGGGAAGGCCAAAAGACAACAATACAATGTAAGACAGTAGTTATTTGAGCAACAGATAATAGGTTGAAATTCAAGGATGACACAACTAGGGCAGTATCTAAGGTTAGGTTGTTTGTGAGATGTATGGTACCCTCGCCAGTAACAGTGGCAGAATCACCATTGGCAGTGGACACAGTCGATTTAGTGGATGGTTGAAATTTTTGAATTTGTCTAGAATCAAAAGTCATATGGTCGGTAGCACCCGAATCAATTATCCATACACTATTCATAACAGAAGCAGAAATATTAAATACTTTACCATCATTACCTGCAGCTGTAACTAATGTAGAGATGAGTCCA
This sequence comes from Hemerocallis citrina, assembly GCA_017893485.1. Lineage (NCBI taxonomy): Eukaryota > Viridiplantae > Streptophyta > Magnoliopsida > Asparagales > Asphodelaceae > Hemerocallis > Hemerocallis citrina. The sequence goes on from CM030363.1 coordinate 457,352, forward strand.
ATACTCTTCTTAGCTCTATCAGTTTGTCCCATGGTAGCGGCACAACGGGAAAAACAACGGATCTGATCCTCAGCAACAATCCAACACCCAAATAACAACTCCACAGCAGATCAGAACACCAATAAAATCCACTTCACAAAACAGCAACACAAACTCCACAGCACCCTAACCGAACAACAAACAGAAATCCCCTCTTCTCCCGAACACAAAACAGCAACAGGTTAAAGAGGGACAACAGCAACAATGGCCAGCAGTTACAGTACCCACAGCAAAAGAGAGGGCAAGAGGACTCGGAGGCGACGTCGCCGGCGATCGACGAGCGGCGCGACAGGAGTGGTCGACGGCAGGGCTTCGGTCGGGGTTGGAGCTCGATGAGGAGCAGGGGTTTCGATCTGGGCTGGGCGAGGGCTCGACGGGAGAGGGAAGAGGGGGCTCGACACTAGTGGTGGGCAGCAGAATCGATGATAAGGGGTTCGTCGGAGATGGGGAAGTCGACGGGGAGGTGTGCGTCGACGGGTGGCGCCGGAGGTGGTCGGGGGTCGGGGGTGCTCGGGGAGAGAGAAAGAGGAGGACAGGATCTTTGGGGTTTTCGATGTGGGGCCCAACGGGAAGAGGAGAAGGATGGGTTCTTTGGGGTTTTCGGCGACGGAATTTGACGGGATCGGAGTCAGTGATCAGTGACGGGATCAACAACGGGATCAGATCAGGATGGAGGTGATCAGCCTCCTCCTCTTCTTCTTCACTTGACCTAGATCTGATTAGGCTCGGATACCATGAAGAAAACAGATTTGAAAAAAATGATTCTTATTTTTTTCGTTATGTTTTATTCTTTACTGTATACATCTATATATAAGGATTACATTCATGGAGAAGAAGAAAAGAGATTGAGGGAAGATTGGGGAGATGAGAGATTTGGGGAATCTGTTTTCTATATTAGAAAACAGAATATACAATTACTATATTTCAACAATCTTGCCCGGGCCCCACCTTCCTCTTCTAAAAACTGAAACGGCCTGCCTGGTTTGTTCAGTCCAACCGGTCCAATTGTTATGGCCCGGTTTGTTTTGACACAAAACAAAAAAAAAATGAATTTTTTTTGTTGCAAAATATATATGTTTAGTCCCATATTGGTGAGATGAGAAACGTGAGTGTATGAAATTGGCTATAAATAGGTAGGGTGAGGTGTGCTAATTGAGCAGTGAATAATGATTAATTAATTTTGATGTTCAGACTCATTTTTAATAAAAATTTTAAAATATTTTAAAGTATATCTATATGCATATATACATTCATACATATATGCATGTATATAAACTTTAAAATTTTATCCTACTCTATTTATTTTATTTTTAAAAAAAATTAATTCAAAACACGCAAACCGTGTAAACTGACAAAAGCCTGGGCCAGCCCGGCCCCCAAGCCTGGGGCCTAGGGTCAGGTTTGGGCCTCCCCTCCCCCCATCCAGCCTGGCCCGGTCCGGTCCGGCCCGCCTAGGCCCGGGACTGGGACTGGGACTTGACCCGGCCCGGCGAGCCCGAATGCCAGTGAAAGGGAGAAGAGCATTAACTGATGGATGTTTGGGTTGGTAAGCCTAATTAAGTAACTGAGTAGACTAACCGGCCATATGGGAATGGGATGATGATACTGAAATAATTTAGAACGTAAGTCTGAAAGTGAAACAATAGTGAAGTTGCACGCCATCTGACCTGAGCTGGACAACACTTGAACAACGATACTGACGTGTTCTCAACGGAACAATAATATTCTCACAACTTGTCCACAGCATATAATAATATGCACCACATGCATGCTTGGTGGCCTGCATCTTTGATGCCTACCAAATTGACAAATTAATACTCCAATTAAAATGTGAAAGATACCTATGGCTGGGGTCGTAAGACCCTATCCGGTTCATCCAAAAAAAATGTGAAAGATACCATATAGAGTACGTACATATCATCTCTCTCTTACAGTTACAGAATCTAAACAGATAAACTTAGGGATAAAGCACTCTAAATTTGTTTAATTAACTAGTGGGGGTATATGCTAATTTTCACATTCTGAATGTGAGTATTTGCCAAAATATATTTTATCATGAATATTTAGGTCATTTTACATATCACGTGTAACGCCCGTGAGTTCACTTAACAGAATTTTTAATGGTACCGTCCAAATTGAAGGTATTTCTTAGTGTTTTAAAATAGTTTCTATATTTTGAATGATGGCATTTGCTAAATTATTCCGGTAAGTATTTATTCATCTCGAACCTAGTCGATGATGACGACTAAACTAAGTGCTAACTCATGAGAGGGTCAATTTGATCAAGCGAGATTGTAACAAGTAATTATTTAATTTAGGAAAATATTGAAATGTATGTGTTAACATGATGACAGAAGAATCCAATGTACATATATCTCTACTACTATAATGTTGGGAGAAAGTAATTTGTCCATCTACCAAATCTGTGCAACGCACGTGCATAACTATTGAAAATGAAATTTTAGATCAAATCTAGACTACGTCTGAATTTACTTTTAAAAAAACTATATTTATTAAGATGTGCATCGCACGTGTAAACTACTAGTATACAGTAATGCAAGGCCTCTACTAATTAGAGGTTAAATTTTTACTTTTATTTTCTTCTGAATTGGTCGAAGCACCGTATCAAGCCCAAGAATAGGGAGAAGTATAACAACAAAATGGCTCGCTCAAGGATAGATAGAAAAAAACCATGGGCCCAAACAAATTTGAGAGAGCCCACATGTGAAGGTTTTTTTTTTGGTGACACCAATATGAAGTTGGAAGCTAAAAATGGCCATGTTTTGATTGTTAAATGCTTGTAGTTTGAAAGAGACATCGTTTTCCCTCAGCATGAACTAGAGTTTGTTTCTTTTCTTAATTCACACCTCAAATGTGCATCTATTTGCTAGTGAAAATTCTGCAGCTGTCCTCATGTTTCACATGCATATCGATCATAATGAGTGTGAATGAACCGCAATTACGTTAAACGTGGATCGTCCTAAGTCATTGTGCAAGTAGTGCAATAATCCGCCCCTACATTTTAAACGAAAGAAGAGTGAAAATTCAAACGCGCAACTTCATCTACGGTACTTGAAGGACCAGTTAATATCACTTGACCAATTATGTTCACTTAGTACTTGAAGGACCAGTTAATATCACTTGACCAATTATGTTCACTTAGTACTCCTACTTTGCCCTACATATTCAAGAGAAAAGATTAGGTATTACATAGTCATCTTCTCTACAGTATCATCCTGAGGGTATGCACATCATAGAGTATATCCTAGAGCAAAGAAATGCATACTAACAACTAGTTTCTTACATTCTTATCTTATGTAGGTGAACTGAATTCTGCTTGAGACAAGTTGTTTCCTTATGTGAGAGAAAGCAACCAAACAAAGAAAGAGGAGATGATAGTATCTATCTCTCCCTCTCATTCTCTGTGAGATCATTTGATCTTGTGTCTTTAAATTGTGAAAACTATTAGAATTACTGCTGAGTTTTGCGACAACCGTTCACTACGAATAAACCACAAAGCAATAGTAGATCAAACTAATACACAAAAGCACACAATTTTGTTCCGGTTTAGACGAACCATAATCCGCGGAAAAAATAACTGAGATATTATTCAACTAGAAAAGATATGAGAGTTACAACCACTTTCACCAAGAACCTGTATATCACTCAAGTCTCACTAAAAGATACTTTGCTGTTTACAATGAAGAATGGAAAACTTTCAATCAAGCGCTCTCTCTCTCTCTCTCTCTCTCTCTCTCTCTCTCTCAAAGGAGGTTGTTTCAATATTATATAGAGATCTAGAAAAATTTTAGGTTGTAGTCTTGATATACTCTGAAGAGAAAATTACACGAAAGGAACCGTACGATATAATTTGAACAATAAGTTGGGCTTCAATCAGGTTATCTAGACCCAGGGCCAAACTACCGCTGCTTCAATGCCCTAATCCAAGCAAGAGAGCCACTAGCATTGGTATAAATACCCGAAATCCGGACCCGGCATTGGACCGGAACCGACCCGGCCTATCCGGATCCGGGTCGTAAAATGGGACCCGTTGTACTTTCGAGTCCGGGTCCGGGTCCGCTCAAAAGAGACCGGACCCGAACCCGGATCTGTTTTAAAAAACCCAAAAAATCAACATATAAATAAATATTTTATCCTCATCCTTCCCCTCCTTCCTCCCCAATTCTAAATCTTCATCTTCCAAACTCAAAACTCATATCTTCTTTTTCTCTCCTCTATTCTAAATCCTCAACTCGTCGTCTCCGCTCGCCGCTCACACTCTCGATCATACCCGAACGGGTAGGAATATTTTAATAGGACCCGGACCCGGAACCGGAACCGGATCCAGTCTTCACGGGTCCAGGTCCCCAATTTTTGGACCCGTAGGGGACTGAGTTCGGGTCCAGGTAGTGAAGGACCCGACCCGACCCTACCCGATACCAATGTTAAGAGCCACAACGGTCGACTGCCCTTTACCCCTAAAGGGCAGTCAACCGTTCTAGTTGCTGCTCTTTCTTCCTCCATCGACGCTTTGATCATCTTTTCGCTTCATCGTCTTCTCTTCACATCGAACCTAGTATGCAAGACATAAAGCTAACAATCTCCACATTGAATTGCATACTCATGTTTCCACACATACGTGATTAATTGCCTCTAGACTCTTTTTGTTCTCTGTTGCAAACAACCCGGTTTAGTGGTTTCTTCTACTAATCGAATCTATCTCCACATGTTATTTCTCCAGTAGTACGCCCCCTTCAAGGATATACCCTAGTAGGCATTATCACAGAGGGGCCACCCTCCGCATGAAAATCCACATATCCTAGGCATTCTCCACCTCCCGACGATATTCGAATGTCGCAGTCTTGCTTTGATGATTATAATGGCAGGAAACTAGATAATGCTTTAGTGGCAGCAAGCTAGAAACATTTGGCCAAGATTTGTCATTCCCACAAAGCTTATAGAGCTTGTGTTGAACACCCTCATTCCCTACATCACCTTACAATGACCTTCCAAAAACGATATAACTCCACATAGAGCTGTGTACCTGCAGCCTCGTACTTCTAGAGTTTTCAAGGATAACATATTTCGTTTCAGCAAAGGAATATGTATGACTTTCTCTAGTATGTACCCATTTTCATATGCTATATCCAACTCAATTGTTTCCACAGCCATTACGAGGGGCAAAGCTAGAATAATTATGTCGGAGAAACAAAGGAAAAATCATATGGGTATATAAAAATATATAAGGGATTTTTTATAATTTTTTGCAGGGCCAAACCATATAACTTAATAAACTTAAGAGGTTTTTTCTAATTTTTGGGGGGCCCGAGCCTCCCCAGTTACCCACATAGCTACGCCCATGCCCACTAAGTCACAAGTCTCATCAGTCATCATTCTCACACACACTGCACCAATCTTTAACTTTCATTTCTAAGTTCATTATCCTCCAAGTCCTCGATCACACACGTTATTGAAAGCTTCTCCTTGACAAATTTCTCATCTACCATGATAGTTATCAAATGCTTATATGAATTTGGTAGTGAATATATCAAGTTAAAAAATTTAAGATCATATGCTTTTATTGCCCTCAATTCAGATAAATCTATATTGAATTTCACTGTATGATCTTAAAGAACGGCATATTCTTTCACTGAGTAACTGACCAGTTTTACCTTTAAGTACATCTGATACTATAACGACGATTCCGAATAGTTAGTTCTGACTTCTGAGCCTCACCCATAGACTAGCCACGCTTCTCCTGCACTTGACGTCATTCGTCAATAACATTCAGATTAAACTCAAGGCTTCTGAACAAATCTTCTCTCAATTCTCATGCTTCATGTCCATTACCTCCCTTTCAATAAGTTACTATCTCTTATCTCTCGAAGGAGGTCGTTAAAATATTATATAGAAATCTAGAGAAAGCCTCAGTTGTAATCTTGGTACAATAGCCAACCAATATACCCTAAAGAGAAAGTCACACAATAAGAGTCACACAAACTTGGAGAAGAAGTTGCACTTCAACCATGTTACCTCGACCTATGTCCAAACTGCAAAGAAGTTGGACTTCAATCATGTTACCTCGACCTAGGTCCAAACTGCCGCTGCTTCAACTTGCGGTCGACAGTCAACTGCAATACCCTAACCCAAGTAAGAAAGCTACAGCTGTCGACTACTGTTCCTGCTGATGTTGCAACTCTTTCTTCCTCCATTGATGTTTCGATTTTCTTCTTATTTTATCGTCTTCTCTTTATATGGAACTTAGTATGCAAGACATAAATTCAACAAAAAAAAAAGAGATAAATGTATGAATAGAAAAATGATGGGCTGTCTGTATGGAGGTAGGCAAGATGTCCCTTAAAGCAGGGGAAGTAAACCCTTCAACTTAAAAAAAATAAAAAAGGACTCATCTCTTTTTTTCTCTTTCTCTCTCGATCGGCACCTGAAGTATGATGCGCTCTTTCCATCTCAGTTCCCTCTTTAATTTTCCATTCTCAACATAGAAAACACACTGATACTCTGATGCCCACCCACTTCCAACATAAAGGTTGAGAATCAGAAGAAGATGATGATGACGATGATTCACCTGTTTTGTTTGCCACACAGAAAGAAGAGAAGAAAAATAACCCAAAAAAAAAACAGAAAAGAAAAAGAAAAGTTGCCCACGCTCGATCAGGAACTTTTGATCACATCTTTGCTAGTGGCAGGCCAGCTGCCACCTTGTCATTATAGTGGAAATGTAGATCCATCAATTTCTTAATTAATTATTCTAGTTAATTACTTCATCCGTTTCACTTTAAGTGATGTTTAGGATTTTTTTCTTGTTTCACTTTAAGTAGTATTATCCAATTTTTTTCTTTTTTTTCAAAGAAAACCCTTATTTATGTTAAAACTTTGTCTTAATTACTCATCTTAATCCTATCAAATATTCTTAGAAAATTATAGTTTCAATTTTCTAGATTTTATTTTCTCCACAAATTTAATGCCAACTATATTGGAAAAAGAATTAGTAATTTTATTTTCTCTTGAAAATAGAATTTGTACTGAGAAAACATTAATTATAATTTCTTAAAATCAGTATTAGAAAAAGAATTAGTAATTAAATCATGGAGACTTATTAATAAGGGTGTAGAGGGCAACAAATATTTATCTCACCCCACCTTAATCTGTGTGCAAAACTCACCCTTCCTTAATCTGTGTGCAAAACTCCTGAATATCACTTTAAGTGTGAGTAATTATTATAGCTACCTGATCAGTACAGTTCTTAGAACAAAATAATCCAAACGTATCAACTTTTAAGACTAGATAAATCATGATGTTCCTAATCAATTAAACACTGCTCACTTATGTATTGGGTACTGTATTTGAGAAATCATTATTACCTACCTAGCACTCTATTAGGTTTATTAGCCTAAGCTAGCTATCTTTATCCCAGAAAGAAACTTCATTCATTCAGTTGATGGATTTTGAGCAATTTGACTATCTATCTATCTATATAATTTATGATGAATGTAAATGTTATGATCAAACCTGAAAGTTTGGCGCATTTGTGAGATTCGTTAATCCACGACTACATCAAAATACTGATGAAAGACTGAATTCATATATATATATATTCTATTACTAGAGAGAAATCGAATCCAAAGTAAGATGTGATGCTTTAAGATGGGCACCTGCTCCCACATGTCCACGTTCATTTTAAGGTGGTATTACCAGGAAGAAGAAAAAAAAGTACTCGCGTGTTTTGCTTCTTTTTTAACAGTATATATATTAAATTGTTATTAGTAAAGCTTTTTATCATATTAATAATAAAGCACACATGCATTCTATTCTATGAAAAAGAGTTTCAGCTTGGTGGTTGCAATGATTAATCTGAAGAATGAAAAGAGTGGGGGAAGATCCACTACTACCACTATAGAATGGATCGGAGCGACTGAGCGAGGTAATTAAATGGTGGAGTAATAAAGAACCTGTATATATAATACAAGATGTTGACCGATCCACGCATGCAGTGAACGGTGGTAAACAAAACATGACATCTTTCGCTCTTTCAAACGACTGAATTGATCATTAAGATGAAATAATATTAATTAAGCATATAGAAGTTAATAAGTAGCTAGCAAGCTGAAGAAATAATAACAAATTAGTGTAAAAACAGTATGACGGTGCCTTACAAACTTCATTGATGATAAAAACTGGCTTAAATTATTAGCACTACGTTGAAGCAATATACAGTGTTTTTTCTTTTTTCTTTTTTCATATGTATTATATATATATATATATACTAGATTTGCCCGTGGGCATGTGCCATATATATATATAGAGACCCTTTCCGTTGTGCACTAGGCCGCCGTGCACTTTTGTGCACTCGGCCTTCCCGCCTTCATATTGACGATCTGAACCGTTCACATTGATCTACACATCTAAATTAGTCTAAATATGTAAAATCAAATCATTTGAAATTCATTTGCCCATCCATTGAAGTGTTACAAAATTGTATGGCTGAAAACTGTCGTTTTTTTATAGTCACATGCTGGGTGGGCAAATGAATTTCAAATGATTTGATTTTACATATTTAAACTAATTTAGATGTATAGATCAATTTGAACGGTTCGGATCGTCAATACGAAGACGGGAAAGCTGAGTGCACACGAGTATACACGGCGGCATAGTGCGCAACAAAGGGGGATATATATATAGAGAGAGATTTCTTCCATTGCAAACGGGTCTGTTTGCAAGGACTCGTTGCGAACGGTCGATCCGAGCCGTATAAAAGGATCAATCCAGTATATATATAATAATTTAGTTGGAGCTATAATAGTAATTAAGATATAGACGCAAAGCAAAGCAAATGGAGACAAAGGTAAGTGAGTAAGGCCCACAAAAATGTAATTTGTTGGTGCATGTGTGTGAGTGTGCATGCGCAGAATAGCTAGTTAGTGGATGGTAATCTATCAATGTGGGGCGTTGATTTCTATCCCATATCCTCTCCTCCCATCCTGGATCGATCGATCCCGCGGGCCTTCCATGTTCAATTATCAGCACTAGTGGGATGGGGATGAATGGATGGAGCCAAATAGATCCGATCCGGATTCATCCCATCTGTCTCTGTCTCTGTCTCTATCTCTAACTCTATCTCTAATGAGAATGTTCGTTCATACTAATTGACACATAGTGAGTGAGTATGTGCACTAGCTAGCTAGTGTAGCTTCCGGGTTGTCCGTATCTGCACATTCTTCTTCGCATATCCCTTCTACCTATTCATCACGGTACAGTTTCTATCTTCATCTCTCAATTAGTTTCTGTTTGGAGACACAGACAGAATAAATGGTGGTATCTCCACTTTCCCAGATATTAAGGAAAGAGGTGACTCAAGTGGTTGGTATTTTGTGAACTAGCTATTCACTGGTACTACTACTACTAGTAGTGGTGGTAGAGAGTGGGAGACAACCAGAAAGAAAGAAAGAACGGAAGAAAGAATGAATGAAAAACAACAAGCACACAGTTGACACACACAAAAAAAAACGTCTTTTTAAGCCAAGAAGAAGATGCCTAATAAGCGTGGGGCTGACCAGCCTCAAGACCCGCAACACTAGCTAGCTCACTCCATCCTCTCTACCTATAGCTATAGGTCCCACATAATAATAATATTATACTATATTCCCCCTATACTAACTATTATATTGTCAAGGATAATTTCATATTCCACCCCCTATTTCAAAAAAAATCAATCAATTTTTCAATTCCATAATGTCCTCAATTTCACTTCTTTTTAAATTAATTAATTTTAAGCGCTCACTAGATCGACAAAAACAGATTAATTAATACTAGTAATTTACACGTGTGATGCACGTTTTAGTAATTTCAAAAAAAAAAAAAACTCTGACATAGGGAGGATTTGAACCAGAAACCTCCTTTACATTAGTTATGTACGTGCGTTGCACATGTTGGTAGAATGACAAAATGACAAATGACAGACACTAAGGCCTTCTCCCATTATAATATTAGAGATTAGAGATTAGAGATATAACATATACATAATTTATATATTTTATTCTAAATTAAGAGAGCAACAGTAAGGAATTATTGACTAAATAAGGGGTTTTCATTAAATTGAATTTTATGTTATTCAATTCTGAATTGATGCACTGTTTTTAATTAACCAGTTCGTTCTTCAAAACTGTAAATAGTACTGCATGCACAAAAGAAAGGTAATATGCTTAATTATAATATGAAATATCATTATCACATGAGAGGGGCCTTAAGCAAATTTCCAGCATTAAGATCATCCCCCACCACCATATATTTATAAATCCCCTGCCACTTCTACTCTCCACACCTCACTCACTATATAACCCCATCCTCTCTTCCATCCCATTATACCCTTCCTACTAGCACTAGCTAGCTGCTTCTAATTTCCTTCAATTAATATTAGAGAAGATAGAATTTAATACCTTCTTCTTCCTTGGTTGCTTGATTAGTTCAATCTTAATTAATGGCAGACGCGGATGGGAGTACTAGGCAGATATGTGGGGTTCCGGAGAGGGTTCAGCTGCACGTGGCGATGTTGGCCCTCCAGTTCGGCTATGCTGGATTTCACGTTGTCTCTCGGGCTGCACTCAACATGGGCATCAGCAAGCTCGTCTTCCCTGTCTACCGTAACATTATCGCCTTGATCCTACTTGCCCCTTTCGCCTACTTCTTTGAAAAGTAAATTAATTTCCTACACAGCTAGCAAAAAGTTAAAACTTGCATGCATGCATCAAAATCGATCTCAATAGCAAGTCAAGTAGTTAGTTTTTTTTTTTTAATTTGATTTATTTGTGTGTGTGACTGCAGGAAGGACAGGCCAACCATGACACTCTCCTTTCTAGTTCAATTCTTTTTCCTGGCCTTGTGTGGGTAAGTACTGTATAATATATCCATGGTTTCAGTTTATATCTTATATATATTGGACCACAGTTATATATGCCTACGAATGTTTCTGATACATCAATCAGACTATATATATATATATTACCGATAAATTAAATGACACCAATACTTGATATGCATGCACAAAAATGTCAAAACATTATAATTCATGATATATATATATATGTATTCTTTCAATCATTTGTCAATGTAATAATAATTACTTATAATTGTGTTAACTGGGATCTTGACTGATTGAATGTGTGATTATTTCCATATATGAACAGTATTACGGCGAACCAAGGGTTTTACCTGCTGGGGCTGGACAATACATCTCCCACATTTGCCTCGGCCATTCAGAACTCTGTCCCCGCCATTACTTTTCTCATGGCAGCCGCTCTTAGGCAAGCACCTTATACTATTATCCTCTCAACCTACACACATAACATGTTAATTAAATCAAATTGAACGAGCCAGGATTAATCATTATTTCGGAAGCAGGCGGCCATTTCAGTCAGCTGGGAAGTCTAGTACAGTACATATGATTTATCCATCCAAATATTTATTGGCGAGTCGCACAAATCGAACCTCAAAGCTAGTATGAATGGATGGTTGAATTATGTACTGGACTTCAATCGACTTCCAATAAAAGAAATGAGAAATGAAATTTTAAAAATAAAATAAAAAACATCAACATTTACCTGAGAAGATTCTGATCTGAATTAATCAAATTAATGTTCCATGTTGAGGGGAAAGATATTAACAGTGCCAGTCGTGGAATTAATGATCAAGCAAAAATACAACTGCTAGCTATCTAGCTAGGTGCTTTAACTGGCCTGCCTGTGATGAATTAACACTGTGCTTTGCTTTGCTGTGCATTTGGGGTGGACAAATAAATTACTGCAGGATAGAGAAGGTGCGGATCAATAGAAGAGACGGGATAGCCAAGTTATCAGGGACGCTGCTGTGCGTGGCAGGGGCATCAGTCATCACCCTCTACAAGGGTCCCACCATCTTCTCACCTTCCCATTCCTTAAACCACCACTACCCATCACTCATGAGTTCTATCACTACTACAAGTCCTCATTCCAGTATCAATTATAGTAGCGGCAGTCCGAAGAACTGGACTCTGGGCTGTGTTTACTTGATTGGCCACTGCCTGTCCTGGTCCGGTTGGCTGGTCTTCCAGGCCCCCCTGCTGAAGAAGTACCCTGCCAGGCTGTCTGTCACCTCCTACACATGCTTTTTTGGTGTCATCCAGTTCCTCATCATCGCTGCCTTTGCGGAGAGGGATGCAGATGCCTGGGTATTCCACTCCCTTGGCGAGCTCTTCTCCATCCTCTATGCGGTCCGTCCGTCTATCCGTCGTGTTATATATTGCAATTTAATTTAATTTAATTTAATTTAATTATATTTATTTATTTTACCTATATAAGAATTTGATAAACTAAATGCATGGTCTTAACCAAAATAACCATTCACTTTCAATAGAAAATATAAATTAGTACAATTGAAGAAAGAATTAATTTATGAAACCTAACAAATAAAGTATGTATGTAATTAATGTGCAGGGTTTGGTTGCATCCGGGATTGCATTCGCAGTTCAGATATGGTGCATAGACAGGGGAGGCCCAGTCTTTGTGGCAGTTTACCAACCAGTCCAAACGCTAGTAGTAGCTATCGTCTCCTCCATTGCCCTAGGAGAAGAGTTTTACTTGGGAGGGTAAGTAATTATATATATATTACTTGTAAGCTGATTCTTTAATTAAAAGAAATAGTTAGTAAATAACTTAACATTATTATTTTTCATATATATATCTCGCATCAATTCAATTATCCAGCTAGCTAATATTGAATATTAATGGTGCACTTGTATATATGCATGCAATCCGGCCAGTATCATAGGTGCAGTGTTGATCATAGGTGGGCTTTACCTTGTTCTATGGGGAAAGAGCGAGGAAAGAGGTTTCGCCATTAAAGAAGCAGCAATATTCACTACATCCTCTGCACGTGACCACGACGGGCAACCACCACGACTGCTCCCTACAACAACAATTAATACTACTTCCAAGGCCTCTTCCTTAACTCAGCCACTAATATCATCTTCAGATAATGTCTGAAGTTAATTATAATTAATGGAAAAAGTCCTTACATGCGCGCAGCTGAATGCCATTGTTGGGGCCGAGTACTAATTAATTTTAGTCACATTGTGGGCAAAATTTAAGGTGAATTAATTAATCAAATTAGGATGCATGCTTTATATGCTAGTTCTGCAGTCGTGACAGTGATGGGGATGACGACGAAGAAGAAGAAGACGCATGCAGTATTATTAGAAATGAAGTGGCTTCTTTTGGGTTGGTTTGTTTGAATTCCAGTTGGCTTGGCTTCTTAATTTTATGTTTTGTTGCTGTACGTTTAAGTTGTAAGTTTGCAGAAGAAATTAAGTTTGCAATTTATTTATTTTGTAGCATGCAGCAGTGAGCTAGCCCGCCTGCCCTCCTCTTTGATGCGTTATTATGTCTTAATTTCTTCTCACAAGCTTGCTAATAGCAAAAACTTTTAGTTGTTGTTCTTTGGATCCAAACCCATATATACCCAACTATCCATCAATCTATCTATCCATCTCTCTCTCTCTCTCTCTCTCTCTCTCTCTCTCCCTTTGTTTCTTTCTATCTACCCAGCTGATAAATCAGGGTTTCTTCTTCTGCTACTTGTTCTAATAATAAATAATAAACGATAAATAAATAAATAGGCAAGAATCCCATCGGAGAGTGAGAGTAGTGGGAACAGCAAGGAAGGAGCCATTTTGTGGTGAAATTTGCACAATAGGATCATCCTATTATACATATACATATACATACATCTCTCTTTTTCTCTTTATAGGTTTTTTTTTTCTTTTTTCCACATCAAATTCAAATCAAACTGCTTCCTCTTCCGCTTCTATTCTATAAGTTCTTTCTACAACTTTGTGTCATTTTATAATTTGAAGAAAAATACAAATTACCTATCTCACAGCATGTAAAATGGATCATAGAGAAGAACAATGTCTATTCCATATACTTCGTGGCAAGCACGCAACAATAACGAGTGAAACAAATTTGTCATAGTAATGAATAAAACCAAGTTTAACAATATGGTAATTGCATTTTAAAATCTAGCTTTCACATGATTAATCTCCAATGTACGGTTATAGAGTAACCAAGAAAGAGCTTCACCTTCTTCACCTCTCGAGACATAAAACGCAGCACGTTGCCCACAAAAACATCAAAAATCTAAAATGGCCGAAACCAAAAGCTATAACCTTTCTCACATTTTTTTTATTATTAAAAAAGCAACCAAAACTACCTGCTCAATAATCACAGCCTTCACTCTATCAAGCAAACGGCGTGCGTCGAATGCAGTAGCGCATTAAATCCCACTGATCTCTCTCTCTCTCTCTCCACAAACTTTCGCATGCATGCATGCATACGGCTTTCTCAACTCCCCAGGAATAATCACTTCCAACCACGTCTCCACCATCAAAAGCTCCACCAACTTCACAGATCTCAATCCCTCAGCTGCAAAAAAAAAATCACCCCTTTTCAATTCAAAACCCCAACTTTACTATACAGAAGCCCTACAAGTAGAAAATTATACTACCTTTGGGTTTCGAGTCTGAGGTTCCTATTGGACCTTGCTAAGGCTTTGTTGATGCCGATACTTGATTTTTGTTCTGGAGTGAGGTCTGGGGTTGGGGATGAAGAAGGAGGGGAGATTGGAGATTTGGATATTAGGGTTTTGAGGGGTTGAAGATTTCGGCTAGGGTTCTCGAAGCAGAAGAAGCCATTTTGATTTGGGGAATTTGGGGATTTAGGGTTCCGATTTGGGGAGATTCATATCCGATGAAGGAGACGATGGGCGTTATTTTATTTACACTAGTCGTTTTGGCGGGAGATATGTGAAATTCCGAGAGTGTCCATTTTGCGTCCTCAATTAGCGGTTTGCAAAAATAAAAATAAAAGGGTTCAAATGAGAATTGCCAAATTTTATGGAGTAATGCTAGAGCCACTACCAATTTCACTACATTTCCCTTCACTACCTTAGGTGGCACACTCCAATAGGTAGGAGATGATAGAGTAGGTGGGAGAACTCTCCAATAGGAGTGTGCCACCTAAGATAGTGAAGAAAATGATAATGAAATTGGTAGTGGCTAAAGCATTACTCAATTTTATGATACTTGGTCTTTTAAGAATTGCGGAGGCTAGGAAACAAAAGACGGAACTTATCCAATTTCTACAAAGCTGGAAACCCTCTGGTGAGGAACATACAGACAAAATTGTCTGGAAAGCTGGGAAGGGAGGGGTTTTCTCGGTTAGTTCGGTATATAGGTGATTAAATGATGGGGGTATTCGAACAAATGATCACGTATGGAAGGTTAAGGTGCCTCTTAAGATTAGGGCATTCAACTGGCTTGTCTGTAAAAATGTTGTACTAACTAGGGACAACTTGGCTAGACGCAAGTGGATAGGTCCGGGAGACTGTATTATGTGCAACCTAGGTAACGAAACGGTGGATCACCTGTTCGTTACGTGTCAATTTGCTAAACCTATATGGGGGAACTTATTGAACAGATTAGGTATCACCGGAGCATGCCTGGAGACGGTGCAAGATCTGTAGGGTAATTGGCACCAATTACACATCCGGAAAGACGACTTGGACATTTGGGGGTTTGGGTCATGGCAATTTGTTAAGGAATATGGTTAGAGAGAAATTGTAGAATTTTTAGACCTCTTCACAGACACATCATGCACCAGCAACTGCTGCTCAAGATTATTGCTAATATTATCTTCTGGCCTATCACGGCAGGTTGGGAGTCAACAAAGAGAGTCAAGGAGTTGTACACCGAGGCAAACACGACGACCTACGAGGCAGAGACGGAGGAAAGGGACGGAACCACTAAGGAAGAGTGATTGGCATGAGGATACGGGGTGGGGGTCACCTTTTGTATGGGCCGATGCCGGTGCCATTTTTTGGGATTCTTTTTGTTGTTGGTATTGTGCGGAATACAAATCAAACCAACAATCAAACCAACGCGGAAACAAAGAGAGAACCAGCGAGAGAAAAACACAGAAAAACAAGCAACACAAGAACACAAGATTTACGTGGTTCGGCAAAATGATGCCTACATCCACAAGGGGCGGTTGGGGTTTCTTTACTATGATCTCCAATGGGCAAACAAAGCCTTTACAAGAGATGACGGCTGCAAAATCCGAATAAGGTGTTACAATTTACAAAACCCTAACGGGTGTATTTATAGGGAAACTATTGGGCCTTTCGAATTGGGCCGAATCTGGATCCAAAACCCGCTGACAGTCGACTGGTCTTCATACCAGTCGACTGATAATCTTCGGGACGGTCGACTGACTCCCACGTACAGTCGACTGCTACTGCTGTATTCTCAGTCTTCGAAAACTCCTCTCTGGACAGTCGACTGCTCCTCCATCCAGTCGACTGAAACTCTGAAACCTTCGAACACTGCTGATACCAAATACCAGAATCGAGCCATTATCCTACAATCTCCACCTTGGCGAGATCTTCCAAGTATCCAACAATCTCCACCTTGGTGAAATCTTCCAAGTAGCCCAAGCAATCTCCACAAATACTCCAAAACAACTGCTCATCACCAAATGCAACAAAAGAACCCAAACTCCACCTTAGTATGATATCACATACTAAACAAACCAATAGCAAAGTACTATCCCAATCGCCCATGCCAAATTATCAAACATGCAAAATATTAGCCAGGTTCATGCAATGCTTGAACTTGGCTGCCCCAACAACTTTGGTCAACATATCCGAAGGATTATCAGCTGTTCCAATCTTCACCAAATGAATATCACCATCCTTTATCAAATCACGCACAAAATGATAACGGACATCAATATGTTTGGTCCTCGAATGATGAACTTGGTTCTTCGCTAAATGAATAGCACTCTGACTATCACAGTGTACCTCCACCTTCTCCCGATGAATCCCCAAGCTCTTCAAAAGTCCATGTATCCAAATGGCTTCCTTCATGGCCTCAGCAACCGCCATGTATTCAGCCTCAGTAGTAGACAACGCTACAGTGGACTGCAAATTTGACCTCCAACTTATAGGTGCTCTAGCCATAGTAAACAAATAGCCTGTAGTAGACCGCCTCTTATCTAGATCACCTGCATAGTCAGAATCAACATACCCAACCAATAACCTGCTAATATTATCATCCCTTTCAAATTTCAAACCCACATCTGTGGTGCCACTTATGTACCTCAAAATCCATTTAGTTGCTTGCCAATGCTCTTTGCCTGGATCATGCATATATCGACTAACCATACTCACCGCCTGAGAGATGTCTGGTCGAGTACAAACCATGGCATACATCAAACTGCCAACCACACTAGTGTAAGGTACATTCGCCATATACTGTCTCTCTTCAACTGTACTTGGAGACTGAGAAGCACTAATTCTGAAATGACTGGCTAAGGGTGTGCTAACTGGTTTAGTTTTCTCATCTATACCGAACCGTTTCAGCACCTTCAAAAGATATTGCTTCTGTGTCAAACTCACTACGCCCTTTGCTCTGTCTCTAGCTATCTCCATCCCAAGTATCTTATTGGCTTCACCAAGATCCTTCATCTCGAACTCAGAACACAACTGATTCTTCAAATTTTGAATTTTCTTAGCATTTTTAGAGGCAACCAACATGTCATCCACATATAATAACAGATATATGAAAGAACCATCCTGCAATTTCCTGAAGTAGACACAATGATCAAACTCACTTCTGGAATATCTCTGCACCTTCATAAACTGGTCAAACCTCAAATACCACTGCCTTGGAGATTGCTTCAACCCATAGAGAGACTTCTTCAACCTGCAAACACAATTTTCCTTCCCAGCAATTTTGAACCCATCTGGCTGCGACATATAAATTTCTTCATCTAGATCCCCATGTAAGAACGCAGTCTTCACATCCATCTGTGTCAATTCAAGATCAAACTGTGCTACCAAAGCTAACAAAATCCGAATAGAAGGATGCTTCACAACTGGAGAGAACACTTCATTATAGTCAATACCTTCCTGTTGAGCATACCCCTTTGCAACTAGTCTAGCCTTGAACCGAACACTGCCTTTTGGACCTTCTTTCTTCGTATACACCCACTTGCAACCAATTGCTTTCTTCCCCTTTGGTAGTTGCACTAAATCCCAAGTCTTATTCTTGTGAAGAGAGTTCATCTCTTCATCCATAGCAACTTTCCAATCTGCATTTTCTGAACTTCTAGTAGCTTCTTTGAAGTTGGAGGGAACTTCATCATCCACAATGGGAAGAGCAAATGCAACTGTATCTGTAAAACGAGACGGTCGTTTGATATCTCTTCTTTGCCTTCTTACTGCAATTGATTCTTCCTGCTGGATAGGAACTTCTTCATCATTCTTAGTATCAACCACATCATCTTCATCTTGGACAGGAACAGGATTCTCAACTGACAACTTTTCTAACTCCACCTGTTGGAGAACTCTCCTACCAGTCGACTGATTATTGCCAACAGTCGACTGTCCCGAGCTCCCACTCTTCTGCTGTTCTAGACCACCAGTCGACTGCTCCTGTACTCCAGTCGACTGTCCCGAGATTCTGCTACTCACCTGTTGGAGAACTGTCCTACTCTTCTGCTGCTCACCAGTCGACTGTCCTATACCATCAGTCGACTGTCCCGAGCTCATCATGCTGGTCTCATCAAAAGTCACATCTCTGCTGATTACTAACTTCTTCTGTTCTGGACACCACAACCTGTAACCTTTGACACCAGTACTAAAACCAACAAATATAGCCTTTTTGGCTCTTGCATCAAGTTTAGTTTTAGTTACATGAAAATAAGCAGGACAACCAAATATATGCAAAAAACTATAATCAGATGCAGGTTTACCACTCCATACCTCAATAGGCGTCTTGCCTTCAAGTGCTGCTGATGGTAAACGGTTGACAATGTGGCTTTCATATATAACAGCTTCTGCCCAAAATGTCTTCTTCAATCCAGACTGTGCTAACATACATCTCACCTTCTCAAGTAAGGTTCTGTTCATCCTTTCTGCAACCCCATTTTGCTGTGGAGTCTTCCTAACTGTGAAGTGCCTCTGGATCCCTTCATCTTCACACAACTTCAGAAATGGATCGTTCTTGTATTCCCCTCCATTATCTGTCCTCAGAACCTTAATCTTCCTACCAGTCTGATTTTCAACTTTCTTCTTCCAACTTGTGAACAATGTCAAAACTTCATCTTTGTGCTTCATGGTATATACCCAAACTCGTCTGGAGTAATCATCAACAAAAGTAACAAACCAGTGTCTTCCACTCATAGAAGGTGTCTGAGTAGGGCCCCAAATATCTGTGTGCACATAATCGAGGATACCCTTTGTCTGATGTACAGCTGTACCAAATTTCACCCTAGTTTGCTTACCCAAAACACAATGTTCACAAAATTCCAACTTGCACCCTTTAGCATCTTTAAGCAACCCTTGCTTCACAAGCCCCTGCAAGGCCTTTTCTCCTGCATGCCCGAGTCGCATATGCCACAACCTGGTAGAGTCGGGAACAACCTGTTTAGGTTTCTCAGTTACACTGGCAGCCTGACCCAAATATGTTTTTCCCTGCAAGAAAAACAAGTTCCTCTTTCTTTGCCCTTTCATCACCACGAGTGATCCGCTAGTCACCTTCAGAGTGCCACCTTCACTAGCAAATTTCAATCCACTGGCCTCCAAAGTACCTAGTGAAATCAGATTCTTTTTCAAATCTGGAACATACCATACATCTGAAAGCTCCCTAATAAGACCATCGTGCATTAGCAATTCAATCTTCCCGATTCCTACCTTCTTACAAGGTGCATCATTTCCCATCAAAACTACACCACCATCCATATACTCCAAAGAAGTAAACCACTCCTTTTTCCAAGACATATGATAGGAGGCTGCTGTATCAAGAAACCATACTTCTTGATAAAGTGAGGGACTAGAAGCAAGTGCAAAAGAAAAATCCTCGCCACTATCGGAATTATCAACAGTCACATTTGCAGTCGAATTTCCCTTATTTCGTAGCTTTGGACAATCCTTTTTCCAATGCCCCCTTTCATGACAGAAAGCACATTCATCTTTGGCCGGTATTTTCCTGTCCTTCGAAACTCCTCTCGATTTGGAACGAGATTTGTTTCCCTTTTTCCCAGATTTGGACTCAGATCTGGTCTCAGTCCTGCCCCTTACAATTAAAGCTTCAGAAGTTTCTCTATCAACCATTTTATCCCTTCTCCTAGTTTCATTATTCAACAGAGCATTTGCAACATCTTCATATTTCACAGTATCTTTTCCATATAATAAAGTAGTTGCTAAATGATCATAACTTTCAGGTAATGAATTCAACAGAATTAGGGCTTTATCCTCATCCTTAATTTGCTCATCCAAATTTAACAAATCAGCCAATAATTTATTAAATGATTCAACATGAGCATTCATAGACATACCTTCCGTATAGGTGAAGCGAAAAAGTCTCTTCTTCAAATACAGCCGATTCTCCAAACTTTTCCTCATGTATCTGTCTTCGAGTTTCTTCCACAACACCGCAGCAATGGTATCCCTCATCAAATCGTACTTCTGAGCCTTCTCAATAAAGAGCCGAATAGTCCCACACGCAACTCGATTCAACTTCTTCCAATCTGCTCCGGACATATCCTTAGGTTTTTCTACCTCCAAAGCAACATCTTGTTCTTGTTGAACAAGAACATCCAACACCTCACATTGCCACATCCCGAAATTGTTTGTCCCATCAAATTTTTCAACTTCAAATTTTGCGTTGTGAATCGTTGTTCTTGACGAACTTGATCCCACAACATCCTTGGTTGCATCTGCATCACCCGCCATCTCCCTCTAGGTCGAACCAACAACTCTGATACCACTTGTTGTGCGGAATACAAATCAAACCAACAATCAAACCAACGCGGAAACAAAGAGAGAACCAGCGAGAGAAAAACACAGAAAAACACAGAAAAACAAGCAACACAAGAACACAAGATTTACGTGGTTCGGCAAAACGATGCCTACATCCACAAGGGGTGGTTGGGGTTTCTTTACTATGATCTCCAATGGGCAAACAAAGCCTTTACAAGAGATGACGGCTGCAAAATCCGAATAAGGTGTTACAATTTACAAAACCCTAACGGGTGTATTTATAGGGAAACTATTGGGCCTTTCGAATTAGGCCGAATCTGGATCCAAAACCCGCCGACAGTCGACTGGTCTTCATACCAGTCGACTGATAATCTTCGGGACGGTCGACTGACTCCCACGTACAGTCGACTGCTACTGCTGTATTCTCAGTCTTCGAAAACTCCTCTCTGGACAGTCGACTGCTCCTCCATCCAGTCGACTGAAACTCTGAAACCTTCGAACACTGCTGATACCAAATACCAGAATCGAGCCATTATCCTACAGTTGGGGCAGAACAACAAACTATGTGAATATTTGTAAGCCCTTAGTTTTGGGACGTGAACTATCTTGTATGAGTTTAGTTCACTCTTTTGATGGGGAATGAGGCTCATGGCGCACGTGTGGGGACTCATGAACATCATCTTCCTTTTATCCTTTATTTGGTTGTTTGTTTTATTAAAACATTTTTAATGAAGCGCGGGGAGTCTTAGGACTTTGAGCCATTTTGCTTTTTATGGTGCGAATATATACATTGAGCCGTTTGATGATGAGTGTAGTCGGAGACCATGAATATTACACAGCATACAGCAAGAATTAGAAATGCATAATGGAAGATGTGTAGTAATTGGAGAGCTAGTTCGATTTCTTCAGCACTGCTTCTTGTTTACTCTTTGACAGAATTATGGAGATTACACTGAAAGTATAGATAGATAGTTTCATTCTTATGAACTTTTGCATTGTACTATCAATCTTCTACTTCAATACTAGCTACAAGGATGTGCAGTAAACAGTGATAGCAAGCACATATGTAGCCTATAGGAAGGTTTCGAGGGTCTAAAGATTATACTTCCAAATCACAGAATTTGATTAATTCCTCTTGAGTTCCTTTATATTGACAACATTGTCGCATAAAGAAGAAGAAGAAGAAAACCATGCACATTCAAGATACACTGTGAAAACAGAACATTAACATGGCAACATATCACCAAAACTTACAAAAAGGAAAAGACACATCCATACGAGTTCAACAAAGTATAATTGATGCAACAGTTCCATAATTTAAAGCAAACATATAGCAAAATGGGACTTCCAACCAAAAGTTTGAGGAGTCCTTATTGTACAGCATTGAACAACACAATCACACAAGATTTTAAATTATAGGATGATCTCCTCCTGTACACTCACATTTAAAGTTTTATTCGGGAGGACAATGCTGTTTATCACGACGACTTCATCTTCTACAGCAACAGCTTCTCCTGGAAATTGGAATCACAGGATATTATTAGCAATGACATTTTTCCAACAAGCATTAGGAAAAAGGAAAATGCTTGATTAAGCGTGCTCCTCTCGCAAGTTCAGTACAAGTGTCATAACTCTTAACGAATAAAGGAGTTTGAATGAAAAATGGTTGAAAATTTGCAAGTACCGAGGATAGTAACTCCGAGCTTGGCATTGTAATCCCCTTCGCCCTGAGAGATGCAAGAGCCACACCAAGGTAATGAAACAAAAATGCAGTTTATGCTAAGAAACAAAAACTCCTGCTCTAAAGTGTGAACATTTCAATTTCAGTGACATTATCTCTTTAACTTCTGTTTTAAATTATCATATATTGTACTCAGGTCAGCAGGGAAAAAGAAACGGAAACATAAACAGAAACTTACCTGTACACGTGACCATTTTCCTATTGAAGATTTCCAGCCAACGATGGCATGTATAACAACTGCATTCTCCTGTCAGAAATTAAGAGTGATTAAAACATACATGACAAGAACGGAGAAGTATTTAAGCATTACACATAACAATCTTTGTTCCACACCTTAATTTCAACATCGTCAAGAATGATGCAACTGATGAGTCTTACACCAGCTCCTATACGAGCATTTGCAGAAATTGAGACATTAGGGCCAATCTGCTTGATCAATCCATACCCAATCAGTTAGCAATAATGTTTTTATTTATAGAAAGGACATGCAGGTCTGTAAGAATGGCATCCACCATATATATTCAATTCAGAATGGCATCCACAACCCCTAAACTGACTTGAAAATATCAAACAGTAGCCCACAGATAGTAACACTCCCATTTTGTTTACATTTAAATTTAAATTTGCACCAAGTTTTCATAATTTCTTACTTTTCTTAAAGAGAGATCTCTTAAATCATTCACTTATGCATTATTATTTATATATGAACAATTGCATGTACCAATTAAATAATAATAGGAGTAATTTGAGGATTGTCCTCAACCCGGATGAATTGCGTTGCTAAAAAAAACTAAAAATTAACTTACAAGGGAAAAGAGAACATTACCTTTGCACTTGGATGCACTTTTGCCGATGGATGAATATAAACATCCCCACTGACGGTGGGACTTTTTGTGTCATTTCCCCCTGCCAGAAGTTGAGGAGAGGTGACACGAAATTGGGAGAGGTACAAGCCAGAACACTTCAGAGACATCCTGAATGTCACAAACATTTTATATTGGTTAACTGAAAATCGAATAGTGGACGAAATGATAGAATTTGGTTAAGATCAACTTCTCACCCAGGAGTTTTGATCTGCTCCCAAAAGTCAAGAGTCTCATAAGTGTAGAGCACTTTCTTCCCTGCCAATGGCGACAAGATATCCTGATCGAGCCGAACATAATCTGCAGGAAGAGCCCTTATTAAAGACAAGTGTCAGTAGGGAGTACATAAAACAGAGTTTATTTCATCAGAAAACTACCAAGATTGACTATTGTACATGAGTTTTAAAATGGGTAAATGGTCTTACTTTGTAGCTGATTGAAGGGCTTCGAAGCTGCTTATGCGTCGCAAGTTTGCTAAAAAAACAAATTTGAAAATTCTGGTTATATTCAGATAGATATAATGACAAACTAGATACATTAGTCAAAGCATTCTTATCTCTAGCTTATAATTAGCCAAAGAAAAGGCTACAACAATTTTCGCTAGCACGTGAAATAGATATGTAGTGTCCACAGCTCGTCTACCGTAATTCTGAAAAAAGTCAAGTAGTCATGAAATTTGTACAGTGATTAATACATATTGGAATGAAATAGCAAAATTCATGAAACATCGTCACATAATTACTCAATAAATTCAAACACTTCCTGTATGCTAAAGTACTAAGATGAACCATTTACATTTAGATATAGCATCAAACTCTTCTTGTGTTAGGCCCCCCTGTTTGGCTCATGGGTTTTGAAGTAGAAGTGGAGGGAAGTGGAGGAAGTGACCCTATTTTACATTTTAGTTTCTCTCACTTTCCTCTTCTTTAAAACTAAAACCCATGTGCCAAACAGGGCATAGGTAAACTGAAGCAAAGTAATAACTCAAGATAGCTGACTGAACTTAACAAAATAAAATAAACACAGAACAATATCATGAAAAGAATTGGAGAAACATGGAATATGATTTCACACGACAAGAATTATATTGTTCTTAAAACTATTGAACCATTAACCAGGAGACAAAGATTTTGTAAATTGGTAAAAATTTCACTTTGCTATCAACCAATAATGAGGGTTAGAGGTCTCCAAACATAGGATTGGAGGGTCATAGGTCTTCAAAAAGAAACTTAGCACATTCCTGAGAATGAAATGATCTGTAGTTCTGTACCATACATGGATTGGAGGATTCTCTGTAATGCAGTGTTTTAGGGAACAATATTCCCTTATCATATTCCTGGGAATACCTCAATCCACATAACAAACACATCCCTATTGTCCATAATACGTGGCCCAGACATTTGCCATCAGACAAGAAATCTCTTTTCCCTGTCATTTAGAACTGTATTTCACCCGCAAATGAGGCTATCACACTCATATGTTGTTTACCTTTACCATATTGCCACAAATCTGTATCAATATTGTGGCCCAAAAACTTGGTTGGCTGTATAGCTTCCTCATCTATATTTTTTTTCTCCTTCAATTCTTGTTAATCAATTGATTATTCACTTAATTTTACTCACATTAAATTTACTGAGTTCATCATGCTAAGTCTTAACTGTTTATATCTAAAATTTCACTTTGACTCTCCATTTTGCATATTTTTCTCTGTAAGTACATTATCACAAACAAATTTCTTAGCATGGTTTTATATTAATTTCGTTAACAACTTAACATTGTTTGTCATGATCTTTTCTGGAAATTCATTAATAAAATTTTGAAATGCAGCTCTATTCCAAAAGGAAGAAGAAGGTTTGCTAACATGTATAATGTTGACCTCTGTGTACGCCTACGCATAAACGAGGATGGTTCCAGTTTCCCTTTTAATTGTTTTCATGTAGGTTTTTATTCATCAAAGATTTATTAAGCAAATCAATATAATAATTTGACACTTCTCCAAAAAACTATTTACCAGATTATGATTGAATGAATTGCAGAAAAAAATGGAAAACTACCTTATACTTCTCAGATTACTCAGGTAACTACCAAATACTTGCTTTAATATGCGTAACCCCTTAAAAGACTAAAACTTGCATTTTTACATATAATTACCCTATACTTGCTTTAATATGTGTAACCCACTAAATTCATTTTCCTAAATAACTACCCTAATATAGGGTAGTTTTTTAAAAAATTGTTATAGTTTAGGGTAGTTTCTTGAAATTAGATACAAGCCCGAGGTAGATAATTGTTACATTATTGTTACGGATTTGGAGAAGATGAACGTTCGAGCGGGTTACGCATGTTAAAGCAAGTTTAGGGTGGTCATCTGAAAAAGGCCAAAATTATTGGGTAGTTTTCTGTAATTTAGCCAATTATCATTGGAATGCTTAAATTCAAATAAATTTCAGAATGTTGAAGATGATTCCTGCAGGACAACATAACTATCACAAATTTGCATGTTGTATGTACGTAACCAGAAGACCACTATCATTCTAGCAACAATGGAGAAGGAAATGGTTTTGGGAATATACACCTCTATCTTTCCGCTGCATGAAGGCATCTTGAATAGCAGTAAAGATATCTGGTGTAAAAATATACACTCCGCAGTTAATGAGATCGCTTACCTGCATATATTAACAAAGACCACGATGAAATGATGTACCTAACATATTCGAAAACTATAGGCTGAAAAATATAGATAAAGTATACCATACACAACAGAAACATAAACTTCACATAAGAAAGTTGGAAAACGAGAAGGAACAATAAGAAGGCAAATGAGACATAGAACTTACAAAAGTTTCAGGTTTCTCTGTGTAATGCAGAAGTTCTTTTGTAACGGGATCAGCCACCAACTCACCAAACTGATTTGCTGACTCAGCTGATACCTATAGAACATAAAAAAGAAACTGAAAATAAATACTTCCTTTAAAAAAAAAATGATAATAGTAATTAATTTCAGAAATTTCCATACCTTAATCACTAAGACTGTGCCCATTCCGCCATAGCTCTTGTGTGCCTCTACAATAAAGGAGATGAAAGAAAACAAAAGAAAAAACTCAAGTTCAGAGGGCAGTTCAACAAAGAATAACAAGGCGGACAACATATTTTTAAGGTTCAATTGATTAAAGTAGCAAAAGATTGATGATAAATGAATGTTGACTGCCTATTAGAACTCCTTTGCCACTTACCACTACCATAGCATGTAGCACTCTAAATTTGTTACCTTTTATACCAGGAAAAGAAGAATTAATAAAAGAAACAAAGAAATGTGAAGGACGTGAAACTGTGAAGATCATGTAAATCAAGGACGCCTAAGAGTGATAAAGAAATGTGTGTGTTGGTGTGTGGGAGGGAGGGAGGGGAATTGAGGAGACGTTATGCTGGGTAGAACCACCGAGAATATAGGTCACATTAAAGATACCATACTTAAGGCTTTGATACTTCCAAATTCCATCTTTTTCTGTCTTATCTGTGCAATATTTTGATATCTTTGCGATCTAACTTTGTCATGAAACCGTCTCATCTTTAGTAGCATTTAACTACTTTTCAATGCCAATGATCTTAAAGGGATTCTTGTCACCTACTAGGCCCACCCCACCTTTTGGTGAAAAGAAACACCCATGGAAATATGTATTAAACTCAACTAGATATCGCAAGCGAACATTGTACAACACGAAAAACACATAACACAATAGTTGCATGAAAAAAAGTACACGTGTATGAAGCTGTCCACCTCAACATTAACTTCAATACACAAGTGTACATGATATATATAATAGAAAGTCTCATTTCTACTAATCTAATTGAGTCCAAACACAATGTTGTGTGACTTATCAGAGAATATTTCCCCATACAAAATTGTAGTAGGTAAAATGCTAATTGCAATAATTAATTCATGAACCTGTAAATTGCATGTTGGACAGATGATAATGATAGAATTTATATGTATGGCTTACCGAGCATTTCAGGCAGTGGGAAACTACAACAAACATCGCAGTTCAGCAAAAATATATGAGACTGCCATATCAAAAGAAAAAAAAAACAGAAATTCGTCAAATTGCCAAGCCGGCCAAGCGCAACACTAAGAAGCATTTTGTTATTGTTTCAAGTAGAAGTGTTGCGGGCAGAAGTTCGTAAGAAAATTATTTAACTTAATATGTAGCACAACTTCCCCAAAAAAAGGCTTATAGCACATCATAAGGTGTGGTAGGAAAAGAAGAAAAATCATTATTTGGTTTCTGAAAAAATGTTCGGCATCACCGCAATTTTACTTGAGGTGTTTGGTAGTTTGCAAGTGCAAATTGCAATTGCAATTGAAAAGTAAAGGTTTTCCTCCCAAAAAAATAACACAATTACAAAAATATCCACTATTGTTCAACATAACCTCTATTTAATAAATTACAACCATCATTTCCCTCCAAAACATAGAAGATATTAGGGTAATTGGGTCAAAAGATTTGGAGGGAAATTTTAAATTTTCACTTGCAACTACAAATGCAATTTGCACTTACAAGGACTTGAACTCGAACACCTATTTTAGGTTTAAAAGTGCTTCTGGGCCCTTCAAAAGAAATTCATGACAATGCAATTGTAACTAAAAATTAGTTGAAATTCAAGTTGCAAGATTACATTCAATTGCAACTAAAATGTAAACAGAATTACTTTTACGTTGCAACTTGGGTTTGCAAATAACGGGTGCTTTGGCATAGAAGTCGTTGCAACAGCAACCGCAAGTGCAATTAGGTTGCACACAGCCACTACTACCAAAATCGATAGGTAGAAAGTTGCAAACTGGTCACAAAACTTTCAAGTTGCAACCTTTCTAAACATTGCACCTACGCAAGTTGCATAATAATAATAATAATAATAATAATAATAACAATTATTATTATTATTATTATTATTATTATTATTTTTATTAGTTGCATACTTCTAGACTTCTAGTTGCCAAATGGATTGCAATGTAACCAAACAAAACTAAACCGCAGCAACTTTTTAACTAGAATTGCATGTAAGTATCCAACCATGTTTGCAATGAACAGCCCATCCCAAGAGAGATGTATTTCTCCATCTCTAGACAAGATCCAAATTACAATGTTAAATAACATAACAATAACATTATAACACAAAACTAAGGCATTAATGCCAAACCGGATTGTCTTCCATGATACGATCTCTAAAACTGTAAAGCCCTCCTCCCGATCCATGGGGCTTATCTTCTCTCAAGTACCTAAATAAATAATAAAAAATACTAATAATTGCAGCATCCAAATAAAAATCTAGTACATTCTAAAACAACATAAAGCTTTCTTCACCCAAACAACAACTCACTGACCTAACTGGGATCCTAAGCTCATTGGAAATCGAAGACACATAGAGCGCGAACTCCCGCTCTTCATAAAATCCAATCAAATAAATCTGTGCCAGGTTAGGGATCTACAAGCACCACACACACACAAACCCAAATAAATTATACAACTCATTATCAAAATTGAAAATTTTAAACAATTAAGTAATTAAATTTTACTAAAATAAAACAACTGAAATTAAATTACCCTTTTGCAAGCTGAGATTGGATGGTGGACCATTGACATTCCAGCTAATGGGAACAGAGGTTTTGGGACATTAAAAGATAGTGGCCTAAACCGAGTCCCTAATTAGTAATTACACCACACACACACACAAAAAAAAAAAAACAAGTTAATAGTTAAATTAGCAGAAACACACTTGGCAAAAAAAAAAGGATTTTGGGAGCCGATCCGATCCGGGAGGATTGGTACCTTTGGTCGGTCCACCAACCATGATCACTGCAACAACTCTCTCTTCAGTGCGGACCATTGCAATATTACTATGAAGAATATGAAGGTAAAGGGATAATGATAAATCCTATAATTTGAAGCTGGCTGAATTGTTTGAGAACCGAGGAAGAAGAGGAAGAAAAACAGAACAAAGATGGGATTTTTATTTTTTTCGTGTGGGAATTTGTGAAGGGTAACGAAAGATGAGCAGACAGAAGATGGTGGGTCCCACGCTACTATGGAATTTTTTCCCAAACTGATCCACTTTTTGAAAGTTCTTCTCAAACTAACCAACTTTTTATTTAAAAAAAATCCAACCTGATCCACCCGCTTTCTTTATGAGAAAAGTGAGTGTTGATTTTGAGATTTTTTGTTTTTTCCTTAGCCAAAACTCGGAGTGCGTTTGTTTTGATATTTAGAATAGAGTTTTCTGAATAGAATTTTCTGAATAGAGGTATTTTGAATATGAGTTTAAAAGCTGCTTGTTTAGACTATATTCTGAAAACTGTATTCTGAATACTGTTTATCTGAAAAAGCGAGTTTAGAAGTTGTTCTGTTATATTTCTAGCTGAAAACTGTTATCTGAAAGCTGTTTTTATGAAAAAACGAGTTTAAAAGCTGTTCTGTTATATTTCTTGCTGAAAACTGTTATCTTATAGCTGTTTTTCTGAAAAAGCGAGTTTAGAAGCTGTTCGGTTATATTTCTTGCTGAAAACTGTTATTTGAAAGCTGTTTTTCTGAAAAAACGAGTTTAAAAGCTGTTCTGTTATATTTCTTGCTGAAAATTGTTATCTTATAGCTGTTTTTCTGAAAAAGCGAGTTTAAAAGCTGTTCGGTTATATTTCTTGCTGAAAATTGTTATCTGAAAGCTGTTTTTCTGAAAAAACGAGTTTAAAAACTGTTCTGTTATATTTCTAGCTGAAAACTGTTATCTGAAAGCTGTTTTTCTGAAAAAACGAGTTTAAAAGCTGTTCTGTTATATTTCTAGCTGAAAACTGTTATCTGAAAGCTGTTTTTCTGAAAAAGAGAGTTTAAAAGCTGTTCGGTTATATTTCTTGCTGAAAACTGTTATCTGAAAGCTGTTTTTCTGTAAAAACGAGTTTAAAAGCTGTTCTGTTATATTTCTTGCTGAAAACTGTTATCTTATAGCTGTTTTTTCTGAAAAAGCGAGTTTAAAAGCTGTTCGGTTATATTTCTTGCTGAAAACTGTTATCTGAAAGCTGTTTTTCTGAAAAAACGAGTTTAAAAGCTGTTCTGTTATATTTCTTGCTGAAAACTGTTATCTTATATCTGTTTTTCTGAAAAAGCGAGTTTAAAAGCTGTTCGGTTATATTTCTTGCTGAAAACTGTTATCTGAAAGTTGTTTTTCTGAAAAAACGAGTTTAAAAGCTGTTCTGTTATATTTCTTGCTGAAAACTGTTATCTTATAGCTGTTTTTCTGAAAAAACGAGTTTAAAAGCTGTTCGGTTATATTTCTTGCTGAATACTGTTATCTGAAAGCTGTTTTTCTGAAAAAGAGAGTTTAAAAGCTGTTCGGTTATATTTCTAGCTGAAAACTGTATTCTGAAAGCTGTTTTTCTGAAAAAGAGTGTTAAAAAGCTGTTCGGTTATATTTTTAGCTGAAAACTATTATCTGAAAGCAGTTTTTATGAAAAAGAGAGTTTAAAAGCTGTTCTGTTATATTTCTGACAATTTTGAATATCAATTTGAAATAATAATAATAATTATAATAATATATATAATAATAATAATAATAATTATAATAATAATAATAATAATAATAAGATATATAATAATAATAATAATAATAATAATAATAATAATAATAATAATAATAATATATAATAATAATATATATAATAATAATAATAATAATAATAATAATAATAATATATAATAATAAAAATAATAATATATATAATAATAATAATAATAATATATATAATAATATATATAATAATAATAATATATATATAATAATAATAATAATAATAATAATAATAATAATAATAATAATAATAATAATAATAATAATAATAATAATAATAATAATAATAATAATAATATATGTTGCCGCTAATTTCGGTGTGGGGGCAAACAGATGAATTTGTGAGTTCGTGGAAAACCTGAATAGCAAACGCCTAACCTGTTCGTCGGAGCTTGACCGTTGACTCCCGCCGTTCACCTGCAAGGAAGTGCGAGACACCGGGGTTGATCCCGGCGACGCACCCTCCGACGCTCAAGTCAGTAATCCAGAAATGATTATGAAAGAGCGTTTAACTAGAAAAAGATTGATTACCTCTTAATGGAGATGGGTGAGGGGTATTTATAGGCGTCTTAGGGACTGGTTTTAGGAATGTAATCCCCGTGATTAGATAAGGAATATTCCCCGTAATCAGATAAGGCATGTAATCTGATAAGGTATATCCCCTATAATCAGTTAAGGAATTTAATCCCTAATCCCCAGTGAAAAGATAGCTGTGAATCATGGCCGTTGATTTAGATCTAATCAGGGACCTTGATTGTATCTTGTCGGATCGGGTTGGTAGCGGGTTGAAACCCGTACCCAGCTGAGGTGGATCCGTTTGCGGGTTATTGGATCTGTGAGAAGGAGACCCAGTACCCGCTTCGGACCCATTTGCATGTGAAATTACCGTTTTACCCCTGAGCTTTAAGATTCGAGTCCGATGTGAACGGTCCCGATTTAATCCTATTTTTTAGCCATATCACGAGCCCCCCACTCCTAAAGACTGAGTGTAATCAGCCTTTGAGGAGTAGTTTAACTGTTCTAATGGCGTACGGGATTTTATCGGTGTTCTTAAGGGAGTTTGGAATCTTGCTCGGGGTGTAATAGTGTTATTGTGGGCTTGTAAAATGCCCAAAAATATTCTCAGAATTTTCTGGATTTTTGGTGATTTTTCCAGATTTTTCTGAATTTTTTCTCATTTTTTTGAATTTTTTATTCATTTTCCGAATTAAATAATTAATTATCTAAAATATTAATTAATTATTCTAATTTAATAATTATTTTTTCAGAATTTAAAAATAATTTTTTCTGAATTAATAATTATTTTTAGAATTTTTAATTAATTTTTTCGATTTTTAAATATTTTTTTCGAATTTTTTAAATAAAAAAAACAATTAAATAAATAAATAAATAATTTAAATATTACCTGGACACGTGGCAGATTTCTGGCCGTCCATCATGACCAGATGAGCACGCATCGTGAGGCAGATCGCGATCTTGACACGTGGCACGTTTCTGGCCGTTCATCATGATCAGATCTGCGCGCATCGTGATGCAGATCACGATCGGGGCACGTGGCGCGTTCCTGAGCGTCGATCGTGTCGCGACGTGAATTTTGGAACGATCGGACGGATCGTGTGGCCCGGCCTCTTTTTTTCTCCAATTACGAGTTCGGCACTTCGGCACTTCGGCGAAGGCACCCCGGCTCGTTGAGATGTTGCCACGTGGACCGCCACGTGGCAAATTTTTTTTTTTTTTTTTTTTCTCCGCTCTGCTTCTCTCTTCTCCTCTGCTTCTTTCTTCGTTTTTGCTCTTCTTCGCTACTTCGTCTCCTCCCTACGGCGCACCCCCAACGACGAGGTGAGCTCGACGTTTCGGCGAAGCTTCATCGGCGGTGTGAGCTCGGTGACGAACGGAGCCCGTGAAGGAGGCCTCGGAGCTCGCTCGGGGAGAGCTCGGAGCTCGCCTCTCCGAGGGGAGTTGGACGCGGCATTGTGGAGAGCTCGGTGAGCGGCGAGGTCACCGATGGGGCTGTGGTCGACCTCGGCGAGGGGAGCTCGTGAAGGTGAGCTCGAGGGCAGTGGCGCTGTCATGGAGCTCGGAGGTGAAGGGGGAGCTCGTCGAAGGTGGTCGACGAGTGGGTTCTTCGGTGACTCGTCGAGGATGGAAGCTGGGTTCGATGAGTTCAGTGAGAGGCGAGGTCGAGCTCCGCGGAGCTTGCAGTCGAAGGGGCTCGACTGTAGGGGGGCTCGAGGTGACGGAGCTTTGTAATGGCAAACGTGGAGCCCCGGTGAAGTTGGAGGTCGGCAGTGTCATGGAGCTTCGGAGGTTGTCGTGGGGCGCTCGAGGTGAGAGCTCGGAGCGGCGGAGAGCCCGACACTTGGAGTTGGAGCTTGGAGGTGAGAGCTCGGCGGAACTGGTCGAAGAGCTCGCCGAGGCGGTGAGCTCGGTGTTGAAGGAGCCCGACGTCGTGGAGGTTGACGACGGGGTGGCTTGAGCGTGGAGGTGAGCTTTCGGCTACGAGCTTCGAAGAGGAGGTTGATAGTGGTCGTGAGTGGGTCTGACGAAGCTCCGAGCTTCGATAGTGAGCTTTGGCTGCTCGTGCATGCTCGGCGAGGAGAAGAGGCACGCTCGGAGGCAGCGGATGTGGAGCTCGGTGTGCGGAGGAGCTCGACGAGTGGATGGTGAGTGTTGGGTGCTGGAGCTTGGCCATGGTGAAGCGTGGATGATGGAGATTGCCGATGGTGGAGGTCGGCAAGGAGCTCGGCGTCGGAGCAGACGAGAAGAGAGGTCGGCAAAGAAGATGGAGCTCGAAGGTGACGACTGTGAGTAGGGGGGAGCTTGATGGAGGAGGCAGTCAGCGAGGTCGGGTTCGCGCGAAGATGGGTTCGGCGGAGCCCGAGGTTGAAGAAGACTATGGGGTTCGGTTTTTCTTCTGTAGTTTTTGGCGGGAGAGTGTAGGGGAAGAGCTGGATTGGGGTTCGGGTCGGATCCCCTTGATGGGTCCGAACCCGGCCCTTGTGCTTTTTTTTTTTTTTTTTTTTTTCTTCTCTCTCTCTCTCTCTCTCTCTCTCTCTCTCTCTCTCTCTCTCTCTTTGTTCGGAAAATCCGAGCTCGTCGGATCTGCTTCTTGTTCGGCCAATCCGAGCGCGGATTATGAGGAGATTTTTTGCTGCTTAGCGGTTCGGTAGTTCGGTAGCTCGGATTTGAGATCCGAGCTACGTGGCTCAATCTGGACGGTTGATCACGATCGTGGCGCGAATCATGAGACAAGAGGCACGAGTTTCGAGAAAACGTTATCTTGTCGTTTTGCGGTGACGTGGTGCGATCTGATCCGTCCATCACGCTTGAGTGTGAATTCTGAGATGATCCAACGGTTAGAAGGGGTCGGTCGAATTTTTCTCCATAAACGAGGGTCGGTACGGCAGCACTTCGGATCGGCAGCACTTCTGAGGAGAAAGAGGAAGGGGAGGAGAGGCATTTGGGTTCTTTCCTCTGCCTTGTTCTTCCGCACGGTGGAGAAGAGGAGATGTGTTGGGGAAGAAGGAGAAGAATGAAGGAGCTAAGATGGGTATGGGTCGGACCGTGGGTATCGGATCCGACCCCGACCGTTAGCCTCTTTTTCTTTCTTCCTCTTCATCTGCTTGCTTTGTTCGGCGAATCCGAGCACGGATTTTGAGGCACATTTTCGCCGCTCCGCAGGTTGGTAGATTGGCAGATCCCGGCTACGCAGCTCGATCCGGACGGTTGATCACGATCGTAGCGCGAATCACGAGACAAGAGGCACGAGTTTCGAGAAAACGTTATCTTGTCGTTTTGTGGTGACATGGCGCGATCTGATCCGTCCATCACGCTTGAGTGCGAATTTGGAGATGATCTAACGGTGAGATCGCCTCGGGACGATTTTTTGCCATATACGAGGGTCGGTACCCGGGCACCTCGGCTCGGAGGGTCAGTACTGTTGGCCGAGGTGCTGAGTTGTCTGTTTTGAAGGAAGTGTTCCTTGAAGACTCGGTTGAGCTGTTCGGTAGCTCGAGCGTGAGGAGAAGCTTATTGAGTTGATGAAGGGGATAGGTCGATGAAGCTCTGCTCCTCGGCTCGGAAGGATGGGTCAGCATATGGGAGAGGTGAGGAGCTCTGAAGTTGTCTCTATTCTGTTTGGTTTTGGAGATTTTTGAAGAGGAGCTCCGCTCCTAGGAGGAGAGGTGCTGGGAAGACCCATTCTCTGAAGTGAGTGCAAGGAGCAACTCCAGGGGAGGGTTGTGAGCTCCGAACTCGTTGGGAAGAGCGCCGCTTTGGAGGCGAGCGGAGTGAAGAGCTTGGCCTTGAGAAGAAAGAGGAAGGGGAGGAGAGGCATTCGGGTTCTCTCCCCTGCCTCGTTCCTTCGCACAGTGAAGAAGAGCAGAAGTGTTGGGTACCTTTGGCGGGAAGACTGAAGAAGGAGAAAAATGAAGGGGCTAAGAAGGGTATGGGTCGGACCGAGGGTATTGGATCCGACCCTGACCCGTTAGCCTCTTTTTCTTCGTGCTCTTCATCTGCTTAGCTGCTCGGTAGACGCATCTTGTTCGGCAGATCCGAGCACGGATTTTGGGGCACATTTTCCGCCACTTTGCTTCTCGGTAGATGGGTAACTCAGCTCGGATGGTCGTGGGGGCAGTTCGGAATGGCTATCTTCCTCCGGCCCGTTTAAGGATGAGCCGGTGAAGTAAAGTCGAGCCATAGGACCCCGACCATCGTGAGGTTAGTTTGAGGGATGCAGGAGCAGTTTCGAATGACGAGCTACTTCTAGTCCGCTTAGGAGCGAACTTGCGAAGTGGAATCGAGCCAAGTGTTGGACTCCGATCCATTCAACGGCTGCAGGAGCAATTTTGAACGGCGATCCACTCCTGGCTCGTCTGAGGACGAGCCGAGGAAGAAGAGTCGAGCCGAGTGCTGGACTCCGAACCATTGTGAGGTTGTTTGAGGGATGCAGGAGCAGTTTCGAATGGCGAGCTACTTCTAGTCCGCTCAGGAGCGAACTTGCGAAGTAGAATCGAGCCAAGTGTTGGACTCCGATCCATTCAACGGCTGCAGGAGCAATTTCGAACGGCGATCTACTCCTGGCTCGTCTGAGGACGAGCCGGGGAGGAAGAGTCGAGCCGAGTGCTGGACTCCGAACCATTGTGAGGTTGTTTGAGGGATGCAGGAGCAGTTTCGAATGGCGAGCTACTTCTAGTCCGCTTAGGAG
Organism: Hemerocallis citrina; assembly: GCA_017893485.1. Classification (NCBI taxonomy): domain Eukaryota; kingdom Viridiplantae; phylum Streptophyta; class Magnoliopsida; order Asparagales; family Asphodelaceae; genus Hemerocallis; species Hemerocallis citrina. Next base: position 493,680 of record CM030363.1, read on the forward strand.
CGAACTTGCGAAGTAGAATCGAGCCAAGTGTTGGACTCCGATCCATTCAACGGCTGCAGGAGCAATTTCGAACGGCGATCCACTCCTGGCTCGTCTGAGGACGAGCCGAGGAAGAAGAGTCGAGCCGAGTGCTGGACTCCGAACCATTGTGAGGTTATTCAACGGCTGTGGGAGCAATTCCGAATGGCGAACCACTTCTAACCCGCTTAAGAGCGAGTTATTCGAAGCAGAATCGAACCAAGTGTTGGACTCCGGAACCATCGTTTAAGTTGTTCAACGGCTGTGGGAGCAATTCCGAATGGCGAACCACTTCTAACCCGCTTAAGAGCGAGTTATTCGAAGCAGAATCGAACCAAGTGTTGGACTCCGGAACCATCGTTTAAGTTGTTCAACGGCTGTGGGAGCAATTCCGAATGGCGAACCACTTCTAACCCGCTTAAGAGCGAGTTATTCGAAGCAGAATCGAACCAAGTGTTGGACTCCGGAGCCATCGTTAGAGTTTAGTGAGTTGCGGGAGGAGCCATGTAGAAGAAGCTGGACTCCGAACCCAGAGAGATAGAGGAGCAAGAGCAATAATTTTCAATGAAAAGATAAGTTTTATTGAAATAAACTAAGTGGCTGCTCCAATAGGGCGAGCCATTATTACATGCTGTTGGCCGAGTTACAAGCATCGGCCTTATTGAAAATCAAAATCCTACTTCTACAATAAGGTGAGGGCCTCTTGGGAGGAGTTGAGTCTTGAAGCTCGGCGGGCCTTTCTGTTCGTTTGGAAGAGGTGGTGATCAGGTGAGGAGCTCGGCCCCCTCTTTTTGGACGAACTGGATCAGGTGCCCCCGCTGTATGAGTTCTTCGATCTCCTCCTTGAGAGCCCGACAATCATCCGTGTCGTGGCCGTGGTCCCTGTGAAAGCGGCACCACTTATCCTTATTCCTCTTCTTGCCAGGTGTATTCATTCTCGGGGGAGCGCGGAGTAGCCCTTCGTTGTCCACCTCCATAAGGACTTCTGATATGTTGGCAATGAGGGGGGTGAACTTCTCAAACCGAGGAGTCAGGCGACGCTGTCCATTGCTGTCCTTCTGGGATTTTTGGGAGCCCTCATCTTCTTCGGTCAGCTTTCGTTTCGTCCCTGAGGCAGACCCTCCGAAGCTTGGAGGGTAGGCGGCCTCTTCGGCACGAATGTACTTGTCACACCTGAGAAGGAGGTCGGCAAAGTTCTGTGGAGGCTTCTTAGCAAGAGAGGAGCGGAGGCTGGAATTGAAGACGTTGGATTGGAAGGCGGCTGTTGCGACGGATTGGTCGAGGGAGGCTATAGTCCTGGCTTCAGCTGTGAACCTCTTCACATAGTCTCTTAACTTCTCACCTTTCTCTTGCCTAAGCTGGAGGAGTGAAATGCTGGTCTTCTCCGTGCGCCTGCTACTCACGAAGTGGGTGATGAAGAGTGTCTCGAACTGCTCGAAGGAGAATATGGAAGACGGTGCGAGGCGGGAGTACCACTCTCGAGCTGGGCCCTTCAGTGTCGCGGGGAAGGTTTTGCAGAGGAGGGCATCGGAAGCTTGATGGAGGAGCATCAAAGTCTTAAAGCTTTCGATGTGATCGACTGGATCGGTCTCCCCGGTGTAAGTCTCAAATTGGGGAGGTTTGAAGCCGAACGGGACAGGTGCATCCACTATGGTTCGGGAGAAAGGGGGTTGGCTAGGACGTAGGGTCCTCCCCCTAAGCTCCTCTTCTCGGTTTATCTGACCCAGGCACCTTTCTACTTCATGAAGACGGCGGTACATGGCGTCATCCCTCCGACGGTAATCTGCCGAGCCTCGAGACTCATCTTCGTACGAAGGAGAACGAGGGCTGCGGCGATGGTAGCTTCGGGAGCGACGAGGACTTGGGGTACGCCGGGAGTTAGTAGGAGCAGGACGAGGAGAGGGGAACCGTCGGCGAGGGCTTCGGACCGGGAGAGGAGATGGAGCCTTGGGTGCGTTGGTGAGAGCTTGTAGGATGGTCGCTTGGAACTGCTGGAACTCGGCACGGGTGATTGGTGCCTCCTCGTTCTTAGGCTGTTGCCGACCCACGGGGGAGCGTGGCCTTCTTCTGCGATGCTCGGGGGATTCCCTTTGCCCCCTATGGTTAGGAGACCTTCTGTAATCCCGGTGACGGGGAGATCGTTCACCCGGATGATAGTGGCGGGAGGTTCCCTCTCGGGCCCGTTTTTCGTCCAGACGGTGACGAAGATCCACGTCCTTCTTCTGCCGATTCTGAGGATTGTGTGAAGCCATGGAATCCGTAGAGGCATTGTGTATGGAGATGCGGTCTTGGTGGAGAGGTTGCTTTCCGCGGGAGCCCCCCGCACCAGCATTCTGAGGTCCGGTCGGACCCTTGGGGGGTTGCTGATTCTGAAGGGGCTGATCTTGCTGAAGAGGGTCTTCCGTCTGAAGCGGAGGTCGTTCGTGCTGCAGAACGGGTTGGTCAGGGACTGGCTCCTGCTGATCGGCGGGATTGGGCCCACGGTTGGACCCCCTAGATTTGGCTTTTCTCGGAGGCATGGCTGGAGAAGAGCTAGTCGACGGGAAGAGGAGAAGGCTATTCGTATGGTTTTCCCACAGACGGCGCCAATCTGTTGCCGCTAATTTCGGTGTGGGGGCAAACAGATGAATTTGTGAGTTCGTGGAAAACCTGAATAGCAAACGCCTAACCTGTTCGTCGGAGCTTGACCGTTGACTCCCGCCGTTCACCTGCAAGGAAGTGCGAGACACCGGGGTTGATCCCGGCGACGCACCCTCCGACGCTCAAGTCAGTAATCCAGAAATGATTATGAAAGAGCGTTTAACTAGAAAAAGATTGATTACCTCTTAATGGAGATGGGTGAGGGGTATTTATAGGCGTCTTAGGGACTGGTTTTAGGAATGTAATCCCCGTGATTAGATAAGGAATATTCCCCGTAATCCGATAAGGCATGTAATCTGATAAGGTATATCCCCTATAATCAGTTAAGGAATTTAATCCCTAATTCCCAGTGAAAAGATAGCTGTGAATCATGGCCGTTGATTTAGATCTAATCAGGGACCTTGATTGTATCTTGTCGGATCGGGTTGGTAGCGGGTTGAAACCCGTACCCAGCTGAGGTGGATCCGTTTGCGGGTTATTGGATCTGTGAGATATATATATATATATATATATATATATATATATATATAATAATAATAATAATAATAATAATAATAATAATAATAATAATAATAATAATAATAATAATAATAATAATAATAATAATAATAATAATATATATATATAATATATATATATACTAGATTTGCCCGTGGGCACGTGCCTACGGCACGTCTTCAGAACGATACATGTAAACAGTAAAACAATAATTATGTAGCTCAAGTTTGAATAGTATGACAATAATTAGTTATAAATAAAAGTCTACGTTTTCATTAATATATGTTGAAAAATAATTATAAATGGGGTATAAAATCTAATTTCTTAGAACTTTAAGTGTGAAAAATAATGAAATTTAATTGTTGAAAAGATATTTGCTATTTCAATATAACATGTGCAATAAAAAAAATATAAAAATTATGAAATTTTACAAAACCAAAATCTTAAAATCTAAATTTCTAAGTAAATAAAAAAAATGGAAGAGAGAGATAGAGATAGAGAGAGAAAGAGAGAAATATGAAAAAGTAAAGAGAAAAGAGGGATGGTAATAAATGAAAAAATAAAGAGAGGAGAGATAGTAATAAAGTAATGAGTTTTTTTTAGGGGGAAAAGTTTGATTTTGGAATTTGAAATTTTGGAAGAAAAATGTGTTTTGTGAGGTTTGATATGGACCTTTGATTTTGGGGGGATGGATTGTGAGCCACTTGATAGCTTTCTTTGTAATTTATTATATATATATATATATATATATATATATATATATATATATATATATAATAATAATAATAATAATAATAATAATATATATAATAATAATAATAATAATAATATATATAATAATAATAATAATAATATATAATAATATTAATAATAATAATATATAATAATATTAATAATATATAATAATAATAATAATAATAATAATATATAATAATAATAATAATAATGATAATAATAATAATAATAATAATAATAATAATAATAATAATAATAATAATAATAATAATAATAATAATAATATATAATAATAATATATATAATAATAATAATAATATATATATAATAATAATAATATATATAATAATAATAATAATAATAATAATAATAATAATAATAATAATATATAATAATAATAATATATAATAATATATATAATAATAATAATATATATAATAATAATAATAATAATGATATATATATAATAATAATATATATAATAATAATAATAATAATAATAATATATATAATAATAATAATAATATATAATAATAATAATAATAATAATAATAATATATATATAATAACTCTCCCGTCGTGCGCCACCAGCTCTCTTACTTTGTAGTTGCTGTGAGAAGAGAGTAAAGGAGGTGTTTTGGAAAATAGGGGGTATGAGTATTCTGAATATCAATTGGGAATAACACTTAAAACAAACGCCAACTCAGAATAGAGTACTCTGAATACTCTATTCTGAATATCAAAACAAACGGACCCTCGATGCCTCAAAAAATAAGCTTGTTTTAATCAAACTCGCTTTTTGAAACAGCGAGTGCCAATTGAGGATTTCTTAAACCCCAATCTCGTTGTTTCAAGCATTGAACGCCCCTTCTATTTCTTTCTCTCAACTCTCCTCCCTCTTCGATAACCCATAAACTCTAACCCCCAAATTCGACCGTTTGGATCGATTAAACCCATCGAAATTTGTTTCAATCTTCCACATCCCTCTCAAGCATCTCTGAGTTTCGGAGCTATGAGTAATAATGAAGAAAAGAAAATTTAAAAAAATCGAGCTTGGGGTTTGAGAAATCACTAATCGACACTCGCTGTCTCAAACAGCGAGTTTGGTTAAAACAAGCTCGTTGTTTGAGACAGTGAGTTTGGATTGAGAAAGTTAAAAAAACCTTCAATCGACACTCGCAATCTCAAAAAACGTATTTTGTTAAAACAAACTCGTTTTTTTAGACAACGAGTCTCGGCAAAAGAAGAAACTAAAAAATTCGTTTTCCCAGATAGTGAGTGGATTCTAACTACACTCGCTATCTAAGAAAGTGAGTATGTTAGTTTGGGAAAAAACTTTCAAAAAGTGGGTCAGTTTGGGAAAAAAATCACTATATATTTTTTTTTTTTTATGAATAAATCACTATATATCTTTAAAAAAACATGTTTGGTGGTATTCAGGCGATACGAAGTACAGAGGGAAAATGTTTTGACGTTGGGTAGGTACTTATACATGTATGCATACTAGTTGAATGTATTTGGATGGCTAAATGAATCCTATGCAATTCAAGACAATACGACAAAAGTCCGTAAAGATGTCAGTACGTAGTTATTAAGAAATGGTGTTATATGTGCATCATTATAAATCATACTTGTCGCAGTGAAGAACACGATATAATTTTTTTTTTAAAAAAAATACATAAGAGATATTTTAGTTAACTTAAGAGATAAAAAAATAATTAGATTATATTTTTCGATACAAAAAAAATTGTTAGATGATGAAGATAGGTATTTTGCTTTAATTATGCATTTGTTATTCAAAGCTGCCAATTCGACTCTTCGGTATCTTGTCAAATTTTTTTTGTCAATAGCTGCTAGTTTTTTGTCGGTTTCTATTACTTATGAAATATGATACTTATCTATCCTGTTGTAAATGATCTTAAGAGTTAGTCGTGAATGTTATATTTCAAATCATTTCATAAATAAGAAAATAGTACGTTTTGGTAAGAGTTATTTTTAAAACCCAAAACAAGGAGACTGATGATTATTTGAGAATCCAGTTATTTTCCAAGTTATTCAAAACCCAAAATTTTCTCATTATATCTATCTCTACTACTATAATGGGAAAAGGGCCTTAGTGTAATTTGTCTATATCCCACCCCGCACAACGCACGTGTTGGTAGAAATTTTTTTTGCCCTTTTCATTCCTCCCATTTTTCCCACGTGCACAGCACGTGTATAATACTAGTCTCTCCTACTATAATGGGAGAAGGCCTTAGTGTAATTTGTCCTTCTACCAACCCGTGCAACACGCGTGCATGAATTTTTACTTTTAAAAATAAATATATGTATTTATTAAGCCGTGCAACGCACGTGTAAATTACTAGCATAATAAATTACAAAGAAAGCTATCAAGTGGCTCACAATATCCCCCCCCCCCTCCCCCCCCCCCAAAATCAAAGGTCCATATCAAACCTCACAAAATACATTTTTCCTCCAAAATTTTGAACCTCAAAACCAAAATTTTTCCCCTAAAAAACTCATTATTTTATTACTATCTCTCTCTTATCTCTTTACTTTTTCATATTTCTATCTTTTTATCTCTCTCTCATTCTTTCTTTATTTACTTAGAAATTTAGATTTTAAGATTTTGGTTAATAAATTACAAAAAAAACTATCAAGTGGCTCACAATCAATCCCCCCCAAAATCAAAGGTCCATATCAAACCTCACAAAACACATTTTTCCTCCAAAATTTCAAACCCCCAAATCAATTTTTTTCCCTAAAAAACTCATTACTTTATTACTATCTCTCTTTTATCTCTTTACTTTTTCATATTTCTCTCTGTCTCTCTCTCTATCTATCTCCCATTCTTTCTCTATGTACTTAGAAATTTAGATTTTAAGATTTTGGTTTTATAAATTTTCATAATTTTTATGTTTTTTTATTGCACATGTTATATTGAAAATAGCAATATATCTCTTCAACAATTAAATTTAATTATTTTTCGCACTTAAAGTTCTAAGAAGTTAGATTTTATACCCTAGTTTATAATTATTTTTCAACATATACTAATGGAAACATATAATTTTATTTATAACTAATTATTGTCATACTATTCAAACTTGAGTTACATAATTATTGTTTTACTGTTTACATGTATCGCTCCGAAGACATGACGTAGGCACGTGCCCACGGGCAAATCTAGTATACATATATATTTTTTAAAACCCAATTGTCCTTAACCCTATGCCTTATCCGTTATTTGATTGAATTTGTGCATCTGGAATAGGGCTTGCCCTTACAAAGGCTGATTGATATCTACAGAAGCTCATTGATATCTAATTTGATTCTTGAGCTATCTATTTGGTTTCTGTATTTTACGAGGAGTATCGGTTGTGACTTCTCCTTGTCTCACACTGCAAATAGATCGTGGTTGTGACTCCTTCTTGTCTCGTCGTTGTTGATCTTAAATTATTTCACATCGATTCCATAATCTTAAGAGTCACAACCCTTCGTTGGTATATTTACAAAACTAGTTGGACCATTTTTATCTCCTAATTAGTTGAACATGAACATCTTGACTTGTAGACGTGTGTTGTATGATGTATTGTGATGATCTTATATTATTTTGAGTTGAGAAATACATGTGACTTGCTGATTTGAGCCCCAATACATCCGTATTTGTATCACACGCTAATCTAGACTCATAATAGTCATTTATCATGCAACTTGTATATAAAAGAAATTCACACTTGCTACTGTTCTTGTCTTTACTTGCTGTTTCGACCCCTATAAAACCAAAATCTGAACTTGAGTCCTGAATATGAAATGTAGCCCTAAGTGTCTAGTTGTCAACAACATCCAAAATTTTTAATTCCGAGTTACGGTATAGGAGATATCGCAGTTTTGCTGCTGCTGTATCGGAAATCGCAGATTCAAAAAAACTGTTGCACCACTTTAGTTTACAATTATTTGCTACCGGTAAGTAAATGACTTGGAATTTTGCATGCTGTTACTGGACACCATATAGAACATTTCCTAATTTTCTCATAATTAAGTAATGATGTTTCAACTCTGTTTCACATGTACAAACTTAGTTTTACAAATTCTGGCTGAATACAAATGTTGTACAGTTTGCTGTTTTGACATCAATTACTGCAACTTTTATATGTCTTAATTATATGCGTTGGAACCGGACAAGAGTCTACTTTCTAGACCTCCTCACAGATCCATATTTTCTATCTTGCAGCAACGAGAATCGCAGTTTTGGTACAGCAACGTCATGCTGTCCATATTTGAAATTCTCGTTGTTCTTGATACTTTGATTTGTTTTGACCATCGAACATGTATCCTACCTATACTAGACTTGTTCCATGTTCTTGATTATGTTTACTTGACCTGTTTCGCACACTTTCATGCTTGCTTGATGATAATAATAAATAATAAGCCGATGTTTAAGGGAAAGACCATATTAGTGGACAATATAGGTAAGTGTGCTCGAAAGGGGGTCCGTGTTCCCCACTTGATACATGCTTCATGAACTAATCATATTGTATCCGATTCATGAACTAGTATATTATTTGATTCATAAACTAGTATATTATTATCCGATTCATGAACAAGTATATTAATTGATTCATGAAAATATATATTTGATTCATGACTTGTCTTGTTATGACTTGACACATGAACTAGTTATATGATTACTCGATTCATGAGCATGGCTTGCTTGATTCCTGATACTTGAGTACACCGTCCTATGAAATCCCCCACTAGGCCTAAATGTAATTGATTGCATGTAGCAACCATGTAGTAAAACTATGGATGCATGAAGTGCTACATAGATAGTAATAACTACAATATTTGATACATGCTTACTTGATGCTTGATTACATAATACATGAGATTTGATACTTAAGCATAATACTTGTCACTTGCTACTTGATACTTGTACTTGACAACTTGACACCTGAGACTTGTTACCTGTTACTTAATGCTTGATACCATTACATGATCACTAGTCACTTGTTCTACTAATAGTTTTTGTTACCCAATCTTGTCACTCGAGTTGTTTTTATTGCTAGTTAATTTATTGAATCCCCTCTACTTGTTGTATCCATATTACATTTTTGATTCCAAATATTGTTCCATATTTCTTACACTTGTTTTACTATTTTGCTGCCCTAACTTACACTAAGGGCGTTAATCTTGTTTTCTCTATTTTTCCCCTTTTTATATTCATACTAGATTTGCCCGTGGGCACGTGCCTACGGCACGTCTTCAGAACGATACATGTAAACAGTAAAACAATAATTATGTAGCTCAAGTTTGAATAGTATGACAATAATTAGTTATAAATAAAAGTCTACGTTTTCATTAATATATGTTGAAAAATAATTATAAATGGGGTATAAAATCTAATTTCTTAGAACTTTAAGTGTGAAAAATAATGAAATTTAATTGTTGAAAAGATATTTGCTATTTCAATATAACATGTGCAATAAAAAAAAAATAAAAATTATGAAAATTTACAAAACCAAAATCTTAAAATCTAAATTTCTAAGTAAATAAAAAAAATGGAAGAGAGAGATAGAGATAGAGAGAGAAAGAGAGAAATATGAAAAAGTAAAGAGAGAAGAGAGATGGTAATAAATGAAAAAGTAAAGAGAGGAGAGATAGTAATAAAGTAATGAGTTTTTTTTAGGGGGAAAAGTTTGATTTTGGAATTTGAAATTTTGGAAGAAAAATGTGTTTTGTGAGGTTTGATATGGACCTTTGATTTTGGGGGGATGGATTGTGAGCCACTTGATAGCTTTCTTTGTAATTTATTATATAGATATACAGACTTTGAAGGCGTGTTGTCTGCTGGAATTGGTGATCAGACATTCTAGGCTTCGCTTGGAGCTAAAACTTGCTTAGATATTTTGTTTTCTTGAGCTATTTATTTCTTGCTACTTAAAAACTTGTAATGAGCTTATGCTCCCGAGTTTTATCTTTTGTTTAAGATTTAAAAACCATTGTGATATTATTATTTGGTTTCAGTTGTTTTCTGTTGTTTAATAAATTATTCATAAATGCGTGGTTGTGTACATTTGTTATATTCTTGTTATGATGCTGAGTCGATCCTACAGCTCATGAATGATGAAAATCATTCGCTGGACTTTGCCACGCGCTCGTATTCCGTATTTTTTGGAAGCAAGACTCCAAATCTCCCATTATAATATTAGAGATTAGAGATAATATTTTTGTTTAGTGATTAGAGATTAGACATATCAAGTTAAAACTATTAGCAGGACAAGAAACATGCGTTCTCCATGTTAATTACGCGGTTAATGAAAATATTGTAGCTGGTGTTACAAAATGAAGAAGCACATGTAATGCACGTAAGGTGTAGTCGGTAAAATGGTACTTGTATCTATCACCTCAATTGACATGATTGTCTTCTTGTTTCCTTTCCTACTTGAAAACCCTAGTAAGGGTTTCACAATCTTCTTCAAATTTCAATTCCGTTCAATCCAAGAATCCATACTAATACTGATATCAATATACCTAGAGACAAACCCTAATTAGGGTTTTTTCTTTTTGTCGATTGATTTGATTTTGAGTTAGTTGGGCCCCAACCCCCTAACCATGGAAGACGACGGCGGACTCAACTTCGACTTCGAGGGTGGCCTCGACAACACCGCCGCCGTCGCCGCCGCAGCAGCCCCAACAAACCCTAATCCCTCCTCATCCATTCACAACCCCTCCTCCGATCCCTCTTATAACCCTAACAACAACAGCATCACCATTAATGCCCAACAGACGGATCAAATGGGTGGTGGTGGTGGTGGTGGTGGGAACAACCCAGGAGGAGGTGGAGGAGGGGGTCGCCGGAGCTTTCGGCAGACGGTGTGCCGCCATTGGCTTCGAAGCCTTTGTATGAAAGGAGACGCCTGCGGGTTTCTCCATCAGTACGATAAGGCCCGGATGCCCATTTGCCGGTTCTTTCGTCTTTACGGGGAGTGCCGTGAACAGGATTGTGTTTATAAGCACACCAATGAAGACATCAAGGAATGCAACATGTATGTGCTAATGTGCTTTCGTTGTTATTTGTGTGTTATTCATGTCCTTAGGCATTTTGATGCGCTTCTTTATGACATGACATCCACATAGTACTTTAGTTGTGGTGGAAGTTAATTTCTAGAATGAAAAATGCTGCTATGCCATGTTAGTTAATTCCTATCCAGACTTTGATGAAGATAGGTTACTTACCTTATATTAGAGAATGTCTTTTTTATGACAAGAGTCAAGAAGATTGGAGTTTCCTTCTTGTCATGGGTACAAAATAGCAAATCGGTAGTGATGTTTGAAGAGGCCCACAAGTTTAGAGCAGGCACTTTTTTTTTTAATCGACTCAGTGGCAAGGGACAAACAAAGCAGATTCCAGATAAGGAAATGACAACAAAAGATGTTCTAGGTGGAACTTTAGAAGCGATGAGTTCCATTATAATAGAACAATGACTGGTAGGAGACATACAGAGCTTAATAATTAGAGAAAAAAGGGAAGAAGTTGGCATCCTAGATCTACTGGATATTGTCCCTAGTTTCTTTAAGCTCACCATATCCTAGTTGACTTAAAAGAGGATCATAAGAATAAAGGAATAAGAATGTGGTGGAAGCACTTTGATTGGTTGAAAAGTTAGGAGATAGACGTAGGATTCCTTGGGAGAAACTTTTTACAATTACATATTCGTTTGAAAAATGGCAGCACAAGGAAACTGCAACACATTTCTCAATAATTATATTTTATGATATCCTTAAAATTTAAATTTTAGAGTAAAATTTAAATTTCCTGTTGTTTGTCATCATGTATATGGCGACGACTGTGACACAAAATAATGATCTGTTGGAACTCTCTCTCTAGTCTACTTGTTTAGTCTTTAGCGAAAATTGTTTACTTATTTGCACATTGACTGGAATTTTCTTTAGTTATTGTTTGCTAGCAGCGTAGTGTTTGAGCAGTCTTGCAACATGATAAATTTCATATGTTGTGTAGTCTGTAACATTGAAAGAAAAGGTTATATAATCTGGTGGCATTTAACTTCAAGCACATCCTCATTTATTTTGTTGTACATACTGAATTTATTTTCTGATGTTTCTCCTATTGTAGGTACAAGTTGGGCTTCTGCCCAAATGGGGCAGATTGTCGGTATAGACATGTAAAGCTGCCAGGACCTCCTCCCCCTGTAGAAGAAGTTTTCCAAAAAATCCAACATTTGAGTTCATTCAATTACAGCTCTGGAAACAGATTCTTTCAGCATAGGAACAGTGGATATAATAATCAACAATCGGAGAGGCCTCAGTTTCCCCAAGGTCCTGCTTTTGTAAATCATTCTGCAGCTGTGAAACCTCCAACTACTGTTGAACCCCAAAATATGCAGCAGCAGCAGCAGCAGCCATCACAAGCTCAGCAGTCTCAATCTCAGCAACTTACCGAGAATCAGGCACAAAATGTTCCAAGTGGTCTGTCAAACCAAGCAAATAGAACTGCATCACCACTTCCTCAAGGGCAATCTAGGTGTGTCTGAAGTTTCTAGATTTCTCAGGTTATGTAAAAACACTTATTGTAGTTTTTTTTATGGTGAAATAATTTATGAGGGCCCAGCCTGAATTGTATTTAGCTTCTTCGAAGCATATATAGTGACTGATCTGACAATAATAATTTATTTGGCAAAATTGTGATATTAAATTTTTAATAATCCAGTGAAGAACTATTTTTATCTATAGATTTCCAACTGTTTTCATCATTACTGTCTGTAAGAATGCATTTATTAATGCATAACTATTTGCTTATAGTTAATAACATGAATGGTAGTAGATTCGAATCTGTCACTGTATGAGTCAGATGAAATATGTTGATCTATATAGTACATTTGAATGGTGTGGCTGAAAATAGGGAATGAATATAATTACAGATTTGCATATTATTTTAGTTTTCAATCTGTTCTAATGGCTCTCATATTAGGTATAACTGAGGATCTGTAATTCCCATGTTCCATCCAATTAGGAGTCCAATATTCCCCGAGTCTTGGGACATGAAGCTAAATCTAACATTAATTAGTTTGTTGGAAATGCATTCTTTTTGGCTCTTGGCTTTTTTCTGTACCTCTGGAATTCTCTCTTCCCTTGCTTTGAATATTTTTCTGCAATTTAATAGAACGTGGAGGGGAATTTCTGATTATGACAAGCCCCTCTTTTCTCCATTATTTTCTTAAGACACTGGTTGATTTTATGTTGATACAAAAACAACAAGGCCCTGATCTAATTTTTCAGAAAACAACAAACCCTTTATCCAATCTTCACAAAGAAAAAAAAAGCCTTTATTCCAAACCATCGTAGTACCTATTCCTTCATTCAACTTTGTTAAGGGCTATCTCCCGTCAGATTAATACATATTATATACATATATCTGCCTCTCAACCCAAATACCATTCAGATCTACCTACAGTTCTTTGCTCCCTTCTAGAATATTATCACTCTTCCTAGCTGGCATTGTTCTAGGTCTCTGTTGTACATGACCAAACCGTCTCAATTAACTCTCTCATTTTATCATCAGTTGAAGCTATCCTCTTTCCTTGGTGTATACTCATCCATTTCAATATCTTCATTTTACTTCCACATGTCAATAAAATTGTCATATTTTTCTTGGAATCTTTTCATTCGTAGTTGACCTCATTTCAAGAAGAAAAGCATAAGATACAATAATGATAATGATAACGTCCCTGAGTCTACAATTCTATTAATGGAAATTGGAAATTCTACAAGACAGATCCTTAAAACATTAAAGGTGGATAAGAGAAAGCTAGAGGACTATTTCAGTTTTTTTTGAGTTAGCAGTGGCATAATATTAAACATATATTAGACCTGATGTCAGTTTGCTGTACCTTCTTGCAGTAACTTCTTTAGTTTATGGTTTAGATGGCATGTCCCATGATGGCCTTATGATCACCCTATATTTATTTGGTAATGTTTAATTGTTATTGATTGATCCATCAGCTTAATTTATAAAAGCATCATCCCATCTGCATCCAACTTATCATTCTACAGCATGGTGCATGTTTTATCCGTTTTGCTGCTTCTTTTGGATGGATTTGAAAGGATGCAATCGGTGTTTCTCTAATGATTTTTCATCTTAACACATTGAAAAACTAGGTATTTTATTGTTAAAAGTTGCAACCGAGAAAATCTGGAAATTTCTGTTCAGCAAGGTGTTTGGGCAACTCAAAGGCTTAATGAAGCTAAACTTAATGAAGCTTTTGAATCCACAGAGAATGTTATTTTAATATTCTCAGTCAACAGAACTCGCCATTTCCAGGTAGGTATGTTTTTGTTAGTTTGTTCTGCTAAACTCACGGAGTTCGTATAATGGTTCACAATGAGTGATGCTGTGAAGTTAAAAAACTCCGCCTGATTAAACGTCTTTAGCAAATCTCGTGGCAGTAATAATTTATGCCATAAACATGAAATGATGAAATGCTTTCATTTTGATTTAAAAGGGATGCGCAAAGATGACTTCTAAAATTGGTGGGTTTATTGGTGGAGGGAATTGGAAGTACGCTCATGGAACTGCTCATTATGGTCGAAACTTTTCGGTCAAATGGTTAAAGGTATGCCTGCTATTTTGTCTGCTGAACCCTGGTTTCGAATTTGTGTATGTCAATTGCTTTGTTCACTGGTTCTCTATTATTGGAAGGAATAACCAATTGGAACATTTTTTCAGTGGGTTCCATGTATGATAAATTATTAGGCATATGTAGGATGAAGTCAAGTGGTGCATGTTGTTTGTTGATGTATTCGTGAATTATTTTCCATAAACAATGTATTCAAATAGAAAGGTGTATGCTCACTTTAAAATCTGCAAGCTCCAGGGTGAAGTATGTGAATCAATCTTGACTTTGAGAAGATACATTGCTATAGTTCGCTTTCATGGCAAAGAAATACTTAGATGATCATTGTTTGCTACTAGAGATAAGTTATTCAAAAGGATGAGTGCTTCAAGATTATAATTTGAATATGCAATTATACAATACCTAAGGTGATGATTTCTTTCTACTTAAAGATCAGTCATTCAGTATGATGCGAGATTCAGAAGGATGTTCGAAAAATATAGAAGGATGTTGTCCATGATAGGATGAGCACAGGAGAAGTGCTTCAAGAGTATTATTAGAATGTGCAATTGTTAAATACCTTTAAATTGGGAAAGAAAAGTTTATTTAAACAGTTGTATGACTAACCATACTTTATGGGTAAGAATTCTTTACCGGTACATATTTTGAAAACAAGTATAGCTTAATTGAACTGTAACGGCTGATTCACAAATTTTAAAAGATATGTTAATAATTGTGTACACCCTTAAGAGTTAGAACTAATTGGGTATAAAATATTAGAGAAGAGATGAACCGCAACAAACTTGGATATAGGCATCATAAAAGATGTGGTAATTGTCAATGTGAGGGAGTAGTTAGTAATGAATTTTGAAAGAGCTAAATGGGGACAAATTCAGGCTGCCTTTCTTAAAGATTTGGGATGGTGAGTGGTGGCTGTGTAGTACTTTTTACTAATTGGCCGTTGTATTATCATATAAATTGAATTATATTTATAGGCAGGTAATAATCATTGGATCCAACGTAGTTTCTAACGTGGTTCCAAAAAACAATAAAAAAACTCTTCTAAACGGATTTTGAGTTTACTGATCCATGTATGGATTAAGCGGTGGTTAAAAATCGGATCCCTCCATTTTTGTGAAAAAGGGATTAAAAGGGGTTGAACAAGCATTAAACTGGTTCAAGGTGTAAAAGGGTTTTCTTAAACTGCTTTTGGGCTTGGGTTTTGATTTTTTCTCTTCAAATAATTAAGCCAACCTGTTTCCCATATAATGAACCCAACCCATTATTTTTTTTTGCATGTTTCCTTAGTTTTACAATCAACTTATGAACTATCAATTTTATTATTATTTGTGCATATGATATATCATATGAGGGAAACTTTAATTTTTGGCATTTTCCATATTTCCCTCTTTTTTCTTTTTTTATGGATTTAAAATATTCTATCCTTCATTTTCCCTACTTCTAAACTATTTTGTATGAAAAAGAACCGTTTTTTCATTTAAACCCCGTTTAAACAGAAAAAAAAACAGCGTTGCTTGGCCGTTTTTCCCTTTTCTGTTTTTTGTAATCTTTGTTTCTAATATATTTTAGAAAAAAAAGTCAAGACTAATCCATGTTTGGGTTTAGTGATAACTAATAAGCCAATAGCCAATATGGACAACAGTAGGGCATTTATC
Source organism: Hemerocallis citrina (assembly GCA_017893485.1). Lineage (NCBI taxonomy): Eukaryota > Viridiplantae > Streptophyta > Magnoliopsida > Asparagales > Asphodelaceae > Hemerocallis > Hemerocallis citrina. Next base: position 509,878 of record CM030363.1, read on the forward strand.
CCAATTTTGGGTCGGGTTTCCTGATTTTTCTTCAACTCTGTTTCTTAATCATTGCTTGTGTTCGTATGCCACTAGTCCTATGCTCCAACCAACCCTCTCAACTTATGAATATTTTTCTCATACTGTAAATCATCTCAAACATTTTTCTCAATTGACATTATCTATAACTATGGTTTCATATTGCACATTCCTTATCCTATATTTCAACATATTGTTACATATGTTTCAACATATAATAAATTGATTCCATTGAAATTCTACCCTGACATCTTAGCCGGTGAAGCTGGTCCATTCTTTTATTGGTCTATTGCTATTGCTAGTCGTAGGCTCTGAATGATTCTCTGCACTCTGTTCCTTATTTCTCCTGTCCTAGTTAAACACTTGTTAAGTATATCTATCATTTGAAAAACTATCTCAAAAAATTATTTCAATTTTCATCCCTCGTCCAACTGAATATTTGATAGGAATGAAAATATACTTGATGGCCCTGCAATTGAAGCTGGTCCATGCGTTTGTATTCACTTCTCACACAAATGGCATTATCCTATGCAAGATTTATATCCTGAGTTGGAACTTCATTAAGTCTAAAATTTGGGAACTATCTATTGTGTATTTGGATATCTCTACTATTTTAATGGGAGAGTTGGGGTCGTAAACAAACAAACCCTAATTTTGTAACTGAGCAAACCCGTACAATATACGTTCAAATTAAATTCAATTAGTAGTAACATTTATGGACAAACAAATCCGTGTATTGCCCGTGCATATCTAATCTAATATGAAGGAAGTATTAGATTTAAGGCTAGACTACATTGAAACTTTTACTATTATTAATAAAAATATATTTATTAAGACGTGCATCGCACGTGGAAATTACTAGTAATTAAGATGATATTGCATGATCTTAATAATTTGAACATATTTATAAACTTGTGAAATAGCAATTTGGTGACATTAATGGCATAAAGTATCGTGCATTATTGGATTGGTTGGAGGGTTAGAAATGCAGAAGTTGGAAATCTGGAATTTGAAGGTTATCTTTATCTGCATTATCTATAACTAGATATGTGTGCGTGCATTGCATGTGGTTTCTATTTCTCCGATTCCAGTACCAATGAAAAGTTGATAATTATTATATGAAGTGTAGGCTGCTTTGTTTATTAATTGTAGACTTATAGTGGGAGTGGATGTGTTTGGAAATTTTAAAAGAGGGAGAGGGCATTTTGGGCATCCCAAAATGTCCAACCACACACTGATTTATATAGTAGTATAGATAAGTGGGCAAACATTTTCGTGCTTTGTGATTGTGCTCTTTATTCCCATTTTTGAATGTTTCATGTCTTGTCCTAATTTATGTAATTCTTATAGTGATGAATGTAGTGCTTCTTACCCTTTGTATTCCATATTTCCATGTATTCCTTGGCTGCATATAAATTGTATATATTCTTCCTAGGATTGTAGTTAATTTCATGCAGTTATTGATTTGCACTGCTAATTCTGAAATGTAGATACTCATTATACGACTTTGCGTTGCAGCTATGTGAGCTATCGTTCAATAAAACACATCATCTGAGGAACCCATATAATGACAACCTACCAGTGAAGGTATGATATCTTGAACCTGATATGGGCGAGGTTAATTTTATCACAGCTTTCAATTCCCTGGATTCTATTTATAACATGGTAAAAATTACATTAGCCATGCTTGTATATGATGTATTTGTGTCATATTCAATAGGTTATCTTCATTTTTAACGATCATGTTCAGATTTACAAGTCATACTAGTAGATAATTACTGTCTTCCTTGAATATCACTGCTGATCATCTGTTTCAATTGCGCAACATACTCGTATATTAGATTTGCCCAACCTTTGCATGAGTCTTCTGAAGTGCCAATTGTTAGGGAAAATAAAGTCAGTAAGAAGTTTTAAATGATTTCTTTCTTTTAGTCCTCTCTATTACAAGGTGATTCATGAGTTGAACATTTATTTGGAAAGATAAAATGTCAAGACTTAATTTTTTATTATTATATCTGCATACTTCTTTGAAGGTTGGAATCAAGGTTCTAAATCTCACTACGGGAAACAGTATGAGGTTGCCAAAATCTGTATTGGACGGTGTATTTGCCTTTTGGTATTGACTATTTTTAGTGAAACTTATGATAATCTATACATGAAGTTAGATACAAGAGATGGGAAGAAAGATATATACAAACTAGCTAGGATAGGAGAAATGAAATGTAGGGACTTTGGTAATGTGATATTTATTATGAGGATCAAAGAGGTTTAGCAAAGCGTTGATATTTATGAGAGATGGAGGAATTATATTTATTAGTTGTCTAATCAATGTCATACCGAAGATCCTAAGAAAGATTCAAATAAAATAGTGCATAATATGAACTATGGATATTGTTGGAAAATTAGGCTTAGTTAAGTAAAAGATTCTTTGATGAAGTGAAATGTGGAAGGACGGTTAATCCGATGGTATTCTTATTGAAGTTTGGAGTTACGTAGGAGATTAGGTCCTGAGATTGATTACCAGGCTTGGAAAATGCCTGAGGAGTGGAGGAAATGCATTTTGGTACCTATTGTTAGAATAAGAAGATATTCAAAGTTGTACGAACTATGGGATATAAACTTATTAGCCATTTGACGAGTCTTTGGAAGATTGTAATCAAGAAAAGATTAAGAAAAGAAACGATAGTGTTGGAAAATTAAATCATTTATACCAGTTAGGTCGACTATGGAAGCTATATATAGACTAAGACGATTGGAAAATTATAGGGTGATGAAAAGAGATATTCATTTGGCTCTATTGATTTGCAAAAAAAAGCTTAGAATAGTGTTCTTAGGGAGATTTTGTGGTCGGGTTTAAAAAAGATCAAGTACCTTGTTAAAAAGATCAAGTACCCAGATCTTGACTTTTGGATAGCTTGGAGGATGTTGAGCTTGAACTTATCAAATTCGGCCCTAGTGACTAGGACATTTTTTCCTTTGTTCCGCACGATAAGCTTTTGACTTTCATGAGTCGGGCTTCTTCTTGTGGTGCGCCTCCTATGAGAGGAGGATTGCCTTGATCTCTGTCTAGGAAAATAGGTTCTCTGGTTTACTTGATGTCCCGAGCGGGAGGCCTCAGTTCGGGTGTGCCTCTCGTCCAATTGGATTCGCAGATCTGTTCCTTGTTGCCTGACACTGATGATCTGGCGGAGATCTCTAGACCTCCGGGGGCCTCACGAGGCCATTGAATCAGTTGAAACATTATGGACTGAGACGTGATCGTACTGAAGATGTTGTTCATGACGGTTTTTTCGGGAGCCGCCGGTGCCTTTTTGTTGGAAGGAGCTTGACTAGGCTGACGGGGCGACTCTTGAGGATGAATCGGATCTTCTACATGAGGAGCTGGTTGATGAAGAGAGTTGGTGCGACGGCTTGAGCCCTCTACCTCTTAGTCTTGGTGGCATGGCGGCAAATCTGACTGGTGTAGTTTTCCACAGACGACGCCAATCTGATGCTGCTTATTTTGGTGTGGGTGCAAACAGATAGTGAGTTCGTATTTAATGGAAACTACTAAAAGTCTGACATTTGATCTTTGCTGTGAAATGCGGTTAGAGCTCCTGAGATTGAATCTGGATCGTTGATTGACCACCGTGATATGAATCCGACGGTTGCTAACGCGGCCGATGGATCTGCAAAAGACCTGAAACACCGGGGGTTGGCCCCGGCGACAGACCCTCCGACGCTCAAGTCAGAACCAGAAAGAGAAAAAGAGTTTGAGAGAGAAACTGGCGATTTGTTGATTACCTTCTTACTGTGGAGGGGGAGGATATTTATAGGCCTGAGGAACATATCAAGAGATCGATTTAGATCCATTGGATCGATATGAATTCCTTATCTCCTTTATGTTTCTCCCTCTCAAGAGATAAGTTTTCTTGTTAGGGGATAAGAGATTTGACTCCTAGCCTTCATGGGCTGGGTGTCTCTCATAGTGGGACTAGTCTGTCACTTTTTATGGGCTTGGAAAAAGCCCATGTCTTGTAGAGGAGTCTGGAGAAGGCCCAGACCTGTTAAAGAGGCCCGTTATGATTAATCTGCCTGTAGAAGCTTTGCGATCTGTGCTGGAATCGTATGACCCTGATTTGCTGCGATTTTTACCATCATCACTTAGGAATAATTAATCCTAATGTTTAATTGTACTCCTAATTAACCTTGTTGGGTTGGGCTTTAAGTAAAAAAACTTAATGTTAGGCTAACTAGTGTATGTTTCAAAATAGAAATAACAATATATTTTTTATTTTAATTAACATATAATTTTTATTAATCCAAACATGGTTGTACAAAATATTTGATACTTTAGGGATATTACATCACTCCCTCCTTGTAGTTCTGTCGCCAGAACTATTCGTATCTGGAGAAGGCCTAGACCTGTTAAAGAGGCCCGTTATGATTAATCTGCCTGTAGAAGCTTTGCGATCTGTGCTGGAATCGTATGACCATGATTTGCTGCGATTTTTACCATCATCACTTAGGAATAATTCATCCTAATGTTTAATTGTACTCCTAATTAACCTTGTTGGGTTGGGCTTTAAGTAAAAATACTTAATGTTAGGCTAACTAGTGTATGTTTCAAAATAAAAATAACAATATATTTTTTATTTTAATTAACATATAATTTTTATTAATCCAAACATGGCTGTACAAAATATTTGATACTTACTTTAGGGATATTACATCACTCCCTCCTTGTAGTTCTGTCGCCAGAACTATTCGTAGTAAGGAGGGTAGTAGAGAAGGAAATAAGGAAAGCAGAAGTCATTCAAACAACTTGGGATATGCATTCTTCATCGGCTCTCCAGTTCCCATGTGGCTTCTTCAACAAACTTATTCTTCCAGAGCACCTTAACCATTGGAATTACTTTATTTTTCAACACCTTCTCCTGATCAGTTATTCTCGGCTGCTCGTAAGTAAGATCCACTCGTAGTTTTTCTGGAATCTGCATTTGTTGGTGACTCAGGTCAGGCACGTACTTTCTCAACGTCGAGACATGAAATACATTGTGTACTTGGGCCAGTTCTGCTGGCATGTCTAATTTGGATGCCATCTTCCCAATTTTCTGTAGGATTTTGTTTGGTCCAATGTACCTCGGAGCCAACTAACCACTTCTCCCAATCTGATTACATCCTTGGTTGGTGAAACTTTCAGGAATACCGAGTCTCCTTTAGATTCCAGTTCTCTTTGTCGGGTGTTAGCATAACTTTTCTTCCGGCTTTGTGCTATTTCCAATCATTTCCTGATTAGTTCAATCTTCTCAGAAGTCTGCTACACGATTTCTGGTTCAAACATATGCCTTTATCTTACTTCATACCATCATACAGGTGTTCAACACTTTCTTCCATATAATGCTTCATACAGGGCCATACAAATACTAGTCTAATAGCTGTTGTTGTAGGTGAATTCTTCCAAGGCTAAATACCTTTTTCAGTTCCCTGTGAAGTCTACAACACAAGCTTTCAGCATGTCTTCCAGGACTCGATTCACTCTTTTCGTTTGTCCATCTGTTTGTTGGTGAAAAGCTGTGCTGAAATCCGTTTTCGTTCCTAAGGCTGTCTGTAAGCTTTGCCAGAACCACGAAGTAAATCTTGCATCCCTGTCCGAAACTATTGATACGGGCACATCATGCAACTTCACTATTTCCTCATTGTATACTTTTGCTAATTTCTCCTTCGACCAAGTAATCTTCATAGGTAGGAAGTGAGCTGATGTTGTCAATCGGTCGACTGCAACCCAGATCAAAGTCTACAACACAAGCTCTTAGCATGTCTTCCAGGACTCGATTCTCTCTTTTCGTTTGTCCATCTGTTTGTTGGTGAAAGGCTGTGCTGAAATCTGTTTTCGTCCCTAAGGTTGTTTGTAAGCTTTGCCAGAACCACGAAGTAAATCTTGCATCCTTGTCCGAAACTATTGATACGGGCACACCATGCAACTTCACTATTTCCTCAATGTATACTTTTACCAATTTCTCCTTTGACCAAGTAATCTTCATAGGTAGGAAGTGAGCTGATTTTGTCAATCGGTCGACTACAACCCAGATCAAATCATGCCCTTTAGGACTCCTGGGTAACACTGTGATGAAGTCCATACTGATATTTTCCCACTTCCATTCTGGAATGGGCAACGGTTGTAACAACCATCCTGGCTTCTGGTTTTTTGTTTTTATTTTCTGACATGTGAGATATCTAGCCACAAACTCAGCTATGTCCCGCTTCATTCCTGCCCACAAATAGCATTGCTTCACGTCTGGATACATTTTGGTACGTTCTGGGTGAACCACAAGTAATGTAGTGTGTGCTTCTTTCATGATTTCTTCCCTAAGATCATCCACCTTCGGTACGCACAATCTTTCTTCAAACTACAATAGACCTTCTCTTTTATGGAACTCCGGATGTTTTCCTGCATTCACTTGTTCCTTACGTCCCAGAATCTCTCCATCTGTGTCCTGACTTTTCTTAATCCGCTCCTTCAGACTTGGTTATAGTTCATGTCGTGCTAAGATCGCACCCAAGCCTTGTGTAACTACCGCAATACTAGCTCGTTTTATTTCATCATCCAATTCCTTGTTGCAATCAATGTAGCAAAACTCCTCTTTCTACTAAGTGCATCTGCCAACACATTGGGTTTTTCTGGATGATACTTAATTTCAGATCTAATGTCTTCTAATACTTCCGTCCATCACCTTTGTCGTAGATTCAAATCCTTTTGATGATATATATACTTCAGGCTCTTATGATCGGTATATATCTCCACCTTCGCTCCATAGACATAATGTCGCCATACTTTTAAGGCGAAAATTATTGCAGCAAGATCCAAATTATGTGTGGAGGTAATTCTTCTCATGTGGTCGGAGTTGCCTTGAACCATAGGCTATAACTCTTCCGACCTGCTTCAGAACGCACCCCAAACCTCGGTGGGAAGCATCATTGTATATCACGTACCTCTTATTTGCTTGAGGTAAGACCAATATCAGTGCTGAAATCAACTGGCTCTTCAATTCTTGAAAACTCTTCTTGCATGCTTCAGTCCATTCAAATCTTTTATTCTTCTTGGTTACCCCGTAAGTGGCACTACTATCTTGTCATAGTCCTGAATGAACCTCCTGTAGTACCTTGTTAGACCCTAAAAGCTCCCGACTTCCTTTACTGTCTTTGGTTGAGGCCAATCCTTCACTGCCTCAACTTTCTGCGGATCAGTGACCACTCCCTTCTTAGAAAGGACGTGACCAAGGAATGCGACTTCGGTCTTCCAGAACTCGCACTTGGATAATTTTTCGTACAATTCATGCTTCTGTAGCTTGTTTAACACTCCAGTCAGGTGTCTGGCATGATCTTCCTCCGTTCTTGAGTTTTCCAAAATGTCATCCATAAAGACCTCAACAAATGAATCAATGTAATGGCCGTAGAATCCAGTTCATCATATCCATGAAAATATATGGAGTATTTGTCACTCCAAAGTGCATTACCAAAAACTCATTGTGACCATGTCGAGTTCTAAAAGTTGTTTTAGGTATAGTATCTTCTTTTGCACGGACGTGATGGTAGCTTGATCGCAAATCAATCTATAAGAAGATAGCTGCGCCCTGAAGTTGATCGAACAAGTCATCGATCCTGGGAAGTGGATATTTGTTCTGAATTGTGACCTTACTCATTTCTCGATAGTCGATACACATCCTCATCGACCCATCCTTTTTCTTGTCAAGTAATACTGGTGCTCCCCAAGGCGAAGCACTAGGCATGATAAATTCTTTCTGCAACAACTCTTCAATTTGTTGTTTGACTTCTTTCTGTTCTACTGGTGCCATTCGATACGGCCTCTTTGATATTGGTGCACTGCGTGACTGAACCGTGATACTGGATTTCACATCTCAATGCGGAGGTAATCTAGGTACTCCTCCAAAAATACGAGCGGAAAGTCTCGTACAATGAGTATCTTCTTAACCTCCTCCAACACCTTTGTTCCAGTCACAGCCGTTAAGATCTCTCCACACTTCTTCCCTTAAAACACGATCTCCGGTTTCTCGGGTATTACTATGGCCACCTTCTTACCCTTGCAATCTATGGTCGCCTTGTGTTTTGTCATCTAGATCATCCCGATTATAATATCTGCCCCCACAAAACCCAATTCTAACAGATCTATGTTAAGAGTTTCACCACCTATTTGCAGTTTACTGCCTTTATTGCATTCACTAGCAGTTAGAGTAGCTCAGCTCCTGATGGTGTAGCCACTTCTAAAGCCAAATCAGGAATTGCCTCATGTGTATATTTCAATTTCTTAGCAAATATCTTAGATACAAAATTATGGGAAGATCCATGTCAAACAAAACACTGGCTTTAATTTTATTAACGTTCAAACATCCTGTTACAAAAGATTACGTACGTTAATAACCGTCTTCCATTATATCAACATAACAAAATATCTTTCAATTTTCCATACCAGTGATGACCTCTTCCTCCTCAGCATCTTCTTTAGTCAAAGCAAAAATACGACTCTGACGGAAGGACTTCTTTCCTTTATCATTGTTCTTTTGATTTGGTCCAGTGTTACTCTTCTGTAGTTGTGGGTAGTTTGACTTGTTGTGCCCGGTCTTTCCACAATTGAAACAAGCGCTTTCACCAACCTGAACCTTATTCCTTGGTCACTGGTGCTTATAGTGTCCTAGCTCACCACTGGCTTGAAAGCTTCTGCACTGGTATTTGGCTTCTTAAACCTTTGGTTCGTGTTCTCCTTCTTAAAGTTGATAGCAGAAACGTGCCGCTTCCCCTTGTTCCATGTCCTCTCTGGTGGCTGCTGGCTTTGTTGTTGCTGTAGTTGTTGTTGGTACCTATTCTTTGTCATTTAGGGAAGAAGCCAGTCGTGTTTATCGTATCGAATGTATTGGACAATCCGTTGCAAAAAAAAGTATCATATGATTCGTTGTCTTTGTGTATCTTATCGAATTTATTGGACAATTCATTACAAAAAAAGTATCATATGATTCGTTGTCTGTGTATCGTATCGGATTTATTGTGTGATATTTATGCAAAGCCCCTGGCCGCATATTGTCTGCTATTGCCATAACCAGATTTAAAAATATCCCGCTTCTTTGTTAACATTCTTATTTTACTTTATTTTTGTTTTGAAGCCAACACTGTTAAACTAACTGAGATCTGTCCACTGATTTGCAATTGAAAGGTCCCGCTGTGTGGGTAGTTCTTGACTTATTTCTTACTCAGCATTTTTGACGGTTTCCACAGGAGTTCCTTGGCTATGTCAAGTCATTTGTCAAATTTAACAATTGGTATTTTCCCCTTAAATAATACCAATTTAAGGTTATTGTTTACTTATTGTCTTTCAGTGCTCCTGTCTGGTTGAATTTTGTCTCACAGGTCACCCACTGCTAACCACACCACAGTGCTGCCACACTTTTGCTCACATGTGCACAGAACTCTACACTTAACACGATTATTAAAGGGTTTGTCCTCACATCTTTGTAAGCACATTTCAAAACATTTATGAGAATAACTAACATATTCATAACTGTCCAACTCATGCATGCACTTGTATAAAGTTAGTGGAGAAGAACTTTGAAAACTCATAGCGATCTTATAATCAAGTGATTGTAAAGTGAAATCAGGGTGATTTCACAGTTTTTTTATTTTAATGATGATTCTAGAGTCTCATATCACGTGTTTGATTGCCAACTCATGTTTTATACGGTTGATATTAATACGCTTTTATGAATATGTCTAATATCATATTACCATCAAATATTAACTTACTACATTATTATTATTATTATTACTTATTTTTAAAATGGGATAAATATTTACACACTTAGTAATTTAGTTATTAAGATTATGAGGTATTGATATTAATTATATACTGTGCTCTTTTTTACATAATTATTAATATTATCTTTATGCTAAGATTTTTGTAAATTTATTTGAATATATGATAGCTACATTGTTCTCATTAAAGAAGGTAATCTAGTTTTTCAAAATAAAGATTTGTAGAGTACTATACTCAAGAATCTATAGTTACATATTCTTTGAAAACACAGTGATTTGAATATCACACTGTTTTTGAAATTCCTTCCCACTAACACCTCCAAAAAGTTTTTTCTTGGATTATCCTCAGATTGCAGATAAGTGCCGATTGTACTGGATTTGGATATGTGTTTTGAACTAAGTATATATATTTGCAGATAAGTCGGGATTGCCAAGAGTTGGAACCTTTCATCGGTGAGCAATTGGCTTCTTTGCTTTATCTTGAGCCAGATAGTCAACTCATGGTAAGTTTCTGTTTAGTTCATTCCCGGTTTGTTGTTTGTTTGTTTGTTTGTTTGTTTGTTGGTTTGTTTGTGAGTAATATGGTTCGTGCTTTATTAATTTTTGTCTGAAATTAATTTTTCACATGCTGTATTTTATCCTTTACGGCATGCTTTCATCTTCATTGACAATTCACGGTATGTGGAATCTTATGTAATTTCATGGAGAGAAGCTTTAATATCTTTAGGATTTAGAAGTAGTAAGTTCAAGAAATATATGAATGTAACCTAGGAAGCACATGTATTTCCAAATGGCCGGCGTACATGTGTCGGGTGCGTGTCGGGTGCCAATGAAAAGAATACCCAATATTTTAATACATTTTTGCAACTTTTGAAGACAATGATATTTAGATAAATGTTTGGGGTCCTAGTGCAAGTTATTCTCAAACACAAAACAAGTATACCTAAAGTTTTTAGTTAGATTATCATTTTCTTTCTCCAAAAATGCTCATAATTATAATTTAACCTATGAATGTAACCTAGGAAGCACATGTATTTCCAAATGGCCGGCGTACATGTGTCGGGTGCATGTCGGGTGCCAATGAAAAGAGTACCCAATATTTTAATACATTTTTGCAACTTTTGAAGACAATGATATTTAGATAAATGTTTGGGGTCCTAGTGCAAGTTATTCTCAAACACAAAACAAGTATACCTAATGTTTTTAGTTAGATTATCATTTTCTTTCTCCAAAAATGCTCATAATTATAATTTATTCTTATAGTTGGATGAAATTGTTCAAATATTTGTATTTTTAACAAGATAAATATTGTTTATTTATAGGTAGAATATAAATTATATTGTATTTAACGTACCCAATAACGCACTCGTATTCTATGATTTTGTAAAATCTCGTAACCTCGTACCTCTGTCGTGTCGTACCAATACCCCATGCCCCATACCCCGTATCTCTGTCGTGTCGTACCTGCACCCTGCACCGTATATATGTGCTTCATAGAATGTAACTTAGAAAAGATTATGAGTATCATTCTCAGTGATGGCTAAAAAATATTTGATATCATTTTTCGATTTATCATTCATCTTTTCGAAGAAATTTATGACATTTTTTAAAGAACTAAATCGATTTAGTCACATAAAGTAAGGATGCCTTTGGCTACTGAAAACCCATTGAAATCCCTTGCATTATGAAAACCTAAATTTCACGAAACCTCCTGCAACCCTCGTTTTGGAGTTGCAAATTCCGTCTAGTACTCTAAAACGTTTTATAGTGAAACCATTAAAGCTTGCATACAATATTAATGTTGTAGTTAAATAATGAGATTTTGCAACTTGGAGACCAATTACATTATAATAGGAGGTTTGATTGAGATTCACGATAAAAAAAAGTTGACCCATTTAATAAACTATCCTAAGTTAACATGTAAAACCCACCAGTATGGAACTTGGTGAAACTCGAGTTGCATAGAGTTTCTGAAAGCAAATACAGAAACTCATTCTATCTAACTTGGCTTTCATGGTTTCACCTTAGGTTTCATGAGCCAAACGGGCTCGTTAACGATACCTGATCTCGGAAGTTGAAGGAAATTTAATGGAAATTGGCAATATAGGAAATTCTTTAACAACATTCAAAATTCAAATTTAGTTGAAATAAAAAGGTTGCTAGATGGGTAAGCAACAACTTGATGTAAGGTATTGTTCAAGAATGCAGCCTTAAAAAGATAATCTGTTAAGGGGACTACAATCTTTGAGATAGTTATGATACATGAAATAATTCATCTAAAACTATTGCCCGACATTGGATCCGGAACCCAACTTGTTTTGTAACGGTAGGGTTCGGTTCCCATTATTTTATTGCTAGTGTTACTAGGTTCAGCGTACGTTACAATTCGTGATATAGGTAGGAGATCATGGTGCATTATCTTGAACGGTGCTGGGTGTAACGGGGAAGAATTAGTTGGAACATTCATTTCAGTTATATGTGTGTTTGTGTGAGTGTGTGCACTCGCGTGATTGTGTGTAAGGAGAGAAAAATAAGTTTAAATATAAAATCATCTGGTATTTTTAAGTATAAGAGTAATAGTCAAATAAACTCCAAAATTATAGTTGAGAAGTTGTTCAGTTAATTGATGAAGATGTTCAATTTGAAGATACAAAAAGAAATGTATATGGATCAATAGTTTAAGAGATATGGATTGCGAATGCACTCTGAATCAGATCTCGCAATTCAGGTTGTGGTTCCGAAGGTGTATCTGATCGCACAATTCCCACAATTCAGATCGTGTTTCAGAACGTGGTGGTGGGGAGGGCTAGAAAAATTCCACTTACGCCAAAATATTTAGGCGAAAACAATGAAATTCATAGTTTCTCAAAATCGGCAGAAAACTGTGAACTATATCCCACAAAGTAGACAAATAATTCAGAATTTGTACGAAGTCATTCGAAAATGGTGGATTAGTCCACAAAATCTGCCAAAATTTATAAAAATCAGCCAAAATGGTGAGATTATAACCTCTGAAGCACGGATACTTCATGGAGGCTGCCGTCCCCGTATCCTGTACGTATCCGATACTTGTGTCCCCGTATCTTGTACATCCCCGTATCCTGCATTTTTTTATTATCTAACTATTTGATACAACTGAAACTTGTCCCACTATTTGATTTGTTTGCTTATGTTATATTGCTTAGGACTTGCTTTGTTTACTTATGTTATTGTTTATACTTATGAACAATTATTGTAACCTTTATGGATTATCTTATTTATGTTTAATGAAAGATATTTACCATTTTCTTATTAACAAGAGATTGTTTAGTTATGTGTAATTATTCATATATATATATATATATATATATATATATATATATATATACAACCGTATCCCTGCCGTATCCTGTATCCTACTTTTTTGAAAATTGTCGTATCCCCCGTACCCGTGTCCCCGTACGCGTATCGTCGTACCCGTATCGGTGCTTCATAGATTATAACCCATAAAACTAGGCCATTATAGTGAAATTTGTATTTTCTTAAAATATGTAGAAAATGGACTATATCCTTACAAAACATAATTAAAATAGTTAAATTAAGAATTTCGTCGAAATTGGCCAAAATGGTGGACTATATAGCCAAAAAATATGGTGAAAACAACAAAACTCGAAATTTCTTTAAATCGGCCAAAACTGGCCAAAATGTTGGGACTTAATAGCCCACAAAATTATGCGAAAATAGCGAAATTCATTGTTGCTACAAACAGTGTTCTAAACGGCGGCCGCCTAGGTGGTGCCTAGGCGCTCAAGTGGAGGAGAACGAATTGCCTTTGCCATAGGCGGTGGTCTGGGCGGTCAGAGGCGATTAGGCGGTCATCTTGTTGAGTAGGCATCCGTGGCGCTGATCAGGCGGACGCCTGATGTCGAACGCCCAGGCGTTTTCTATTTTTTAAATTTGAAAAACTATAAAAAAACACAAAAAAAGAGAACTACTATTAATCTATTATATACTTTGTATGGATCTTTAATAGTAGTGGAATTGTTTTTAATTTTTTTAGTATTATTGGTGATGGATTGCACATATTACACCTATTACATATATTAAAATATCACATATTACACATATTGACATATTGCACATATTACAATTGGACAATTGTTTTTTTTAATTGCACATATTGCACATATTTACACATTAATTGCACGAGAAAGTTTTTTTTATGCATAAACACCTTTTAATTACACGTATTGCATAAGAACATGATGAATATTTGCAATTGCATTACATAATTATACTTACGATTGAAGAATATGGGTTGAAATTAACTAAATCAGCAAAAAAATCAACCGCCTAGGCGCTGCCTAGGCACCCCTTGATCGAACCGCCACCGCATAACGCCGTTTACAACCTTAGCTGCAAACAAGCCTGAAACACCGGGGGTGGCCCCTCCGACAGACCCTCCAACGCCCAAGCCAGAAACTCGAAGATATTATGGGTTTTGAAAGCAGAGTTGTTAGTTATCTGGTTTATGAGGTCTCAAGGTATATATAATCGTTAAAGGGGCCGGTTTCAAGATATTCATCTATCTCTACTTTCCGGTGTTTGGGTAGAGTCGGTTATTTCCCTACATGAAGAGATCCAGTCTGGGCTCTCTTGATGAAGTGAGAGAACTTTCAAACTCTCTTGTGGGTGGAGGGATAGAATCAGTTACCATCCTAGAAATAGCGGGTTTAAACTGGATTTGATGGATCAGAACTTCTTTGTATTAGGGTGGTTGTAACAGTCCCTATTATGGACTGGATTGGATCGGCAGGCCTGAAAACGGCCCAGCTCATCCCATCGGGCTTGTATCTGCTGAAATTACCGTTTTACCCCCGAGCTTTAAGATCCATGCCCGATTTGGACGATCCCGATTTTGTTATATTTTTATCCATATCATTCATAATTTCTCAAAACTCTCAGAAAAAGATGAACTATTTTCCACAAAAGATGTTAAAATTGTCAAAATTCAGTTTTTTTTATAAAATCGGCTAAAATGAGTGGACAATATTAGTCCCCACCAATTATAGCCAAAATACAAAATTCAAAATATTTCAAAATTGGCAAAAATGGTAGATTATGTTGCCCATAAAATTGTGCCATAACTGTGAAATTAATAATTTTCTAAAATTGGCATAAAACAGTGGACCATATCTCACAAAATAGGCTAAAATAGTCAAAATTCAGATATTCTTCGAAATCAATTAAAGATGGTGGTCCACAAAATCTTTAACCAAATAGCGGAAATCGAAAATCGTTAGAATCGGCCAAAACATTCAATTACTGCCCCATGAAGTTCTTTCAAACACAATCTTTAACCAAAATAGCGGAAATCGAAAATCGTTAGAATCGGCCAAAACATTCAATTACTGCCCCATGAAGTTCTTTCAAATTAGTGAAATTCATATTTTTTCAAAATTCAGTAGAAACCGGTGGGACTACATCCCCGCAAAAGAGATAAAGATAGTCAAATTTTATATTTCTTCCAAATCGGCCAAAATTAGTGGACTATATATATCCCATAAATTCTGACCAAAACTATAAAATTCAATATTTCTTAAAATCAACACAAAACGGTGGACTATAGACTTTAAAATTAAGCCAAAACAAAAATTCATAATTTCTCAAAATCGGCTTAAATCAGTATACTATATCCCCAAATAAGGCTAAAATAGTCGAATTATCTACGAAATCAGGCGGAAATGGTGGACTATAGCCCAGAAAATCTGGCCAAAATGGTGAAATGTGAAATTTCTCATAATCAACCATAAAAATGGTCTACAACCCAATATAATTAGTCCAGAATAGTGAATCATATTTTCTCAAAATTCGCCGAAAACGAAGAACTATAATCGATAAATTGTGTAAAGTAGTTAACTTCAGAAGTTCTTTGAAACAAGATGAAAATAGTGGATTTTAGCTCTTAAAATCCGGCCAAAACAACCAAATTCAAAGTTTCTCAAAATCATCCGAAATGATGGATTATAGTCCATAGAGTAAGTGACATTCATAATTTCTCAAAATCAACATAAATCAGTGTATTATTCCCACAGAACCTGCTAAAATAGTTAAATTCATAATTTCTACAAAATCTCGAAATGACTTAACCTACAAAATTTGGCCAATATGGTGAAATTTGAAATTTCTCATAAATCGGCCAAAACAATGGGGTCTTCCACCTATAAAATTAGTCCAAAATAGTGAGAATTTGGAAAACGATGAATTTAGAAATTCTTCAAAATAGGTTGAAAATTGTGAATTATGGCCACAAAATCTGGTTAGACCAGCCAAATTTAAAATTTCTCAAAATCGGCCAAAATGGTGACATTCATAATTTCTTAAGATTGGGCATAATACGGTGGACTATGTCCCACAGAAGATGCTAAAAGTGTCATTCAAAATTTCTTTAAAATTTACTAGACTGCTTTACACTGTAGCTAGAAAATTTGGGCACAACAGGGAATTCAAAATTTCTCAAAATCAAACAACACGGTAGATTATATTGACCATTAAAATTATGCCAAATCAGGGACATTTAAATTTCTTAAAATTGTGAACTTATGTTCCACAATAGAGTCAAATTCAAGATTTAAACGAATCGGCGTAAAACCTTGGACTATAGCGCATAAAATCTTGCCAAAATAGCTAAATTTGAAATCTCCCCATATCGGCCAAAACGATGGACTATATAGCCCATATAGTTGGGGCCAAAATACTTAAATTCATATTTTTGAAAATCAGAATAAAATGATATCCTACAAAAGTTGTTACAGTAGTCAAATTCAGAATTTGTTCAAAATCAGAGAAATTTGGTGGACTACAAAATAGCCTGCCAATTCTAGCCAAAACTGTAAATTTTAAAATTTTCTTAGAATCAGCCAAAATGGTGGACTAACCCATAAAATCAGGTGAAATAGTTAAAGTTATGTCACGCCCCGCTTCCCGGAATACAGGAACACAGGCACGTAACTGAGGCCCAGCGAATGATATAAGTATGCCAACTCATATCATCCATAAGCTGTACCAGTCTTAATCAACAATATAAGAAAAATGAATCACAGCCACGCAGGAAACATGATAATCACATAAACAAGAATGAAAATTCGATAACCAATTCTGGAATGCAAGAACTTACCAAATTACTCGAGAGACTCCTGCTCCAATGTAGAGGAACTGCTCATCAATGCCTCCTAGAAATCTCTTTGGCTCACCTGTGCTTGATTATCTAAAAAGAAGGAAAATTTGTCCTTAGAGCAAGTACGGACAGCAAGTAGTGAAAAGCAGAGAGTAAGGGAACATGTTACATGAAGGAATATGATTCAAGATCGAATTTCAAGGACAATAATGGTACTAGTAACAACTGGTCTTAATCAAGTATATATACATGTCAACTAGTTCTATTATCAAGTTGTTTCTCCTATCTAGTGCACGTACTACTGCATCCCATACTACAGGTTCCATGCACGCACAACAGTGTTCGTTTTAGACTTCGTGGTGGGGTCAACAGAGCGTGTACTCGGCATATCACGACAACAAGATAACAGGATAACAAGTCCACGTCTCCACACGTATTCTCCTCCTTCTATATAACAAGTCCATGTAACAAGAGGGCCCTACCGAGTACATTTTCCGAGACGGTCCACTACTAGGTCAACCCTTAGAAACCCCGGCTTGTTTTAGTATTTTATTAAGTCCTTCAGGTACATGCGAGTGGTTATAATAATGTCAAGTGAATGGTGATAATGCAACAACATGATATATTATACACTAATAAGCAAGAGGTAACAAATCTGAAGCAATAATTCTCCTTATATTATTTTAACTGATTCCTAGTATAAAACTGGGTCGAAACCTCAGCACAAGACAGACAATGCAGTATCACATAAATGTTCATCAAGTGAGTAGTTATCAAATTACTGGATCACATATGTATCAGAATTTATGTAAAACAAGTATTGTAAATTTTTCCAAGTCAACAAGTCAAATGTATTTCTCCAGTAACAAGTCAAGTTAATAGTCAAGTTCCAGTCTCAAGTTCTCATGTAACAGCATGTATTTAATCATGGTATGTTTTCCTCATGTATAATTAATTATTTATATTATATGCATGTCCAGGTTTGGGTTTGACTCAAAGGGTAATAAAGGAGGTCAAGAGCACGTCGGGTTAGCTCGTGTAAACCCTCAATACTCTTAACAAGACGGGACACAAAGCAGGGTTTAACGATATTTAAATTTGGAACTACTTGCAGGAGATCAATAAGCTTGAACTAGAATAAATAAAACAGTTCAAGTGGACTTGCCTGTTAGTTGACGACGATGAAATTGAACACTAGAATAACGGGATCAGTATCCCGGGCAGTAGATTAAGTGCAAGATGTTTGGCAGCCACGCCAAGTCAGCAACAATTCCTTTTAATAGCTCCAAGCCAGAAAAGTTCCAAATAGCAACTCCAATTGCAGCACAACAGCAACAATCCCCAAACTACAAACAGCAACTATTCAATAACAATCCAATCCACTGCCAACACCAACACCAAACGCCAATAGCAACACACCACACCCTCCCCAATCTACAACAGCAATTAGACAAATCCCCAAATACAATCCAACACCAATATAATAAACCCGACACCCACACAACAGCAACAAACTCCTATTCTTCTTCACTTCTTCTTAATCCCCAATCTCACTGCTTCTTCTTTCTTTCTTTTCCCACACAAACAGAGAGAGAGAGAGAGAGAGCGCAGCAGCACCGGCGTATTCTTCTTCTCCTCAAATAACACCCAGAGAGGGAGAGAACGAACGGGAATGGGGAGCGGCTGCGATCGACGAGGGTGAGCGGGGCTGAGGGCGGCGCGCGACTGGAGTGCGAACGGCGAAGCGCGACTGGGTGGAAGCGGCGAGGGTTTGAGGAGTGGCTGACTGTGGAAGGCTCGACGAGAAGGTGTCGCGACTGGAGGTGAGGAGCTCCGACGGGAGGGAGGAGCTTCGACTGGTGCAGAGAATGGCGAGCGACTGAGTCGAAGGTTGAAGACGACGGGGTTAGGGGCCTCTGAGGTGGAGTGCGGCGGCGCTCAGGGGTGAAGCTCGATGGGTTCGGAGGGGGGTCGAGCGCGGTTGAATCCTGCAGTGAAGAAGACGAGCGGTGGGAGCAACGGTGCGAGTGGGAAGCACTCGCGAGGCGGAGACGAGGGGCGGAAGTCGACTGGATGCGACTGCGGAGAAGAAGAGGCTGACGGGGCTTCGACTGGTTCTAGCGCAGGAAAGGGAAGAGCAGCGAGATGGCGGGCGTCGAGAGGGAGACGAGGCGACAGCGGGGACTGGCTCTTGGAGGTGAGAACGGAGGAGACGAGTGGCAGGGCGTCTGGCGAAGTCGACGGGGAAGCGAGAGTGGAGGTGAGCGGGATGCGCTCGGAGAAGAGATGGCGAAGTCGAAGAGCTCGGGTGAGTTGGCAATGGCGGGCGGCGGCGAGCGCAGGAGAAGCCTGCGGAGACGGCGGTGGAGTTCGAGGTGGGTGGCACTCGAGCGGGGGAATGTCGAGGTGTTCGATGGACGAAGAAGGAGGAGAACGGGAGAGTTGGTTTTTGGGTTTTGTTCTGTTTTGGTTTGTTGGTTTTAACAGAGAAGAAGGGAGAGAGTACGGGAGAGAGGAGAGTGGGGTTTAGTTAGTGATTAAGAGATAACCAGGGGTTAGTTAGAGTTTGTGGGGGTGTGGTTACGGGGATTGAGCAGAGTGGGGAATACGGGAAAGAATTCTATAGGGATAGATGTAGGATTAATCTTTACAAGTATATAGGTTCTGGGTTAGTGGGCTTGGGCTTAATAATGGGTTCAAAAATATTAATTAAAACAATTAAGACATTGGGCTGAAATATTTTAGGCTCAAATTGATTTTAATAAAATCAAATACGAATTTGGGCTTAGAATAAACAATTGGAATTCAATAGGAGATTCAAAAGGCTATAAATGCATCGGAAGAAATTTATACGGAATTTGAAATACAAGAATACATAGAAATCCGTAAAATCGGAAACAGGGGTTACAAGTTATAATTTATCAAATTGACTGAAAATGGACTATATATCACATAAAATAGGCTAAAATAAATTAAAATTTTTACAAAGTTGGCCGAAAGCAGTGAACTTCACAAAATCTGACCAAAACAGTGTAATTCGAAATCTATCAAAATGGGTAGAAAATGGACTATATCCCACAACATGCTCAAATAGTTAAAATTCGAATTTCTTTGAAATATGCATAAAACTGGGCTATAGCCCTAAAAAATTGTGTAAAACAAAAAAATCGAAATTTCTCAAAATCTAATTAAATGTTGGAATATAGTCCGCCAAGTTTGGCTGAAATAGTGAAATTCATAATTTCTCAAAATTGATAGAAAACAGTGGGCTAAAATCGGTGGACTGTAAAAGACGTAAAATAGTCAACTTCCTAATTTCTTCAAATTCAGCTAAAATCGGTGGACTATTCATAAACTATGTCAAATAAGCTAAATTCCAACTTTCTCAAATTGTCCAAAATGGTGGATTGTAGTCCCCATAGAATTATTCCAAAGTATTGAATTTCATAATTTTCAAAAATCGTCCAAAAATTGTGAACTATAGGCTAAAATTGTAAAATTCAGAATTTTTTCAAAATTGATCCCAAACGGTGGACCAGGCTTAAAAAATCTGGCCAAAATATCGGAATTTTAAATAAGTCTGAATTGGCCAAAACATTCGATTATAGCCCATGAAATTAGGTAAAAATATTAAAATTCACAATTTCCCAAAACCAGCCGAAACCCGTGGACTATATCTTAATTAAGAGGTTAAGATAGTCAAATTCGAAATTTCGTCCATATCGGCCAAAATCAGTGGACTGTAAAATTCAAATTTCCTCATATTCGGCCAAAACGATGAATTGTGTAACCCTTAAAAATATAACGAAATTGTGAAAGTCATAATTTTGTAAAATAGGCAAAAAACAGTGGACGATATCCCACAAAATAGGTTGAAATAGTCAAATTCTGAATTTCTTCGAAACTTATCGAAAATGGTGGAATAGTCCACAAAATCTGCCCAAAGTAGCAAAATTCAAAATTCGTCAGAATCAGCCAAAACACTCGATTACATCGCACGAAGTTCGACCAAAATAGTGAAATTTATAAATTGCACTATCGACAGATACCGATAGACTATATCCCACAAGTGTTTATGATAATCAAATTCAAACTTTCTTGCAGATCGGCCAAAACCAGTGGGGACATAGCCCACAAATTCTGACCAAAGTTATACAATTTGAAATTTCTTTAAATTAGCCTAAACGGTTGACTATAGGATGTAAAATAGGCAAAACAGAAATCGGTGTTTTATATTCCAAAAAAAGACAGTAAAAATGCAGATTTTCTACGAAATCGGCCAAGCCCACAAAATTTGTGGCCAAAACGATGAAATGTGAAAATTTTCATAATCGGCCAAAACAATGGTTTACCGTTTACCACCCATAAAATTAGTCCAAGACAATGAAATTTATAATTTCTCAAAATCTTTAAAAATTGGTGAATAATTTACAGAAAAGGCTAAAATAGGTAAATTCAGAAATTCTTCAAAAATAGGCTGTAAACGGTGGACACTGGCCTACAATTTCTAGCCAATACAACCACATACAAACTTTTCAAAATCTGCCAAAATGGTGGATTACATAGTTCATTAAGTTATGTCAAATTAGTGACATACAACATTTCTCAAAATTGATAGAAAACTGTGGACTATATCCGACAATAGAGTATGATGAGAAAATCTTCAAAATTGGCCTACATCGGTTGAAATCAGTGGATAATCGCTGACATATTTTGTCCACAACTGTAACATTCAAAATTTCACATACTCCAACAAAAACGGAAGTTAATAGTCCATAAAATTGCAAAAACAGTGAAATTTCTAATATCCTAAAATCGACAGAAAACGGTTGGACTATTGCCCATAAATGATGCAAAAATAATTATTGTTGGAATCAGCCGCATATAGCCAACAAATTCTAGCTAACACTACTATTCGAAAATTTTCAAAATCAGACAAATTGGTGGATTATATCCCCCAAATTATGCTAAAACAGACGACATTCATAATTTCGTAAAATCGGCAGAAAATAGTTGACTTGACTTTATCCTCCTAAAGAGGCTAAAATATTTAAATTCAGAATTTCATCGAACCTACAGAAACATAGGACTATATAGCCCGCCAAAATCTAGCCAACGTAGCGATATTTGAAATTTCTCGAAATCGGGTAAAACGTTGGATTATAGCTCATAAAATCTTTGCCAAAATATTGAATTTAATAATTTTGCAAAATCAGAAGAAAACGATATGTTATATCCCACAAAAGTGGTTAAACAAGTCATTCATAATTTTCTTAAAAATCGGCAAAACCAGTGGACTATAGCCCCACAAATTGTCCAAAACTCTAAAATTCAAAATTTCTCATAATTGGCGAAAATCCGTGGTCTATGGAGCTTTATAGGCCACAAATTATGGCTGAAACTGTAAAAGTTCGAAATTTCTCATAATTAGTCCAAATGGTGGAAACTCATAAAGTTAGGCAAAACGGTAGATTATAGCCAATAAAATTCAGCAAAAACAGTGTAATTCACAAATTTTCAAAATCGAATGAAAAAAGAGGACTATATAGCCCATAAAGTTAGGACAATACAGTGCAATTCATGATTTATTGGCTAAATTTGAAAAAAAAAACCTTGAACTGACCATTATGCAGAAACTCCCCTGACCTTTTTTTTATGTAGAAAATTTTCCAGAACTATTGTTGCAAAAAATTCACCCCGCCAACGTGAGACTTCTGCTGAAGTAGAGGGAGGTTTTTGACAATAATGCGAAAGATATATGATGTTTTTTTAAACAACTTGCAAAGATGAATGGGGTTATCTGATACAAGTAGAAAAGTTAGATGTGGTTTTTTGAAATACTTCAGGGGGGGTTTGCAACCATACTTCACGAGGATTTTCTGCATTAAAAAAAGGTCATGGGGGTTTTCTGCATAAAGGCCATAGTTCAAGGTTTTTTTTCCTTCAATTCTAGCCTTTATTAAAATCGAATCACCAAAAACTGTGAACTATATTCCACAAAAAAGATAACAGACAAATTTAGGATTTTGTTGAATTTGGCCAAAACGGTGGGACTATAGTGTACAAACTTTGGCTAAGACGATGAAATTCAAAATTTCTTGAAATCGGCCAAAAAGTTTACCTATAGCTCATAAAATTAAGTCTAAGCATTGAAATTTGTAATTGCTCAAAATTAGCTGAAAATGGTGGACTATATCCTTAAAAAATGTTAAGATAGTCAAATTATGAATTTCTTCTAAATCGTCCGAAAACGGTATACTATAGCTTATATTTTGGGTAACACAGTAAAGTTCACAATTTCTCAAATTCCGCCAAAACGGTGGTACTTTAGCACATAAAATTGGACAAAATAGTAAAATTCTTGATTTCTCAAAATTGGCAAAATACGATTTGCCTATATCTCAGGAAAGCAGCTTATATTGTCAAATTCTTAATTTCATCGAAATTGGGTGAAAACCGTGGACTTGCCTTCGAAATTTGGCCAAAACAATGAAATTCGAAATTTCACGGTGCCTAAAATATCGAAATTCATATTTGCTCAAAATCAGTAGAAAACAATAGACTATACCCAGTGGTTATCCACCGGGAGCGAAATCACAAGAACTAAAAAAATTTGAATTGCTGTTTGAAAATTGAACTAAAATTAAAATTGTATCAAATAAATCCCTAATTTAGTATCAATAATCAGTCAATCAACAACATAAGAAACCTAATTTATAAACCCCTAATTTATTATCAATTGTCAAACAACAATCATAAACAACAATCATAAACCTAATTTATTATCAAATGTACATGCGACTTGCGTGCAACCGCGCATTCTGCGAATACGAATGCCGGACCAAATTGACTATCCCGTATGGGCTTCCTTTTCAACCTAGTTTTTTATTTTTTGGGATTTTGGTATCCATCTGTTATGAGAGAAAGAAGAGCTGCTTGCAAGTTTTGGGCTGAATAAATGAGCAATATTGACTGTTGGCCCAAATAGAGAAGCAGACAGCAGTGACAATGAGCATTTTCGAGGTCCAAAAGGAGCGGGCTTCATTACAGGGGGAGCAGGTTTGGGAGAGACTTTAAAATTAGACTAGATAATCAAAATAATTGGTCGTATAATCAAAATCCACGGTGAGCGGCCGCTCGCCCTGGGATACATGTGCATCCGCCACCGACTATACCCCACAAGAGGCTAAATAGTCACATTTAGGATTTCTTCGATATCGATCTAGAACAGTGTAAAATATAGGCAGAAAGAGTAAAATTTATAATTTCTCAAAATCAGCTAAAATCGGTTGGCTATGGGCAACAAATATTGTCAAATTCACAAATTTTCAAAATCGGCAAAAACGGGTGGGTTGTATTCCATAAAAGCAGCTAATATTGTCAAATATGAAATTTCGTCGAGACTAGTCGGAAACGATGGACTATACAACTCATGAAATCTGACCCGCTAGTGAAATTCGAAATTTCTTAAAATCAGCCGAAAATGGTGGAATACATATATAAAAATTTGGCCAAGACAATTAAATTTATAATTGTTCAAAATCAACAGGTAAAAGTGTACTATACCTTACAAAAGAGGCCGAAAATTGTGGATAAAACAAAATTCAAAAATAGTGAAACCCATATTTTTCAAAAGTAGCAGAAAATGAACTATATCCCTAAAAAATGATTAAAATTGTTAAATTCAAATTTCTTTAAGATCGGCCGAAAACAAAAACGCTAGCTTGATACCACAAAATTTGGGGTAAAACCGCGAAATTCGAAATATCTCAAAATCCGCCAACACATTGGGACTATAACACAAAATTAGGCTGAAAGAGTAAAATTCAGAATTTCTCAAAATCTACAAAATACGGGGGACTATATCCCAAAAAAGCAATTAATATTTTTAATTAATATTTTTAAATTCAGAATTTCGTTGAAATCGGCCAAAAACGATGCACTACAGTCCCATCTAGTCTAATCCAAATAGTGGTATTCAAAATTTCTCATAATCTGCCAAAACGGTGGACTATATATCCTATAAAATTTTGCCAAAACAGTCATTCATTATTGCTTAAAATCAACATTAGACATGAGATTGTATCCCACAAATTCTGGCTAAAACATTGTAACTCCAAATTCTCAAAATCGGCCAAATGGTGGGACTAT
Source organism: Hemerocallis citrina (assembly GCA_017893485.1). Lineage (NCBI taxonomy): Eukaryota > Viridiplantae > Streptophyta > Magnoliopsida > Asparagales > Asphodelaceae > Hemerocallis > Hemerocallis citrina. The sequence continues at coordinate 535,004 of CM030363.1, forward strand.
AAACATCAAATTAAACCAAAATAGTGAAATTCATAATTTCTCGAATTCGGCAGAAAACCGTGGACTATTCGTTTTCAAAAAGGTTAAATTAGTAAAATTCATAATTTCTTCCAATACAATATAGCCCATAAAATCTTACGGTGGACTAAAAAAGTTGCATTCAGAATTTCTTCAGAATTGGCTGAAAATGGTTGACTTTTGCCTACAAAATCTAGCTAAAACACCGAAATTCAAAATTTCCCAAAGCATTCAAAAAAGTGGACCATATTCCATGAAAGCAGCCAATATTGTCAAATTCCTAATTTCGTCTACAGTAGGTTTACTTGAAGGTTCGACTTTATTAGAATTCTCTTTGCTTTTGTTATGGATGAATTGACGCGGCGAATGCAAGATAAGGTGCCTTGGTGTATGTTTTTGGCAATGGAGTTGTCTTAGTGGACGAAACTAGCATATGAATCAATGCTAAATTAGAATAATGAAGAGAAACTTTGTAAACTAGAGGCTTTAGAATAAGTATAACGAGACCGTTTCCGATATTTGGGCTCAATTATACAAAGTGAAAGGGAGATTTGTGAATATGTTATACATAGGATCCAAGCAGGGTGGCTTAAGTGGAGAAGCGCTAGTGGTGTTTTGTGTGACACGTATACCTTTGAAGTTGAAGGAAAAATTTTATAGGACGGCTGTTAGATCATTAATGATGAATGGAGCAAAGTGTTGGGTCACAAAGAAACATGTCCAAAAAACAAGTGTAGCGGAGATGAGGATGCTAAGATGGATGTGTGGTAAAACCAGGAAAGATAGAATTAGAAAGACATTGTAAATGTAGCTTATATCCAAGATATATTAAGGGCTAAATTTGAATAAAAACCCCTTGAACTATTCCCTTTATGTAGAAAACCTCACTCAATTTTTTTTTTGTGTGCAGAAAACCACACTAACTATTTTGCTTGTATTAGATAACCTCATTCATCTTTGCAAGTTGGTTCTAAAATCATCATGCATCTCTCATTATTGTCAAAAAAACCTCACTCAACTTTAGCAGAAAGCTTACGCCGTCGGAGTGAGTTTTTTGCAACTATACTCCAGTGTAGTTTTCTGCGCAAAAACAAGTTCAGTGAGGTTTTCTGCATAAAGTGGATAGTTCAAGGGTATTTTGTTTATTTTCAAATTTAGCCTAAATTAAGAGATAATTATCTCAGGTCGTTTGGGCATGTCACACGTAGACCTAGTAGTGCCCTGTTAGAAAGAGTGATTTTGATAAGTATTGAGGGTAGAGTTAGGGGTTAAGGGAAGATCTAAACTTGGGTGGAAACAGTGAGAAAAGATATGATAACTTGTGGCCTTACAAAATTTAAACTAAGCAGAATGGAAAACCATGATTCATGTAGTCTACCAACTAGTTGGGAAAAAAGTTTTGTTGTTGTTGTTGTTGTATATTTTTTCTTATAAATGTGCTTGTGTTGTGCAGTATATCTTAATCCTATCTCGTTGTACCTTCATTTAAGTTGTTGATCATTAGTTATGCAGCCCTCAAGAAAAGGCCATTTGTAGACTTGTTTTCCTTCTCTGGGTGTATTTTGGCTATGTAGCACTTGAGACAAGATTGAGTTTCACTGCCAATACAAGATGGAGGACATACTTATTTATGGACATTCGTTATCTGGCCCCTTAATGAAAGGAAATTAGAGAACCTCAGTTTGTTTTTTGTAATTTGGTACCAGGTCTTTCTAATTTTAAGCATACGAATATACAATTCTATCAGTCATTGTTTTATTTTTTTCCCTAACTTAACTAAAACAAATTGATTTTTGGCTCAGGCGATGCTGATAGCTGCTGAATCTAAGCGCGAAGAGGAAAAGGCCAAAGGAGTGAGCACTGATGATGCCGCTGACAACCACGACATCGTCTTATTTGAGGACAATGAAGAAGAGGAGGAAGAGGAAAGTGAAGAAGAGGACGATAGCATGATGGGTCTTTCTGCTCAAGGGAGAGGAAGGGGAAGAGGAGGTATGATGTGGCAACCTCACATGCCACTTGTTCGTGGTGCACGACCACTTCTCCGGGGTTTTCCTCCCGTTATGATGGGTCCCGATGGATTCGGATACCCTGATGGCTTCGGCACGCCTGACCTCTTTGGTGTTCCTCCTCGAGGAATGTTCCCGCCATACGGCCCGAGATATCCTTGTGATTTTGGTGGGGCTGGTATGATGTTCCCAGGCCGCGCCCCACAACCTGGAGCTGTCTTCCCAATGGGTGGTCTAGGAATGATGATGGGTAATGCTGGGCCTCGTGGTCCATTCATGGGAGGAGGAATGGCTGCAATGGGTGGACTTGCTCGACCTGGTCGTCCAATGGGGGTGTCATCATTCGGCCATGCACCAGCACCACTGTCTAATAATCGAATGGTCAAGAGGGACCAGATTCAGAGGAGGCCGACAGTAGGCGACAGGGATGAACAGTCACCAACTGTGGAGAATGGTGGTGGCCAAAACGAAAAATTTGGAACGAGAAGTGGAATTCAGCAGAATGATGAGAGTGAGAGTGAGGATGAAGCGGCACCTAGGAGATCGAGGTATGGGGAGGGTATGAAGAAGCATCGAGAACTTGAGGGGAAAGCAGAAGCTGTGTCAGACCAATGGGAGACAACACCAAGTGAGGTTCAAAATCACTGAGAAGTTTTCAGTTGGAATACTTCACTTATGCATGTGGTTTTCTTTTGCAAACTGTATTCAAGCAATTGATGTGATTTTGTGAGTGTAGGGGAGGAAATCAATTTATGGGTTTCCAACTTCTGAGAAATAGGGGATGCGTTACCCTCTAATAGCTAAGTGCAGTAGATGTGCATATCATCAATTAGATCGAATCAGCTAATTTTTTTTTGTTTTTGTTATGAGGATTGTACATTGTATCCTAAAAAAATGGCTTTTTGTATGCATGACTAAGCTTGTAGTAATTTTGGCAGTGAAAACCTACATGATCTGTTACAAGGAAATTGCCATTTTTTCTTTTTTCAAATTTTGCACACCTTCCACCTGGACGGCACCATCGCCAGCTTAGATGTACCAAATAGATTTGGTCTATTTATTCATGTTTGTGAAGAGTTGTGACATAATTTATTTGTTTATATTATTATGTATTTGAGACTTATCTTCCTATTTTTGACCATGTTGAGGCTAGGTTTTTTTTGTTTTTTGTTTTTTTTTAGGTGTGAAGTGGCTGTATTGACAAAACTGTGTGGCTTCATGTGCGTGCTCGTATTTTCATCCCCAATTGTCATATTCTCTGGAAATGTTCAAAATGTTCGATTCGGAGGAATACAGGTTGCTTATATATATATATATATATATACTTTTGTACCACTCGATATAAACAAGTGTTTGCCAGAAACCACATGACAAATTGGTTATGCATATTAATTTCATCATTCACAAGTCCTAACTATAGTCCAACATATGACTATGAATTGATTATGAGTTTGAAAGAAAGGGCAGTATGTAAAGAATAAGGAGTCTTTGCATCATCCATCTCTCTCCTCTTTTTTTTTTTTTCTTTTTCTTTTTCTTTCTCCATATTATTATAATCATATACATACACAGTACTAATTGTAAATTATACAGATGAATGAGAATTCATGAGTACGTCATGTCATGTGTATCAAACAGCAAGGGACATGGAATTAAGATATATAAATTACACGTGATTCCTCTTCAGCTGCAGCTCTTCCTCCTCCTCCTCTTCCTCCTCCTCCACCTCATATAAAGCAAACGGTACCCTGAGCTAAAGCTGAACAGTAATGATCGCTTCCATGTCCCTCTTAGGACTCCAACATCAGCGATCATCCCCAGCAAAACCACTTTTTCTGCATCCAATTAAATTCATTGACAAACTAACAGTTATTATACTTAAAAAAAGAAAAGAAAGAAAAGTTAATTCAATAATTAGTTGTACTGAGACTCAGAAAAATATATACCAAGAATATATAGCTCCCACTAACTCAGTGATGTTGCATTATTATGATGTTAATTAATTAATTTGAATTAAATTTAATACTTAAATTTCTATGCTGGTGTTGTAGTTTCTATTAACTGCTGTATGGGGCCCGGGAACTTTTGAGCAATTGGGTGGGGGATCTCGATCATTTTCACTAAGTTTTTATTTTTATTTATTTTTATCTCTTCTTCATTATTCTTGCTCTTCATTCTTCATCCGGGTTTTGATGGCATCCCAGTCATTGAAGTGATAATTAGAAACAACTCTGTCTGAGAAATTTTCAAACAAACATTGAGCGAGCGAGCAAACTACTTAACATAGTGAAAATGAAAATTAAGGAGAAGAGAAAGAAGAGCATGCAGGTCATACACTCTTGCTGCTTTGATAATGATAAGGATCATCGTGGTGGTTATGGTTATGGTTATGGTTATAAGCCGCCCCCACCCCCACGCCTACGCCTACCCCTACCCCTACAGGGGTGGTTCGGTTTTGTGCTGCGAGTACAGGGTTATTGTTTATCTTCTTTTCATCTCGAGCTTTGTTGAATATCACTGTGAACCCTTCAGCTGATGCAGGATTCTTCACATCCCACTCACCAAATTTGGGAAGTGCTCGGCCCTTGTCCTGCATGCATAAAACTACACATTCATTATCAATTTAATTATAAACAATGCACACCATCGATCGAGCTTTGTAATTAACTTTTTTTATTTTATTCATTTTTTCTTTTCTTCTGGATAGTGCGTCAATTTAAATAATGAATACAACAATATAAGTTATATAGTTGGTTCATCAGGGTTTAATTGCATGAATAAGAAGAAGAAGAAGAAGAAGAAGAAGAAGAAAAAAACCCTCCAATTTCTGTAATTAACATGAGATAGATTCCCTACATTATTTGATTATATCAATCCAATCGAATCCAGTGTTCCTTTCAAGAATTGTTCATATCATTGCAATTTTGAAAAGGATATATATGAAAACGTACATTATTGAATCCAGACGTAAGTAACATTGCAATCAACCAAACGTTGAAAATTTACATAAATTAAGAGGAAGGAAGATATCTTACCATTGCCATGAAAGATTGAATTGGAGATCAGAGAGAGAGAGAGAAGAAGAGGATGAAGGAGAAAGAGAAAGAGAAAGAGAGAGAAAGAGAGAGAGGGAAGAAGGAAGGAAGGAAGGAAGGAAGGAAGGAAGGAAAGAGTAGTTAAGAAATAGCAAAAAAATTAGGCGAAGATGAAGGAAGAGTAGAAAGCCAGCCAGAAAGCCAGGGCGCGGAAACTAAGAAAAGGTACTTCCGTTTAAACACTTGTGAATCACTAAAATATTTCCCCATACCAATATTGGCTTTTTTGTTTTTCCTTTTTTTTGTTTTTTTGTTTTTTTTAAGCCGTCTAAAGTAAAATCAATTTATTATAATCTCCTCCAGGGTTGTTGGAGAGATTAGTTGTTTGTACCTATTATGTTGCTTCATGTATGTTTTATTTTCTATCTGTAGTTTATAGTTTGGCCCAGTACTCTAAGTTTGTTTCGTTAAGTTCTAATTAATGAAACATGGTGGTAAGATTCCAACTTTTACCATAAAAAAAAAATTTATTTTAATCGACAAATATATATGGTAGATTATATAACTCTCAATAGCTGGCCAAATAGTGAAAATTTGAAATTGGCAAAAATTTTGGCTAAAACAATGATGACAATATCACAAAATTGGCTAAAATAGTAAAATATAAAATTTCACAAAAACAATAAAAAAGTTTAAACTATATAGCTCACAAAATATGAGAAAATATAAACGAAATACAAACTTTCGCCAAAAAAGACGAAAAGTGTGAACTAGCTCACAAAATGAGGCAAAAACCAATGAAATAAGGAATTTTAAAAAAAAATGGCAAAAAATTGCAGATTATAGATAAAAAATGCTGCAAATTAGTGAATGACAGAATTTCTTTAAAATGGCTGAAACTTAATGAGTATAGCCCACAAAATTTGGCCAAAATAGTGAAATGAAATTTTGCCAAAATAACCTAAAACTGTAGCACACAAAAATGTGGACTATTGAATACTTTAAAACAGTTGATAACTACATATTATAACCCAAAAAATGTGGCCAAAATAGTGAATTCGAAATTTTATATAAAATAAAGATGCAAACTATGCACTATAGCACACAAAATATGGCAAAAATAAAGAAAAAAAACGCGAAATACGAAATTTCACAAAAGTGGTCTATAGCCCACAAAATTTTGCAAAAACTATGAAATATGAAATTTCATGATAGTGGTAAATAACAGTGGACTATAGCTCAAAAAATGAGGCCATAATAGTGAAATACAAAATTTGACGAAAATGCTCAAAAACTATAGAATATAGTTCCATAATATAGCAGTGAAATACGTAATTTTACGAAAGTAGCCGAAAATCGTGGACTATATAGCCCACCAAATGAGGCCAAAATAGTTTCACGACATAGGTTGAAAATTATGCCCACATGATATGGTCAAAACAGTGAAATTTAATTTTCATGAAAGTGGTCAAAATTTGTGTAGCCCACAAAATATGGCCAAAAAAAAAAAAAGTTGTGGCCAAAAGTGTTAAATTCTAAATTTCAGGAAATTGGCAAACAACTATAGACTGTAGCACACAAATTAAGGCCAAAACAGAGAAATACGATATATCACAAAAATGGCTAGAAACCGTAGAACACGAAATTTTAGGAAAGTGACCGAAAACTGTGGACTACAACCCACAAAATTCGGTCAAAACAATGAAGTGCAAAATTTCATGAAAGTAGTCGAGAACTGTGGCCCACAAAATGAGGCCAAAACAGAGAAATACGAAATGTCACGAAAGTGGCAAAAAATTGCAAAATATATAGCTCACGAAATATGACCAAAATAGAGAAATACGAAATTTTACGAAAGTGTTCGAAACCTATGAACTATACCCACAAAATGAGGCCAAAAGAGCTAAATATGAAATCTCACGGCAACTACTGAAAACTATGGAGTAAACCCCACATAATAAGGCCAAAACAGAACAAAACGAATTTTCAGAAAAGTGGCTGAAAACTATGGGCTATATATAGCTCTCAAAATGTGACAATAACATTGAAATACAAAATTTGACGAAAATGATCGAAAACTGAATACTAAGCCCACAAAATAAGGCCAAAACAGCGAAATATAAATATCATGAAAATGACAGAAGACTGTGGACTGCCCACAAAATATGACATAAATATTGAAAAATACGAAATTTCATGTAAATAGCTGAGTGAGGCAAAAAAACAGTGAAATATAAAATTTCACGAAAGTGGCCAAAAACTGTGATAGCCCACAAAATGGGGCTAAAACAGTGAAATTCAAAAATCTCACGAAAATGACCGAAAACAATGTCCTATAACCAACAAAATATGGAAAAAAGAAAAATACGAAATTGCACGTAAGTGGCCGAAAACTGAGGGCCCGTATCCCACAAAATTAGTCGAAAACAGTTAAGTACAAAATTTCTCGAAAATGGCTGAAAGTTGTGTACCATTGGCTTGAAAATGAAGTAAAAAACGTGAAATACATAATTTTACGAAAGCAGTCAAAAACTGTGGGCTATAGCCCTTAAAATGAGACAAAAATAGTGAAATACAAAATTTAACGTAAGTGGCCAAGAACAGTGCACCGTAGCCCACAAAATGAGCTCATTATAATGAAATACAAAATTTGACAAAAATAGCCGAAAACTGTCGATTAGTCCCACAAAATGAGGCCAAAACAGTGAAATACAAAATTTCACGAACTGGTGGAAAACTGTGTACTATAATCCTCACAATACTGCCAAAATAGAGAAATATGAAATTACACGAAAGTGGCAAAATTAGCCGGAAATTGTGAAATTCAAAATTTCACAAAGTGACCGAAAACTGTGGAATATAGTCCACGAAATAAAGTCAAACCAATGAAATATGACGAAAATGACCGACAACTATGGCCTATAGAACACATAATGAGGTCACAAATGTGAAATACAAAATTTCACTAAATTGGTCAAAAATTATAAATTATCGCCCACAAAATATGGCCAAAACAGAGAAATATGAAATTTCACTAAAGTTGCCAAAAACTGTGGACCATAGTCCTTAAAACGAGGGAAAAAATTGAAATACAAATTCTCACTAAAATGGACGAAAACTATGACTGAAAAATAAGGATAAATACGTGAAATACAAAAATTCACGACAGTGTCCGAAAACTGTTGACTAGCCCACAAAATGACGCCAAAACACGGAAATAATAAATTTCACGATAGTGGCCGAAAACTAGGGAGAATAGCTCAAAAACAGAAGCTAAAACGATGAAATACAAAATTTCAAGAAAGTGACAAAAAACTGTGGCTAATAGCCCACGAAATGATGCCACAATGGTGAAATATGAAATTAAAGGAAAGTGACAGAAAATTGTGGACTACAACCGCAAAGTGAGGTAAAAATAGTGAAAATACAAAATTTCATGAAAGTTGTCCGAAATTGTGGACTATAACCCCTAAATTGAGGCCAAAACAGTTAAAAAAGAAATTTCACGAAAAAAGCCAAAACCTGTGTCCATTATAAGCCAGAAAAATGAGGCCAAATTAGTAATTAGTAAAATATGAAATCTCACGAAAATGGCCGAAAACTGTGGACAAGCCCACAAAATAAGGCGAAAAGGGTGAAATAAGAAATTCCACGAAAATGACAAAAAACTATGGATTGACAGTCCACAGTTTCCTGCCGTTTTGGCAAAATTTTGTATATTTGACTGTTTTAACCTCATTTGTGGGCTATAGTCCACAATTTCAGCCATTTTAGTGAGAATTTTTATTTCCCTAATTTATTGGGCTATAGTACACTGTTTTCGATCACTGTCATGACATTTCATATTTTACTGTTTTGGCATCATTTTGGGGGTTAAAGTCCACATTTTCCAGTCGTTTTCGTGAAATTTTGTTTTTGACAGTTTTAGCCTCATCTGCGGGCTATATAGTCTACAGTTTTCGAGCACTTTCGTGAGAATTTTTATTTTCCTCATTTTGGGGCTATAGTACAATGTTTTCGATCACTTTCATAAGATTTCGTATTTTGCAGTTTTGGACTCATTTTGTGGGTTATATAGTCCACAGTTTCCGGTCGCTTTCGCGAAATTTAGTATTTGGCTGTTTTCGCCTCATTTGTGGGAAGTCCACGGTTTTCGGCCACTTTAGTGAGAATTTTTATTTCCCTCATTTTGTGGTCTATAGTACACTGTTTTCGATCATTTTCATGAGATTTCATATTTTACTGTTTTGGCCTCATTTTGTGGGTTATAGTCCACAGTTTCCGGTCGTTTTCGTGAAATTTTGTATTTGATTGTTTTAGCCTCATCTGCGGGCTATAGTCCACAGTTTTCGGCGACTTTATAGTGAACTTTTATTTCCCTCATTTTGTGTGCTATAGTACACTATTTTCGATCACTTTCATGAGATTACGTATTTTACTGTTTTGGTCTCATTTTGTAGGTTATAGTTCGTAGTTTCCGGTTGTTTTAGTGAAATTTTGTATTTGACTCTTTTAGCCTCATCTGCGGGATATAGTCCACAGTTTTCGGGAACTTTCGTGAGATTTTTTATTTCGCTCATTTTGTGGGCTATAGTACATTATTTTCGATCACTTAAATGAGATTTCGTATTTTGCTGTTTTGACATCATTTTGTGGGTTATAGTCCACTGTTTCCGGCCGCTTTCGCGAAATTTAGTATTTGGCTATTTTAGCCTCATTTGTGGGCTATAGTCCACAGTTTTCGGCCACTTTAGTGAGGATATTTATTTCCCTCATTTTGTGGGCTATAGTACACAGCTTTAGATTGCTTTCATGAGATTTCGTATTTTACTGTCTTGACCTCATTTTGTGGGTTATTGTCCACAGTTTAAAATTTTGTATTTGACTGTTTTACCCTCATCCGCGGGCTATAGTCCACAGTTTTCGGCAACTTAAGAGTGAACTTTTTTCCCCTCATTTTGTCTACTGTAGTACACTGTTTTCAATCACTTTCCTGAGATTTCGTATTTGACTGTTTTGGCCTAATTTTGTGGGTTATAGTCCACAGTTTCCTGGAGTTTCCCAAAATTTTTGTATTAGACTGTTTTGGCCTCATTTGTGGGCTATAGTCCACAGTTTTCGGCCACATTAGGGAGAATTTTTATTTTGCTTATTTTGTGGGCTATAGTACACTTTTTTCGATCACTGTCATGAGATTTCGTATTTTAATGTTTTGGCCTCATTATCAGGGTTATAATCCACCGTTTCCGGTCAGTTTCGTGAAATTTTTTATTTCACTGTTTTACCCTCATCCGTAGGCTATAGTCCACAGTTTTCGGCGAATTAAGATTGAACTTTTATTTCCCTCATTTTGTGTGCTGTAGTACACTGTTTTCGAGCACTTTCCGGAGATTTCGTATTTAACTGTTTTGGCCTCATTTTGTGGGTTATTGTCCACAGTTTCCTGGCATTTTCGCAAAATTTTGTATTTGACTCTTTTAGCCTCATTTGTGGGCTATAGTCCACAGTTTTTTGCCACTTTAGTGAGAATTTTTATTCTGCTCATTTTGTGGGCTATAGTACTCTGTTTCGATCACTATCATGAGATTTCGTATTTTACTGTTTTGGCCTCATTTTGGGGGTTATAGTCCACAGTTTGTAGTCATTTTCGTAAAATTTTGTATTTGACAGTTTTGGCCTCATCTACGGGCTATAGTCCACAATTTTCTGGCATTTTTGTGTGAATTTTTATTTCCCTCATTTTGTGTGCAATAGTATACTTTTTTCGATCACTTTCATGCGATTTCGTATTTTACTGTTTTGGCCACATTTTGTGGGTCATAATATACAGTTTCTGGTCATTTTCGTGAAATTTTGTATTTGACTGTTTTTGCCTCACCTGTGGGCTATTTTGCACAGTTTTCCGGCACTTTCGTGAGATTTCGTATTTTGCTTATTTGGCCTCATTTTGTCTGTTATAGACCACAATTTTCGGCCGCTTTCGCAAAATATAGTATTTGGCTATTTTAGCCTCATTTGTGGGCTATAGTCCACAGTTTTGGTCACTTTAGTGAGGAATTTTCTTTCCCTCATTTTGTGGGATATAGTTCGTTGTTTTAGATCACTTTCATGAGATTTCGTATTTTACTGTTTTGGCCTCATTTTGTGAGTTATTGTCCACAGTTTCCGGTCATTTTCGTGAAATTTTGTATTTGACTGTTTTAGCCTCATCTGCTGGCTATAGTCTGCAGTTTTCGACGACTTTAGAGTGAACTTTTATTTACCTCGATTTGTGTGCTATAGTACTCTGTTTTTGATCACTTTCATGAGATTTTGTATTTTACTGTTTTGGCCTCATTTTGTGGGTTATAGTCCACAGTTTCCATTCATTTTCGTGAAATTTGGTATTCGACAGTTTTAGCCTCATCTGCGGGCTATTTCGTGAGAATTTTTATTTTCCTCATTTTGGGAGCTATAGTCCACAGTTTTTGGGCACTTCCGTGCGAATTTTTATTTGCCTTATTTTCTGGCCTATATTACACTATTTTCGATAACTTTCATGAGACGTCGTATTTTACTGTTTTGACCTCATTTTGTGGGTTATAGTCAACAGTTTCCGGTCGTTTCCGTGAAATTCTGTATTTGACTGTTTTAGCATCATTTGGGAGCTATAGTCCACAGTTTTCTGCCACTTTAGTGAGGATTTTTATTTCCCTCATTTTGTGGGCTATAGTACACTGTTTTCGATCACTTTCACAAGATTTCGAATTTTACTGTTTTGGCCTCATTTTGTGGGTAATAGTGCACAATTTTCGGTCGTTTTCGTGAAATTTTGTATTTGATGGTTTCAGCCTCATTTGTGGGCTATTGTCCACAGTTTTCGGGAACTTTCGTGAGAATTTTTATTTGCCTCATTTTGTGGGCTCTGTTTTCGATCACTTTCATGAGATTTTGTATTTTACAGTTTGGCCTCATTTTGTGGGTTATAGTCCACAGTTTCAGGTCGCTTTCGCGAAATTTAGTATTTGAATGTTTTAACCTCATTTGTGGGCTATAGTCCACAGTTTTCGGGCACTTCCGTGGGAATTTTTATTTGCCTCATTTTGTTCGCTATAGTACTATGTTTTTGATCACTTTCATAAGATTTCATATTTTACTGTTTTGGCCTCATTTTGTGGGTTATAGTCCACAGTTTCCGGTCGTTTTCGTAAAATTTTGTATTTGACTGTTTCAGCCTCATCTGCGGGCTATATAGTCCACAGTTTTCGGTGACTTAAGAGTGAACTTTTATTTCCCTCATTTTGTGTGTTGTAGAACACTGTTTTCGATCTCTTTCGTGAGATTTCGTATTTTACCGTTTTGGCCTCGTTTTGCGGGGTTATAGTCCGCCGTTTTCGGTCGTTTTATTGAAATTATGTATTTGATTGTTTTAGCCTCATCTGCGGGCTAAAGTCCACAATTTTCGGGAACTTTCGTTGGAATTTTTATTTCTCTAATTTTGTGGGCTATTGTACACTGTTTTCGATCACTTTCATGAGATTTCGTATTTTGCTATTTTGGACTCATTTTGTGGGTTGTAGTCCACAGTTTCCGGCCGCTCCCGCGAAATATAGTAACCGACTATTTTAGCCTCATTTGTGGGCTGTAGTCCACTGTTTTCGGTCACCTTGGTGAGGATATTTATTTCCCCCATTTTGTGGCTGTAGTACACTGTTTTAGGATCGCTTTCAAGAGATTTCTAATTTTACTGTTTTCAGCCTCATTTTGTGGGTTATAGTTCACAGTTTCCGGTTGGTTTCGTTAATATTTGTATTTGACTGTTTTACCCTAATCCGCGGGCTATAGTCCACAGTTTTCAGCGACTTAAGAGTGAATTTTTATTTCCCTCATTTTGTCCGATGTAGGACACTATTTTCGATCACTTTCCAGAGATTTCGTATTTTACAGTTTTGACCTCATTTTGTGGGTTATAGCCTCAGTTTCCAGTCGTTTTCGTGAAATTTGGTATTTGACAGTTTTAGCCTCATCTGCGGGCTATTTCGTGAGAATTTTTATTTTCCTCATTTTAGGAGCTATAGTCCACAGTTTTCGGGCACTTCCGTGCAAATTTTTAGTTGCCTCATTTTCTGGCCTATAGTACACTATTTTCGATAACTTTAATGACATTTCATATTTTACTGTTTTAGACTCATTTGTGGGCTACAATCCACAATTTTCTGCCACTTTAGTGAGAATTTTTATTTGCCTCATTTTGTGGCCTATAGTACATTGTTTTCGATCATTTTCATGAGATTTTGTATTTTACTGTTTTGGCCTTATTTTGTGGGTTATAGTGCACAGTTTCCGATCGTTTTTGTGAAATTCTGTATTTGACTGTTTTAGTCTCATTTGTGGGATGTAGTCCACAATTTTTTTCCACTTTAGTAAGAATTTTTATTTGCCTCATTTTGTAGGCTATAGTAGACTATTTTCGATCACTTTCATGAGATTTCGTATTTTACAGTTTTGGGCACATTTTGTGAGATATAGTCCACAATTTCCGCTTGCTTTCGCGAAATTTAATATTTGACTGTTTTAGCCTCATTTGTGGGCTATAGTCCACAGTTTTCGGGCACTTCTGTGAGAATTTTTATTTGCCTCATTTTGTGGGCAATAGTACACTGTGTTCGATCACTTTCATGAGATTTTGTATTTTACTGTTTGGCCTCGTTTTGTAGGTTATAGTCCATAGTTTCCAGTCATTTTCGTGAAATTCTGTATTTGACTATTTTAGCCTCATTTGTGGGCTGTAGTCCATAGTTTTCGGCCACTTTAGTGATGATTTTTAGTTGCCTCATGTTGTTGCAATAGTACACTATTTTAGATCACTTTCATGAGATTTCGTATTTTACAGTTTTGACCTCATTTAGTCCACAATTTTCGGTTGTTTTTGTGAAATTTTGTGTTTGGTAGTTTTAGCCTCATTCGCGGGTTATAGTCCACAGTTTTCGGCGACTTTAGTGTGAACTTTTACTTCCCTCATTTTGTGTGCTATAGTACACTGTTTTCGATCACTTTCATGAGATTTCTTATTTTTCTGTTTCGGCCTCGTTTTGTGGGTTATAATCCACAGTTTCCGCTCATTTTCTAGAAATTTTGTATTTGAATGTATTAGTCTCATCTGTGGGATATTGTCCACAATTTTCGGGCACTTTCGTGAGAATTTTTATTTCCCTCATTTTGTGGGATATGGTACACTGTTTTCGATCACTTTCATGAGATTTCGTATTTTGCGGTTTTGGCCTCATTTTGTGGGTTATAGTCCACAATTTCCGGCTGTTTTCGTGAAATTCTGTATTTTACTGTTTTAGACACATTTGTGGGCTATAGTCCACAGTTTTCTACCACTTTAGTGAGAATTTTTAATTGCCACATTTTGTGGCCTATAGTTCACTGTTTTCGATCACTTTCATGAGATATCGTATTTTACAGTTTTGACCTCATTTTGTGGGTTATAGTCCACAGTTTTCGGTCATTTTCGTGAAATTTTGTATTTGACTGTTTTATTCTCATTTGTGGGCTATAGTCCACAGTTTTCTGCCACTTTAGTGAGAATTTTTATTTGCCTCATTTTGTGGGCTATAGTGCACTGTTTTCAATCACTTTCATGAGATTTCGTATTTTACAGTTTTGGCCTCATTTTGTGGGTTATAGTCCACAGTTTCCGGTCGCTTTCGCGAAATTTAGTATTTGACTGTTTTAGCCTCATTTGTGGCTATAGTCCATAGTTTTCGGGCACTTCCGTGAGAATTTTTATTTGCCTCATTTTGTGGGCACTGTTTTCGATCACTTTTCTGAGATTTCATATTTTACTGTTTTGGCCTCATTTTGTGGGTTATAGTCCACAATTTCCGGTCGTTTTCGTAAAGTTTGGTGTTTGACTGTTCTTGCCTCATTTGCGGGCTATAGTCCACAGTTTTCGGCGACTTAAGAGTGAACTTTTATTTCCCTCATTTTGTGTGCTGTAGTACACTGTTTTTGATCAATTTCATGAGATTTCGTACTTTACCATTTTGGCCTCATTTTGTGGGTTATCGTCCACCGTTTCCGGTCGTTTTAGTGAAATTATGTATTTGAATATTTTAGCCTCATCTGTGGGCTACAGTCCACTGTTTTCGATTACTTTCACGAGAACTCGTATTTTGCTGTTTTGGCCTAAATTTGTGGGTTATAATCCACAGTTTCCGGCCCCTTTCGCGAAATTTAGTAATTGGCTCTTTTAGCCCATTTGTGGGTAATTGTCCGTAGTTTTCGGCCACTTTAGTGAGAATTTTTATTCGCTTAATTTTGTGGCAATAGTACACTGTTTTAGATCACTTTCATGAGATTTCGTTTTTTTTCGGTTTTGACCTCATTTAGTGGGTTATAGTCCACAATTTTCGGTCGTTTTTGTGAAATTTTGAGTTTGACTGTTTTAGCCTCATCTGCGGCCTATAGTCCACAGTTTCCGTGACTTTAGAGTGAACTTTTATTTTGCTAATTTTGTGTGCTATAGTACACTGTTTTCGATCACTTTCATGAGATTTCGTATTTTACTGTTTCGGCCTCGTTTTGTGGGTTATAATCCACAGTTTCCGTTCGTTTTCTAGAAATTTTGTATTTGAATGTTTTAGCCTCATCTGTGGGATATTGTCCACAATTTTCTGGCACTTTCGTGAGAATTTTTATTTCCCTCATTTTGTGGGATATGGTACACAGCTTTCGATCACTTTCATGAGATTTCGTATTTTGCGGTTTTGGCCTCATTTTGTGGGTTATAGTCCACAGTTTCCGGTCGCTTTCGTGAAATTCTGTATTTGACTGTTTTAGCCTCATTTGTGGGGTATAGTCCATAGTTTTTGGGCACTTCCGTGAGAATTTTTATTTTCCTCATTTTGTGGCCCATTGTATACTGTTTTCGATAACTTTCATGAGAATTCGTATTTTACTATTTTGGCCTCATTTTGTGGGTTATTGTCCACAGTTCCGGTCGTTTTCGTGAAATTCTGTATTTGACTATTTTAGCCTCATTTGTGGGCTATAGTCCACAGTTTTCTGCCACTTTAGTGAGAATTTTTATTTCCCTCTTTTTGTGGCCTATAGTACACAGTTTTCGATCACTTTCTTGAGATTTCGTATTTTGAGGTTTGGGCCTCATTTTGTGGGTTATAGTCCACAGTTTCCGGTCGCTTTCATGAAATTTAGTATTTAACTGTTTTAGCCTCATTTGTGGGGTATAGTCCACAGTTTTTCTGCACTTCCGTGAGAATTTTTATTTGCCTCATTTTGTGGCCTATAGTATCATGTTTTCGATCACTTTCATGGGATTTCGTCTTTTACTGTTTTGACCTTCTTTTGTGGGTTATAGTCCACAGTTTCCGGTCATTTTCGTGAAATTCTGTTTTTGACTGTTTTAGCCTGATTTGTGGGCTATAGTCCACCATTTTCAGCCGCATTAGTGAGAATTTTTATTTGCCTCATTTTGTGGGCGATGGTACACTATTTTCGATCACTTTCATGTGATTTTGTATTTTACAGTTTTGGCCTTCTTTTCTGGGTTATAGTCCATAGTTTCCGGTCGCTTTCGTGAAATTTAGTATTTGTCTATTTTAGCCTCATTTGTGGGCTATAGTCAAAATTTTCGGCCACTTTAGTGAGGATTTTTATTTGCCTCATTTTGTGGGCTATAATACACTGTTTTCGATCACTTTCATGAGATTTCGTATTTTACTGTTTTGGCCTCATTTTGTGGGTTATAGTCCACAGTTTCCGGTAGTTTTCGTAAAATTTTGAATTTCACTGTTTCAGCCTCCTCTGCGGGCTATAGTCCACAGTTTTCGGCGAACTTTTATTTCCCTCATTTTGTGTGTTGTAGTTCACTGTTTTCGATCACTTTCAAGAGATTTCGTATTTTACTGTTTTGGCCTCGTTTTGTAGGTTACAGTCCACCATTTTCTATCGTTTTAGTGAAATTATGTATTTGACTGTTTTGGCCTCATCTGCGGGCTATAGTCCACAATTTTCGGGGAACTTTCGTTGGAATTTTTATTTCTCTCACTTTGTGGGCTATAGCACACTGTTTTCGATCACTTTAATGCGATTTCGTATTTTGCTGTTTTGGCCTAATTTTGTGGGTTACAATCTACAGTTTCCGGCCGCTTTCGCAAAATTTATTATTTGGCTATTTTAGCCTCATTTGTGGGCTATAGTCCATAGTTTTTGGCCACTTTAGTGAGGATTTTTATTTGGCTCATTTTGTAGCAATAATACACTGTTTTAGATCACTTTCATAAGATTTCGTATTTTACGGTTTTGACCTCATTTTGTGGGTTAGAGTCCGCAGTTTCCTGTCGTTATTTTGAAATTTTATATTTGACTGTTTTATCCTCATCCGCGGGCTATAATCCACAATTTTCGACGACTTTAGAGTGAACTTTTATTTCGCTCATTTTGTGTGCTATAGTACACTGTTTTCGATCACTTTCATGAGATTTCGTACTTTAATGTTTCAGCCTCGTTTTGTGGGTTATAATCCATAGTTTCCGGTCGTTTTTCTAGAAATTTTGTATTTGAATGTTTTAGCCTCATCTGTGGGATATTGTCCACAATTTTCGGGCACTTTCCTGAGAATTTTTATTTCCCTCATTTTGTGGGATACACTGTTTTCGATCCCTTTCAAGAGATTTCGTATTTTGCCGTTTTGGCCTCATTTTGTGGGTTATATATAGTACACAGTTTCCGGTTGGTTTCGTGAAATTTCATATTTGACTTTTTTAGCCTCATTTGTGGGGTATAGTCCACAGTTTTCGGGCACTTCCTTGAGAATTTTTATTTGCCTCATTTTGTGGCCCATAGTACACTGTTTTCGATAACTTTCATGAGAATTCGTATTTTACTGTTTTGGCCTCATTTTGTGGGTTATAGTCCACAGTTTTCGGTCGTTACTTTTCGGCCACTTTAGTGAGGATTTTTATTTGGCTCATTTTGAAGCAATAGTACAACGTTTTAGATTACTTTCATAAGATTTCGTATTTTACGGTTTTGACCTCATTTTGTGGGTTATAGTCCGCAGTTTCCTATCGTTTTTGTGAAATTTTGTATTTGACTGTTTTATCCTCATCCGCGGGCTATAATCCACAATTTTCGACGACTTTAGAGTGAACTTTTATTTCGCTCATTTTGTGTGCTATAGTACACTGTTTTCGATCACTTTCATGAGATTTCGTACTTTACTGTTTCAGCCTCATTTTGTGGGTTATAATCCATAGTTTTCGGTCGTTTTTCTAGAAATTTTGTATTTGCATGTTTTTGCCTCATCTGTGGGATATTGTCCACAATTTTCGGGCACTTTCCTGAGAATTTTTATTTCCCTCATTTTGTGGGATACACTGTTTTCGATCACTTTCAAGAGATTTCGTATTTGCAGTTTTGGCCTCATTTTGAGGGTTATAGTACACAGTTTCCGGTTGGTTTCGTGAAATTTCATATTTGACTTTTTTAGCCTCATTTGTGGGGTATAGTCCACAGTTTTCGGGCACTTCCTTGAGAATTTTTATTTGCCTAATTTTTGTGGCCCATAGTACATTGTTTTCGATAACTTTCATGAGAATTCGTATTTTACTGTTTTGGCCTCATTTTGTGGGTTATAGTCCACAGTTTTCCGGGTCGTTTTCGTGAAATTCTGTATTTGACAGTTTTAGCCTCATTTGTGGGCTATAGTCCACAGTTTTCTGCCACTTTAGTGAGAATTTTTATTTCCTTCATTTTGAGGGCAATTGTACACTGTTTTCGATCATTTTTATGAGATTTCGTATTTTACTGTTTTGGCCTCATTTTGTGGGCTATAGTGCACAGTTTTTGATCGTCTTCGTGAAATTCTATATTTGACTGTTTTAGTCTCATTTGTGGGCTATACAGTCCACAGTTTTCTGCCACTTTAGTGAAAACTTTTATTTGCCTCATTTTGTGGGCTATAGTACATTATTTTCGATCACTTTCATGTGATTTCGTATTTTACGGTTTTGGCCTCATTTTGTGAGTTATAGTCCACAGTTTTCCGGTCGCTTTTGCGAAATTTAGTATTTGACTGTTTTAGCCTCATTTGTTGGCTATAGTCCACAGTTTTCGGGGACTTCTATAAGAATTTTTATTTGCCTCATTTTGTGGGCTAGTACATTGTTTTCGATCACTTTCATGAGATTTCCTATTTTACTGTTTTGGCCTCATTTTGTGCGTTATAGTCCACAGTTTCCGGTCGTTTTCCGTAAAATTTTGTATTTGACTGTCTCAGCCTTCTTTGCGGTCTATAGTCCACAGTTTTCGGCAACTTAAAAGTGAACCTTTTATTTCCCTCATTTTGTGTGCTGTAGTACACTGTTTTCGATCACTTTCATGATATTTTGTTATTTTACCGTTTTGGCCTCGTTTTGTGGGTTATTGTCCGCCGTTTCCGGTCGTTTTAGTGAAATTATGTGTTTGACTGTTTTGGCCTTCATCTGCGGGCTATAGTCCACAGTTTTCGGGAACTTTCGTTGGAATTTTATTTCTCTCATTTTGTAGGCTATAATACACTGTTTTCGATCACTTTCATGAGATTTCGTGTTTTGTTATTTTGGCCTAATTTTGTTGGTTATAATCCACATTTTCCGACCGCTTTAGCGAAATTTATTATTTGGTTATTTTAGCCTCATTTGTGGGCTATAGTCCATAGTTTTTAGCCACTTTTGTGAGCATTTTTATTTGCCTCATTTCGTGGCAATAGTACACTGTTTTAGATCACTTTCAAAAGATTTCGTATTTTACGGTTTTGACCTCATTTTGTGGGTTTATAGTCCGCAATTTCCCGTCATTTTTATGGAATTTTGTGTTTGACTGTTTTAGCCTCATTTGCAGGCTATAATCCACAGTTTTCGACGACTTTAGAGTGAACTTTTATTTCGCTCATTTTGTGTGCTATAGTACACTGTTTTCGATCACTTTTCATGAAATTTCGTATTTTACTGTTCCGGCCTCGTTTTTGTGAGTAATAATCCACAGTTTCCGGTCGTTTTCTAGAAATTTTGTCTTTGAATGTTTTAGCCTCATCTGTGGGAAATTGTCCACAATTTTTGGGAACTTTCGTGAGAATTTTTATTTCCCGCATTTTGTGGGATATGGTACACTGTTTTCGATCACTTTCGTGAGATTTCGTATTTTGCGGTTTTGGCCTCATTTTGTGGGTTATAGTCCACAATTTCCGGTCGTTTTCGTGAAATTCTGTATTTTACTATTTTAGACACATTTGTGGGCTATAGTCCACAGTTTTCTGGCACTTTAGTGAGAATTTTTATTTGCCTCATTTTGTGGGCAACAGTACATTGTTTTCGATCACTTTCTTGAGATTTCGTATTTTACTGTTTTGGCCTCATTTTGTGGGTTATAGTGCACAATTTTCGATCATTTTCGTGAAATTCTGTATTTGACTATTTTAGTCTCAAATAAAAATTCTCACGGAAGTGCCCGAAAACTGTGGACTATTGCCCACAAATGAGGCAAAAACCGTCAAATACTAAATTTCGCAAAAGCGACCGGAAACTGTAGACTACATCCCACAAAATGAGGCCAAAACTGTAAAATACGAAATCTCATGAAAGTGATCGAAAATAGTCTACTATAGCCCTCAAAATGAGGCAAATAAAAATTCTCACTAAAGTGGCAGAAAACTGTGGACTATAGTAGACTATTTTCGATCACTTTCATGAGATTTCGTATTTTACAGTTTTGGTCTCATTTAGTGGGATGTAGTCTACAGTTTCCGGTCGCTTTTGCGAAATTTAGTATTTGACAGTTTTTGCCTCATTTGTGGGCAATAGTCCACAGTTTTCGGACACTTCCGTGAGAATTTTTATTTGAGACTAAAATAGTCAAATACAGAATTTCACGAAAACGATCGAAAATTGTGCACTATAACCCACAAAATGAGGCCAAAACAATAAAATACGAAATCTCAAGAAAGTGATCGAAAACAATGTACTGTTGCCCACAAAATGAGGCAAATAAAAATTCTCACTAAAGTGGCAGAAAACTGTGGACTATAGCCCACAAATGTGTCTAAAATAGTAAAATACAGAATTTCACGAAAACGACCGGAAATTGTGGACTATAACCCACAAAATGAGGCCAAAACCGCAAAATACGAAATCTCACGAAAGTGATCGAAAACAGTGTACCATATCCCACAAAATGCGGGAAATAAAAATTCTCACGAAAGTTCCCAAAAATTGTGGACAATTTCCCACAGATGAGGCTAAAACATTCAAAGACAAAATTTCCAGAAAACGACCGGAAACTGTGGATTATTACTCACAAAACGAGGCCGGAACAGTAAAATACGAAATTTCATGAAAGTGATCGAAAACAGTGTACTATAGCACACAAAATGAGCGAAATAAAAGTTCACTCTAAAGTCGTCGAAAACTGTGGATTATAGCCTGCAAATGAGGCTAAAACAGTCAAACACAAAATTCCACAAAAATGACCGGAAATTGCGGACTATAACCCACAAAATGAGGTCAAAACCGTAAAATACGAAATCTTTTGAAAGTGATCAAAAACAGTGTACTATTGCCACGAAATGAGGCAAATAAAAATGCTCACAAAAGAGGCTAAAAACTATGGACTATAGCCCACAAATGAGGCTAAAATAACCAAATAATAAATTTCGCGAAAGCGGACGGAAAATGTGGATTATAACCAACAAAATTAGGCCAAAATAGCAAAACACGAAATCTCATGAAAGTGATCGAAAACAGTGTATTATAGCCCACAAAATGAGAGAAATAAAATTCCAACGAAAGTTTCCGAAAACTGTGGACTATAGCCCGCAGATGAGGCCAAAACAGTCAAACACATAATTCCACTAAAACGACCGGAAACGGCGGACAATAACCCACAAAACGAGGCCAAAACGGTAAAATACAAAATATCATGAAAGTGATCGAAAACAGTGTACTACAGCACACAAAATGAGGGAAATAAAGGTTCACTTTTAAGTTGCCGAAAACTGTGGACTATAGACCGCAAAGAAGGCTGAGACAGTCAAATACAAAATTTTACGAAAACGACCGGAAACTGTGGACTATAACGCACAAAATGAGGCCAAAACAGTAAAATAGGAAATCTCATGAAAGTGATCGAAAACAATGTACTAGCCCACAAAATGAGGCAAATAAAAATTCTTATAGAAGTCCCCGAAAACTGTGGACTATAGCCAACAAATGAGGCTAAAACAGTCAAATACTAAATTTCGCAAAAGCGACCGGAAAACTGTGGACTATAACTCACAAAATGAGGCCAAAACCGTAAAATACGAAATCACATGAAAGTGATCGAAAATAATGTACTATAGCCCACAAAATGAGGCAAATAAAAGTTTTCACTAAAGTGGCAGAAAACTGTGGACTGTATAGCCCACAAATGAGACTAAAACAGTCAATTATAGAATTTCACGAAGACGATCAAAAACTGTGCACTATAGCCCACAAAATGAGGCCAAAACAGTAAAATACGAAATCTCATAAAAATGATCGAAAACAGTGTACAATTGCCCTCAAAATGAGGGAAATAAAAATTCTCACTAAAGTGGCAGAAAACTGTGGACTATAGCCCACAAATGAGGCTAAAACTGTCAAATACAGAATTTCACGAAAACGACCGGAAACTGTGGACTATAACCCACAAAATGAGGCCAAAACAGTAAAATACGAATTCTCATGAAAGTTATCGAAAACAATGTACTATGGGCCACAAAAATTAGGCAAATAAAAATTCTCAAGGAAGTGCCCGAAAACTGTGGACTATACCCCACAAATGAGGCTAAAAAAGTCAAATATGAAATTTCACGAAACCAACCGGAAACTGTGTACTATAACCCTCAAAATGAGGCCAAAACTGCAAAATACGAAATCTCTTGAAAGTGATCGAAAACAGTGTATCCCACAAAATGAGGGAAATAAAAATTCTCAGGAAAGTGCCCGAAAATTGTGGACAATATCCCACAGATGAGGCAAAAACATGCAAATACAAAATTTCTAGAAAAACGACTGAAAACTATGGATTATAACCCACAAAATGAGGCTGAAACAGTAAAGTACGAAATCTCATGAAAGTGATCGAAAACAGTGTACTATAGCACACAAAATGAGCGAAATAAAAGTTCACTCTAAAGTCGTCGAAAATTGTGGATTATAGCCCGCGGATGAGGATAAAACAGTCAAATACAAAATTTCACAAAAACGACAGGAAACTGCGGACTATAACCCACAAAATGAGGTCAAAACCGTAAAATACGAAATCTTATGAAAGTAATCTAAAACGTTGTACTATTGCTTCAAAATGAGCCAAATAAAAATCCTCACTAAAGTGGCCGAAAAGTAACGACCGAAAACTGTGGACTATAACCCACAAAATGAGGCCAAAACAGTAAAATACGAATTCTCATGAAAGTTATCGAAAACAGTGTACTATGGGCCACAAAATGAGGCAAATAAAAATTCTCACGGAAGTGCCCGAAAACTGTGGACTATACCCCACAAATGAGGCTAAAAAAGTCAAATACGAAATTTCACGAAAGCAACCGGAAACTGTGGACTATAACCCACAAAATGAGGCCAAAACCGCAAAATACGAAATCTCATGAAAGTGATCGAAAACAGTGTATCCCACAAAATGAGGGAAATAAAAATTCTCATGAAAGTGCCCGAAAATTGTGGACAATATCCCACAGATGAGGCTAAAACATTCAAATACAAAATTTCTAGAAAAACGACCGGAAACTATGGATTATAACCCACAAAACGAGGCCGAAACAGTAAAGTACGAAATCTCATGAAAGTGATCGAAAACAGTGTACTATAGCACACAAAATGAGCGAAATAAAAGTTCACTCTAAAGTCGTCGAAAATTGTGGATTATAGCCCGCGGATGAGGCTAAAACAGTCAAATATAAAATTTCAAAATAACGACAGGAAACTGCGGACTATAACCCACAAAATGAGGTCAAAACCGTAAAATACGAAATCTTATGAAAGTGATCTAAAACAGTGTACTATTGCACAAAATGAGGCAAATAAAAATCCTCACTAAAGTGGCCGAAAACTATGGACTATAGCCCACAAATGAGGCTAAAATAGCCAAATAATAAATTTCGCGAAAGCGGCCGGAAACTGTAGATTATAACCCACAAAATTAGGCCAAAACAGCAAAATACGAAATCTCATTAAAGTGATCGAAAACAGTGTACTATAGCCCACAAAATGAGAGAAATAAAAATTCCAACGAAAGTTCCCGAAAATTGTGGACTATAGCCCGCAGATGAGGCCAAAACAGTCAAATACATAATTTTACTAAAACGACAGAAAATGGTGGACTATAACCTACAAAACGAGGCCAAAACAGTAAAATACGAAATCTCTTGAAAGTGATCGAAAACAGTGAACTACAACACACAAAATGAGGGAAATAAAAGTTCGCCGAAAACTGTGGACTATAGCCCGCAGAGGAGGCTGAAACAGTGAAATTCAAAATTTTACGAAAACTACCGGAAACTGTGGACTATAACCCACAAAATGAGGCCAAAACAGTAAAATACGAAATCTCATGAAAGTGATCGAAAACAGTGTACTATAGCCCACAAAATGAGGCAAATAAAAATCCTCACTAAAGTGGCCGAAAATTTGGACTATAGCCCACAAATGAGGCTAAAATAGACAAATACTAAATTTCGCGAAAGCGACCGGAAACTTTGGACTATAACCCAGAAAATTAGGCCAAAACTGTAAACTACGAAATCTCATGAAAGTGATCGAAAATAGTGTACTATCGCCCACAAAATGAGGCAAATAAAAATTCTCACTAAAGTGGCAGAAAACTGTGGACTATAGCCCACAAATGAGGCTAAAACAGTCAAAAACAGAATTTCACGAAAATGACCGGAAACTGTGGACTATAACCCACAAAATGAGGTCAAAACAGTAAAATACGAAATCTCATGAAAGTGATCGAAAACAGTGTACTATAGGCCACAAAATGAGGCAAATAAAAATTCTCACGGAAGTGAACGAAAACTGTGGACTATACCCCACAAATGAGGCTAAAACAGTCAAATACTAAATTTCACGAAAGCGACCGGAAACTGTGGACTATAACCCACAAAATGAGGCCCAAACCTCAAAATACGAAATCTCAAGAAAGTGATCGAAAACTGTGTACTATAGGCCACAAAAAGAGGGAAATAAAAATTCTCACTAAAGTGGCAGAAAACTGTGGACTATAGCCCACAAATGAGGCTAAAATAGTCAAATACAGAATTTCACGAAAACGACCGGAACTGTGGACTATAACCCACAAAATGAGGCCAAAATAGTAAAATACGAATTCTCATGAAAGTTATCGAAAACAGTGTACTATGGGCCACAAAATGAGGCAAATAAAAATTCTCACGGAAGTGCCCAAAAACTATGGACTATACCCCACAAATGAGGCTAAAACAGTCAAATACTGAATTTCACGAAAGCGACCGGAAACTGTGGACTATAACCCACAAAATGAGGCCAAAACCGCAAAATACGAAATCTCATGAAAGTGATCGAAAACAGTGTACCATATCCCACAAAATGAGGGAAATAAAAATTCTCACGAAAGTGCCAGAAAATTGTGGACAATATCCCACAGATGAGGCTAAAACATTCAAATACAAAATTTCTAGAAAACGAACGGAAACTGTGGATTATAACCCACAAAACGAGGCCGAAACAGTAAAATACGAAATCTCATGAAAGTGATCGAAAACAGTGTACTATAGCACACAAAATGAGCGAAATAAAAGTTCACTCTAAAGTCACCGAAAACTGTGGACTATAGGCCGCAGATGAGGCTAAAACAGTCAAACTCAAAATTTCACAAAAACGACCGGAAACTGTGGACTATAACCCACAAAATGAGGTCAAAACCGAAAAAAACGAAATCTCATGAAAGTGATCTAAAACAGTGTACTATTGCCACAAAATGAAGCAAATAAAAATTCTCACTAAAGTGGCCGAAAACTATGGACAATAGCCCACAAATGGGGCTAAAATAGCCAATTACTAAATTTCGCGAAAGGGGCCGGAAACTGTGGATTATAACCCACAAATTTAGGCCAAAACAGCAAAATACGAAATCTCATGAAAGTAATCGAAAACAGTGGACTGTAGCCCACAGATGAGGCTAAAATATTCAAATACATAATTTCACTAAAACGACCGGAAACGGTGGACTATAACCCACAAAATGAGGCCAAAATGGTAAAATACGAAATCTCATGAAATTGATCAAAAACAGTGTACTACAACACACAAAATGAGGGAAATAAAAGTTCACTCTTAAGTCGCCGAAAACTGTGGACTATAGCCCGCAAATGAGGCAAGAACAGTCAAACACCAAACTTTACGAAAACGACCGGAAATTGTGGACTATAACCCACAAAATGAGGCCAAAACAGTAAAATACGAAATCTCAGGAAAGTGATCGAAAACAGTGCCCACAAAATGAGGCAAATAAAAATTCTCACGGAAGTGCCCGAAAACTATGGACTATAGCCACAAATGAGGCTAAAACAGTCAAATACTAAATTTCGCGAAAGCGACCGGAAACTGTGGACTATAACCCACAAAATGAGGCCAAAACTGTAAAATACGAAATCTCATGAAAGTGATCGAAAACAGTGTACTATAGCCCACAAAATGAGGCAAATAAAAATTCTCACTAAAGTGGCAGAAAACTGTGGACTATAGCCCACAAATGAGGCTAAAACAGTCAAATACAGAATTTCACGAAAACGACCGGAAACTGTGGACTATAACCCACAAAATGAGGTCAAAACTGTAAAATACGATATCTCATGAAAGTGATCGAAAACAGTGAACTATAGGCCACAAAATGTGGCAATTAAAAATTCTCACTAAAGTGGTAGAAAACTGTGGACTATAGCCCACAAATGAGGCTAAAACAGTCAAATACAGAATTTCACGAAAACGGCCGGAAACTGTGGACTATAGCCCACAAAATGAGGTCAAAACCGTAAAATACGAAATCTTATGAAAGTGATCTAAAACAGTGTACTATTGCCACAAAATGAGGCAAATAAAAATCCTCACTAAAGTGGCCGAAAACTATGGACTATAGCCCTCAAATGAGTCTAAAATAGCCAAATAATAAATTTCACGAAAGCGACCGGAAACTGTGGATTACAACCCACTAAATTAGGCCAAAACAGCAAAATACGAAATCTCATGAAAGTGATCGAAAACAGTGTACTATAGCCCACAAAATGAGAGAAATAAAAATTCCAACGAAAGTTCCCGAAAACTGTGGACTATAACCCGCAGATGAGGCTAAAACAGTCAAATACATAATTTCACCAAAACGAACGGAAACGGTGGACTATAACCCACAAAACGAGGCCAAAACGGTAAAATACGAAATCTCATGAAAGTGATCGAAAACAGTGTACTACAACACACAAAATGAGGGAAATAAAAGTTCACTCTTAAGTCGCCGAAAACTGTGGACTATAGCCCGCAGAGGAGGCTGAAACAGTCAAATACAAAATTTTACGAAAACGACCGGAAACTATGGACTATAACCCACAAAACGAGGCCAAAACAGTAAAATACGAAATCTCATGAAAGTGATCGAAAACAGTGTACTATAGCCCACAAAATGAGGCAAATAAAAATTCTCACAGAAGTGCCCGAAAACTGTGGACTATAGCCCACAAATGAGGCTAAAACAGTCAAATACTAAATTTCGCGAAAGCAACCGGAAACTGTGGACTATATCCCACAAAATGTGCCCAAAACTGTAAAATACGAAATCTCATGAAAGTGATCGAAAATAGTCTACTATAGCCCACAAAATGAGGCAAATAAAAATTCTTACTAAAGTGGCAAAAAATTGTGGACTATAGCCCACAAATGAGACTAAAACAGTCAAATACAGAATTTCACAAAAACGATCGGAAACTGTGCACTATAACCCACAAAATAAGGCCAAAACAGTAAAATACAAAATCTCATGAAAGTGATCGAAAACAATGTACTGTTGCCCACAAAATGAGACAAATAAAAATTCTCACTAAAGTGGCAGAAAACTGTGGACTGTAGCCCACAAATGAGTCTAAAACAGTAAAATACGAAATGTCATGAAAGTTATCGAAAATAGTGTACTATAGGCCAGAAAATGAGGCAACTAAAAATTTGCACGGAAGTGCCCGAAAACTGTGGACTATAGCTCCTAAAATGAGGAAAATAAAAATTCTCACGAAATAGCCCGCAGATGAGGCTAAAACTGTCAAATACCAAATTTCACGAAAACGACTGGAAACTGAGGCTATAACCCACAAAATGAGGTCAAAACTGTAAAATACGAAATCTCTGGAAAGTGATCGAAAATAGTGTCCTACATCGGACAAAATGAGGGAAATAAAAATTCACTCTTAAGTCGCTGAAAACTGTGGACTATAGCCCGCGGATTAGGGTAAAACAGTCAAATACAAATATTAACGAAACCAACCGGAAACTGTGAACTATAACCCACAAAATGAGCTGAAAACAGTAAAATTAGAAATCTCTTGAAAGCGATCTAAAACAGTGTACTACAGCCACAAAATGGGGGAAATAAATATCCTCACCAAGGTGACCGAAAACAGTGGACTACAGCCCACAAATGAGGCTAAAATAGTCGGTTACTATATTTCGCGGGAGCGGCCGGAAACTGTGGACTACAACCCACAAAATGAGTCCAAAATAGCAAAATACGAAATCTCATGAAAGTGATCGAAAACAGTGTACAATAGCCCACAAAATTAGAGAAATAAAAATTCCAACGAAAGTTCCCGAAAATTGTGGACTTTAGCCCGCAGATGAGGCTAAAACAATCAAATACATAATTTCAATAAAACGACCGAAAACGGCGGACTATAACCCGCAAAACGAGGCCAAAACGGTAAAATACGAAATCTCACGAAAGAGATCGAAAACAGTGTTCTACAACACACAAAATGAGGGAAATAAAAGTTCACTCTTAAGTCACCGAAAACTGTGGACTATATAGCCCGCAGATGAGGCTGAAACAGTCAAATACAAAATTTTACGAAAACGACCGGAAACTGTGGACTATAACCCACAAAATGAGGCCAAAACAGTAAAATATGAAATCTTATGAAAGTGATCAAAAACATAGTACTATAGCGAACAAAATGAGGCAAATAAAAATTCCCACGGAAGTGCCCGAAAACTGTGGACTATAGCCCACAAATGAGGTTAAAACATTCAAATACTAAATTTCGCGAAAGCGACCTGAAACTGTGGACTATAACCCACAAAATGAGGCCAAACTGTAAAATACAAAATCTCATGAAAGTGATCGAAAACAGAGCCCACAAAATGAGGCAAATAAAAATTCTCACGAAAGTTCCCGAAAACTGTGGACAATAGCCCACAAATGAGGCTGAAACCATCAAATACAAAATTTCACGAAAACGACCGAAAATTGTGCACTATTACCCACAAAATGAGGCCAAAACAGTAAAATTCGAAATCTCGTGAAAGTGATCGAAAACAGTGTACTATAGCCCACAAAATGAGGGAAATAAAAATCCTCACTAAAGTGGCAGAAAACTGTGGACTATAGCTCACAAATGATGCTAAAACAGTCAAATACAGAATTTCACGGAAACGACCGGAAACTGTTGACTATAACCCACAAAATGAGGTCAAAACAGTAAAATACGAAGTCTCATGAAAGTTATCGAAAACAGTGTACTATAGGCCGCAAAATGAGGCAAATAAAAATTCGCACGGAAGTGCCCGAAAACTGTGGACTATAGCTCCCAAAATGAGGAAAATAAAAATTCTCACGAAATAGCCCGCAGATGAGGCTAAAACTGTCGAATACCAAATTTCACGAAAACGAATGGAAACTGTGGACTATAACCCACAAAATGAGGCCAAAACAGTAAAATACAAAGTGATCATAAACAGAGTACACAAATCGAGGGAAATAAAAGTTCACTCTAAAGTCGTCGAAAACTGTAGACTATAGCCCGCAGATGAGGCTAAAACAGTCAAATACAAAATTTCACGAAAATGACCGGAAATTGTGGACAATAACTCACTAAATGAGGTCAAAACAGTAAAATACGAAATGTCATGAAAGTGATCTAAAACATCGAACTATATCCCACAAAATGAGGGAAAGAAAATTCCTCACTAAAGTGGCCAAAAACTGTGGACTATAGCCCACAAACGAGGCTAAAATAGCCAAATACTATATTTTGCGAAAGCGGCCGAAAATTGTGGACTATAACCGACAAAATGAGGCCAAATTAGCAAAATACAAAATCTCATGAAAGTGCCAGGAAAACTGTGGACAATAGCCCACAGATGAGGCTAAAACAGTCAAATACAAAATTTCACGAAAATGACCAGAAACTGTATATTATCAACCCACAAAATGTGGCCAAAACAGTAAAATACGAAATCGCATGAAAGTGATCGAAAAAAGTGTACTATTGCACACAAAATGAGGGAAATAAAAATTCACACGAAAATGCCAGAAAATTGTGGACTATAGCCCGTAGATGAGGCCAAAACTGTCAAATACAAAATTTTACGAAAACGACTACAAACTGTGGACTATAACCCACAAAATGAGGCCAAAATAGTAAAATACGAAATCTCATGACAGTGATCGAAACAGAGTACTATAGCCCACAAAATGAGCAGAATTAAAATTCTCACTAAAGTGACCGAAAACTGTGGACTATAGCCCACAAATGAGGCTAAAAGAGTCAAATACAAAATTTTGCAAAAATGCCAGGAAACTGTGGACTATAACCCACAAAATGAGGCCAAAACAGTCAAATACGAAATCTCCGGAAAGTGCTCGAAAACAGTGTACTACAGCACACAAAATGAAGGAAATAAAAGTTCACTCTTAATTCGCCGAAAACTGTGGACTATAGCCTGCGGATGAGGGTAAAACAGTGAAATACAAAATTTCACGAAACTGACTAGAAACTGTGGACTATAACCCAGATAATGAGGCCAAAACATTAAAATACGAAATCTCATGACAGTGATCGAAAAAAGTGTACTGTAGCCCACAAAATGAGCAAAATAAAAATTCTCCCTAATGTGGCCGAAAACTGTGGACTATAGCCCACAAATGAGGCCAAAACAGTTAAATACAAAAATTTTGGGAAAACTCTAGGGAAACTGTGGACTATAACCCACAAAATGAGGCCAAAACAGTCAAATACGAAATCTCAGGAAAGTGGTCGAAAACAGTGTACTATAGCAGACAAAATGAGGAGGGAAAAGTTCACTCTTATGTTGCCGAAAACTGTGGACTATAGCCCGCGGATGAGGGTAAAACAGTCAAATACAAAATTTTACGAAACCGACCGGAAACTGTGAACTATAACCCACAAAATGAGGTCAAAACAGTAAAATACGAAATCTCATGAAAGCAACCTAAAGTTGTGTACTGTAGCCCACAAAATGAGAGAAATAAATATCCTCACTAAAGTGGCCGAAAACTATGGACTATAGCCCACAAATGAGGCTAAAATAGCCAAATACTAAATTTCACGAAAGCGGTCGGAAACAGTGGACTATAACCCACAAAATGATGCCAAAACAGCAAAATATGAAATCTCATTTAAGTGATCGAAAACAGTGTACTATAGCCCACAAAATGAGCGAAATAAAAATTCTCACGAAAGTTCCCGAAAACTGTGGACTATAGCTCGCAGATGAGGCTAAAAGAGTTAAATGCAAAATTTCACTAAAACAACCGGAAACTGCGGACTATAACCCACAAAATGAGACCAAAACAGTAAAATACGTAATCTCATGAAAGTGATCGAAAATAGTGTACTATAGCACACAAAATGAGGGAAATAAAAGTTCACTCTAAAGTCGCCGAAAACTGTGGACTATAGCCGCAGATGAGGCTAAAACTTCAAATACAAAATTTCACGAAAACGACCGGAAACTGTGGACTATAACCTACAAAATGAGGCCAAAACAGTAAAATACGAAATCTCATGAAAATGATCGAAAACAGTGTACTATAGACCACAAAATGAGGGAAATAAAAATTCTCACTAAAGTGGCCGAAAACTGTGGACTTCCCACAAATGAGGCGAAAACAGTCAAATACTAAATTTTGCGAAAGCGACCGGAAACTGTGGACTATAACCCACAAAATGAGTCCAAAACTGCAAAGTACGAAATCTCATGAAAGTTATCGAAAACAGTGTACTATAGCCCCAAAATGAGGGAAATAAAATTTCTCACGAAAGTGCCCGAAAACTGTGGACTATATAGCCCGCAGATGAGGCTCAAACTGTCAAAAACAAAATTTCACGAAAACGACTGGAAACTGTGGACTTTAACCCACAAAATGATGTCAAAACAGTAAAATACGAAATGTCATGACAGTGATCGAAAACAGTGTACTATAGCCCACAAAATGAGGAAAATAAAAATTCTCACTAAAGTGGCCGAAATTGTGGACTATAGCCCACAAATGAGGTTAAAACAGTCAAATATACAAAATTTTGCCAAAACGGCAGGAAACTATGGACTGTCAATCCACAGTTTTTTGTCATTTTCGTGGAATTTCTTATTTCACCCTTTTGGCCTTATTTTGTGGGCTTGTCCACAATTTTTGGCCATTTTCGTGAGATTTCATATTTTACTAATTACTATTTTGGCCTCATTTTTCTGGCTTATAGTGGACACAGGTTTTGGCTTTTTCCGTGAAATTTCTTTTTTAACTGTTTTGGCCTCAATTTAGGGGTTATAGTCCACAATTTCGGACAACTTTCATGAAATTTTGTATTTTCACTATTTTTACCTCACTTTGCCGTTGTAGTCCACAATTTTCTGTCACTTTCCTTTAATTTTATATTTCACCATTGTGGCATCATTTCATGGGCTATTAGCCACAGTTATTTGTCACTTTCTTGAAATTTTGTATTTCATCGTTTTAGCTTCTGTTTTTGAACTATTCTCCCTAGTTTTCGGCCATTATCGTGAAATTTATTATTTCTGTGTTTTGGCTTCATTTTGTGGGCTATAGTCAACAGTTTTCGGACACTGTCGTGAATTTTTGTATTTCACGTATTTATCCTTATTTTTCAGTCATAGTTTTCGTCCATTTTAGTGAGAATTTGTATTTCAATTTTTTCCCTCGTTTTAAGGACTATGGTCCACAGTTTTTTGCAACTTTGGTGAAATTTCATATTTCTCCCTTTTGGCCATATTTTGTGGGCTATAGTTTATAATTTTTGACCAATTTAGTGAAATTTTGTATTTCACATTTGTGACCTCATTATATGTAATATAGGCCATAGTTGTCGGTCATTTTCGTCATATTTCATTGGTTTGACTTTATTTCGTGGACTATATTCCACAGTTTTCGGGCACTTTTGTGAAATTTTGAATTTCACAATTTTCGGCTAATTTTGTCACTTTCGTGTAATTTCGTATTTCTCTGTTTTGGCAGTATTGTGAGGATTATAGTACACAGTTTTCCACCAGTTCGTGAAATTTTGTATTTCACTGTTTTGGCCTCATTTTGTGGGACTAATCGACAGTTTTCGGCTATTTTTGTCAAATTTTGTATTTCATTATAATGAGCTCATTTTGTGGGCTACGGTGCACTATTCTTGGCCACTTACGTTAAATTTTGTATTTCACTATTTTTGTCTCATTTTAAGGGCT
Organism: Hemerocallis citrina; assembly: GCA_017893485.1. Classification (NCBI taxonomy): domain Eukaryota; kingdom Viridiplantae; phylum Streptophyta; class Magnoliopsida; order Asparagales; family Asphodelaceae; genus Hemerocallis; species Hemerocallis citrina. The sequence continues at coordinate 568,874 of CM030363.1, forward strand.
ATAGCCCACCGTTTTTGGCTGCTTTCGTAAAATTATCTATTTCACGTTTTTGACTTCATTTTCAAGCCAATGGTACACAACTTTCAGCCATTTTCGAGAAAATTTGTACTTAACTGTTTTCGACTAATTTTGTGGGATACGGGCCCTCGGTTTTCGGCCACTTACGTGCAATTTCGTATTTTTCTTTTTTCCATATTTTGTTGGTTATAGGACATTGTTTTCAGTCATTTTCGTGAGATTTTTTAATTTCACTGTTTTAGCCCCATTTTGTGGGCTATCACAGTTTTTGGCCACTTTCGTGAAATTTTATATTTCACTGTTTTTTTCCCTCACTCGGCCATTTACATGAAATTTCGTATTTTTCAATATTTATGTCATATTTTGTGGGCAGTCCACAGTCTTCTGTCATTTTCGTGATATTTATATTTCACTGTTTTGGCCTTATTTTGTGGGCTATAGTATTTAGTGTTCGATCATTTTCGTCAAATTTTGTATTTCAATGTTATTGTCACATTTTGAGGGCTATATATAGCCCATAGTTTTCAGCCACTTTTCTGAAATTTCATTTTGTTCTGTTTTGGCCTTATTATGTGGGGTTTACTCCATAGTTTTCAGTAGTTGCCGTGAGATTTCATATTTCGCTCTTTTGGCCTCATTTTGTGGGTATAGTTCATAGGTTTCGGACACTTACGTAAAATTTCATATTTCTCTATTTTGGTCGTATTTCGTGAGCTATATATTTTGCAATTTTTTGCCACTTTCGTGATATTTCGTATTTCTCTGTTTTGGCCTCATTTTGTGGGCCACAGTTCTCGACTACTTTCATGAAATTTCGCACTTCATTGTTTTGACCAAATTTTGTGGGTTGTAGTCCACAGTTTTCGGTTTCTTTCCTGAAATTTCGTGTTCTACGATTTCTAGCCATTTTTGTGATATAGCGTATTTCTCTGTTTGGCCTTAATTTGTGTGCTACAGTCTATAGTTGTTGCCAATTTCCTGAAATTTAGAATTTAACACTTTTGGCCTCAACTTTTTTTTTTTTGCCAGATTTTGCCATATTTTGTGGGCTACACAAATTTTGACCACTTTCATGAAATTTAAATTTCACTGTTTTGACCATATCATGTGGGCATAATTTTCAACCAATGTCGTGAAACTATTTTGGCCTCATTTGGTGGGCTATATAGTCCACGGTTTTCGGCCACTTTCGTGAAATTATGTATTTCACTGCTATATTATGGAACTATATTCTACAGTTTTTGAGCATTTTCGTCAAATTTTGTATTTCACTATTATGGCCTCACTTTTTGAGCTATAGTCCACTATTATTTACCACTATCATGAAATTTCATATTTCACAGTTTTTGCAAAATTTTGTGGGCTACAGGCCACTTTTGTGAAATTTCGTATTTCACGTTTTTTGTCTTTATTTTTGCCATATTTTGTGTGCTATAGTGCATAGTTTGCATCTTTATTTTATATAAAATTTTGAATTCACTATTTTGGCCACAATTTTTGGGCTATAATATGTAGTTATCAACTGTTTTAATGTATCCAATAGTCCACATTTTGTGTGCTACAGTTTTAGGTTATTTTGGCAAATTTTCATTTCACTATTTTGGCCAAATTTTGTGGGCTATACTCAATTAGTTTCAGCCATTTTAAAGAAATTCTGTCATTCACTAATTTTGCAGCATTTTTTTATCTATAATCTACAATTTTTTGCCATTTTTTTAAAATTCCTTATTTCATTGGTTTTTACCATATTTTGTGAGATAGTTCACACTTTTCGTCTGTTTTGGCGAAAGTTTTTATTTCATTTATTTTTTCTCATATTTTGTGAGCTATATAGTTTACGATTTTTATTGTTTTTGTGAAATTTTATATTTTACTATTTTAGCCAATTTTGTGATATTGTCATCATTGTTTTAGCCAACATTATTGCCAATTTCAAATTTTCAGTATTTGGCCAGCTATTGTGAGTTATATAATCTACCATATATATTTGCCGATATAATAAAAAAAATTAGGTAAAATGTGGAATCTGGCCACCCTGTTTCATTAATAAGAACTTAACGAAACAAACTCAGAGTACTGGGCCAAAGTACAAACTACAGACAGAAAATTAAATATATATGAAGCAACATAACGTGTACAAACAACAAATTCCTGCAACAAACCTGGAGGGGATTATAATAAATTGATTTTACTTTAGACGGCTTAAAAAAACGAAAAACAAAAAAAAAAGGAAAAACATAAAAGCAAATATTGGTATGGAAATATTTGAGTGATTCACAAGTGTTTAAACGGAAGTACCTTTTCTTAGTTTCCGCGCCCTGGCTTTCTGGCTGGCTTTCTACCCTTCCTTCATCTTCGCCTAATTTTTTTGCTATTTCTTAACTCCTCCTTCCTTCCTTCCTTCCTTCCTTCTTCCCTCTCTCTCTCTCTCTCTCTTTCTCTTTCTCTTTCTCCTTCATCCTCTTCTTCTCTCTCTGATCTCCAATTCAATCTTTCATGGCAATGGTAAGATATGTTCCTTCCTCTTAATTTATGTAAATATTCAACGTTTGGTTGATTGCAATGTTACTTACGTCTGGATTCAATAATGTACGTTTTCATACATATATCCTTTTCAAAATTGCAATGATATGAACAATTTTTTGAAGGAACACTGGATTCGATTGGATTGATATAATCAAATAATGTAGGGAATCTATCTATCTCATGTTAATTACAGAAATTGGCGGGTTTTCTTCTTCTTCTTATTCATGCAATTAAACCCTGATGAACCAACTATATAACTTATATTGTTGTATTCATTATTTAAATTCACGCACTATCCAGAAGAAAAAGAAAAAATGAATAAAATAAAATAAAGTTAATTACAAAGCTCGATCGATGCATGGTGTGCATTGTTTATAATTAAATTGATAATGAATGTGTAGTTTTATGCATGCAGGACAAGGGCCGAGCACTTCCCAAATTTGGTGAGTGGGATGTGAAGAATCCTGCATCAGCTGAAGGCTTCACAGTGATATTCAACAAAGCTCGAGATGAAAAGAAGATAAACAATAACCCTGTACTCGCAGCACAAAACCGAACCACCCCTGTAGGGGTAGGTGTGGGGGCGGCTTATAATCATCCTCATAACCATAACCACCACGATGATCCTTACCATTATCAAAGCAGCAAGAGTAGTGTATGACCTGCATGCTCTTCTTTCTCTTCTCCTTAATTAATTTTCATTTTCACTATGTTAAGTAGTTTGCTCGCTCGCTCGCTCAATGTTTGTTTGTTTGAAAATTTCTCAGACAGAGTTGTTTCTAATTATCACTTCAATGACTGGGATATATGCCATCAAAACCCAGATGTAGAATGAAGAGCAAGAATAATGAAGAAGATATAAAAATAAAAAATAAAAACTTAGTGAAAATGATCGAGATCCCCCACCCAACTGCTCAAAAGTTCCCGGGCCCCATACAGCAGTTAATAGAAACTACAACACCAGCATAGAAATTTAAGTATTAAATTTAATTCAAATTAATTAACATCATAATAATGCAACATCACTGAGTTAGTGGGAGCTATATATTCTTGGTATATATTTTTCTGAGTCTCAGTACAACTAATTATTGAATTAACTTTTTTTTTTTAAGTATAATAACTGTTAGTTTGTCAATGAATTTAATTGGATGCAGAAAAAGTGGTTTTGCTGGGGATGATCGCTAGCTGATGTTGGAGCCCTAAGAGGGACATGGAAGCGATTACTGTTAAGCTTTAGCTCAGGGTACCGTTTGCTTTTATATGAGGTGGAGGAGGAGGAGGAGGAGGAGGAGGAGGAAGAGCTGCAGCTGAAGAGGAATCGCGTGTAATTTATATATCTTAATTCCATGTCCCTTGCTGTTTGATACACATGACGTACCCATGAATTCTCATTCATCTGTATAATTTACAATTAGTACTGTGTATGTATATGATTATAATAATATGGAGAAAGAAAAAGAAAAAGAAAAAGAAAAAAAAAGAGGAGAGAGATGGATGATGCAAAGACTCCTTATTCTTTACATACTGCCCTTTCTTTCAAAGTCATAATCAATTCAAAGTCATACGTTGGACTATAGTTATGACTTGTGAATGATGAAATTAATATGCATAACCAATTTGGCCTGTGGTTTCTGGCAAACACTTGTTTATATCGAGTGGTACAAAAGTATATATATATATATATATAAGCAACCTTTATTCCTCCGAATCGAACATTTTGAACATTTCCAGAGAATATGACAATTGGGGATGAAAATACGCTCACGAACATGAAGCCACACAGTTTTGTCAATACAGCCACTTCACACCTTATAAAAAAAAAAAAAAACCTAGCCTCAACATGGTCAAAAGTAGGAAGATAAGTCTCAAATACATAATAATATAAACAAATAAATTATGTCACAACTCTTCACAAACATGAATAAATAGACCAAATCTATTTGGTACATCTAAGCTGGCGATGGTGCCGTCCAGGAGGAGGGTGTGCAAAATTTGAAAAAAGAAAAAATGGCAATTTCCTTGTAACAGATCATGTATGTTTTCACTGCCAAAATTACTACAAGCTTAGTCATGCATACAAAAAGCCAATTTTTTAGGATACAATGTACAATCCTCATAACAAAAACAAAAAAAATTAGCCGATTCGATCTAATTGATGATATGCACATCTACTGCACTGAGCTATTAGAGGGTAACGCATCCCCTATTTCTCAGAAGTTGGAAACCCATAAATTGATTTCCTCCCCTACACTCACAAAATCACATCAATTGCTTGAATACAGTTTGCAAAAGAAAACCACATGCACAAGTGAAGTATTCCAACTGAAAACTTCTCAGTGATTTTGAACCTCACTTGGTGTTGTCTCCCATTGGTCTGACCCAGCTTCTGCTTTCCCCTCAAGTTCTCGATGCTTCTTCATACCCTCCCCATACCTCGATCTCCTAGGTGCCGCTTCATCCTCACTCTCACTCTCATCATTCTGCTGAATTCCACTTCTCGTTCCAAATTTTTCGTTTTGGCCACCACCATTCTCTACAGTTGGTGACTGTTCATCCCTGTCGCCTACTGTCGGCCTCCTCTGAATCTGGTCCCTCTTGACCATTCGATTATTAGACAGTGGTGCTGGTGCATGGCCGAATGATGACACCCCCATTGGACGACCAGGTCGAGCAAGTCCACCCATTGCAGCCATTCCTCCTCCCATGAATGGACCACGAGGCCCAGCATTACCCATCATCATTCCTAGACCACCCATTGGGAAGACAGCTCCAGGTTGTGGGGCGCGGCCTGGGAACATCATACCAGCCCCACCAAAATCACAAGGATATCTCGGGCCGTATGGCGGGAACATTCCTCGAGGAGGAACACCAAAGAGGTCAGGCGTGCCGAAGCCATCAGGGTATCCGAATCCATCAGGACCCATCATAACGGGAGGAAAGCCCCGGAGAAGTGGTCGTGCACCACGAACAAGTGGCATGTGAGGTTGCCACATCATACCTCCTCTTCCCCTTCCTCTCCCTTGAGCAGAAAGACCCATCATGCTATCGTCCTCTTCTTCACTTTCCTCTTCCTCCTCTTCTTCATTGTCCTCAAATAAGACGATGTCGTGGTTGTCAGCGGCATCATCAGTGCTCACTCCTTTGGCCTTTTCCTCTTCGCGCTTAGATTCAGCAGCTATCAGCATCGCCTGAGCCAATAATCAATTTGTTTTAGTTAAGTTCGGGAAAAAAAATAAAACAATGACCGATAGAATTGTATATTCATATGTTTAAAATTAGAAAGACCTGGTACCAAATTACAAAAAACAAACTGAGGTTCTCTAATTTCCTTTCATTAAGAGGCCAGATAACGAATGTCCATAAATAAGTATGTCCTCCATCTTGTATTGGTAGTGAAACTCAATCTTGTCTCAAGTGCTACATAGCCAGAATACACCCAAAGAGAAGGAAAACAAGTCTACAAATGGCCTTTTCTTGAGGGCTGCATAACTAATGATCAACAACTTAAATGAAGGTACAACGAGATAGGATTAAGATATACTGCACAACACAAGCACATTTATAAGAAAAAATATACAACAACAACAAAACTTTTTTCCCAACTAGTTGGTAGACTACATGAATCATGGTTTTCCATTCTGCTCAGTTTAAATTCTGTAAGGCCACAAGTTATCATATCTTTTCTCGCTGTTTCCACCCAAGTTTAGATCTTCCCTTAACCCCTAACTCTACCCTCAATACTTATCAAAATCACTCTTTCTAACAGGGCACTACTAGGTCTACGTGTGACATGCCCAAACGACCTCAGATAATTATCTCTTAATTTAGGCTAAATTTAAAAATAAACAAAAAAACCCTTGAACTATCCACTTTATGCAGAAAACCTCACTGAACTTTTTTTGCGCAGAAAACTACGTTGAATTATAGTTGCAAAAAACTCACTCCGACGGCGTAAGCTTTCTGCTAAAGTCGAATGAGGTTTTTTTGACAATAATGAGATGCATGATGTTTTTAGAACCAACTTGCAAAGATGAATGAGGTTATCTAATACAAGCAAAATAGTTAGTGTGGTTTTCTGCACACAAAAAAAAAAAGTTGAGTGAGGTTTTCTACATAAAGGGAATAGTTCAAGGGGTTTCTATTCAAATTTAGCCCTTAATATATCTTGGATATAAGCTACATTTACAATGTCTTTCTAATTCTATCTTTCCTAGTTTTACCACACATCCATCTTAGCATCCTCATCTCCGCTACACTTGTTTTTTGGACATGTTTCTTTGTGACCCAACACTTTGCTCCATTCATCATTAATGATCTAACAGCCGTCCTATAAAAATTTTCCTTCAACTTCAAAGGTATACGTGTCACACAAAACACCACTAGCGCTTCTCCACTTAAGCCACCCTGCTTGGATCCTATGTATAACATATTCACAAATCTCCCTTTCACTTTGTATAATCGAGCCTAAATATCGAAAACGGTCTCGTTATACTTATTCTAAAGCCTCTAGTTTACAAAGTTTCTCTTCATTATTATAATTTAGCATTGATTCATATGCTAGTTTCGTCCACTAAGACAACTCCATTGCCAAAAACATACACCAAGGCACCTTATCTTGCATTCGCCGCGTCAATTCATCCATAACAAAAGCAAAGAGAATTCTAATAAAGTCGAACCTTCAAGTAAACCTACTGTAGACGAAATTAGGAATTTGACAATATTGGCTGCTTTCATGGCATATAGTCCACTTTTTTGAATGCTTTGGGAAATTTTGAATTTCGGTGTTTTAGCTAGATTTTGTAGGCAAAAGTATTTTCAGCCAATTCTGAAGAAATTCTGAATGCAACTTTTTTAGTCCACCGTAAGATTTTATGGGCTATATTGTATTGGAAGAAATTATGAATTTTACTAATTTAACCTTTTTGAAAACGAATAGTCCACGGTTTTCTGCCGAATTCGAGAAATTATGAATTTCACTATTTTGGTTTAATTTGATGTTTATAGTCCCACCATTTGAGAATTTGGAGTTACACTGTTTTAGCCAGAATTTGTAGGATACAATCTCATGTCTAATGTTGATTTTAAGCAATAATGAACTTGACTGTTTTGGCAAAATTTTATAGGATATATAGTCCACCATTTTGGCAGATTATAAGAAATTTTGAATACCACTATTTGGATTAGACTAAATGGGACTGTAGTGCATCGTTTTTGGCCGATTTCAACGAAATTCTGAATTTAAAAATATTAATTGCTTTTTTGGGATATAGTCCCCCGTATTTTGTAGATTTTGAGAAATTCTGAATTTTACTCTTTCAGCCTAATTTTGTGTTATAGTCCCAATGTGCTGGCGAATTTTGAGATATTTCGAATTTCGCAGTTTTACCCCAAATTTTGTGGTATCTAGCTAGCGTTTTCGTTTTCGGCCGATCTTAAAGAAATTTGAATTTAACAATTTTAATCATTTTTTAGGGATATAGTTCATTTTCTGCTACTTTTGAAAAATATGGGTTTCACTATTTTTGAATTTTGTTTTATCCACAATTTTCGGCCGATTTCGGAGACTATGTTAGCCTCTTTTGTAAGGTATAGTACACTTTTACCTGTTGATTTTGAACAATTATAAATTTAATTGTCTTGGCCAAATTTTTATATATGTATTCCACCATTTTTGGCCGATTTTAAGAAATTTCGAATTTCACTAGCGGGTCAGATTTCATGAGTTGTATAGTCCATCGTTTCCGACTAGTCTCGACGAAATTTCATATTTGACAATATTAGCTGCTTTTATGGAATACAACCCACCCGTTTTTGCCGATTTTGAAAATTTGTGAATTTGACAATATTTGTTGCCCATAGCCAACCGATTTTAGCTGATTTTGAGAAATTATAAATTTTACTCTTTCTGCCTATATTTTACACTGTTCTAGATCGATATCGAAGAAATCCTAAATGTGACTATTTAGCCTCTTGTGGGGTATAGTCGGTGGCGGATGCACATGTATCCCAGGGTGAGCGGCCGCTCACCGTGGATTTTGATTATACGACCAATTATTTTGATTATCTAGTCTAATTTTAAAGTCTCTCCCAAACCTGCTCCCCCTGTAATGAAGCCCGCTCCTTTTGGACCTCGAAAATGCTCATTCTCACTGCTGTCTGCTTCTCTATTTGGGCCAACAGTCAATATTGCTCATTTATTCGGCCCAAAACTTGCAAGCAGCTCTTCTTTCTCTCATAACAGATGGCTACCAAAATCCCAAAAAATAAAAAACTAGGTTGAAAAGGAAGCCCATACGGGATAGTCAATTTGGTCCGGCATTCGTATTCGCAGAATGCGCGGTTGCACGCAAGTCGCATGTAAATTTGATAATAAATTAGGTTTATGATTGTTGTTTATGATTGTTGTTTGACTATTGATAATAAATTAGGGGTTTATAAATTAGGTTTCTTATGTTGTTGATCGACTGATTATTGATACTAAATTAGGGATTTATTTGATACAATTTTTATTTTAGTTCAATTTTCAAACAGCAATTCAAATTTTTTTAGTTCTTGTGATTTCGCTCCCGGTGGATAACCACTGGGTATAGTCCATTGTTTTCTACTGATTTTGAGCAAATATGAATTTCAATATTTTAGGCACCGTGAAATTTCGAATTTCATTGTTTTGGCCAAATTTCGAAGGCAAGTCCACGGTTTTCACCCAATTTCGATGAAATTAAGAATTTGACAATATAAGCCGCTTTCCTGAGATATAGGCAAATCGTATTTTGCTAATTTTGAGAAATCAAGAATTTTACTATTTTGTCCAATTTTATGGGCTAAAGTACCACCGTTTTGGCGGAATTTGAGAAATTGTGAACTTTACTGTGTTACCCAAAATTTCAGCTATAGTATACCGTTTTCGGACGATTTAGAAGAAATTCATAATTTGACTATCTTAACAGTTTTTAAGGATATAGTCCACCATTTTCAGCTAATTTTGAGAAATTACAAATTTCAATGCTTAGACTTAATTTTATGAGCTATAGGTAAACTTTTTGGCCGATTTCAAGAAATTTTGAATTTCATCGTCTTAGCCAAAGTTTGTACACTATAGTCCCACCGTTTTGGCCAAATTCAACAAAATCCTAAATTTGTCTGTTATCTTTTTTGTGGAATATAGTTCACAGTTTTTGGTGATTCGATTTTAATAAAGGCTAGAATTGAAGGGAAAAAAACCTTGAACTATGGCCTTTATGCAGAAAACCCCCATGACCTTTTTTTAATGCAGAAAATCCTCGTGAAGTATGGTTGCAAACCCCCCCTGAAGTATTTCAAAAAACCACATCTAACTTTTCTACTTGTATCAGATAACCTCATTCATCTTTGCAAGTTGTTTAAAAAAACATCATATATCTTTCGCATTATTGTCAAAAACCTCCCTCAACTTTAGCAGAAGTCTCATGTTGGCGGGGTGAATTTTTTTGCAACAATACTTCTGGAAAATTTTCTACATAAAAAAAAGGTCAGGGGAGTTTCTGCATAATGGTCAGTTCAAGGGTTTTTTTTCAAATTTAGCCAATAAATCATGAATTTCACTGTATTGTCCCAACTTTATGGGCTATATAGTCCTCTTTTTTCATTCGATTTTGAAAATTTGTGAATTAGACTGTTTTTGCTGAATTTTATTGGCGATAATCTACCGTTTTGCCTAACTTTATGAGTTTCCACCATTTGGACTAATTATGAGAAATTTCGAACTTTTACAGTTTCAGCCATAATTTGTGGGCTATAAAGCTCCATAGACCGCGGATTTTCGCCAATTAAGAAAAATTTTGAATATTAGAGTTTTGGACAATTTGTGGGGCTATAGTCCACTGGTTTTGCCGATTTTTAAGAAAATTATGAATGACTTGTTTAACCTCTTTTGTGGGATATAACATATCGTTTTCTTCTGATTTTGCAAAATTATTAAATTGAATATTTTGGCAAAGATTTTATGAGCTATAATCCAACGTTTTACCCGATTTCGAGAAATTTCAAATATCGCTACGTTGGCAAGATTTTGGCGGGCTATATAGTCCTATGTTTCTGTAGATTCGATGAAATTCTGAATTTAAATATTTTAGCCTCTTTAGGAGGATAAAGTCAAGTCAACTATTTTCTGCCGATTTTACGAAATTATGAATGTCGTCTGTTTTAGCATAATTTGGGGGATATAATCCACCAATTTGTCTGATTTTGAAAATTTTCGAATAGCAGTGTTAGCTAGAATTTGTTGGCTATATGCGGCTGATTCCAACAATAATTATTTTTGCATCTTTTATGGGCAATAGTCCAACCGTTTTCTGTCGATTTTAGGATATTAGGAATTTCACTGTTTTTGCAATTTTATGGACTATTAACTTCCGTTTTTGTTGGAGTTTGTGAAATTTTGAATGTTACAGTTGTGGCCAAAATATGTCAGCGATTATCCACTGATTTCAACCGATGTAGGCCAATTTTGAAGATTTTCTCATCATACTCTATTGTCAGATATAGTCCACAGTTTTCTATCAATTTTGAGAAATGTTGTATGTCACTAATTTGACATAACTTTATGAACTATTTTTTTTAATTTGACATAACTTTATGAACTATGTAATCCACCATTTTGGCAGATTTTGAAAAATTCATAAGTGGTTGTATTGGCTAGAAATTGTAGGCCAGTGCCCACCGTTTTCAGCCTATTTTTGAAGAATTTCTGAATTTACCTATTTTAGCCTTTTCTGTAAATTATTCACCAATTTTTAAAGATTTTGAGAAATTATAAATTTCATTGTCTTGGACTAATTTTATGGGTGGTAAACCATTGTTTTGGCCGATTATGAAAATTTTCACATTTCATCGTTTTGGCCACAAATTTTGTGGGCTTGGCCGATTTCGTAGAAAATCTGCATTTTTACTATCTTTTTTTGAAATATAAAACACCGATTTCTGTTTTGCCTATTTTACATCCTATAGTCAACCGTTTAGGCTAATTTAAAGAAATTTCAAATTGTATAACTTTGGTCAGAATTTGTGGGCTATGTCCCCACTGGTTTTGGCCGATCTGCAAGAAAGTTTGAATTTGATTATCATAAACACTTTTGTGGGATATAGTCTATCGGTATCTGTCGATAGTGCAATTTATAAATTTCACTATTTTGGTCGAACTTCGTGCGATGTAATCGAGTGTTTTGGCTGATTCTGACGAATTTTGCATTTTGCTACTTTGGGCAGATTTTGTGGACTATTCCACCATTTTCGATAAGTTTCGAAGAAATTCAGAATTTGACTATTTCAACCTATTTTGTGGAATATCGTCCACTGTTTTTTGCCTATTTTACAAAATTATGACTTTCACAATTTCGTTATATTTTTAAGGGTTACACAATTCATCATTTTGGCCGAATATGAGGAAATTTGAATTTTACAGTCCACTGATTTTGGCCGATATGGACGAAATTTTGAATTTGACTATCTTAACCTCTTAATTAAGATATAGTCCACGGGTTTCGGCTGATTTTGGGAAATTGTGAATTTTAATATTTTTACCTAATTTCATGGGCTATAATCGAATGTTTTGGCCAATTCAGACTTATTTAAAATTCCGAAATTTTGGCCAGATTTTTTAAGCATGGTCCACCGTTTGGGATCAATTTTGAAGAAATTCTGAATTTTACAATTTTAGCCTATAGTTCACAATTTTTGGACGATTTTTGAAAATTATGAAATTCAATACTTTGGAATAATTCTATGGGGACTACAATCCACCATTTTGGACAATTTGAGAAAGTTAGAATTTAGCTTATTTGACATAGTTTATGAATAGTCCACCGATTTTAGCTGAATTTGAAGAAATTAGGAAGTTGACTATTTTACGTCTTTTACAGTCCACCGATTTTAGCCCACTGTTTTCTGTCAATTTTGAGAAATTATGAATTTCACTATTTCGGCCAAACTTAGCGGACTATATTCCAACATTTAATTAGATTTTGAGAAATTTCGATTTTTTTATTTTACACAATTTTTTAGGGCTATAGCCCAGTTTTATGCATATTTCAAAGAAATTCTAATTTTAACTATTTGAGCATGTTGTGGGATATAGTCCATTTTCTACCCATTTTGATAGATTTCGAATTACACTGTTTTGGTCAAATTTTGTGAAGTTCACTGCTTTCGGCCAACTTCGTAAAAATTTTAATTTATTTTAGCCTATTTTATGTGATATATAGTCCATTTTCAGTCAATTTGATAAATTATAACTTGTAACCCCTGTTTCGATTTTACGGATTTCTATGTATTCTTGTATTTCAAATTCCGTATAAATTTCTTCCGATGCATTTATAGCTTTTGAATCTCCTATTGAATTCCAATTGTTTATTCTAAGCCAAATTCGTATTTGATTTTATTAAAATCAATTTGAGCCTAAAAATTTCAGCCCAATGTCTTAATTGTTTTAATTAATATTTTTGAACCCATTATTAAGCCCAAGCCCCACCCAGAACCTATATACTTGTAAAGATTAATCCTACATCTATCCCTATAGAATTCTTTCCCGTATTCCCCACTCTTGCTCAATCCCCGTAACCACACCCCCCCCACAAACTCTAACCCCTGGTTATCTCTTAAGTCACAAGTTTAAGAAATTTGAATGCCCCTGATTTGGCATAATTTTAATGGTCAATATAATCTACCGTGTTGTTTGATTTTGAGAAATTTTGAATTCCCTGTTGTGCCCAAATTTTCTAGCTACAGTGTATAGCAGTCTGGTAAATTTTAAAGAAATTTTGAATTTGACCCTTTTAGCATCTACTGTGGGACAGTCCACCGTATTATGCCCAATCTTAAGAAATTATGAATGTCACCATTTTGGCCGATTTTGAGAAATTTTAAATTTGGCTGGTCTAACCAGATTCTGTGGCCATAGTTCACAATTTTCAACCTATTTTGAAGAATTTCTAAATTCATCGTTTTCCAAATTCTCACTATTTTGGACTAATTTTATAGGTGGAAGACCCCATTGTTTTGGCCGATTTATGAGAAATTTCAAATTTCACCATATTGGCCAAATTTTGTAGGTTTAGTCATTTCGAGATTTTGTAGAAATTATGAATTTAACTATTTTAGCGGGTTCCGTGGGAATAATACACTGATTTATGTTGATTTTGAGAAATTATGAATGTCACTTACACTATGGACTATAATCCATCATTTCGGATGATTTTGAGAAACTTTGAATTTGGTTGTTTTGGCCGGATTTTAAGAGCTAAAATCCACTATTTTCATCTTGTTTCAAAGAACTTCTGAAGTTAACTACTTTACACAATTTATCGATTATAGTTCTTCGTTTTCGGCGAATTTTGAGAAAATATGATTCACTATTCTGGACTAATTATATTGGGTTGTAGACCATTTTTATGGTTGATTATGAGAAATTTCACATTTCACCATTTTGGCCAGATTTTCTGGGCTATAGTCCACCATTTCCGACTGATTTCGTAGATAATTCGACTATTTTAGCCTTATTTGGGGATATAGTATACTGATTTAAGCCGATTTTGAGAAATTATGAATTTTTGTTTTGGCTTAATTTTTGAAGTCTATAGTCCACCGTTTTGTGTTGATTTTAAGAAATATTGAATTTTATAGTTTTGGTCAGAATTTATGGGATATATATAGTCCACTAATTTTGGCAGATTTGGAAGAAATATAGAATTTGACTCTCTTTATCTCTTTTGCGGGGATGTAGTCCCACCGGTTTTTTCTACTGAATTTTGAAAAAATATGAATTTCACTAATTTGAAAGAACTTCATGGGGCAGTAATTGAATGTTTTGGCCGATTCTAACGATTTTCAATTTCCGCTATTTTGGTTAAAGATTTTGTGTTTGAAAGAACTTCATGGGGCAGTAATTGAATGTTTTGGCCGATTCTAACGATTTTCGATTTCCGCTATTTGGTTAAAGATTTTGTGGACCACCATCTTTAATTAATTTCGAAGAATATCTGAATTTTGACTATTTTAGCCTATTTTATGAGATGTGGTCCACTGTTTTATGCCAGTTTTAGAAAATTATTAATTTCACAGTTGTGGCACAATTTTATGGGCAACATAATCTACCGTTTTTGCCAATTTTGAAATATTTTGAATTTTGTATTTTGGCTATAATTGGTGGGGACTAATATTGTCCACTTATTTTAGCCGATTTTATAAAAAAAAACTGAATTTTGACAATTTTAACATCTTTTGTGGAAAATAGTTCATCTTTTTCTGAGAGTTTTGAGAAATTATGAATGATATGGATAAAAATATAACAAAATCGGGATCGTCCAAATCGGGCATGGATCTTAAAGCTCGGGGGTAAAACGGTAATTTCAGCAGATACAAGCCCGATGGGATGAGCTGGGCCGTTTTCAGGCCTGCCGATCCAATCCAGTCCATAATAGGGACTGTTACAACAACCCTAATATAAAGGAGTTCAGATCCATCAAATCCAGTTTAAACCAGCTATTTCTAGGGGGGTAACTGATTCTATCCCTCCACCCACAAGAGAGTTTGAAAGTTCTCTAACTTCATCAAGATAGCCCAGACTGGATCTCTTCATGTGGGGAAATAACCGACTCTATCCAAACACCGGAAAGTAGAGATAGATGAATATCTTGAAACCGGCCCCTTTAGCGATTATATATACCTTAAAACCTCATAAACCAGATAACTAACAACTCTGCTTTCAAAACCCATAATATCTTCGAGTTTCTGGCTTGGGTGTCGGAGGGTCTGTCGGAGGGGCCACCCCCGGTGTTTCAGGCTTGTTTGCAGCTAAGGTTGTAAACAGCGTTATGCGGTGGCGGTTCGGTCAACGGGTGCCTAGGCAGCGCCTAGGCGGTTGAATTTTTTTTGCTGATTTAGTTAATTTCAACCCATATTCTTCAATCGTAAGTATAATAATGTAATGCAATTGCAAATATTCATCATGTTCTTATGCAATACGTGCAATTAAAAGGTGTTTATGCATAAAAAAACTTTCTCCTGCAATTGATGTGTAAATATGTGCAATATGTGCAATTAAAAAAAATTGTCCAATTGTAATATGTGCAATATGTCAATATGTGTAATATGTGATATTTTAATATATGTAATAGGTGTAATATGTGCAATCCATCACCAATAATACTAAAAAAATTAAAAACAATTCCACTACTATTAAAGATCCATACAAAGTATATAATAGATTAATAATAGTTCTCTTTTTTTGTGTTTTTTTATAGTTTTTCAAATTTAAAAAATAGAAAACGCCTGGGCGTTGGACATCAGGCGTCCGCCTGATTAGTGCCACGAATGCCTACTCAACAAGATGACCGCCTAATCGCCTCTGACCGCCCAGACCACCGCCTATGGCAAAGGCAATTCGTTCTCCTCCACTTGAGCGCCTAGGCACCACCTAGGCGGCCACCGTTTAGAACACTATTTGCAGCAACAATGAATTTCGCTATTTTCGCATAATTTTGTGGGCTATTAAGTCCCAACATTTTGGCCAGTTTTGGCCGATTTAAAGAAATTTCGAGTTTTGTTGTTTTCACCATATTTTTTGGCTATATAGTCCACCATTTTGGCCAATTTCGACGAAATTCTTAATTTAACTATTTTAATTATGTTTTGTAGGGATATAGTCCATTTTCTACATATTTTAAGAAAATACAAATTTCACTATAATGGCCTAGTTTGATGGGTTATAATCTCACCATTTTGGCTGATTTTCATAAATTTTGGCAGATTTTATGGACTAATCCACCATTTTCGAACGACTTCGTACAAATTCTGAATTATTTGTCTACTTTGTGGGATATAGTTCAAAGTTTTCTGCCGATTTTGAGAAACTATGAATTTCATTGTTTTCGCCTAAATATTTTAGCGTAAGCGGAATTTTTCTAGCCCTCCCCACCACCACCTTCTGAAACACGATCTGAATTGTGGGAATTATGCGATCAGATACACCTTCGGAACCACAACCTGAATTGCGAGATCTGATTCATAGTGCATTCGCAATCCATCTCTTAAACTATTGATCCATATACATTTCTTTTTGTATCTTCAAATTGAACATCTTCATCAATTAACTGAACAACTTCTCAACTATAATTTTGGAGTTTATTTGACTATTACTCTTATACTTAAAAATACCAGATGATTTTATATTTAAACTTATTTTTCTCTCCCTACACACAATCACGCGAGGGCACACACTCACACAAACACACATATAACTGAAATGAATGTTCCAACTAATTCTTCCCCGTTACACCCAGCACCGTTCAAGGTAATGCACCATGATCTCCTACCTATATCACGAATTGTAACGTACGCTGAACCTAGTAACACTAGCAATAAAATAATGGGAACCGAACCCTACCGTTACAAAACAAGTTGGGTTCCGGATCCAATGTCGGGCAATAGTTTTAGATGAATTATTGCATGTGTCATAACTATCTCAAAGATTGTAGTCCCCTTAACAGATTATCTTTTTAAGGCTGCATTCTTGAACAATACCTTACATCAAGTTGTTGCTTACCCATCTAGCAACCTTTTTATTTCAACTAAATTTGAATTTTGAATGTTGTTAAAGAATTTCCTATATTGCCAATTTCCATTAAATTTCCCTCAACTTCCGAGATCAGGTATCGTTAACGAGCCCGTTTGGCTCATGAAACCTAAGGTGAAACCATGAAAGCCAAGTTAGATAGAATGAGTTTCTGTATTTGCTTTCAGAAACTCAATGCAACTCGAGTTTCACCAAGTTCCATACTGGTGGGTTTTACATGTTAACTTAGGATAGTTTATTAAATGGGTCAACTTTTTTTTATCGTGAATCTCAATCAAACCTCCTATTATAATGTAATTGGTCTCCAAGTTGCAAAATCTCATTATTTAACTACAACATTAATATTGTATGCAAGCTTTAATGGTTTCACTATAAAACGTTTTAGAGTACTAGACGGAATTTGCAACTCCAAAACGAGGGTTGCAGGAGGTTTCGTGAAATTTAGGTTTTCATAATGCAAGGGATTTCAATGGGTTTTCAGTAGCCAAAGGCATCCTTACTTTATGTGACTAAATCGATTTAGTTCTTTAAAAAATGTCATAAATTTCTTCAAAAAGATGAATGATAAATCGAAAAATGATATCAAATATTTTTTAGCCATCACTGAGAATGATACTCATAATCTTTTCTAAGTTACATTCTATGAAGCACATATATAGGGTGCAGGGTGCAGGGTGCAGGTACGACACGACAGAGATACGGGGTATGGGGCATGGGGTATTGGTACGACACGACAGAGGTACGAGGTTACGAGATTTTACAAAATCATAGAATACGAGTGCGTTGGTGGGTACGTTAAATACAATATAATTTATATTCTACCTATAAATAAACAATATTTATCTTGTTAAAAATACAAATATTTGAACAATTTCATCCAACTATAAGAATAAATTATAATTATGAGCATTTTTGGAGAAAGAAAATGATAATCTAACTAAAAACATTAGGTATACTTGTTTTGTGTTTGAGAATAACTTGCACTAGGACCCCAAACATTTATCTAAATATCATTGTCTTCAAAAGTTGCAAAAATGTATTAAAATATTGGGTATTCTTTTCATTGGCACCCGACACGCACCCGACACATGTACGCCGGCCATTTGGAAATACATGTGCTTCCTAGGTTACATTCATAGGTTAAATTATAATTATGAGCATTTTTGGAGAAAGAAAATGATAATCTAACTAAAAACTTTAGGTATACTTGTTTTGTGTTTGAGAATAACTTGCACTAGGACCCCAAACATTTATCTAAATATCACTGTCTTCAAAAGTTGCAAAAATGTATTAAAATATTGGGTATTCTTTTCATTGGCACCCGACACGCACCCGACACATGTACGCCGGCCATTTGGAAATACATGTGCTTCCTAGGTTACATTCATATATTTCTTGAACTTACTAGTTCTAAATCCTAAAGATATTAAAGCTTCTCTCCATGAAATTACATAAGATTCCACATACTGTGAATTGTCAATGAAGATGAAAGCATGCCGTAAAGGATAAAATACAGCATGTGAAAAATTAATTTCAGACAAAAATTAATAAAGCACGAACCATATTACTCACAAACAAACCAACAAACAAACAAACAAACAACAAACCGGGTATGAGCTAAACAGAAACTTACCATGAGTTGACTATCTGGCTCAAGATAAAGCAGAGAAGCCAATTGCTCACCGATGAAAGGTTCCAACTCTTGGCAATCCCGACTTATCTGCAAATATATATACTTAGTTCAAAACACATATCCAAATCCAGTACAATCGGCACTTATCTGCAATCTGAGGATAATCCAAGAAAAAACTTTTTGGAGGTGTTAGTGGGAAGGAATTTCAAAAACAGTGTGATATTCAAATCACTGTGTTTTCAAAGAATATGTAACTATAGATTCTTGAGTATAGTACTCTACAAATCTTTATTTTGAAAAACTAGATTACCTTCTTTAATGAGAACAATGTAGCTATCATATATTCAAATAAATTTACAAAAATCTTAGCATAAAGATAATATTAATAATTATGTAAAAAAGAGCACAGTATATAATTAATATCAATACCTCATAATCTTAATAACTAAATTACTAAGTGTGTAAATATTTATCCCATTTTAAAAATAAGTAATAATAATAATAATAATGTAGTAAGTTAATATTTGATGGTAATATGATATTAGACATATTCATAAAAGCGTATTAATATCAACCGTATAAAACATGAGTTGGCAATCAAACACGTGATATGAGACTCTAGAATCATCATTAAAATAAAAAAACTGTGAAATCACACTGATTTCACTTTACAATCACTTGATTATAAGATCGCTATGAGTTTTCAAAGTTCTTCTCCACTAACTTTATACAAGTGCATGCATGAGTTGGACAGTTATGAATATGTTAGTTATTCTCAAAAATGTTTTGAAATGTACTTACAAAGATGTGAGGACAAACACTTTAATAATCGCGTTAAGTGTAGAGTTCTGTGCACATGTGAGCAAAAGTGTGGCAGCACTGTGGTGTGGTTAGCAGTGGGTGACCTGTGAGACAAAATTCAACCAGACAGGAGCACTGAAAGACAATAAGTAAACAATAACCTTAAATTGGTATTATTTAAGGGGAAAATACCAATTGTTAAATTTGACAAATGACTTGACATAGCCAAGGAACTCCTGTGGAAACCGTCAAAAATGCTGAGTAAGAAATAAGTCAAGAACTACCCACACAGCGGGACCTTTCAATTGCAAATCAGTGGACAGATCTCAGTTAGTTTAACAGTGTTGGCTTCAAAACAAAAATAAAGTAAAATAAGAATGTTAACAAAGAAGCGGGATATTTTTAAATCTGGTTATGGCAATAGCAGACAATATGCAGCCAGGGGCTTTGCATAAATATCACACAATAAATCCGATACGATACACAGACAACGAATCATATGATACTTTTTTTGTAATGAATTGTCCAATAAATTCGATAAGATACACAAAGACAACAAATCATATGATACTTTTTTTTTGCAACGGATTGTCCAATACATTCGATACGATAAACACGACTGGCTTCTTCCCTAAATGACAAAGAATAGGTACCAACAACTACAGCAACAACAAAGCCAGCAGCCACCAGAGAGGACATGGAACAAGGGGAAGCGGCACGTTTCTGCTATCAACTTTAAGAAGGAGAACACGAACCAAAGGTTTAAGAAGCCAAATACCAGTGCAGAAGCTTTCAAGCCAGTGGTGAGCTAGGACACTATAAGCACCAGTGACCAAGGAGTAAGGTTCAGGTTGGTGAAAGCACTTGTTTCAATTGTGGAAAGACCGGGCACAACAAGTCAAACTACCCACAACTACAGAAGAGTAACACTGGACCAAATCAAAAGAACAATGATAAAGGAAAGAAGTCCTTCCGTCAGAGTCGTGTTTTTGCTTTGACTAAAGAAGATGCTGAGGAGGAAGAGGTCATCACTGGTATGGAAAATTGAAAGATATTTTGTTATGTTGATATAATGGAAGACGGTTATTAACGTACGTAATCTTTTGTAACAGGATGTTTGAACGTTAATAAAATTAAAGCCAGTGTTTTGTTTGACATGGATCTTCCCATAATTTTGTATCTAAGACATTTGCTAAGAAGTTGAAAAATACACATGAGGCAATTCCTGATTTGGCTTTAGAAGTGGCTACACCATCTGGAGTTGAGCTACTCTAACTGCTAGTGAATGCAATAAAGGCAGTAAACTGCAAATAGGTGGTGAAACTCTTAACATAGATCTGTTAGAATTGGGTTTTGTGGGGGCAGATATTATAATCGGGATGATCTAGATGACGAAACACAAGGCGACCATAGATTGCAAGGGTAAGAAGGTGACCATAGTAATACCCGAGAAACCGGAGATCGTGTTTTAAGGGAAGAAGTGTGGAGAGATCTTAACGGCTGTGACTGGAACAAAGGTGTTGGAGGAGGTTAAGAAGATACTCATTGTATGAGACTTTCCGCTCGTATTTTTGGAGGAGTACCTGGATTACCTCCGCATTGAGATGTGAAATCCAGTATCACGGTTCAGTCACGCTGTGCACCAATATCAAAGAGGCCGTATCGAATGGCACCAGTAGAACAGAAAGAAGTCAAACAGCAAATTGAAGAGTTGTTGCAGAAGGAATTTATCATGCCTAGTGCTTCGCCTTGGGGAGCACCAGTATTACTTGTCAACAAAAAGGATAGGTCGATGAGGATGTGTATCGACTATCAAGAAATGAGTAAGGTCACAATTCAGAACAAATATCCACTTTCCAGGATCGATGACTTGTTCGATCAACTTCAGTGCGCAGCTGTCTTCTCATAGATTGATTTGCGATCAAGCTACCATCACGTCCGTGCAAAAGAAGATGATATACCTAAAACAACTTTTAGAACTCGACATGGTCACAATGAGTTTTTGGTAATGCACTTTGGAGTGACAAATACTCCATATATTTTCATGGATATGATGAACTGGATTCTACGGCCATTACATTGATTCGTTTGTTGAGGTCTTTATGGATGACATTTTGGAAAACTCAAGAACAGAGGAAGATCATGCCAGACACCTGACTGGAGTGTTAAACAAGCTACAGAAGCATGAATTGTACGAAAAATTATTCAAGTGCGAGTTCTGGAAGACCGAAGTAGCATTCCTTGGTCACGTCCTTTCTAAGAAAGGAGTGGTCACTGATCCGCAGAAAGTTGAGGCAGTGAAGGATTGGCCTCAACCAAAGACAGTAAAGGAAGTCGGGAGCTTTTAGGGTCTAACAAGGTATTACAGGAGGTTCATTCAGGACTATGACAAGATAGTAGTGCCACTTACGGGATTAACCAAGAAGAATAAAAGATTTGAATGGACTGAAGCATGCAAGAAGAGTTTTCAAGAATTGAAGAGCCAGTTGATTTCAGCACTGATATTGGTCTTACCTCAAGCAAATAAGGGGTACGTGATATACAGTGATGCTTCCCACCAAGGTTTGGGGTGCGTTCTGAAGCAGGTCGGAAGAGTTATAGCCTATGGTTCAAGGCAACTCCGACCACATGAGAAGAATTACCCCCACACATAATTTGGATCTTGCTGCAATAATTTTCGCCTTAAAAGTATGGCAACATTATGTCTATGGAGCGAAGGTGGAGATATATACCGATCATAAGAGCCTGAAGTATATATATCATCAAAAGGATTTGAATCTACGACAAAGGCGATGGACGGAAGTATTAGAAGACATTAGATCTGAAATTAAGTATCATCCAGAAAAACCCGATGTGGTGGCAGATGCACTTAGTAGAAAGAGGAGTTTTGCTACATTGATTGCAACAAGGAATTGGATGATGAAATAAAACGAGCTAGTATTGCGGTAGTTACACAATGCTTGGGTGCGATCTTAGCACGACATGAACTATAACCAAGTCTGAAGGAGCGGATTAAGAAAAGTCAGGACACAGATGGAGAGATTTTGGGACGTAAGGAACAAGTGAATGCAGGAAAACTTCCGGAGTTCCATAAAAGAGAAGGTCTATTGTAGTTTGAAGAAAGATTGTGCGTACCGAAGGTGGATGATCTTAGGGAAGAAATCATGAAAGAAGCACACACTACATTACTTGTGGTTCACCCAGAACGTACCAAAATGTATCCAGACGTGAAGCAATGCTATTTGTGGGCAGGAATGAAGCGGGACATAGCTGAGTTTGTGGCTAGATATCTCACATGTCAGAAAATAAAAACAAAAAACCAGAAGCCAGGATGGTTGTTACAACCGTTGCCCATTCCAGAATGGAAGTGGGAAAATATCAGTATGGACTTCATCACAGTGTTACCCAGGAGTCCTAAAGGGCATGATTTGATCTGGGTTGTAGTCGACCGATTGACAAAATCAGCTCACTTCCTACCTATGAAGATTACTTGGTCAAAGGAGAAATTAGTAAAAGTATACATTGAGGAAATAGTGAACTTGCATGGTGTGCCCGTATCAATAGTTTCGGATAGGGATGCAAGATTTACTTCGTGGTTTTGGCAAAGCTTACAGACAGCCTTAGGGACGAAAACAGATTTCAGCACAGCTTTTCACCAACAAACAGATGGGCAAACGAAAAGAGAGAATCGAGTCCTGGAAGACATGCTGAGAGCTTGTGTTGTAGACTTTGATATGGGTTGCAGTCGACCGATTGACAACATCAGCTCACTTCCTACCTATGAAGATTACTTGGTCAGAGGAGAAATTAGCAAAAGTATACATTGAGAAAATAGTGAAGTTGCATGGTGTGCCCGTATCAATAGTTTCGGACAGAGATGCAAGATTTACTTCGTGGTTCTGGCAAAGCTTACAGACAGCCTTAGGAACGAAAACAGATTTCAGCACAGCTTTTCACCAACAAACAGATGGACAAACGAAAAGAGTGAATCGAGTCCTGGAAGACATGCTGAGAGCTTGGGTTGTAGACTTCAGAGGGAATTGAAAAAGGTATTTAGCCTTGGAAGAATTCACCTACAACAACAGCTATTACACTAGTATTTGTATGGCCCTGTATGAAGCATTATATGGAAGAAAGTGTTGAACACCTGTATGATGGTATGAAGTAAGATAAAGGCAGATGTTTGAACCAGAAATCGTGTAGCAGACTTCTGAGAAGATTGAACTAATCAGGAAATGATTGGAAATAGCACAAAGCCGGAAGAAAAGTTATGCTAACACCCGACAAAGAGAACTGGAATCTGAAGGAGACTCGGTATTCCTGAAAGTTTCACCAACCAAGAATGTAATCAGATTGGGAGAAGTGGTTAGTTGGCTCCGAGGTACATTGGACCAAACAAAATCCTACAGAAAATTGGGAAGATGGCATACAAATTAGACATGCCAGCAGAACTAGCCCAAGTACACAATGTATTTCATGTCTCGACGTTGAGAAAGTACGTGCCTGACCTGAGTCACCAACAAATGCAGATTCCAGAAAAACTACGAGTGGATCTTACTTACGAGCAGCCGAGAATAACTGATCAGGAGAAGGTGTTGAAAAATAAAGTAATTCAAATGGTTAAGGTGCTCTGGAAGAATAAGTTTGTTGAAGAAGCCACATGGGAACTGGAGAGCCGATGAAGAATGCATAGCCCAAGTTGTTTGAATGACTTCTGCTTTCCTTATTTCCTTCTCTACTACCCTCCTTACTACGAATAGTTCTGGCGACAGAACTACAAGGAGGGAGTGATGTAATATCCCTAAAGTAAGTATCAAATATTTTGTACAGCCATGTTTGGATTAATAAAAATTATATGTTAATTAAAATAAAAAATATATTGTTATTTCTATTTTGAAACATACACTAGTTAGCCTAACATTAAGTATTTTTACTTAAAGCCCAACCCAACAAGGTTAATTAGGAGTACAATTAAACATTAGGATTAATTATTCCTAAGTGATGATGGTAAAAATCGCAGCAAATCAGGGTCATACGATTCCAGCACAGATCGCAAAGCTTCTACAGGCAGATTAATCATAACGGGCCTCTTTAACAGGTCTAGGCCTTCTCCAGATACGAATAGTTCTGGCGACAGAACTACAAGGAGGGAGTGATGTAATATCCCTAAAGTAAGTATCAAATATTTTGTACAGTCATGTTTGGATTAATAAAAATTATATGTTAATTAAAATAAAAAATATATTGTTATTTCTATTTTGAAACATACACTAGTTAGCCTAACATTAAGTTTTTTTACTTAAAGCCCAACCCAACAAGGTTAATTAGGAGTACAATTAAACATTAGGATTAATTATTCCTAAGTGATGATGGTAAAAATCGCAGCAAATCAGGGTCATACGATTCCAGCACAGATCGCAAAGCTTCTACAGGCAGATTAATCATAACGGGCCTCTTTAACAGGTCTGAGCCTTCTCCAGACTCCTCTACAAGACATGGGCTTTTTACAAGCCCATAAAAAGTGACAGACTAGGCCCACTATGAGAGACAGCCAGCCCATGAAGGCTAGGAGTCAAATCTCTTATCTCCTAACAAGAAAACTTATCTCTTAAGGGGGAGAAACATAAAGGAGATAAGAAATTCATATCGATCCAATGGATCTAAATCGATCTCTTGATATGTTCCTCAGGCCTATAAATATCCGCCCCCTCCACAGCAAGAAGGTAATCAACAAATCGCCAGTTTCTCTTTCAAACTCTTTTTCTTTCTGGTTCTGACTTGAGCGTCGGAGGGTCTGTCGCCGGGGCCAACCCCCGGTGTTTCAGGTCTTTTGCAGATCCATCGGCCGCGTTAGCAACCGTCAGATTCAGATCACGGTGGTCAATCAACGATCCAGATTCAATCTCAGGAGCTCTAACCGCATTTCACAGCAACGATCAAATGTTAGATTTTTAGTAATTTCCATTAAATGCGAACTCACTATCTGTTTGCACCCACACCAAAATAAGCAGCATCAGATTGGCGTCGTCTGTGAAAACTACACCAGTCAGATTTGCCGCCATGCCACCAATAAGAGGTAGAGGGCTCAAGCCGTCGCACCAACTCTCTTCATCAACCAGGTCCTCCTGTAGAAGATCCGATTCATCCTCAAGAGTCGCCCCGTCAGCCTAGTCAAGCTCCTTCCAACGAAGAGGCACCGGCGACTCCCGAAAAAACCGTCATGAACAACATCTTCAGTACGATCACGTCTCAGTCCATAATGTTTCAACTGATTCAATGGCCTCGTGAGGCCCCCGGAGGTCTAGAGATCTCCGCCAGATCATCAGTGTCAGGCAACAAGGAACAGATCTGCGAATCCAATTGGACGAGAGGCGCACCCGAACTGAGGCCACCCGCTCGGGACATCAAGTAAACCAGAGAACCTATTTTCCTAGACAGAGATCAAGGCAATCCTCCTCTCATAGGAGGCGCACCACAAGAAGAAGCCCGACTCATGAAAGTCAAAAGCTTATCGTGCGGAACAAAGGAAAAAATGTCCTAGTCACTAGGGCCGAATTTGATAAGTTCAAGCTCAACATCCTCCAAGCTATCCAAGAAAGTCAAGATCTGGGTACTTGATCTTTTTAACAAGGTACTTGATCTTTTTTAAACCCGACCACAAAATCTCCCTAAGAACACTATTCTAAGCTTTTTTTTTGCAAATCAATAGAGCCATATGAATCTCTTTTCATCACCCTATAATTTTCCAATCGTCTTAGTCTATATATAGCTTCCATAGTCGACCTAACTGGTATAAATGACTTAATTTTCCAACACTATCGTTTTTTTTCTTAATCTTTTCTTGATTACAATCTTCCAAAGACTCGTCATATGGCTAATAAGTTTATATCCCATAGTTCGTACAACTTTGAATATCTTCTTATTCTAACAATAGGTACCAAAATGCATTTCCTCCACTCCTCAGGCATTTTCCAAGCCTAGTAATCAATCTCAGGACCTAATCTCCTACGTAACTCCAAACTTCAATAAGAATACCATCGGATTAACCGTCCTTCCACATTTCACTTCATCAAAGAATCTTTTACTTAACTAAGCCTAATTTTCCAACAATATCCATAGTTCATATTATGCACTATTTTATTTGAATCTTTCTTAGGATCTTCGGTATGACATTGATTAGACAACTAATAAATATAATTCCTCCATCTCTCATAAATATCAACGCTTTGCTAAACCTCTTTGATCCTCATAATAAATATCACATTACCAAAGTCCCTACATTTCATTTCTCCTATCCTAGCTAGTTTGTATATATCTTTCTTCCCATCTCTTGTATCTAACTTCATGAATAGATTATCATAAGTTTCACTAAAAATAGTCAATACCAAAAGGCAAATACACCGTCCAATACAGATTTTGGCAACCTCATACTGTTTCCCGTAGTGAGATTTAGAACCTTGATTCCAGCCTTCAAAGAAGTATGCAGATATAATAATAAAAAATTAAGTCGACATTTTATCTTTCCAAATAAATGTTCGACTCATGAATCACCTTGTAATAGAGAGGACTAAAAGAAAGAAATCATTTAAAACTTCTTACTGACTTTATTTTCCCTAACAATCGGCACTTCAGAACTCATGCAAAGGTTGGGCAAATCTAATATACGAGTATGTTGCGCAATTGAAACAGATGATCAGCAGTGATATTCAAGGAAGACGGTAATTATCTACTAGTATGACTTGTAAATCTGAACATGATCGTTAAAAATGAAGATAACCTATTGAATATGACACAAATACATCATATACAAGCATGGCTAATGTAATTTTTACCATGTTATTAATAGAATCCAGGGAATTGAAAGCTGTGATAAAATTAACCTCGCCTATATCAGGTTCAAGATATCATACCTTCACTGGTAGGTTGTCATTATATGGGTTCCTCAGATGATGTGTTTTATTGAACGATAGCTCACATAGCTGCAACGCAAAGTCGTATAATGAGTATCTACATTTTAGAATTAGCAGTGCAAATCAATAACTGCATGAAATTAACTACAATCCTAGGAAGAATATATACAATTTATATGCAGCCAAGGAATACATGGAAATATGGAATACAAAGGGTAAGAAGCACTACATTCATCACTATAAGAATTACATAAATTAGGACAAGACATGAAACATTCAACAATGGGAATAAAGAGCACAACCACAAAGCACGAAAATGTTTGCCCACTTATCTATACTACTATATAAATCAGTGTGTGGTTGGACATTTTGGGATGCCCAAAATGCCCTCTCCCTCTTTTAAAATTTCCAAACACATCCACTCCCACTATAAGTCTACAATTAATAAACAAAGCAGCCTACACTTCATATAATAATTATCAACTTTTCATTGGTACTGGAATCGGAGAAATAGAAACCACATGCAATGCACGCACACATATCTAGTTATAGATAATGCAGATAAAGATAACCTTCAAATTCCAGATTTCCAACTTCTGCATTTCTAACCCTCCAACCAATCCAATAATGCACGATACTTTATGCCATTAATGTCACCAAATTGCTATTTCACAAGTTTATAAATATGTTCAAATTATTAAGATCATGCAATATCATCTTAATTACTAGTAATTTCCACGTGCGATGCACGTCTTAATAAATATATTTTTATTAATAATAGTAAAAACTTCAATGTAGTCTAGCCTTAAATCTAATACTTCCTTTATATTAGATTAGATATGCACGGGCAATACACGGATTTGTTTGTCCATAAATGTTACTATTAATTGAATTTAATTTGAACGTATATTGTACGGGTTTGCTCAGTTACAAAATTAGGGTTTGTTTGTTTACAACCCCAACTCTCCCATTAAAATAGTAGAGATATCCAAATACACAATAGATAGTTCCCAAATTTTAGACTTAATGAAGTTCCAACACAGGATATAAATCTTGCATAGGATAATGCCATTTGTGTGAGAAGTGAATACAAACGCATGGACCAGCTTCAATTGCAGGGCCATCAGGTATATTTTCATTCCTATCAAATGTTCAGTTGGACGAGGGATGAAAATTGAAATAATTTTTTGAGATAGTTTTTCAAATGATAGATATACTTAACAAGTGTTTAACTAGGACAGGAGAAATAAGGAACAGAGTGCAGAGAATCATTCAGAGCCTACGACTAGCAATAGCAATAGACCAATAAAAGAATGGACCAGCTTCACCGGCTAAGATGTCAGGGTAGAATTTCAATGGAATCAATTTATTATATGTTGAAACAT
Source organism: Hemerocallis citrina (assembly GCA_017893485.1). NCBI lineage: Eukaryota > Viridiplantae > Streptophyta > Magnoliopsida > Asparagales > Asphodelaceae > Hemerocallis > Hemerocallis citrina. Next base: position 597,752 of record CM030363.1, read on the forward strand.
ATTTAACAATATGTTGAAATATAGGATAAGGAATGTGCAATATGAAACCATAGTTATAGATAATGTCAATTGAGAAAAATGTTTGAGATGATTTACAGTATGAGAAAAATATTCATAAGTTGAGAAGGTTGGTTGGAGCATAGGACTAGTGGCATACGAACACAAGCAATGATTAAGAAACAGAGTTGAAGAAAAATCAGGAAACCCGACCCAAAATTGGGATAAATGCCCTACTGTTGTCCATATTGGCTATTGGCTTATTAGTCATTACTAAACCTAAACTTGGATTAGTCTGACTTTTTTTCCTAAAATATATTAGAAACAAAGATTACAAAAAACAGAAAAGGGAAAAACGGCCAAGCAACGCTGTTTTTTTTTCTGTCTAAACGGAGGTTTAAATGAAAAAACGGTTCTTTTTCATACAAAATAGTTTAGAAGTAGGGAAAATGAAGGATAGAATATTTTAAATCCATAAAAAAAGAAAAAAGAGGGAAATATGGAAAATGCCAAAAATTAAAGTTTCCCTCATATGATATATCATATGCACAAATAATAATAAATTTGATAGTTCATAAGTTGATTGTAAAAACTAAGGAAACATGCAAAAAAAAATAATGGGTTGGGTTCATTATATGGGAAACAGGTTGGCTTAATTATTTGAAGAGAAAAAATCAAAACCCAAGCCCAAAAGCAGTTTAAGAAAACCCTTTTACACCTTGAACCAGTTTAATGCTTGTTCAACCCGTTTTAACCCCTTTTAATCCCTTTTTCACAAAAATGGAGGGATCCGATTTTTAACCACCGCTTAATCCATACATGGATCAGTACACTCAAAATCCGTTTAGAAGGGTTTTTTTATTGTTTTTTGGAACCACGTTAGAAACTACGTTGGATCCAATGATTATTACCTGCCTATAAATATAATTCAATTTATATGATAATACAACGGCCAATTAGTAAAAAGTACTACACAGCCACCACTCACCATCCCAAATCTTTAAGAAAGGCAGCCTGAATTTGTCCCCATTTAGCTCTTTCAAAATTCATTACTAACTACTCCCTCACATTGACAATTACCACATCTTTTATGATGCCTATATCCAAGTTTGTTGCGGTTCATCTCTTCTCTAATATTTTATACCCAATTAGTTCTAACTCTTAAGGGTGTACACAATTATTAACATATCTTTTAAAATTTGTGAATCAGCCGTTACAGTTCAATTAAGCTATACTTGTTTTCAAAATATGTACCAGAAAAGAATTCTTACCCATAAAGTATGGTTAGTCATACAACTGTTTAAATAAACTTTTCTTTCCCAATTTAAAGGTATTTAACAATTGCACATTCTAATAATACTCTTGAAGCACTTCTCCTGTGCTCATCCTATCATGGACAACATCCTTCTGAATTTTTCGAACATCCTTCTGAATCTCGCATCATACTGAATGACTGATCTTTAAGTAGAAAGAAATCACCACCTTAGGTATTGTATAATTGCATATTCAAATTATAATCTTGAAGCACTCATCCTTTTGAATAACTTATCTCTAGTAGCAAACAATGATCATCTAAGTATTTCTTTGCCATGAAAGCAAACTATAGCAATGTATCTTCTCAAAGTCAAGATTGATTCACATACTTCACCCTGGAGCTTGCAGATTTTAAAGTGAGCATACACCTTTCTATTTGAATACATTGTTTATGGAAAATAATTCACGAATACATCAACAAACAACATGCACCACTTGACTTCATCCTACATATGCCTAATAATTTATCATACATGGAACCCACTGAAAAAATGTTCCAATTGGTTATTCCTTCCAATAATAGAGAACCAGTGAACAAAGCAATTGACATACACAAATTCGAAACCAGGGTTCAGCAGACAAAATAGCAGGCATACCTTTAACCATTTGACCGAAAAGTTTCGACCATAATGAGCAGTTCCATGTGCGTACTTCCAATTCCCTCCACCAATAAACCCACCAATTTTAGAAGTCATCTTTGCGCATCCCTTTTAAATCAAAATGAAAGCATTTCATCATTTCATGTTTATGGCATAAATTATTACTGCCACGAGATTTGCTAAAGACGTTTAATCAGGCGGAGTTTTTTAACTTCACAGCATCACTCATTGTGAACCATTCAAAGAACTCCGTGAGTTTAGCAGAACAAACTAACAAAAACATACCTACCTGGAAATGGCGAGTTCTGTTGACTGAGAATATTAAAATAACATTCTCTGTGGATTCAAAAGCTTCATTAAGTTTAGCTTCATTAAGCCTTTGAGTTGCCCAAACACCTTGCTGAACAGAAATTTCCAGATTTTCTCGGTTGCAACTTTTAACAATAAAATACCTAGTTTTTCAATGTGTTAAGATGAAAAATCATTAGAGAAACACCGATTGCATCCTTTCAAATCCATCCAAAAGAAGCAGCAAAACGGATAAAACATGCACCATGCTGTAGAATGATAAGTTGGATGCAGATGGGATGATGCTTTTATAAATTAAGCTGATGGATCAATCAATAACAATTAAACATTACCAAATAAATATAGGGTGATCATAAGGCCATCATGGGACATGCCATCTAAACCATAAACTAAAGAAGTTACTGCAAGAAGGTACAGCAAACTGACATCAGGTCTAATATATGTTTAATATTATGCCACTGCTAACTCAAAAAAAAACTGAAATAGTCCTCTAGCTTTCTCTTATCCACCTTTAATGTTTTAAGGATCTGTCTTGTAGAATTTCCAATTTCCATTAATAGAATTGTAGACTCAGGGACATTATCATTATCATTATTGTATCTTATGCTTTTCTTCTTGAAATGAGGTCAACTACGAATGAAAAGATTCCAAGAAAAATATGACAATTTTATTGACATGTGGAAGTAAAATGAAGATATTGAAATGGATGAGTATACACCAAGGAAAGAGGATAGCTTCAACTGATGATAAAATGAGAGAGTTAATTGAGACGGTTCGGTCATGTACAACAGAGACCTAGAACAATGCCAGCTAGGAAGAGTGATAATATTCTAGAAGGGAGCAAAGAACTGTAGGTAGATCTGAATGGTATTTGGGTTGAGAGGCAGATATATGTATATAATATGTATTAATCTGACGGGAGATAGCCCTTAACAAAGTTGAATGAAGGAATAGGTACTACGATGGTTTGGAATAAAGGCTTTTTTTTCTTTGTGAAGATTGGATAAAGGGTTTGTTGTTTTCTGAAAAATTAGATCAAGGCCTTGTTGTTTTTGTATCAACATAAAATCAACCAGTGTCTTAAGAAAATAATGGAGAAAAGAGGGGCTTGTCATAATGAGAAATTCCCCTCCACGTTCTATTAAATTGCAGAAAAATATTCAAAGCAAGGGAAGAGAGAATTCCAGAGGTACAGAAAAAAGCCAAGAGCCAAAAAGAATGCATTTCCAACAAACTAATTAATGTTAGATTTAGCTTCATGTCCCAAGACTCGGGGAATATTGGACTCCTAATTGGATGGAACATGGGAATTACAGATCCTCTGTTATACCTAATATGAGAGCCATTAGAACAGATTGAAAACTAAAATAATATGCAAATCTGTAATTATATTCATTCCCTATTTTCAGCCACACCATTCAAATGTACTATATAGATCAACATATTTCATCTGACTCATACAGTGACAGATTCGAATCTACTACCATTCATGTTATTAACTATAAGCAAATAGTTATGCATTAATAAATGCATTCTTACAGACAGTAATGATGAAAACAGTTGGAAATCTATAGATAAAAATAGTTCTTCACTGGATTATTAAAAATTTAATATCACAATTTTGCCAAATAAATTATTATTGTCAGATCAGTCACTATATATGCTTCGAAGAAGCTAAATACAATTCAGGCTGGGCCCTCATAAATTATTTCACCATAAAAAAAACTACAATAAGTGTTTTTACATAACCTGAGAAATCTAGAAACTTCAGACACACCTAGATTGCCCTTGAGGAAGTGGTGATGCAGTTCTATTTGCTTGGTTTGACAGACCACTTGGAACATTTTGTGCCTGATTCTCGGTAAGTTGCTGAGATTGAGACTGCTGAGCTTGTGATGGCTGCTGCTGCTGCTGCTGCATATTTTGGGGTTCAACAGTAGTTGGAGGTTTCACAGCTGCAGAATGATTTACAAAAGCAGGACCTTGGGGAAACTGAGGCCTCTCCGATTGTTGATTATTATATCCACTGTTCCTATGCTGAAAGAATCTGTTTCCAGAGCTGTAATTGAATGAACTCAAATGTTGGATTTTTTGGAAAACTTCTTCTACAGGGGGAGGAGGTCCTGGCAGCTTTACATGTCTATACCGACAATCTGCCCCATTTGGGCAGAAGCCCAACTTGTACCTACAATAGGAGAAACATCAGAAAATAAATTCAGTATGTACAACAAAATAAATGAGGATGTGCTTGAAGTTAAAAGCCACCAGATTATATAACCTTTTCTTTCAATGTTACAGACTATACAACATATGAAATTTATCATGTTGCAAGACTGCTCAAACACTACGCTGCTAGTAAACAGTAACTAAAGAAAATTCCAGTCAATGTACAAATAAGTAAACAATTTTCGCTAAAGACTAAACAAGTAGACTAGAGAGAGAGTTCCAACAGATCATTATTTTGTGTCACAGTCGTCGCCATATACATGATGACAAACAACAGGAAATTTAAATTTTACTCTAAAATTTAAATTTTAAGGATATCATAAAATATAATTATTGAGAAATGTGTTGTAGTTTCCTTGTGCTACCATTTTTCAAACGAATATGTAATTGTAAAAAGTTTCTCCCAAGGAATCCTACGTCTATCTCCTAACTTTTCAACCCATCAAAGTGCTTCCACCACATTCTTATTCCTTTATTCTTATGATCCTCTTTTAAGTCAACTATGATATGGTGAGCTTAAAGAAACTAGGGACATTATCCAGTAGATCCAGGATGCCAACTTCTTCCCTTTTTTCTCTAATTATTAAGCTCTGTATGTCTCCTACCAGTCATTGTTCTATTATAATGGAACTCATCGCTTCTAAAGTTCCGCCTAGAACATCTTTTGTTGTCATTTCCTTATCTGGAATCTGCTTTGTTTGTCCCTTGCCACTGGGTCAATTAAAAAAAAATTGTGCCTGCTCTAAACTTGTGGGCCCCTTCAAACATCACTACCGATTTGCTATTTTGTACCCATGACAAGAAGGAAACTCCAATCTTCTTGACTCTTGTCATAAAAAAGACATTCTCTAATATAAGGTAAGTAACCTATCTTCATCAAAGTCTGGATAGGAATTAACTAACATGGCATAGCAGCATTTCTCATTCTAGAAATTAACTTCCACCACAACTAAAGTACTATGTGGATGTCATGTCATAAAGAAGCGTATCAAAATGCCTAAAGACATAAGTAACAAACAAATAACAACGAAAGCACATTAGCACATACATGTTGCATTCCTTGATGTCTTCATTGGTGTGCTTATAAACACAATCCTGTTCACGGCACTCCCCGTAAAGACGAAAGAACCGGCAAATGGGCATCCGGGACTTATCGTACTGATGGAGAAACCCGCAGGCGTCTCCTTTCATACAAAGGCTTCGAAGCCAATGGCGGCACACCGTCTGCCGAAAGCTCCGGCGACCCCCTCCTCCACCTCCTCCTTGGTTGTTCCCACCACCACCCCCCATTTGATCCGTCTGTTGGGCATTAATGGTGATGCTGTTGTTGTTAGGGTTATAAGAGGGATCGGAGGAGGGGTTCTGAATGGATGAGGAGAGATTAGGGTTTGTTGGGGCTGCTGCGGCGGCGACGGCGGCGGTGTTGTCGAGGCCACCCTCGAAGTCGAAGTTGAGTCCGCCGTCGTCTTCCATGGTTAGGGGGTTGGGGCCCAACTAACTCAAAATCAAATCAATCGACAAAAAAGAAAAAACACTAATTAGGGTTTGTCTCTAGGTATATTGATATCAGTATTAGTATGGATTCTTGGATTGAACCGAATTGAAATTTGAAGAAGATCGTGAAACCCTAACTAGGGTTTTCAAGTAGGAAAGGAAACAAGAACACAATCATGCCAACTGAGGTGATAGATACAAATACCATTTTACCGACCGCACCTTACGTGCATTACATGTGCTTCTTCTTTTTGTAACACGGGCTACAATATTTTCATTAACCGCGTTAACATGGAGAACGCATGTTTCTTGCACATAATTTTTCAATATAACCCCGTGCAATATATTGAATTTTTTGCCGTCATAGGCCACTTTTTGATAATATTTGTATTTTTGGGCCAGTTGCCCAACTATTAGCGCTTTTGGGCTAGCCTGTGCCACGTCAGCAGCGGCCGCTATTCCCAATAGCGGCCTCTTCATTTCAAGGTCGCTATTTCCATTAGCGACCTATGTTTTAAATTTTTTTTAAATTTTTTGTTTGTCGTCGCTATTCCCACTAGTGACTTTAGTATAATGAGATTAGTCGGCTCGAATAAATGTATTGAGACACTTAGCGATTCATAAAAAGTTTTCCCCAAAAATTTAAAACTGAGGTCGCTATTCCCCTTAGTATACTGAGGTCGCTATAGGAAACACAATCTACTTATTCTTTGTAAAATTTGCAAAATAGTTTTACAACTAAGCCCTTTATTCGGAATAGCGGCCTTAGTTAATAAAGGTCTCTATTCCGAATAGCGGCCTTAGTTTAAAAAAAAAATGATTTTCATTTTTCAGAGAGCAAAAGCTCTCTAAATTTTGCTAAGTGCTATAATACAACTCATTGAAGGTCGCTAATTCCATCAGCGACATCATTATACTAAGGTCGCTAGTGGGAATAGCGACCGCAAACAAAAAATTCAAAAATAAATAAAACATAGGTCGATATTCCCATTAGCGGCCTCGAAATGAAGATGCCGCTATTGGAAATAGCGGTCGCTGCTGACATGGCACATGCTAGCCCAAAAGCGCTAATAGTTAGGCAACTGGCCCAAAAACGCAAAATCTTTCAAAAAGTGGCCTATGCACGCAAAAAATTCCAATATATTGCACATAAATTATATTGCACATGAATTTCAAAAAGAGTAACAAAACTATTTTTGGAAAAAATCTCTAATAACATAGAAGTTGGGAGAGAAAGGGATTTTTTTTAATTTTTGTAGTTTATTTTGTTAAATAAAAAAGTGTGGTGTGTACGTGTTAAGATAAGTGTGGTTTACTACTTTTTCTTTCATTTCTTCATTTCAAAATGGAGAAAGGAGATAGGGGGTGGACCTATTAGCTTAAGATATAGTATAATGTCTAATCTCTTATCTCTAATATCTAATAATTATAATAATCTTTGATCTCTAATCTATAATCTCTAATATTATAATGGGAGAGTTGGAGTCCCGCTTCCCAAAAATACGGAATACGAGCGCATGACAAAGCCCAGCGAATGATTTTCATCATCCATGAGTTGTAGGATCGACTCAGCATCATAACAAGAATATAACAAAATGTACACAACCTTCGGTGAATGGGAGGCCCGGTCCATCGTTCCCCTGCAAGAAGGGACTCCGGTAGGGGGATCCGCTCTCCCCGCTTCTATTTACTATTGTAGCGGATGTGCTAAGAGGAATGCTAGAAAACTGTCACAGAAAAGGGTGGATTACGCCTGCGGCCAGCAGCACCTCTAAGCAGGGATGCACGATATTACAATATGCTGATGACACCCTACTCTTTGGAAATGGAACTACAACCGAAACAATCTGCTTTAAAGGGGTCCTTTACTATTTTGAGGCCTGGTCAGGCCTTAGGATTAATTTCCACAAGAGCACGTTGGTTCCAATTACTCTATCAGAAGTAGAAGCACGGGAGCATGCCACCATTCTAAACTGCGCGACGGAGGAGTTACCAATCAAATATTTAGGGCTCCAGCTCAAACCAGGGACAGAGATCAAATGGCAACAAAGGTCTAGGATTTCGTGGCTCAAAGAGGGAGACGCGAATACGGCTTACTTCCATCGGGTTGCAAGCGCAAGAAGGAGATCCAATCTTATCCTATCAATTCAGATAGACACAGGAACATCGCAAGATGAAAAGGTGATCTCCACGACCTTTCAGACTTTCTATAAGGATCTCTTCGGGAGGAAGAATGATTTTAGGATCCCATTGAGCGAGGACTACTGGCAGGAGTATCAGAATGAATCAGGTCAAAACTTTTCCTCCTTGGAGGCACTTTTCTCAGAAATGGAAGTCAAAACGGCCGTCAACCAGATGGGAGCAGACAAGTCGTCTGGACCAGATGGCTTTCCCATGATGTTCTTCCAAGTGTTCTGGGAAGAAATTAAAGGAGACTTTATGGATCTAATGGAGGAATTTTACCACAACAACCTGAGACTGGGAATGTTCAACTTTGCAGAAGTTGTGTTGATTCCCAAACGAGAGGAATCCAAATGCGTTGGGGATTTTAGACCAATTAGCCTGATAAACTGCTCAGGATTTTAGCAATCCGCATTAATAATTTATTAAACAACATAAAACAATTGAAACCAAATAATAATATCTCAATGGTTTTCAAATCTTAAACAAAAGACAAATCTCGGGAACATAAGCTCATTACAAGTTTTTAAGTAGCAAGAAATAAATAACTCAAGAAAACAAAATATCTAAACAAGTCTTTCCTCCAAGCGAAGCCTAGAATGTCTGCTCACCAATTCCAGCAGACAACACGTCTCCAAAGTATGTATATATGAATATAAAAAGGAAAAATAGGGAAAACAAGATCAATGCCCTTAGTGCAAGTTAGGGCCAAAATAGTAAAACAAGTACAAGAAATATGGAACAAGATTTCGAATCAAAAATATAATAGGGATACAACAAGTTGTGGGGATTCAAGAAATTAGCTAGCAAGAAAGACAACTCGAGTGACAAGATTGTGTAACAAAAACTAGTAATAGAACAAGTGGCTAGTGAACATGTAATAGTATCAAACATTAAGTAACAAGTAACAAGTCTCAAGTGTCAAGTTGCCAAGTACAAGTATCAATTAGCAAGTGTCAAGTATTATGCTCAAGTATCAAATCTCATGTATCATGCAATCAAGTATCAAGTAAGCATGTATCAAGTTCAAGTACCATGTATCAAATATTGTAGTTATTACTATCTAGGTTACACTTCATGCATCCATACTTTTACTACATGGTTGCTACATATAATCAATTACGTTTAGGCCTAGTGGTGGATTTTACAGGACAGTGTACTCATATATCAAGAATCAAGCAAGCCATGCTCATGAATCGGGTAATCATATAACTAGTTCATGTGTCAAGTCATAACTGTTGGATGTATATGTATATTCTCAGTATAATAGGATAATATTGTGTATATTATTCTATGGGGCAACACGGGTTTACACGTGTTATATATTAATTATTGGAACGGGTTGAGTGGGCTAAAAGCCCAATACCCTAAACCCAGTCTAATCTCTTTATAAGCTGGTCTAGAGGTAGTGCTCTGTGATATTCCAATACTGATAAGCAGGGTATAATATCTTAAGCGGCTAGAGATTAATCCTAACCATAATTTTTCCAAATCAGTATTAACAATCTTAAGATATTATACAAGAAAAAATATACTGAGAATGAGAATGAGAAAGGGTTCATCGGAATCTCACCCCCATCATTCGCCGTTGCTCGACGCCGCCACCACCTCTGACGAGACTGGCCACCGCTGTCTCCGACCAGAGTCGCCGCCATCATCGAGCACGTCTTCGACCATCGATGACGTAAGCATCCTCGATGCTATCACCGACCAGATCTGCTGTCGTTGTCGTCGGTGGTGTCGTCTCAGATCCAGATCGCGATCGCCGGTGTTGTCGCTGTCGTCGCGGATCGAAGGGTCACGCAGATCACCGATGTCGTCGGTGTGGTCGAAATCCAGATCGACTGGATTCGGTGGCGATCACGACCGGTGGAGGAGCCTCAGCTGCTGTTGCTGGGCTACGCCGCCGCCTATGACGTCGATGGGGGTCGCCGACGCTGGAGGCGAGTCGCCGGAGGTTGCCGAAACCCGCGTCTGGATCTATGCTGCCTTATTATCCACTTCATCTCCATTGATCTTTGTGTGAGATAGAAGGAGAAGAAGGAGACAACTCAGATCCAAAATTTGATTTTTTCGATTGGTGGATTATAGTGTTCTGTGTTCGGGTTGGAGAGGGGATCCTGGCAGTTGAGTTTGACTTAGATCTGGCCAAACAAGAATTCTCATTGGTTGAGAAATCGGAGTTTGGTGTTCAGGTTGTTGGAGCAGATCCAGATTCAGATCCAGTCCAACAGCTACTCTATTGGTTGGAGATTGTTGTTTGGTGTTTGGACTGTTAGATCATATCTAAATTAAAGATAAGTTCTTCACCAAATATAAATTGTTATTTAATTATTTGTTCGTATTAAGCATTGGTTAATTAAATGCAAATTTGAACAATTGTTTTAGCTATGTGCTAAAAATCAAATATCCATTTTGATAAGTTAAATTATAGATGTTAACTATAAATTTGTATCTCCAATTAAATTGTTGTGAATTATATAGTGCTAATAAGTCGTTTAATTGGCTAATCTTTAACAATTTGATGAATGTAGGAACTTCAAAGTTACTTACAAATTGTGTATATTGGAGACGATGGATTTGCATCATGGTATGATAAGTCTGCACTACGCAGGCTTCTCCATTGAATTTGGAAAAACACTTCTAACTTGAAGTGTCGGTATGATCTACTTTAACCTCTTAGTATTTTTATGTAATGAATGTGTTAACGTTTTGTACGTTTGATCACATGATTGAGAGTTTTAGATCATAGTTATTCTCGCTTTGAAAACTAGCATGTTTAGGGTTGTTAAGTATTTTATCATACTATGTGTATAGATATTTTGACAAATCCATTGTTTGCAGTTTGTGTGAGATTATATATTTGCTTCTCCAATAATTAAAATTTTTTGTATAAGATTTATAACAAATGTCTGTAACTTAGATAGGAGCATTCTGTAATGCAGAATATGACTCCATTATTTACGTTTTGTTCCTTATCGTTCATTATACTGTGTGTGCAAAATTGAATTATAAAATATGGGTCATTATCTCGCCTAGTGTTTCGAAGATGAAAAAGAACGAATAAAGAAAATTATAGCTCATTTTGTTTGAGCACGTGGACATTGTTAGAATCACTAGAGAAGGCAAACAACTTTGTAAAATGTGATAGAGTAATCTTGTATTAGCTCTTATAATGTGCTTACATTGCCAATCGCATGTATAAGTTGAGTTTAACAAATGAAACAATTAATAATAATAGTTCTAATTATGTTCTTGAACCTAGCATAATTGGTTAGGATTTGAGAAATATGTATTCAATTGTCTGTGAGGAAATGTGATCTAATTATTAAAACTGTGGGGAAACAGAGTTAAAAAGCTATTGAGTCAAAAGCTTTAACATCGAAGTTGTTTTGAAATTTATAATCACTGTGAACTATATATTAATTTGTTTGTTCTTATTAAAATTCATAACTCTGCCAAATGACACTTCATTAAATATGACAAATATAAAAGTTGTGCTCAGATTATGATTACTAGAAAATCATTTAGTATGGTCTCTAGGAGCACACAACTTCTTGAGTCAATATATTCTAATATTTGTGATCTCAGTAGCTTTGTGACTATATGAGACGATTGTTAGTCAGAAGTATTTAATCACCTATGTAGATGATTATTGAATGTTTGTCATACATATATGGAGGCTGTAACACTCGTTATTGTGATAAATTAAAATCTAGTTAAATGCTAAAAATTGGTGGATTATAGTGTTCTGTGTTGATGGAGTTGGTGAATATGTTTAACAACTTTAGAGAAGTTTGCATTGGGCATAATCTCCACTGCACTCTACTTACAACATTCAAACAGTATTGATAAAAGTTAGAATCAAACTCTTAGTGAAAAGTTGAATTCTATATTATTGATTGTTGTTTGTCTTGTGTAATAATGAGTGATGTTGTATTGTTAATCATATCTCTAATGTGTTACTACACCTTAAATTGAATACACCTTATAAATCATGGCATGAAAACACAAATAATTTTGTTAAAGTGGAAATTTGTGTTGTGATACATTTGTTAGAGTACATGACCCTAGAAGGCCTAAAGTAGGACCTACAACAAATATTTGTGTGTTTAGAAAGTGCAGAATGTAGCTCTGTGGACAGATATTGGATCTATCTAATTTGTGTTAGAAGAATCTAGATTTGCAAAGTTCTTTGAGGATATGTTCATCAAAGATAAATATATGAAATAATCTAGTCCTATAAACACGTTCAATGATTCACTGTTGGAATCAAGAACCAGCCTTACTGACACTTGAAAACCTGAATGACAAATGAGCTAAAAAGAGTCTTTAGTAGACAATGAGATGATTTTGTGTCATATAATATTACTTCAATTTAGTTGATCTGCCAAAAGAGGCTAAAACTATAGTAAGTAGGGTTTTGTAGAATAAACTTATTTTTGATTTTTTAGTAGCAATTTTAATGCTTTTTAGTAGCAAACAAATTGACTGAGAAAATGGGGTAGATTTATTTGATGTTTACCCACATGTTTGTCATATTGCTACAATAAGTATTCTTCTTACCCTTATATCTATTGGAAATTTTGTCATTCATAAAGAATATTTAAAAGGTTTGGTACTTGATATTTTGTACTGAATAGTTTTGTACTGGAAAGTTTTGAACTAATATGTTTAGTGAACAAGATTTACAATTTAGTAAAATCATCGTATGCTTTAAAACATGTAATATAGCTAGCGTATAAATATTTTGACAAATTTCTCAAAGAGCCTAGTATATGAATTAAGTAATTCAGATCAGTGCCTTTAGCTTTGTGGTGTGTCAAATATAATGGCTATTATTTACTTGGTTTTATTGACATGCCTGTTGATTAGAAGTGACATCTCTATTATAAATGGAGTTAAAATTGTGCTATCCAAATAAATTTAGCAGAAACACCTAAGTGTTGTAGTCACCATATTATGTATAAGGGTGAGTTTTGGTTGGCAAGGGATAACCCTTAGTCAAACTCGATAAATCAATAATGTGTTTCAAAGGTGGTGATATAGTGATTGAAAGTGTGTTTTGAAATACCTTATGATTATGATAAAAAGGTTGACACCTAATGATGGTGCAACCATGAGACATGTTGAAAAGACATGGCCTTTGAGGTAGGTATGATCTGCAGACTCACTAATAATCCCATACACATTTGAATGCCCTTAACGGGCTAATGAGATACCTGAGTGGTACTCAAGAGTTTGCTTTGTGCTACTCAAAGTTTAGTGAAAGTCAACAACTAGTGGATATGTGTTCACACTAGGAGGAGCAGAAAAATTATGGAGATTAATAGGCAAACAAGTGTTGCGTTCTCATCCAAGAAATCAGACCTCTATGTGTTATCCTTTGCAGGGAAAGAGGTTGAGTGGATTGAATGACTTATTGCTAATCATCCATTTGAGAAGTTTAATGTATATTCTCTATTCTGTTCTGCGATTATCAAGCTATAATGCACTGTAGTTCATAACTCACTCTATAATGGTAAGAGGAGTATATTAAGGCTGAAAGAAGCCTAGTTGAACTTTCTCATAGATAAAGTGCAATTGTGACAAGTATGGCCAATGCTCTTGCTAAGAGACTTGAAAGTGATCTAATTATCAAAACTGTGGGGGAAATGGAGTTAAAAGCTATTGAGTCAAAAGCTTTAACATCCAAGTTGTTTTGAAATTTAGATACCAATTGGAGCCATAGAGAAGTTCAAACTGAAGCATCAATTTTAGGCAGTTGACATGCTTTAGATAATTTAAAAAGTTATATGTAAATTCTGTTAATATATAATTTCATTCCAATTTTGATGATGCTATATATTTTCATAATTTACTTAGAATCATCTCATTATTCCAAAAGAAAGCATGAAAATTTGTCGATGTGTTTCCGATGTTTAGAATGGTTGTTATATCATTCCAATTCTGATGATATAACTCTTTTATGAATTCATGTTTCATTCCAATTTTGATGATTCAGATAACCATAATTGACTGACTGTTCTATCATTCCAATATGAAACATAGTATAGTTCTTGTGTGGAAACTATAATAGTTCTTGTTCTTTATTTTATTAAAGAAACTTGATTGTGATGCTTGCGTTACATTTTGCTAAGTTATCGTTGAATTGTACTAAGTTCTTTAGTAGAACCAGATACTTTATGAAATTTGCTAGAATTTTTAGAGAAGTGTCTCTTGATATTCTTGTTTTCAATAAGCTAGCAAAGATGGAGAAGTTGAATCTGTCAACATAGATCTCAAAATAATGATTTGCTCAAAATGGAGAAGTAAACATAAAGCAGTTTGTAAGGATATAGTTTTGGTTTATTTATCGAAAGAATAAATTTGCCACATGCTTGATAAAACTTCTGTTGAGTTTAAGACTCTTGTGTTCATGAGCTTAAAACTTATATTCTGTTTTTGAAGTTTATTTGCTTTGGTTGATTTTGAAACTATGACAGTTTCTCTAGTTGGTTTAGTCATTGTGAACTATTCTGTTTTGATATGGTTTTAGAACTATTTGATTATTTTGGTTTAGTCATATTTGAACTATTCAAGTTATAATTGATTTAGTCTATTATCCATGTTCTTTATGATTCAATAATGTTTGAATCTTTGTGATCCAATATTATAACATTGCTTAGCCTAATATATTGAGAATATAGGAGGAGATTGTTGGATGTATATGTATATTCTCAGTATAATAGGATAATATTGTGTATATTATTCTATGGGGCAACACGGGTTTACACGTGTTATGTATTAATTATTGGAACGGGTTGAGTGGGCTAAAAGCCCAGTACCCTAAACCCAGTCTAATCTCTTTATAAGCTGGTCTAGAGGTAGTGCTCTGTGATATTCCAATACTGATAAGCAGGGTATAATATCTTAAGCGGCTAGAGATTAATCCTAACCCTAATTTCCCCAAATCAGTATTAACAGTAACAAGACAAGTTATGAATCAAATCTATACTAGTGCATGAATCGGATAATAATATACTAGTTTATGAATCAAATAATATACTAGTTCATGAATCGGATACAATATAATTAGTTCATGAAGCATGTATCAAGTGGGAAACACGGGCCCCCTTCCGAGCACACTTATCTATACCATTCCATATTTTTTATTTTTTTCAATCCAGCGAATCTTCGCGGTTCATTTTAATTTTAAAAAAAAGGACGGTACATGTTGTACCGTCCGAGATTTATTTATTTATTTATTCAATCCGGCGAATCTTCTCCGTTCATTTTAATAAATAAAAAATTAAAAATATGGGACGGTACATGTTTTACCGTCCGACGCTATTAAAATAAATAAAATAATTGGGACGGTATATGTTATACCGTCCGAAGCGATTAAAAAAAATAAAATAATTGAGATGGTATATGTTGTACCGTGTCTTATAATTTGAGAATGGCCATGTGAGAAATGGAAAACAACTGTAGCTATTTTGCCAAATAGTAAACGACTGGAGCATGCCATTTTTCAAAAAATGATAAATTGACAAATATAACAAACGAAACCTGGATGCTCATGATGCATATATAACACCATTTCTTAATAACTACGTACTGACATCTTTCCGGACTATTGTCGTATTGTCCTGAATTGCATAGGATCCATTTAGCCATCCAAATACATTAAACTAGTACGCATACATGTATTACATCAAAAAAAAGTATGCATACATGTAAGTACCTACCCAACGTCAAAACATTTTCCCTCTGTACTTCGTATCGCCTGAATACCACAAAAAATGTTTCTTTAAAGATATATATATATATAGTGATTTTTCTCCCAAACTGACCCACTTTTTTTAAAGTTTTTTCCCAGACTTACACACTCACTTTCTTAGATAGCGAGTGTAGTCAAAATTCACTCACTATCTGAGAAAACGAGTTTTTTAGTTTCTTCCTCTGTCAAGACTCGCCGTCTAAAAAAGCGAGTTTGTTTTAACAAAATACGTTTTTTGAGATAGCGAGTGTCGATTGAAGTTTTTTTTAACTTTTTCAATCAAAACTCACTGTCTCAAACAACGAGCTTGTTTTAACCAAACTCGTTGTTTGAGACAGCGAGTGTCGATTAGGGATTTCTCAAACCCCAAACTCGATTTTTTTTAATTTTCTTTTCTTCATTATTACTCATAACTCCGAAACTCAAAGATGCTTGAGAGGGATGTGGAAGATTGAAACAAATTTCGATGGGTTAATCGACCTAAACGCTCGAATTTGGGGTTAGAGTTTATGGGTTATCGAAGAGGGAGAGTTGACAGAAAGAAATAGAGGGAGTGTTCAATGCTCGAAACAACGAGATTGGGGTTTAAGAAATCCTCAATCAACACTCGCCGTCTCAAAAAGCGAGTTTGGTTAAAACAAACTCGTTTTTTGAGGCATCGAGTTTTGGCTAAGGAAGAAATAAAAAAACTCAAAATCAACACTCGCTTTTGCCTTACTCAGATATCGAGTGAATTTTGACTACTCTAAAAAGAAAGCGGGCGGATCATGTTGGTTTTTTTTTGTTGTTGAAAAGTTGGTTAGTTTGAGAGAAGAACTTTCAAAAAGTGGGTCAGTTTGGGAAAAATTCCATAGTAGCGTGGGACCCACCATCTTCTCTTTGCTCATCTTACGTTACCCTTCACAAATTCCCACACGAAAAAAAAGAAAAAAAAAGAAAAAATCCCATCTTTGTTCTGTTTTTCTTCCTCTTCTTCCTCGGTTCTCAAACAATTCAGCCACCTTCGAATTATAGGATTTATCATTATCCCTTTACCTTCATCTTCTTCATAGTAATATATTGCAATGGTCAGCACTGAAGAGAGAGTTGTTGCAGTGATCATGGTTGGTGGACCGACCAAAGGTACCAATCCTCCCGGATCGGATCCCAAAATCCTTTTTTTTTTTTTTTGCCAAGTGTGTTTCTGCTAATTTAACTATTAACTTGTCCTTTTTGTGTGTGTGTGTGTGTGGTGTAATTACTAATTAGGGACTCGGTTTAGGCCACTATCTTTTAATGTCCCAAAACCTCTGTTCCCATTAGCTGGAATGTCAATGGTCCACCATCCAATCTCAGCTTGCAAAAGGGTAATTTAATTTCAGTTGTTTTATTTTAGTAAAATTTAATTACTTATTGTTTAAAATTTTCAATTTTGATAATGAGTTGTATAATTTATTTGGGTTTGTGTGTTTGTGGTGCTTGTAGATCCCTAACCTGGCACAGATTTATTTGATTGGATTTTATGAAGAGCGGGAGTTCGCGCTCTATGTGTCTTCGATTTCCAATGAGCTTAGGATCCCAGTTAGGTCAGTGAGTTGTTGTTTGGGTGAAGAAAGCTTTATGTTGTTTTAGAATGTACTAGATTTTTATTTGGATGCTGCAATTATTAGTATTTTTTATTTTTTTATTTATTTATTTAGGTACTTGAGAGAAGATAAGCCCCATGGATCGGGAGGAGGGCTTTACAGTTTTAGAGATCGTATCATGGAAGACAATCCGGTTTGGCATTAATGCCTTAGTTTTGTGTTATAATGTTATTGTTATGTTGTTTAACACTGTAATTTGGATCTTGTCTAGAGATGGACAAATACATCTCTCTTGGGCTGGGCTGTTCATTGCAAACATGGTTGGATACTTACATGCAATTCTAGTTAAAAAGTTGCTGCGGTTTAGTTTTGTTTGGTTACATTGCAATCCATTTGGCAACTAGAAGTCTACAAGTATGCAACTAATAAAAATAATAATAATAATAATAATTATTATTATTATTATTATGCAACTTGCGTAGGTGCAATGTTTAGAAAGGTTGCAACTTGAAAGTTTTGCGACCAGTTTACAACTTTCTACCTATCGATTTTGGTAGTAGTGGCTGCGTGCAACCTAATTGCACTTGCGGTTGCTGTTGCAACGACTTCTATGCCAAAGCACCCGTTATTTGCAAACCCAAGTTGCAATGTAAAAGTAATTCTGTTTACATTTTAGTTGCAATTGAATGTAATCTTGCAACTTGAATTTCAACTAATTTTTAGTTACAATTGTGTTGTCATGAATTTCTTTTGAAGGGCCCAAAAGCACCTTTAAACCTAAAATAGGTGTTCGAGTTCAAGTCCTTGTAAGTGCAAATTGCATTTGTAGTTGCAAGTGAAAATTTAAAATTTCCCTCCAAATCTTTTGACCCAATTACCCTAATTTCTTCTATGTTTTGGAGGGAAATGATGGTTGTAATTTATTAAATAGAGGTTATGTTGAACAATAGTGGATATTTTTGTAATTGTGTTATTTTTTTTGGAGGAAAACCTTTACTTTTCAATTGCAATTGCAATTTGCACTTGCAAACTACCAAACACCTCAAGTAAAATTGCGGTGATGCCGAACATTTTTTCAGAAACCAAATAATGATTTTTCTTCTTTTCCTACCACACCTTATGATGTGCTATAAGCCTTTTTTTGGGAAGTTGTGCTACATATTAAGTTAAATAATTTTCTTACGAACTTCTGCTCGCAACACTTCTACTTGAAACAATAACAAAATGCTTCTTAGTGTTGTGCTTGGCCGGCTTGGCAATTTGACGAATTTCTGATTGTTTTTTTTCTTCTTTCTTTTGATATGGCAGTCTCATATATTTTTGCTGAACTGCGATGTTTGTTGTAGTTTCCCACTGCCTGAAATGCTCGGTAAGCCATACATATAAATTCTATCATTATCATCTGTCCAACATGCAATTTACAGGTTCATGAATTAATTATTGCAATTAGCATTTTACCTACTACAATTTTGTATGGGGAAATATTCTCTGATAAGTCACACAACATTGTGTTTGGACTCACTTAATTAGATTAGTAGAAATGAGACTTTCTATTATATATATCGTGTACACTTGTTTATTGAAGTTAATGTTGAGGTGGACAGCTTCATACACGTGTACTTTTTTTCATGCAACTATTGTGTTATGTGTTTTTCATGTTGTACAATGTTCGCTTGCGATTTCTAGTTGAGTTTAATACATATTTCCATGGGTGTTTCTTTTCACCAAAAGGTGGGGTGGGCCTAGTAGGTGACAAAGAATCCCTTTACGATCATTGGCATTGAAAAGTAGTTAAATGCTACTAAAGATGAGACGGTTTCATGACAAGGTTAGATCGCAAAGATATCAAAATATTGCACAGATAAGACAGAAAAAGATGGAATTTGGAAGTATCAAAGCCTTAAGTATGGTATCTTTAATGTGACCTATATTCTCGGTGGTTCTACCCAGCATAACGTCTCCTCAATTCCCCTCCCCCCCTCCCACACACCAACACACACATTTCTTTATCACCCTTAGGCGTCCTTGATTTACATGATCTTCACAGTTTCACCTCCTTCACATTTCTTTGTTTCTTTTATTAATTCTTCTTTTCCTGGTATAAAAGGTAACAAATTTAGAGTGCTACATGCTATGGTAGTGGTAAGTGGCAAAGGAGTTCTAATAGGCAGTCAACATTCATTTATCATCAATCTTTTGCTACAGCTACTTTAATCAATTGAACCTTAAAAATATGTTGTCCGCCTTGTTATTCTTTGTTGAACTGCCCTCTGAACTTGGGTTTTTTCTTTTGTTTTCTTTCATCTCCTTTATTGTAGAGGCACACAAGAGCTATGGCGGAATGGGCACAGTTTTAGTGATTAAGGTATGGAAATTTCTGAAATTAATTACTATTATCATTTTTTTTAAAAGGAAGTATTTATTTTCAGTTTCTTTTTTATGCTCTATAGGTATCAGCTGAGTCAGCAAATCAGTTTGGTGAGTTGGTGGCTGATCCCGTTACAAAAGAACTTCTGCATTACACAGAGAAACCTGAAACTTTTGTAAGTTCTATGTCTCATTTGCTTCTTATTGTTCCTTTTCGTTTTCCAACTTTCTTATGTGAAGTTTATGTTTCTGTTGTGTATGGTGTACTTTATCTATTATTTTTCAGCCCATAGTTTTCGAATATGTTAGGTACATCATTTCATCGTGGTCTTTGTTAATATATGCAGGTAAGCGATCTCATTAACTGCGGAGTGTATATTTTTACACCAGATATCTTTACTGCTATTCAAGATGCCTTCATGCAGCGGAAAGATAGAGGTGTATATTCCCAAAACCATTTCCTTCTCCATTGTTGCTAGAATGATAGTGGTCTTCTGGTTACGTACATACAACATGCAAATTTGTGATAGTTATGTTGTTCTGCAGGAATCATCTTCAACATTCTGAAATTTATTTGAATTTAAGCATTCCAATGATAATTGGCTAAATTACAGAAAACTACCCAATAATTTTGGCCTTTTTCAGATGACCACCCTAAACTTGCTTTAACATGCGTAACCCGCTCGAACGTTCATCTTCTCCAAATCCGTAACAATAATGTAACAATTATCTACCTCGGGCTTGTATCTAATTTCAAGAAACTACCCTAAACTATAACAATTTTTTAAAAAACTACCCTATATTAGGGTAGTTATTTATGAAAATGAATTTAGTGGGTTACACATATTAAAGCAAGTATAGGGTAATTATATGTAAAAATGCAAGTTTTAGTCTTTTAGGGGGTTACGCATATTAAAGCAAGTATATGGTAGTTACCTGAGTAATCTGGGAAGTATAAGGTAGTTTTCCATTTTTTTCTGCAATTCATTCAATCATAATCTGGTAAATAGTTTTTTGGAGAAGTGTCAAATTATTATATTGATTTGATTAATAAATCTTTGATGAATAAAAACCTACATGAAAACAATTAAAAGGGAAACTGGAACCTTCCTCTTTTATGTGTAGGCGTACACAGAGGTCAAGATTATACATGTTTTTTTTTTTGATTAAAAGAGATTATACATGTTAGCAAACCTTCTTCTTCCTTTTGGAATAGAGCTGCATTTCAAAATTTTATTAATGAAATTCCAGAAAAGATCATGACAAACAATGTTAAGTTGTTAACGAAATTAATATAAAACCATGCTAAGAAATTTGTTTGTGATAATGTACTTACAGAGAAAAATATGCAAAATGGAGAGTCAAAGTGAAATTTTAGATATAAACAGTTAGAATTAGCATGATGAACTCAGTAAATTTAATGTGAGTAAAATTAAGTGAATAATCAATTGATTAACAAGAATTGAAGGAGAAAAAAAATATAGATGAGGAAGCTATACAGCCAACCAAGTTTTTGGGCCACAATATTGATACAGATTTGTGGCAATATGGTAAAGGTAAACAACATATGAGTGTGATAGCCTCATTTGCGGGTGAAATACAGTTCTAAATGACAGGGAAAAGATATTTCTTGTCTGATGGCAAATGTCTGGGCCACGTATTATGGACAATTGGGATGTGTTTGTTATGTGGATTGAAGTATTCCCAGGAATATGATCAGGGAATATTGTTCCCTAAAACACTGCATTAGAGAGAATCCTCCGATCCATGTATGGTACAGAACTACAGATCATTTCATTCTCAGGAATGTGCTAAATTTCCTTTTGAAGACCTATGACCCTCCAATCCTATGTTTGGAGACCTCTAACCCTCATTATTGGTTGATAGCAAAGTGAAATTTTTACCAATTTACAAAATCTTTATCTCCTGGTTAATGGTTCAATAGTTTTAAGAACATTATAATTCTTGTCGTGTGAAATCATATTCCATGTTTCTCCAATTCTTTTCATGATATTGTTCTGTGTTTATTTTATTTTGTTAAGTTCAGTCAGCTATCTTGAGTTATTACTTTGCTTCAGTTTACCTATGCCCTGTTTGGCACATGGGTTTTAGTTTTAAAGAAGAGGAAAGTGAGAGAAACTAAAATGTAAAATAGGGTCACTTCCTCCACTTCCCTCCACTTCGCTCCACTTCCACTTCAAAACCCATGAGCCAAACAGGGCCTAACACAAGAAGAGTTTGATGCGATATCTAAATGTAAATGGTTCATATTAGTACTTTAGCATACAGGGAGTGTTTGAATTTATTGAGTAATTATGTGACGATGTTTCGTGAATTTTGCTATTTCATTCCAATATGTATTAATCACTGTACAAATTTCATGACTACTTGACTTTTTTCAGAATTACGGTAGACAAGCTGTGGACACTACTTATCTATTTTCACGTGCTAGCAAAAATTGTTGTAGCCTTTTCTTTGGCTAATTATAAGCTAGAGATAAGAATGCTTTGACTAATGTATCTAGTTTGTCATTATATCTATCTGAATATAACCAGAATTTTCAAATTTGTTTTTTTAGCAAACTTGCGACGCATAAGCAGCTTCGAAGCCCTTCAATCAGCTACAAAGTAAGACCATTTACCCATTTTAAAACTCATGTACAATAGTCAATCTTGGTAGCTTTCTGATGAAATAAACTCTGTTTTATGTACTCCTTACTGACACTTGTTTTTAATAAGAGCTCTTCCTGCAGATTATGTTCGGCTCGATCAGGATATCTTGTCGCCATTGGCAGGGAAGAAAGTGCTCTACACTTATGAGACTCTTGACTTTTGGGAGCAGATCAAAACTCCTGGGTGAGAAGTTGATCTTAACCAAATTCTATCATTTCGTCCACTATTCGATTTTCAGTTAACCAATATAAAATGTTTGTGACATTCAGGATGTCTCTGAAGTGTTCTGGCTTGTACCTCTCCCAATTTCGTGTCACCTCTCCTCAACTTCTGGCAGGGGGAAATGACACAAAAAGTCCCACCGTCAGTGGGGATGTTTATATTCATCCATCGGCAAAAGTGCATCCAAGTGCAAAGGTAATGTTCTCTTTTCCCTTGTAAGTTAATTTTTAGTTTTTTTTAGCAACGCAATTCATCCGGGTTGAGGACAATCCTCAAATTACTCCTATTATTATTTAATTGGTACATGCAATTGTTCTTATATAAATAATAATGCATAAGTGAATGATTTAAGAGATCTCTCTTTAAGAAAAGTAAGAAATTATGAAAACTTGGTGCAAATTTAAATTTAAATGTAAACAAAATGGGAGTGTTACTATCTGTGGGCTACTGTTTGATATTTTCAAGTCAGTTTAGGGGTTCTGGATGCCATTCTGAATTGAATGTATATGGTGGATGCCATTCTTACAGACCTGCATGTCCTTTCTATAAATAAAAACATTATTGCTAACTGATTGGGTATGGATTGATAAAGCAGATTGGCCCTAATGTCTCAATTTCTGCAAATGCTCGTATAGGAGCTGGTGTAAGACTCATCAGTTGCATCATTCTTGACGATGTTGAAATTAAGGTGTGGAACACAGATTGTTATGTGTAATGCTTAAATACTTCTCCGTTCTTGTCATATATGTTTTAATCACTCTTCTTAATTTCTGACAGGAGAATGCAGTCGTTATACATGCCATCGTTGGCTGGAAATCTTCAATAGGAAAATGGTCACGTGTACAGGTAAGTTTCTATTTATGTTTCCGTTTCTTTTTCCCTGCTGACCTGAGTACAATATATGCTAATTGAAAACAAAAGTTAAAGAGATAATGCCACTAAAATTGAAATGTTCACACTTTAGAGCAGGAGTTTTTGTTTCTTAGCATGCATATTCTGTCATCTTCATAAACTGCATTTTTGTTTCATTACCTTGGTGTGGCTCTTGCATCTATCAGGGCGAAGGGGATTACAATGCCAAGCTCGGAGTTACTATCCTCGGTACTTGCAAACTTTCAACCATTTTTCATTCAAACCCCTTTATTCGTTCAGAGTTAGAGCATCCACAGTCGTTTGCTTATTTGCCATTTTTTCCCCCTTTTTTTTTTACTGTAGCTCACACAGTCGTGAGCTATTTTGCCATTTTTTTGGCAAATTGGCTACATTAGAAAGGGAAAAGTAGCATTCCATATAGCAAAATGCATATTATAGCAGTTATTTAATTATTATTTTAATTGATCGGACAAAACATGATGTTTCGTCCGAAGTAAAAAAAAAAAACCAAATAAAATAACTGTTAAATGAATTTAAGCGTGGGAATGAACATGATGTTTCGTACCAATGTGAGACGAAACATCATGCTTCGTCCCAATCCAATTTTTTAAGAAAAATTTAATTTTAAAAATTAATTTTGTAAATTTTAAATTTTTTTTGCAATTATATAAATTGATTTTGCAAATTTTTAAATTGTTTTTGCAAAAAAAAACTACCGTCAACGAATCACCATGATTCGTCTGGCTACAGTGATTTTTTTTGGAACATTTTGTAAAATTTTAAATTGTTGTTGCAAATATTATTTACAAACTATTTTTAAAATTTGTTTTTGCAAATTTTTTTTTGCAAAAAAAAACTCTGTTTTCCCCCTTTTTGGGACGAAACGTATTTTTTTATTAATATTTTCTCGGTCTAAATTATTTTTTTAATTACAGACGAAACATTCCTTTTTAACAAATTTATGCATTTTTTTGTCATTCGACGACTGCAGCGTTTCGTCGAATTGGATAGGCAAAATATACATTTTGCCATTTTTTACATTGAACGACTGTGGATGCTCTTATGACACTTGTACTATGACACTATGACACTTATACTGAACTTGCGAGAGGAGCATGCTTAATCAAGCATTTTCCTTTTTCCTAATGCTTGTTGGAAAAATGTCATGCTAATAATATCCTGTGATTCCAATTTCCAGGAGAAGCTGTTGCTGTAGAAGATGAAGTCGTCGTGATAAACAGCATCGTCCTCCCGAATAAAACTTTAAATGTGAGTGTACAGGAGGAGATCATCCTTTAATTTAAAATCTTGTGTGATTGTGTTGTTCAATGCTGTACAATAAGGACTCCTCAAACTTTTGGTTGGAAGTCCCATTTTGCTATATGTTTGCTTTAAATTATGGAACTGTTGCATCAATTATACTTTGCTGAACTCGTATGGATGCGTCTTTTCCTTTTTGTAAGTTTTGGTGATATTTTGCCATTTTAATGTTCTGTTTTCACAGTGTATCTTGAATGTGCATGGTTTTCTTCTTCTTCTTTATGCGACAATGTTGTCAATGTAAAGGAACTCAAGAGGAATTAATCAAATTCTGTGATTTGGAAGTATAATCTTTAGACCCTCGAAACCTTCTTATAGGCCACATATGTGCTTGCTATCACAGTTTACTGCACATCCTTGTAGCTAGTATTGAAGTAGAAGGTTGATAGCACCATGCAAAAGTTCATAAGAATGAAACTATCTATCTATACTTTCAGTGTAATCTCCATAATTCTGTCAAAGAGTAAACAAGAAGCAGTGCTGAAGAAATCGAACTAGCTCTCCAATTACTACACATCTTCCATTATGCATTTCTAATTCTTGCTGTATGCTGTGTAATATTCATGGTCTCCGACTACACTCATCATCAAACGGCTCAATGTATATATTCGCACCATAAAAGGCAAAATGGCTCAAAGTCCTAAGACTCCCCGCGCTTCATTAAAAATGTTTTAATAAAACAAACAACCAAATAAAGGATAAAAGGAAGATGATGTTCATGAGTCCCCACACGTGCGCCATGAGCCTCATTCCCCATCAAAAGAGTGAACTAAACTCATACAAGATAGTTCACGTCCCAAAACTAAGGGCTTACAAATATTCACATAGTTTGTTGTTCTGTCCCAACAACAAAAAGAATCCCAAAAAATGGCACCGGCATCGGCCCATACAAAAGGTGACCCCCATCCCGCATCCTCATGCCAATCACTCTTTTTCAGTGGTTCCGTCCCTTTCCTCCGTCTCTGCCTTGTAGGTCGTCATGTTTGCCTCGGTGCACAACTCCTTGACTCTCTTTGTTGACTCCCCATCTGCCGTGATAGACCAGAAGATAATATTAACAATAATCTTGAGCAGGAGTTGCTGGTGCATGATGCGTTTGTGAAGGGGTTTAAAAATTCTACAATTTCTCTCTAACCATATTTTCCAACAAATTGCCATGACCCCAAACCCCCAAATGTCCAAGTCGCCTTTCCAGATGTGTAATTGGTGCCAATTACCCCACAGATCTTGCGCCGTCTCCGGACATGCTCCGGTGATACCTAATCTGTTCAATAAGTCCCCCCCTATAGGTTTAGCAAATTGACACGTAACGAACAGGTGATCCACCGTTTCATTACCTAGGTTGCACATAATACAGTCTCCCGGACCTATCCACTTGCGTCTAGCCAAGTTGTCCCTAGTTAGTACAGCATTTTTACAGACAAGCCAGTTGAATGCCCTAATCTTAAGAGGCACCTTAACCTTCCATACGTGATTATTTGTTCGAATATCCCCATCATTTAATCACCTATATACCGAACTAACCGAGAAACCCCCTTCCTTCGCAGCTTTCCAGGCAATTTTGTCTGTATGTTCCTCACCAGAGGGCTTCCAGCTTTGTAGAAATTGGATAAGTTCCGTCTTTTGTCTCCTAGCCTCCGCAATTCTTAAAAGACCAAGTATCATAAAATTTGGCAATTCTCATTTGAACCCTTTTATTTTTATTTTTGCAAACCGCTAATTGAGGACGCAAAATGGACACTCTCGGAATTTCACATATCTCCCGCCAAAACGACTAGTGTAAATAAAATAACCCCCATCGTCTCCTTCCTCAAATATGAATCTCCCCAAATCGGAACCCTAAATCCCCAAATTCCCCAAATCAAAATGGCTTCTTCTGCTTCGAGAACCCTAGCCGGAATCTTCAACCCCTCAAAACCTTAATATCCAAATCTCCAATCTCCCCTCCTTCTTCATCCCCAACCCCAGACCTCACTCCAGAACAAAAATCAAGTATCGGCATCAACAAAGCCTTAGCAAGGTCCAATAGGAACCTCAGACTCGAAACCCAAAGGTAGTATATTTTTCTGCTTGTAGGGCTTCTGTAAAGTAAAGTTGGGGTTTTGAATTGAAAAGGGGTGATTTTTTTTTGCAGCTGAGGGATTGAGATCTGTGAAGTTGGTGGAGCTTTTGATGGTGGAGACGTGGTTGGAAGTGATTATTCCTGGGGAGTTGAGAAAGCCGTATGCATGCATGCATGCGAAAGTTTGTGGAGGGAGAGAGAGAGAGATCAGTGGGATTTAATGCGCTGCTGCATTCGACGCACGCCGTTTGCTTGATAGAGTGAAGGCTGTGATTATTGAGCAGGTAGTTTTGGTTGCTTTTTTAATAATAAAAAAAATGTGAGAAAGGTTATAGCTTTTGGTTTCGGCCATTTTAGATTTTTGATGTTTTTGTGGGCAACGTGCTGCGTTTTATGTCTCGAGAGGTGAAGAAGGTGAAGCTCTTTCTTGGTTACTCTATAACTGTACATTGGAGATTAATCATGTGAAAGCTAGATTTTAAAATGCAATTACCATATTGTTAAACTTGGTTTTATTCATTACTATGACAAATTTGTTTCACGCCTTATTGTTGCGTGCTTGCCACGAAGTATATGGAATAGACATTGTTCTTCTCTATGATCCATTTTACATGCTGTGAGATAGGTAATTTGTATTTTTCTTCAAATTATAAAATGACACAAAGTTGTAGAAAGAACTTATAGAATAGAAGCGGAAGACGAAGCAGTTTGATTTGAATTTGATGTGGAAGAAAAGAAAAAAAAACCTATAAAGAGAAAAAGCGAGATGTATGTATATGTATATGTATACTAGGTTTACCCGTTGACACGTGCCTACGGCACGTCTTCAGAACGGTGCACCTCGTTTGATTATAAAAAATAGTTTTGGAGGTCCAGCAAATTAATTGAAGTAGCAAACATAGAGCAAAAAGCATATTATATGTTTTTTTTTTTGATTTTTTTTGAATTATTTTTAAAGTTTTTAAATTTTTTAAATTTTAAATTTCAAATTTTTAAAATTTTTAAATTTTTTAAAATTTTAAAAAATGTATTTTCTTAATTTTTTAATATTATATAGAAGAGGAAGGGAGAGAGAGAAAGAAAATTTAAATAAATATAGGAGTTGTTTTGGGTGGGAGATTTGAATTTGAGTTTTGGGGGAAACTTTTGGAGGGAAAATATGTTTTGTAAGGTTAGATCTGGGCCTTTAATTTTTTGGGAGATTGAAGGAGAGTCACTTGATAGCTTTCTTTGTGTTTTATTGTATAGATGTATATGTATAATAGGACTAGGTTTGTCCGTTGACACGTGCCTACGGCACGTCTTCGGCACGGGGCACCTTGTTTGATCATATAAAATAGTTTTGGAGGTCAGCAAATTAATTGAAGTAGCAAACATAGAGCAAAAAACATATTATATGATTTTTTTGAATTATTTTTAAAGTTTTTAAATTTTAAATTTTTTTTAGATTTTTAAATTTTAAATTTTTTTTTTTTAAATTTTATTTTCTTAATTTTTTGAATAGAAGAGGGAAGGAGAGAGAGAAAAAAATAATAATTAAATAAATATAGGAGTTGTTTTGGGTGGGGGATTTGAATTTGAGTTTTGGGGGGAAACTTTTGGAGGGAAAATATGTTTTGTGAGGTTAGATCTGGACCTTTAATTTTTGGGGAGATTGAATGAGAGCCACTTGATAGCTTTCTTTGTGTTTTATTATATAGATGATCCTATTGTGCAAATTTCACCACAAAATGGCTCCTTCCTTGCTGTTCCCACTACTCTCACTCTCCGATGGGATTCTTACTTATTTATTTATTTATCGTTTATTATTTATTATTAGAACAAGTAGCAGAAGAAGAAACCCTGATTTATCAGCTGGGTAGATAGAAAGAAACAAAGGGGGGGAGAGAGAGAGAGAGAGAGAGAGAGAGAGAGAGATCAATAGATAGATGGATAGATAGATTGATGGATAGTTGGGTATATTTGGGTTTGGATCCAAAGAACAACAACTAAAAGTTTTTGCTATTAGGAAGCTGGTGAGAAGAAATTAAGACATAATAACGCATCAAAGAGGAGGGCAGGCGGGCTAGCTCACTGCTGCATGCTACAAAATAAATAAATTGCAAACTTAATTTCTTCTGCAAACTTACAACTTAAACGTACAGCAACAAAACATAAAATTAAGAAGCCAAGCCAACTGGAATTCAAACAAACCAACCCAAAAGAAGCCACTTCATTTCTAATAATACTGCATGCGTCTTCTTCTTCTTCTTCTTCTTCATCCCCATCACTGTCACGACTGCAGAACTAGCATATAAAGCATGCATCCTAATTTGATTAATTAATTCACCTTAAATTTTGCCCACAATGTGACTAAAATTAATTAGTACTCGGCCCCAACAATGGCATTCAGCTGCGCGCATGTAAGGACCTTTTCCATTAATTATAATTAACTTCAGAAATTATCTGAAGATGATATTAGTGGCTGAGTTAAGGAAGAGGCCTTGGAAGTAGTATTAATTGTTGTTGTAGGGAGCAGTCGTGGTGGTTGCCCGTCGTGGTCACGTGCAGAGGATGTAGTGAATATTGCTGCTTCTTTAATGGCGAAACCTCTTTCCTCGCTCTTTCCCCATAGAACAAGGTAAAGCCCACCTATGATCAACACTGCACCTATGATACTGGCCGGATTGCATGCATATATACAAGTGCACCATTAATATTCAATATTAGCTAGCTGGATAATTGAATTGATGCGAGATATATATATGAAAAATAATAATGTTAAGTTATTTACTAACTATTTCTTTTAATTAAAGAATCAGCTTATAAGTAATATATATATAATTACTTACCCTCCCAAGTAAAACTCTTCTCCTAGGGCAATGGAGGAGACGATAGCTACTACTAGCGTTTGGACTGGTTGGTAAACTGCCACAAAGACTGGGCCTCCCCTGTCTATGCACCATATCTGAACTGCGAATGCAATCCCGGATGCAACCAAACCCTGCACATTAATTACATACATACTTTATTTGTTAGGTTTCATAAATTAATTCTTTCTTCAATTGTACTAATTTATATTTTCTATTGAAAGTGAATGGTTATTTTGGTTAAGAACATGCATTTGATTTAGTTTATCAAATTCTTATATAGGTAAAATAAATAAATATAATTAAATTAAATTAAATTAAATTAAATTGCAATATATAACACGACGGACGGACGGACCGCATAGAGGATGGAGAAGAGCTCGCCAAGGGAGTGGAATACCCAGGCATCTGCATCCCTCTCAGCAAAGGCAGCGATGATGAGGAACTGGATGACACCAAAAAAGCATGTGTAGGAGGTGACAGACAGCCTGGCAGGGTACTTCTTCAGCAGGGGGGCCTGGAAGACCAGCCAACCGGACCAGGACAGGCAGTGGCCAATCAAGTAAACACAGCCCAGAGTCCAGTTCTTCGGACTGCCGCTACTATAATTGATACTGGAATGAGGACTTGTAGTAGCGATAGAACTCGTGAGTGATGGGTAGTGGTGGTTTAAGGAATGGGAGGGTGAGAAGATGGTGGGACCCTTGTAGAGGGTGATGACTGATGCCCCTGCCACGCACAGCAGCGTCCCTGATAACTTGGCTATCCCGTCTCTTCTATTGATCCGCACCTTCTCTATCCTGCAGTAATTTATTTGTCCACCCCAAATGCACAGCAAAGCAAAGCACAGTGTTAATTCATCACAGGCAGGCCAGTTAAAGCACCTAGCTAGATAGCTAGCAGTTGTATTTTTGCTTGATCATTAATTCCACGACTGGCACTGTTAATATCTTTCCCCTCAACATGGAACATTAATTTGATTAATTCAGATCAGAATCCTCTCAGGTAAATGTTAATGTTTTTTTTTTTATTTTTAAAATTTAATTTCTCATTTCTTTTATTGGAAGTCGATTGAAGTCCAGTACATAATTCAACCATCCATTCATACTAGCTTTGAGGTTCGATTTGTGCGACTCGCCAATAAATATTTGGATGGATAAATCATATGTACTGTACTAGACTTCCCAGCGGACTGAAATGACCGCCTGCTTCCGAAATAATGATTAATCCTGGCTCGTTCGATTTGATTTAATTAACATGTTATGTATGTAGGTTGAGAGGATAATAGTGTAAGGTGCTTGCCTAAGAGCGGCTGCCATGAGAAAAGTAATGGCGGGGACAGAGTTCTGAATGGCCGAGGCAAATGTGGGAGATGTATTGTCCAGCCCCAGCAGGTAAAACCCTTGGTTCGCCGTAATACTGTTCAGATATGGAAATAATCACACATTCAATCAGTCAAGATCCCAGTTAACACAATTATAAGTAATTATTATTACATTGACAAATGATTGAAAGAATACATATATATGTGTGTCAATATATATATATATATATATGGGTAAAAGGGATATGAGCAACTTGCTCATTTAGTAAATGAGCAATTGATGAGGTGGCATGCATGTGATACATTGAACAACTAACCACTTTAAAAATTTTCCAATCACATGCATGCCACCTCATCAATTGCTCATTTACTAAATGAGCAATATATATATATATATATATATATATATATATATATATATATATAAATATAGTCTGATTGATGTATCAGAAACATTCGTAGGCATATATAACTGTGGTCCAATATATATAAGATATAAATTGAAACCATGGATATATTATACAGTACTTACCCACACAAGGCCAGGAAAAAGAATTGAACTAGAAAGGAGAGTGTCATGGTTGGCCTGTCCTTCCTGCAGTCACACACACAAATAAATCAAATTAAAAAAAAAAAACTAACTACTTGACTTGCTATTGAGATCGATTTTGATGCATGCATGCAAGTTTTAACTTTTTGCTAGCTGTGTAGGAAATTAATTTACTTTTCAAAGAAGTAGGCGAAAGGGGCAAGTAGGATCAAGGCGATAATGTTACGGTAGACAGGGAAGACGAGCTTGCTGATGCCCATGTTGAGTGCAGCTCGAGAGACAACGTGAAATCCAGCATAGCCGAACTGGAGGGCCAACATCGCCACGTGCAGCTGAACCCTCTCCGGAACCCCACATATCTGCCTAGTACTCCCATCTGCGTCTGCCATTAATTAAGATTGAACTAATCAAGCAACCAAAGAAGAAGAATGTATTAAATTCTATCTTCTCTAATATTAATTGAAGGAAATTAGAAGCAGCTAGCTAGTGCTAGTAACAAGGGGCCGGGGTGATATATAATGGGAAGGAAGAGAGGATGGGGTTATATAGTGAGTGAGGTGTGGAGGGTGGAAGTGGCAGGGGATTTATAAATATATGGTGGTGGGGGATGATCATAATGCTGGAAATTTGCTTAAGGCCCCTCTCATGTGATAATGATATTTCATATTATAATTAAGCATATTACCTTTCCTTTGTGCATGCAGTACTATTTACAGTTTTGAAGAACGAACTGGTTAATTAAAAACAGTGCATCAATTCAGAATGAGTAATGCTAGAGCCACTATCAATTTCACTACATTTCTCTTTACTACCTTAGGTGGCACACTCTAATAGGTAGAGGAAGATAGAGTAGGTGGGAGAACTCTTCAATAGGAGTATGCCACCTAAACTAGTGAAGAGAATGGTAGTGAAATTGGTAGTGGCTGAAGCATTACTCATTCAGAATTGAATAACATAAAATTCAATTTAATGAAAACCCCTTATTTAGTCAATAATTCCTTACTGTTGCTCTCTTAATTTAGAATAAAATATATAAATTATGTATATGTTATATCTCTAATCTCTAATCTCTAATATTATAATGGAAGAAGGCCTTAGTGTCATTTGTCATTTTGTCATTCTACCAACATGTGCAACACACGTACATAACTAATATAAATGAGATTTCTGGTTCATATCCTCCCTATGTCAGAGGTTTTTTTTTTTTTTTGAAATTACTAAAACGTGCATCACACGTGTAAATTACTAGTATTAATTAATCTGTTTTTGTCGATCTAGTGAGCGCTTAAAATTAATTAATTTAAAAAGAAGTGAAATTGAGGACTGGAATTGAAAATTGATTGATTTTTTTTGAAATAGGGGGTGGAATATGAAATTATCCTTGACAATATAATAGTTAGTATAGGGGGAATATAGTATAATATTATTATTATGTGGGACCTATAGCTATAGGTAGAGAGGATGGAGTGAGCTAGCTAGTGTTGCGAGTCTTGAGGCTGGTCAGCCCCACGCTTATTAGGCATCTTCTTCTTGGCTTAAAAAGACGTTTTTTTTTGTGTGTCAACTGTGTGCTTGTTGTTTTTCATTCATTCTTTGTACCGTTCTTTCTTTCTTTCTGGTTGTCTCCCACTCTCTACCACCACTACTAGTAGTAGTAGTACCAGTGAATAGCTAGTTCACAAAATACCAACCACTTGAGTCACCTCTTTCCTTAATATCTGGGAAAGTGGAGATACCACCATTTATTCTGTCTGTGTCTCCAAACAGAAACTAATTGAGAGATGAAGATTGAAACTGTACCGTGATGAATAGGTAGAAGGGATATGCGAAGAAGAATGTGCAGATACGGACAACCCGGAAGCTACACTAGCTAGCTAGTGCACATACTCACTCACTATGTATCAATTAGTATGAACGAACATTCTCATTAGAGATAGAGTTAGAGATAGAGACAGAGACAGAGACAGATGGGATGAATCCGGATCGGATCTATTTGGCTCCATCCATTCATCCCCATCCCACTAGCTAGTGCTGATAATTGAACATGGAAGGCCCGCGGGATCGATCGATCCAGGATGGGAGGAGAGGATATGGGATAGAAATCAACGCCCCACATTGATAGATTACCATCCCACTAACTAGCTATTCTGCGCATGCACACTCACACACATGTACCAACAAATTACAATTTTTGTGGGCCTTACTCACTTACCTTTGTCTCCATTTGCTTTGCTTTGCTTGTATATCTCAATTACTATTATAGCTCCAACTAAATTATTATATATATACTGGATTGATCCTTTTATACGGCTCAGACCGACCCGTTCGCAACGAGTCCTTGCAAACAGACTCGTTTGCAATGGAAGAAATCTCTCTCTCTCTCTATGTATATCCCCTTCTGTTGTGCACTATGCCGCCGTGTATACTCGTGTGCACTCAGCTTTCCTGCCTTCGTATTAACGATCCGAACCGTTCAAATTGATCTATACATCTAAATTAGTTTAAATATGTAAAATCAAATCATTTGAAATTCATTTGCCCACCCAGCATGTGACTATAAAAAAAAACAGTTTTCAGCCATACAATTTTGTAACACTTCAATGGATGGACAAATGAATTTCAAATGATTTGATTTTACATATTTAGACTAATTTAGATGTGTAGATCAATGTAAACGGTTTGCATCGTCAATACGAAGGCAGGAAGGCTGAGTGCACACAAGTGCACTGCGGCCTAGTGCACAACAGAACAGAAGGGGTCTCTCTCTATATATATATATGTACGGCACGTGCCCACGGCCAAATCTAGTATACATATATAATACATATGAAAAAAGGGAAAAAAAAACTGTATATTGCTTCAACGTAGTGCTGATAATTTAAGCTAGTTTTTATCATCAATGAAGTTTGTAAGTCACCGTCATACTGTTTTTACACTAATTTGTTATTATTTCTTCAGCTTGCTAGCTACTTATTAACTTCTATATGCTTAATTAATATTATTTCATCTTAATGATCAATTCAGTCGTTTGAAAGAGCGAAAGATGTCATGTTTTGTTTACCACCGTTCACTGCATGCGTGGATCGGTCAACATCTTGTATAATATATACAGGTTCTTTATTACTCCACCATTTAATTACCTCGCTCAGTCGCTCCGATCCATTGTATAGTGGTAGTAGTGGATCTTCCCCCACTCTTTTCATTCTTCAGATTAATCATTGCAACCACCAAGCTGAAACTCTTTTTCATAGAATAGAATGCATGTGTGCTTTATTATATATATGATAAAAAGCTTTACTAATAACAATTTAATATATATACTGTTAAAAAAGAAGCAAAACACGCGAGTACTTTTTTTTCTTTTCTTCCTGGTAATACCACCTTAAAATGAACGTGGACATGTGGGAGCAGGTGCCCATCTTAAAGCATCACATCTTACTTTGGATTCGATTTCTCTCTAGTAATAGAATATATATATATATATATATATATATCTGAATTCAGTTTTTCATCAGTATTTTGATGTAGTCGTGGATTAACAAATCTCACAAATGCGCCAAACTTTCAGGTTTGATCATAACATTTACATTCATCATAAATTATATAGATAGATAGTCAAATTGCTCAAAATCCATCAACTGAATGAATGAAGTTTCTTTCTGGGATAAAGATAGCTAGCTTAGGCTAATAAACCTAATAGAGTGCTAGGTAGGTAATAATGATTTCTCAAATACAGTACCCAATACATAAGTGAGCAGTGTTTAATTGATTAGGAACATCATGATTTATCTAGTCTTAAAAGTTGATACGTTTGGATTATTTTGTTCTAAGAACTGTACTGATCAGGTAGCTATAATAATTACTCACACTTAAAGTGATAGGAAGGGTGAGTTTTGCACACAGATTAAGGACGGGTGAGATAAATATTTGTTGCCCTCTACACCCTTATTAATAAGTCTCCATGATTTAATTACTAATTCTTTTTCTAATACAGATTCTGATTTTAAGAAATTATAATTAATGTTTTCTCAATACAAATTTTATTTTCAAGAGAAAATAAAATTACTAATTCTTTTTTCAATATAGTTGGCATTAAATTTGTGGAGAAAATAAAATCTAGAAAATTGAAACTATAATTTTCTAAGAATATTTGATAGGATTAAGATGAGTAATTAAGACAAAGTTTTAACATAAATAAGGATTTTCTTGGAAAAAAAAGATAAAAAATTGGATATACTATTTAAAGTGAAACAAGAAAAAAATCCTAAACATCACTTAAAGTGAAACGGATGAAGTAATTAACTAGAATAATTAATTAAGAAATTGATGGATCCACATTTCCACTATAATGACAAGGTGGCAGCTGGCCTGCCACTAGCAAAGATGTGATCAAAAGTTCCTGATCGAGCGTGGGCAACTTTTCTTTTTCTTTTCTGTTTTTTTTTTTGGGTTTTTTTTCTTCTCTTCTTTCTGTGTGGCAAACAAAACAGGTGAATCA
This sequence comes from Hemerocallis citrina, assembly GCA_017893485.1. Lineage (NCBI taxonomy): Eukaryota > Viridiplantae > Streptophyta > Magnoliopsida > Asparagales > Asphodelaceae > Hemerocallis > Hemerocallis citrina. The sequence goes on from CM030363.1 coordinate 633,936, forward strand.
TCGTCATCATCATCTTCTTCTGATTCTCAACCTTTATGTTGGAAGTGGGTGGGCATCAGAGTATCAGTGTGTTTTCTATGTTGAGAATGGAAAATTAAAGAGGGAACTGAGATGGAAAGAGCGCATCATACTTCAGGTGCCGATCGAGAGAGAAAGAGAAAAAAGAGATGAGTCCTTTTTTATTTTTTTTAAGTTGAAGGGTTTACTTCCCCTGCTTTAAGGGACATCTTGCCTACCTCCATACAGACAGCCCATCATTTTTCTATTCATACATTTATCTCTTTCTTTTTGTTGAATTTATATCTTGCATACTAAGTTCCATATAAAGAGAAGACGATAAAATAAGAAGAAAATCGAAACATCAATGGAGGAAGAAAGAGTTGCAACATCAGCAGGAATAGTAGTCGACAGCTGTAGCTTTCTTATTTGGGTTAGGGAATTGCAGTTGACTGTCGACCGCAAGTTGAAGCAGCGGCAGTTTGGACCTAGGTCGAGGTAACATGATTGAAGTCCAACTTCTTTGCAGTTTGGACATAGGTCGAGGTAACATGGTTAAAGTCCAACTTCTTCTCCAAGTTTGTACGACTCTTATTGTGTGACTTTCTCTTTAGGGTATATTGGTTGGCTATTGTACCAAGATTACAACTGAGGCTTTCTCTAGATTTCTATATAATATTTTAACGACCTCCTTCGAGAGATAAGAGATAGTAACTTATTGAAAGGGAGGTAATGGACATGAAGCATGAGAATTGAGAGAAGATTTGTTCAGAAGCCTTGAGTTTAATCTGGATGTTATTGACGAATGACGTCAAGTGCAGGAGAAGCGTGGCTAGTCTATAGGTGAGGCTCAGAAGTCAGAACTGACTATTCGGAATCGTCGTTATAGTATCAGATGTACTTAAAGGTAAAACTGGTCAGTTACTCAGTGAAAGAATATGCCGTTCTTTAAGATCATACAGTGAAATTCAATATAGATTTATCTGAATTGAGGTCAATAAAAGCATATGATCTTAAATTTTTTAACTTGATATATTCACTACCAAATTCATACAAGCATTTGATAACTACCATGGTAGATGAGAAATTTGTCAAGGAGAAGTTTTCAATAACATGTGTGATCGAGGACTTGGAGGATAATGAACTTAGAAATGAAAGTTAAAGATTGGTGCAATGTGTGTGAGAATGATGACTGATGAGACTTGTGACTTAGTGGGCATGGGCGTAGCTATGTGGGTAACTGGGGAGGCTCGGGCCCCCCAAAAATTAGAAAAAACCTCTTAAGTTTATTAAGTTATATGGTTTGGCCCTGCAAAAAATTACAAAAAATCCCTTATATATTTTTATATACCCATATGATTTTTCCTTTGTTTCTCTGACATAATTATTCTAGCTTCGCCCCTCGTAATGGCTGTGGAAACAATTGAGTTGGATATAGCATATGAAAATGGGTACATACTAGAGAAAGTCATACATATTCCTTTGCTGAAACGAAATATGTTATCCTTGAAAACTCTAGAAGTACGAGGCTGCAGGTACACAGCTCTATGTGGAGTTATATCGTTTTTGGAAGGTCATTGTAAGGTGATGAAGGGAATGAGGGTGTTCAACACAAGCTCTATAAGCTTTGTGGGAATGACAAATCTTGGCCAAACGTTTCTAGCTTGCTACCACTAAAGCATTATCTAGTTTGCTGCCACTATAATCATCAAAGCAAGACTGCGACATTTGAATATCGTCGGGAGGTGGAGAATGCCTAGAATATGTGGATTTCCGTGCGGAGGGTGGCCCCTCTGTGATAATGCCTACTAGGGTATATCCTTGAAAGGGGCGTACTACTGGAGAAATAACATGTGGAGATAGATTCGATTAGTAGAAGAAACCACTAAACCGGGTTGTTTGCAACAGAGAACAAAAAGAGTCTAGAGGCAATTAATCACGTATGTGTGGAAACATGAGTATGCAATTCAATGTGGAGATTGTTAGCTTTATGTCTTGCATACTAGGTTCGATGTGAAGAGAAGACGATGAAGCGAAAAGATGATCAAAGCGTCGATGGAGGAAGAAAGAGCAGCAACTAGAACGGTTGACTGCCCTTTAGCGGTAAAGGGCAGTCGACCATTGTGGCTCTTAACATTGGTATCGGGTCGGGTCCTTCACTACCTGGACTCGGACTCGGTCCCATACGGGTCCAAAAATTGGACCCGGACCCGGACCCGGACCCGTGAAGACCGGATCCGGTTCCTGGTCCGGGTCCTATTAAAATATTCCTATCCGTTCGGGTATGATCGAGAGTGTGAGCGGCGAGCGGAGGCGACGAGTTGAGGATTTAGAATAGAGAAGAGAAAAAGAAGATATGAGTTTTGAGTTTGGAAGATGAAGATTTAGAATTGGAGAGGAAGGAGGGGAGGGATGAGGATAGAATATTTATTTATATGTTGATTTTTTGGGTTTTTTAAAACGGTTCCGGATTTGGGTCTGGTCTCTTTTGAGCGGACCCGGACCCGGACCCGGACCCGAAAGTACAACGGGTCCCATTTTACGACCCGGACCCGGATAGGTCGGGTCGGTTCCTGTCCAATGCCGGGTCCGGGTTTCGGGTATTTATACCGATGCTAGTGGCTCTCTTGCTTGGATTAGGGCATTGAAGCAGCGGTAGTTTGGCCCTAGGTCTAGATAACCTGATTGAAGCCCAACTTATTGTTCAAATTATATCGTACGGTTCCTTTCGTGTAATTTTCTCTTCAGAGTATATCAAGACTACAACCTAAAATTTTTCTAGATCTCTATATAATATTGAAACAACCTCCTTTGAGAGAGAGAGAGAGAGAGAGAGAGAGAGAGAGAGAGAGCTTGATTGAAAGTTTTCCATTCTTCATTGTAAACAGCAAAGTATCTTTTAGTGAGACTTGAGTGATATACAGGTTCTTGGTGAAAGTGGTTGTAACTCTCATATCTTTTCTAGTTGAATAATATCTCAGTTATTTTTTCCACGGATTAGGGTTCGTCTAAACCGGAACAAAATTGTGTGCTTTTGTGTATTAGTTTGATCTACTATTGCTTTGTGGTTTATTCGTAGTGAACGGTTGTCGCAAAACTCAGCAGTAATTCTAATAGTTTTCACAATTTAAAGACACAAGATCAAATGATCTCACAGAGAATGAGAGGGAGAGGTAGATACTATCATCTCCTCTTTCTTTGTTTGATTGCTTTCTCTCACATAAGGAAACAACTTGTCTCAAGCAGAACTCAGTTCACCTACATAAGATAAGAATGTAAGAAACTAGTTGTTAGTATGCATTTCTTTGCTCTAGGATATACTCTATGATGTGCATACCCTCAGGATGATACTGTAGAGATGATGACTATGTAATACCTAATCTTTTCTCTTGAATATGTAGGGCAAAGTAGGAGCACTAAATGAACATAATTGGTCAAGTGATATTAACTGGTCCTTCAAGTACCGTAGATGAAGTTGCGCGTTTGAATTTTCACTCTTCTTTCGTTTAAAATGCAGGGGCGGATTATTGCACTACTTGCACAATGACTTAGGACGATCCACGTTTAACGTAATTGCGGTTCATTAACACTCATTATGATCAATATGCATGTGAAACATGAGGACAGCTGCAGAATTTTCACTAGCAAATAGATGCACATTTGAGGTGTGAGTTAAGAAAAAAAAAAACTCTAGTTCATGCTGAGGGAAAACGATGTCTCTTTCAAACTACAAGCATTTTTTTTGATGAATCGGATAGAGCCAAACGGCTCCAGCCATCAAAAAATATATTAATCAATAAAGCAGTTAAAAAGTAATGCAAATAGTCAAGGGTTTTACAAGAAGTAAAACAAAAATAGGCGAGTAAATAAGAAATACAGTAAGGCGAGCAACTGAGAATTACAATGACAGACTCAAGATCAGCAAAGCAGAGGGAGGAGACACAGCAAGACGCGCTATGCCAAAACCTGAGAGCAGAGCAAACGGCCCGGAGAAGCCAGCCATGAGATCAACGTCCAGCCGCACCAAGTCAGAGAACCTACGCGCACAAAGACGCTGGACTCAAGGCATCGCAAACGACAAAGAAGCCAGGGCCACCATTAAGCTTGATGACGGGAGCGAAAAATGAGGAGGACAGCTAAAAGAAGGTCCAAAAATTCGAGAGACTAAACTGCCTCACTCAGCCGCATAAGGCACAACCTGCAACGATAAACCAGATAGCCAACTCCAAGGTGAAAGAAAAAAGCTAAAACTCAGATGCGCGCATGAAGAGGCGCCTACACTGAGGATACTTTTTTAGCTAATAACCGCGCACTCACGCGAGTAGGCAAGTTAGAATAAAGTTTCTTCTTGTAAGATCTCTTAGCGGGGGGAGGATCGGTTTCCACCAGCGGGAGCGAGGATCTGCTATGGACAGGCCCGGTGGAGTCGACTTTGTTAAAGCTATTAGAGGGGGAAGGGAGACCGGGCGAAACTGGCGAAGAAATAGTTCTGAAATTAGAAAGAAAAGAATGACGATAAAGGAAGGAAACTCCACGAGTCGATTGGTGCACGATCCCAATCGAACTACGAAACCAAGAATGGCCAAACCTAAAAGGAGTGCATAAATCAGACTTCTTATCCCGACTCAAACTCAACGAAGGCCTCACAGCACAAAAATGGGGACGATGCTGAAAACTGCCTGACCGAGGAAGGGAAACGAGTTTCTTGAACTCTGAGCGATCCTTAAACAGGGGCGCAAAATAAGGATACTGACAAGTCGCAAGAGAAGCATCATGAGCAATGAAAGAAGGAGTGGGGTTAATAGGTGGGAAAGGCACCACAACAGAGGAGCCCAACTCCTTTCCCGGCTCGCGACAACTCTTCATCGTGAAGCATGTATCAAACATGTTCTTGAAAAGGGGACCCATAAGAAGGGAGAGACGTTTGGCCGGAAGAGTTCTAGCCAAAACATGATCCTTATCCAGACTCGAAAGCAGCGTTGGCCCCACGATTTTTGAAAGGGGACGAGTCTGAAAAGAACCCAACCGAGGGAAGGAAACAAGATTCGAATGAGCCTTACGATCCTTAAACTTACTAGCAATATTGGGAATCTGAAGAGTGCCAGAAGATGCTATACAATCTGTGAGAACATAGGGAGGGTTCGTATCAGGATAAGGAACTTCCTCGGTGGGGTCAAAAATCTTTTTAGCCTCAAAACTAAAGTTCCTCTCTGAACGTGCAATAAGCTTGCCTTTTAAGAGAGGATAGTTAAGATATAAGAGAAGCTTGGCCGGTAATGGTTTGCCTCTAGGTAAACCAAGAAGTTTTTGAAGGGAATAACATCGCCTGCGAGAGTGTCCATGCTTGTCACAAAAGAAGCATTTCATTTTGTTCACGCACTCTCGATGAAAATGCCCCGGAAGAAGGCACCTGAAACAAACCAGGAACGGGGTGGGGAAACTAGACGAATGGTCCAACGAGAAAGTGGGAGAGCAAAGAGAGTGACCCTAATTAACGGGCCTATATTTTTTATCGACCTCGACCCGAGACGGGCACGAAGAGAACATGGCTCAAAGCCAGTGAAGGGCAGTGGAAACTGATAAAGAGAGGATCAGTTACTGCATAGGCGGCTAAATAGCCAGGCAAAAGGATCACTACAGATCCAGCACCAAAATACCGATGAAATCCACGCAAATGACCAACCGAGATGCAACAATACATAGGATCGGAACGATCCAAACCACACCGATACAGAACTAATGGGAGTTTAGTGAGAGTAGATAATAAGCTACTGAGAGAAAATTAAACAAACTATGTTGCAGAAAAATTAATAACAGAATATGAAAGAGAGGGAAGACTACGCAGCCCACCAAAAAGATCAAGAGAATCGCAGGATCGAGCACCGCCAAACCAGAGGATCAAGCAACAAAAAAAGGGGGACAGAGGAAAGTGTGCAAAACACTCTCAAGCAAAATCGAAAGGAAGAGAAAACTGAAACTACAAGAACTAAAAAGTAACGGGAGATAGGCTAAAAAATACTCACAGAGCTAGTAGAGGAAGTAACGAGGCCAGACTCCGAAAGAGGGAGCGACTGTTGCTACTGACCCGGATAAGCCGGCACTTGGAAGCGATAAGCGCTGCTCCACAAGGAGAAAGTGAAGGCGCGGTTGAATCGGGAGATCTCGAACAGGACTTCGAGAGATCGCAGTCGACTAGAAAGGGAGGACAGTTGGCAGCGGGAGCTCAAGAACTGTCGACCCGGATAAGCGCTGCAATGGGAGTGAAACAGCCGGGGGACAACCGCAAACGAAGGAAACCAGAGCTCTAGAGCACCACAGGAACGATCGAAGGATGCACTCAAGCACCAACGAAGAAGATGCTCAGGGAACCTGGAGAAGTAAATCAAAGCCGGAGGGGAAACTAAGATAATGGGTTTGTAGATAAAGACGGGATCTCGAACATTAACGAAGGGCGAAGGATGGATGACGGCCCGTAGCGCTCGGATCTGGGCGGAGAAATGGTGGTTTTGGAGAGAGAAGGAAGGGATTTTGAAATCGCTTTTGAAATCGCTTTTTCAAACTACAAGCATTTAACAATCAAAACATGGCCATTTTTAGCTTCCAACTTCATATTTTGTTGGTGTCACCAAAAAAAAAAACCTTCATATGTGGGCTCTCTCAAATTTGTTTGGGCCCATGGTTTTTTTCTATCTATCTTTGAGCGAGCCATTTTAAGTTGTTACTCCCTATTCTTGGGCTTGATACGGTGCTTCGACCAATTCAGAAGAAAAAAAGTAAAAATTTAGCCTCTAATTAGTATAGGCCTTGCATTATTGTATACTAGTAGTTTACACGTGCGATGCACATTTTAATAAATATAGTTTTTTAAAAAGTAAATTCAGACGTAGTCTAGATTTGATCTAAAATATCATTTTCAATAGTTATGCACGTGCGTTGCACAGATTGGTAGATGGACAAATTACATTCTCCCAACATTATAGTAGTAGAGATATATGTACATTGGATTCTTCTGTCATCATGTTTACACATACATTTCAATATTTTCCTAAATTAAATAATTACTTGTTACAATCTCGCTTGATCAAATTGACCCTAACTCATGAGTTAGCACTTAGTTTAGTCGTCATCATCGACTAGGTTCGAGATGAATAAATACTTACCGGAATAATTTAGCAAATGCCATCATTCAAAATATAGAAACTATTTTAAAACACTAAGAAATACCTTCAATTTGGATGGTACCATTAAAAATTCTGTTAAGTGAACTCACGGGCGTTGCACGTGATATGTAAAATGACCTAAATATTCATGATAAAATGTATTTTGGCAAATACTCACATTCAGAATGTGAAAATTAGCATATACCCCCACTAGTTAATAAAACAAATTTAGAGTGCTTTATCCCTAAGTTTATCTGTATAGATTCTGTAACTGTAAGAGAGAGATGATATGTACGTACTCTATATGGTATCTTTCACATTTTAATGGGAGTATTAATTTGTCAATTTGGTAGGCATCAAAGATGCAGGCCACCAAGCATGCATGTGGTGCATATTATTATATGCTGTGGACAAGTTGTGAGAATATTATTGTTCCGTTGAGAACACGTCAGTATCGTTGTTCAAGTGTTGTCCAGGTCAGGTCAGATGGCGTGCAACTTCACTATTGTTTCACTTTCAGACTTACGTTCTAAATTATTTCAGTATCATCATCCCATTCCCATATGGCCGGTTAGTCTACTCAGTTACTTAATTAGGCTTAGCAACCCAAACATCCATCAGTTAATGCTCTTCTCCTTTTCACTGGCATTCGGGCTCGCCGGGCCGGGTCAAGTCCCAGCCCCGGGCCAGGCTGGATGGGGGGAGGGGAGGCCCAAACCTGACCCTAGGCCCCAGGATTGGGGGCCGGGCTGGCCCAGGCCTTTGTCAGTTTACACGGTTTGCGTGTTTTGAATTAATTTTTTTTAAAATAAAATAAATAAAGTAGGTTAAAATTTCAAAGTTTATATACATGCATATATGTATGAATGTATATATGCATATAGATATACTCTAAAATATTTTAAAATTTTTATTAAAAATGAGTCGGAACATCAAAATTAATTGATCATTATTCACTACTCAATTAGCACACCTCACCCTACCTATTTATAGCCAATTTCATACACTCACGTTTCACATCTCACCAATATGGGACTAAACATATATTTTGCAACAAAAAAAATTCATTTTTTTTTTGTTTTGTGTCAAAACAAACCGGGCCATAACAATCGGACCGGTTGGACTGAACAAACCAAGCAGGCCGTTTCAGTTTTTAGAAGAGGAAGGTGGGGCCCGGGAAAGATTGTTGAAATATAGTAATTGTATATTCTGTTTTCTAATATAGAAAACAGATTTCCCAAATCTCTCATCTCCCCAATCTTCTCTCAATCTCTTTTCTTCTTCTCCACGAATGTAATCCTTATATATAGATGTATACAGTAAAGAATAAAACATAACGTAAAAAATAAGAATCATTTTTCCCAAATCTATTTTCTTCATGGTATCAGAGCCTAATCAGATCTAGGCCAAGTGAAGAAGAAAAGGAGGAGGCTGTTCACCTCCATCTTGATCTGATCCCGTTGTTGATCCCGTCACTGATCACTGACTCCGATCCCGTCAAATCCCGTCGCCGAAAACCCCAAAGAACCCATCCTTCTCCTCTTCCCGTTGAGCCCCACATCGAAAACCCCAAAGATCCTGTCCTCCTCTTTCTCTCTCCCCGAGAACCCCCGACCCCCGACCACCTCCGGCGCCACCCGTCGACGCACACCTCCCCGTCGACTTCCCCATCTCCGGCGAACCCCTTATCATCGATTCTGCTGCCCACCACTAGTGTCGAGCCCCCTCTTCCCTCTCCCGTCGAGCCCTCGCCCAGCCCAGATCGAAACCCCTGCTCCTCATTGAGCTCCAACCCCGACCGAAGCCTTGCCGTCGACCACTCCTGTCGTGCCGCTCGTCGATCGCCAGCGACGTCGCCTCCGAGTCCTCTTGCCCTCTCTTTTGCTGTGGGTACTGTAGCTGCTGGCCATTGTTGCTGTTGTCCCTCTTTAACCTGTTACTGTTTTGTGTTCGGGAGAAGAGGGGATTTCTGTTTGCTGTTCGGTTAGGGAGCTGTGGAGTTTGTGTTGCTGTTTTGTGAAGTGGATTTTATTGGTGTTCTGATCTGCTGTGGAGTTGTTGTTTGGGTGTTGGATTGTTGCTGAGGATCAGATCCGTTGTTTTTCCCGTTGTGCCGCTACCATGGGACAAACTGATAGAGCTGAGAAGAGTATTGGACCCATCTCTACATTAGTTACAGCTGCAGGTAATAATGGTAAGGTATTTAATATTTCTGCTTCTGTTATGAATAGTGTATGGATAATTGATTCGGGTGCTACCGACCATATGACTTTTGATTTTAGACAAGTTCAAAATTTTCAACCATCCACTAAATCGACTGTGTCCACTGCCAATGGTGATTCTGCCACTGTTACTGGCGAGGGTACCATACATCTCACAAACAACCTAACCTTAGATACTGCCCTAGTTGTGCCATCCTTGAATTTCAACCTATTATCTGTTGCTCAAATAACTACTGTCTTACATTGTATTGTTGTCTTTTGGCCTTTCCATTGCGTGTTTAAGGATATTTGGACTCGCAAGACGATTGGTTATGGGGTTAGATACGGGAAGCTCTATTACCTAGATTTAGAATCAGAATGTTCGAGCAAGTTGACTCAAGCTCTAAGTGTGGAAGGATCCGAAGATGAGAAGAAGAAAAAAGATATTTGGCTACGGCATCGACGTCTAGGGCATGCTTCTTTTGGTTATTTGAAGAAATTATTTCCAAGTTTATTTTTGAAGTTGGATATATCTGCCTTTCGGTGTGATGTGTGTGAACTCGCAAAAGGTCATCGTGTCTCTTTTTCTCCAAGTCCAAGTAAAAGCTCCCTACCTTTTATGATTATTCATTCTGATGTTTGGGGTCCATCCAAAACCACTACATTTGGAGGAGCCAAATGGTTTGTGACCTTTATTGATGACTGTACCCGTATGACCTGGATTTGTTTGATAAAGTCGAAAAGTGAAGTTAGTGGTTTGTTTCAGAAATTTCACAAGCATGTTATGATTCAGTATAAATCACAGATTCAAGTTCTTAGGAGTGATAATGGTGGAGAATACCTGAGTTCAAATCTGCAACAATATTTGGTAGAACACGGAATTGTTCATCAGACTACATGCTCGTATACACCTCAACAGAATGGGGTTGCAGAAAGGAAAAATAGACACTTGCTCGAAGTGGTCCGTGCTTCTCTCATCCATGGAAATATGCCACTCATTTATTGGGGAGAAGCTCTTGCTTCTGCTGCATACATAATCAACCGAGTTCCCTCTAATATCCTAAACTTCCTCACACCATTTCAAGCATTAACTGAAGCTGTGAATGCCCCAAAAGTCATCAACTTGCCACCTCGTGTGTTTGGGTGTGTTGCATTTGTTCATCTTCATCAACATGAACACAATAAGTTAACTCATCGAGCTGTCCGCTGTGTTTTCGTGGGATATGCACAGAATAAGAAAGAGTATCGGTGCTATCACCCACCAACTCAAAAGATGTTTGTAACTATGGATGTTGTGTTCCATGAAGATGAGATGTATTTTTTCTCTGAGGATGAACTTCAGGGGGAGTACCGAAGTGAAGTTCAAACTCTTGCCTATGATGAAGTGGTTACTATTCAAACTGAACAATCAGATACAAGAGGAGAAAATCAGGATGTAAGTAATGACGATCACTCGAATGAAGACTTGGTTGAGGAAGAAAACTTCCACGAAGATCTGCAGTCAGTGCCGAACCTCCATGAAGATGAGCCATCTCCACCACTAGCACCATCTGAACCATCTCCACCACCAGTACCATCAGATCTATCTCTACTCCCAGCAGAACCCCAAAACCAATCGTCATCGTTGTTCGAAGCTCCAAGAAGAGAACTCCCAAACCGTACTACTAGAGGTATCCCAGAACCCACTTACGAACCTAATCCCACTAGTAGAGTGAAGTATCCTATGAGTCATTTTGTGTCCACTCACCGATTGTCTGAATCAAATAAGTCATTTGTTAATCAATTATCTGCTGTATCTATTCCTAACAGTGTGCAGGAAGCCTTAGCCGATCCAAGGTGGAAAGCAGCTATGAATGAGGAGATAAAGTCCTTGAAGAAGAATGAGACTTGGGAGATAGTCGAGCTGGCAGCAGGGAAGAAGCTAGTAGGATGCAGATAGATTTATACAGTGAAATATAAATCGGATGGTTCGATAGAGCGGTACAAGGCAAGGCTAGTTGCCAAAGGGTACACTCAAACTTATGGAATTGATTATGACGAAACATTTGCACCTGTGGCAAAGTTCAACACTATTCGAGTTCTTCTGTCACTTGCTGCAAATCTTGACTGGCCGTTGGAGCAATTTGATGTGAAGAATGCATTTTTGCATGGGGAATTGACAGAAGAAGTCTATATGGATCTTCCACCAGGGTCGAACAGACCAGTCCAACACAGCAACGAAGTATGTCGTCTGAAGAAAGCATTGTATGGACTGAAGCAGTCGCCAAGAGCCTGGTTTGGGAGATTTACAAAATCAATGAGGACATTCAGATACGATTATTCCTAAAAAGGAAAGAAAATAAAATTACTGCTCTCATTATTTATATTGATGATATGATAGTAACTGAAGATGATCCTGAGGAGATGAAGGCATTAAAGAACTACTTGTCACAGGAGTTCGAAATGAAAGATCTTGGTCCTTTGAGATACTTCCTTGGTATTGAAGTTTCTCGCACAAGAAAGGGGATATTTCTTTCTCAAAGAAAATATGCTCTGGTCAAGTGCCTTGTGATAAGGAAAGATATCAGAGATTGGTTGGACGACTAATGTATCTTGCACATACACGGTCAGATTTGTCATATGCTTTAAGCGTGGTAAGTCAGTTTATGCATGCACTTCGGGAACAACATATGGACATGGTAATGAGAATTATGAGATACATTAAGTCAGCCCCAGGAAAAGGAGTCTTATTTGCGAAACATGGTCACTTGAAGGTTGATGCATATACTGATGCTGATTGGGCAGGATCTACAATCGATAGGCGCTCAACTTCAGGATATTTCACCTTTGTTGGAGGAAATTTAGTTACATGGAGGAGCAAGAAGCAAAATGTTGTTGCACGCTCCAGTGCAGAGGCTGAGTATCGCAGAGTAGCTTTAAGTATAACAGAAGCTTTATGCCTGAAACTCCTGTTGCAGGACTTAGGCTATGGTCCAAAGAAACCTATGAAGGTGTATTGTGACAGTCAAGCGGCGTGTGATATTGCAGCTAATCCAGTTCTGCATGATAGGACGAAACATGTAGAGGTAGACAGATTCTTCATAAAAAAAAAATTAGATGAGAAAGTTATTGAGATATCCAAAGTGAAGTCAGAAGATCAACTCGCAGATATCCTAACTAAGGCCATTTCGACTCGGTTTTTCTTGAAATTTGTTGACAAGTTGGGCATACTCGATATCTATGCACCAACTTGAGGGGGTTGAAATATAGTAACTATATATTCTGTTTCCTAATATAGAAAACAGATTCCCCAAATCTCTCATCTCCCCAATCTTCTTTCAATCTCTTTTCTTCTTCTCCAAGAATGTAATCTTTATATATAGATGTATATAATAAAGAATAAAACATAACGAAAAACATAACGAAAAAACTAAGAATCATTTTTCCCAAATCTCTTTTCTTCAAAGACCGGGGGAGGGGGTTGGAGCGGAGTTGGCCCAGATTTGTGGCAGGCCAGGCCGGGTTCGGGGTCGGGTGGGCCAGGCCAGGCCAGTCCTGGGCTAAACTGGCCCTAATGCCACCCCCATTTCAGATTCTTATCATTAATGGATACAGGAGAAGCACATATTAGCCGATAACAAGCTAGGCAATATGTATATATTTGCCAATATTTTGAACGAATTAACAATTAACAACAGATCAGAACCAATGTCTCTATCAATTGTAAAGTGTTAAGTGCGTGATGAATCATATGTATGTATATATAATCATAAAAAGATAGATATAGTTAATGAATACATTGTAGAAAATATTACCTTCCTCGCTTTTTCCTAAAGTGAATCCATTAACAAAAATACTCCAAATGTGCTGGCAGCCGAGCTTTAACTTATATATTAGTAATTTATACATGCAATGCATGTTTTGTTTTATTTAATATTTTTATATAGTAAATATAAAACGTAATCTGATGTGAACTTTAGATTTTTCTTTGTTTATCACATACTCTTTACAAATTATCCTAGTGCGACACTTTTATTGTACTAGTATTTTTCACGTCCGATGTACGTTTTGATAAAAATTGGAGGATTTTCACGTGCGATATATGTATTAAAAAATAGTTTTGGAGTTGAACGTACGTTGCATGTAATTGGAAAAAATATTTTGAAGAAAAATTTACGATTTGTATGTGCAATACATCTATAACTATTATAATGGGAGAGATGGGGTTCCAAACAAATAAACAATTTTTTATTGTTTTTTGTATGTGTGCAAACACGTGCAGCGCACGTGTTGGTAGTTTTTTTTGGTCCTTTTCCTATCACCTCCACGTGCATCGCACGTGCATCATACTAGAGGTTTTTTTTTGTCCTTTTCCTTCCTCCTCCACGTGCATCGCACGTGCATCATACTAGTGTGTTTATAAGTGGAATTTGAGTTGTACGTGCAACACATGTGTATGTTTGGTGTTAAAAAATTTTGAAAATTTATTTTACACGTGCATTGCACGTTTTAAATAGGTAAAATTTTGTTTGTTTGTTATTTTTGTTGTAATTAATAAGAGAGTTTGAGTTACACGTACAACTCACAAGTTTGTATGTTGACAAATTACAACTCTAACTCTCCGATGATATACATAGAGAAGATAGTCTTAATAAATATATATATATATATATTTAATCCTTCAACAAGTGTTTAGTCGAATCAAGGATGTATGGGACTGGGATCTGTTTGGAATATCTCAAGTGGCAATTCTGCTTACTGCTGTCAAAATACTACTAATAAAACTGTTAATTTTTCCATTTGGTTTTAAAAAAAAACAAACAATACAATACAATACAATACATAGAATAATTGTAAAATAAAAATAATAATAAAATGATGTTAGGAGAAAGGTGAACGCTCAGTGCTTTATTAATTTGTCCTAACTTGAAGAAGAACTGAACAAGTGAAGAACAAGACATGACACTGACTACTACTTGTAATATTCAGATTCTCTCATCTTCCTCTTCCTCTTCCTCTTCTATATCTCCATTTTCATTTTCCTAAAAAAAAAAAGAAAAGAGAGAGCGGATTGTTTGATTCTTAGATTGTATAATATATATAATTTGCTGTGTAAAATCCGATTTATGGAGAATTCGGGAGCTCCACCGAAACCAGCTCAAGATGAACCCTCCAATTCATCCAATCCGCTGGTAAACTAAAATACCCTTTCATTTACTATTGCTCTAAAAAGTTTAGATTTTTAGCTTGGATTCTTTCTGGGTTAATTTTGATTTTTTTTTTATATATATAAAAAATCAGTTTTTGTAAGTCAATGATTGGTAGAGTTCCAACATGTAGGATATATGCATCAAAATATGATCTTGTTTAATTTTTCGACTATTTAAGGCATATTAATTGGCCTTGAAGACCCTTAAAAATGGGTTTTTTTTTTTTTTGGTTTTCAGTTAGCTTAGCTACTAACCAAGATGTTCACTTTATACTGAAATGATTAGAAGAATATGTTATTGAATCTTGAGACCTTCACTTCTCTTGGATTTAGAACAGAAGAAGATGAATAAGTAGCTACTTGCATGAAATTAAATTTTGTCTAGTGTTCAAGTGATTAATGATCAAATATGTCTAGATCGGGGGGTCGTTGACATAAATAAATAAATTCTTGGTGTCAGTCTTCTGTAATGAACCATTAACATGTTGGTGTGAGAACTTGAATTTGTAACTAAAATTTAAGATAATTGATTGTTAATGTGAAATGTGAGGTGTTGAGTGTGATATTTTAATGGTTATGTAGGCACGTGATCAAGACGACAAGAGTGAAGACGATATTGTGTTTGTCAATCAATCTAGACGACCAAATCTTTCAATTTTACAGATACCTAAGAGGTCTTTAGAGAGTACATTGCCTAGTTCGAGCAGAACGAGCATTCCTTCTCTCCCGAGCCCTAGTTCGACAAGGTCAGGCTTGCCTCCCAGGCCTAATTCCACAAGGGCGAAATCATCCACTAAGAATCTTCTACCCCAGAAGAGCTTGAAGACAAGGACATCATTCACCCCAGAGGGTGACAAGTCGACTCTCCTCAATCCGGGGTCATCATCTTCTTCTGAAGGACACCAAGATAAACCTTCTATATCAAGGCAGTTCTCTCTTTCCAAGGTTCTTACATCTCTCTCAACAAAACGAACACATTCCCTCCCCACCACGCCGATAGCAATTCAAGGTGCTGCATCGGTGCCAGGGAGGCATGTGGCGGACCTGCCTATCTCGGCAGAAGTAAGTACCTATATGCATCATATAATTGATGGACTATTGTTGAGATACAATAAATCTGTCACTACTTGTTTGACTTGTTAGTTACCTCATAACAAAAGTAATCGTTTTAGTTTAAATTACCTCAGGGAACTCTTCTCCTGTTAAAGAATCATGTTTTTTGGTTTCATTACCATATTCACAAGTGTTTTCAGTTATTTGGATGTGACATGATTACTACAGGTGCAGGCTAAATCTGTTTCTGTTTACTCACTACAGATAATATATCGGTCTACTTTTTTATTGGAAACAATTCTCTTCATTGAGAAATGTGATTTTTGTGTGTGTGTGGGGGGGGGGGGAGGGAGGGGCACAATAGGTGTTTTGCTGCCATGAATTTAATCATGACAGTTTCACCATCAGGGTGGTTACTGCGACTGCCAATGAGATAAGCGCATAGTTACTCTATCATTCTATCTCTATTTATGGCTTCCTGCTGAATGCAACTTTCGCTATATACAAGCCGCGGAGCCTGTGCCTTCCTCAAACCTGATTCATTATACATGCATCCAAGTAAATCGAAAAGCGCAAACACTAAGAAACATCATGTTTTAACTTCTAATTAAAAACTTGTGGGAAGATTGTTTTATCTTCGGATGCATTACTTGGGCCGTTAAAGGATTTGTTGTTGTCATCTTCGTAGTAAGCAACTCATTTCATGCACATTCCCTTGCTTAACTTTTTTCAAACTCACATGTATGCAACTTGCCTAAATGATGTTATCAAATTGTTTTTCTCTGTCTTCTCTGTTTTGAGTGTTAAGAATTTTGCATTTCATTAAATAACAGAAAGAAGAAGCACAGAAACCGATCACACGCTCGTATTCGGTACCTGGGAATGTCAAGGGTAGAACGTTACAGCGAGCAGATTCTATAAGTCTGATTCGAGTGATTTCAACTCCTCGTCCTGTTCGAACTGAGAATGACACAGAAAGTGATGTCATTGAAGCAGTAAATGGTACTGACAGATTTACATATTCCATTTGATATTATCAATCCAGCATGCATATACTTTATCATATTCAGCGCTTGGTCTATAAAAGTTACAGTTATGTTTTATCTTACTAAAAGAACCTCAACATTTACATTATTACATAGCAACCGAAGCTGAAGCTGAAGATATACCTGAAGAAGAGGCAGTTTGCCGCATATGTTTTGTTGAGCTTAATGAAGGAGGTGAAACTCTTAAGATGGAGTGCAGCTGCAAAGGAGAACTTGCTCTTGCACACCAAGAGTGTGCAATAAAATGGTTTAGCATAAAGGGAAACAAGACATGTGATGTATGCAGGCAGGAAGTCCAAAATCTACCTGTTACATTGTTGAGGATACAAAATCCGCAGTTTGGTCATAGACGGATATCAATTGCAAATCAGCAAAGGGATGCTGCTCATTATAGGTAAATGTGATTTGAATGAAGTTGCAAAGTTTTAACTTATTTACTAATTGCAGTTATTCTTATTGACGTCCACCCGTATCAGATTTTGACTACCACAACTATTGCATGTTAATCACTCCTTGAACTAATTGTACGGTTTTTATTATGAGTAGTAAAACACTATGGAGTTATAGGAATCACGAATTCTTAGATGAGCAATGTTGATTATTCCCAGTTAAATATAAGATCAGACCTTTTATTCATCTTTTCATCTTACTCAACACTTAGGCCGTAGCACACTCATGTCTGCTTAAGACATTGACTGCCTTTGCTGCTATTCTAATTAAGTTCCCTGGGCGGTTTGTGTATGTGGTAATGTGCAAGGGAATTTGGGCGAGCCCTTATGGGATTACTGGTTCAACTAAACATGTATAATTTTGGAAGGAATGTTGGATTCCGATGGGAATCACATTCCCTTTCATATAGAGGTTCCCGTTCCACCCCGAAAGGGTGTGATTTGTAGATACCCTCCCAAAAAAAGGAGCTGGAAATAATAACATATTAAAAATGCCTCAATAAGGGATCCCCTAAATGCAATGTGTCATTTCAAACACAGTAATGCAACTTTCGCAAGAATCTTGATTCCTCCCTCACATTCCTACGGAGGCTAAGTGATGTAAACTTAACCCTAAGTAGAGAATTTTCAAGAATATTAAAAGATTAAGTTTACCAATACGTAGTGCCGATTAAGTTAGAAATTAAAACTAGTGATTAGTTTGATGAATTTTCACGAAATGAAATAAGTATAATAAGCCCAATTAAATATTCAATCATAACAATCAATAATTATACCTAAGCGTTTTTAGCAAGTAAAATATTCAATAATGATTCGTACGCTAATTGGCAAGTAGAAGCACACACACAATATTTGTGGATGACAGAGAATTCAGATAATATTCTAGAGATGATAAGCAGTATCCCAAATAATGGAGAATGAAAAAAAAATACCGGGGTTCGATGAACAAGTCGCCACGGATGAATGAAGAGTATGTCAATCATCACAATCAATAGCATTGTATTCCTCCGCAAATCATTCTCTTAATATCAAGATTAGGGTTAGGATTTTGATTTGAAAATTTGGGGAAATAGAGTTTCGGATTTTGAGTGGATTTGGGGATTTGGAGTGGAGAAGGATTTCAGGGGAATCTGTAAGGGTGGTCGGAGGTGAGGGGAAAATAGCATGGTGGTCGGGGTGTTTGGAGGAGGCGGGTATGGCGTCGAATTGGGAAGCCAGGGGTGTGAGGTGTTGCGGTGGTGAAGTGGATTGACGCCCAAGGTTGATGACGATGGAGGATGGTGGACGTGATCGGGCTGATGGCAATGGGTTCAGGGTGGTCGGTGAGGAGAGGGAGGGATGCGGGTGGGGCTGGGTGGCTTCGGGAAAAGAGAGAAAGAAGGGGGGTTGTGGGTTTTCGGGATGACGAGAGAAGAAGAAAAGAAAAGAAAGAGAATGGCGGCTGTGTAGTTAGGGTTTCTCACAAACCCAACTATTATCTCATGGTCTCACACGAGATCAATAAAGAGTAAAAAAAACTCAAATCACAATAATTTTTAGTCAACCAAAAGCATTATTTTTTCATTAATCAAGATGCCTATATATAGGTTCAAAACAAATCTCAACACAAATCTCCAAAATATCCTAATGCAGAAAATAAAGGGTGCAAATTGCAAAAGTACTATATATGGCTAAAATACCAAATACAAATATAAATGCCGAAATAAAAATACTAGACTAATAAAATAATCACCCCAAACGATGTCTGCGCTGATAGAAGCACCAAAAATGTTTCGAACTGATGTCCGCATCACTAAATTTTTTTTAAAAACTTGAACTATATCACTTCTACTGATAACCGCATGGAATTTTTTTTTGTGCAAAAAAATCCTTGAAGTATGTTTTCAAAAACTCATCTCAGGTTTTATCCAAAAAAAATCACATCTAACTTTTTTGCTTGTATTAGATAACCTCATTCAGCGTTGCAAGTTGGTTCAGAAAACATCATGCATCTTTCTCATTATTGTCAAAAAAACCTCACTTAACTCTCATGTTCTGTAAAAAAACTTAGCAGAAAGCTCACGCCATTGGGATGGGTTTTTTGAAAATATACTTCGTGAACTTTTTTTTGCGCAGAAAAAAAAGTTCAAGGTGGTTTTATGCAGAAAGGGTATAATTCAGGTTTTTTTTTCATATTTTTTATATTTTTATATTTTTTTTTACGGATCCTCTAATTTTTTATTAACCTCCAATTCGCGTATGAAATGCCCCCCAAGGAGCCCCCCAAGGAGTTGTGGAAGCCTTAGATCAAGTGTATAGACTAGTCGACACAGGTATGTGAAGTTTCAATGCGATGGACACAAAGATTTTACTGCCTCAAGTTTTAGGAAATTTGTGATGTTGACCCTAAACCTATCGAGTTCTATCAATGTTGAACTTGACAAATTTCTTTTTTCCTAATCAAAAAGTATGTGATCAGTTTCTTTTTGTTCCTTTTGGAGATTAATGACAAATACTATTTCTCCTTCAAGCCGTTTGTGATCTTGGTTGTCTTCTGGGTTTTATAGTGGAAACAAGTCCTGTGGTACATATCCTATACAATTTTCTAACACACTTGTCGAAATATGGTAGTAGCATGTATTCATGCCCGAAGCTTAGAGGAATATCTTTTAGATTGAAATTAACATGCTGATTTTAGAGCTGAATGTTATGTCTTTCTTGGTGGTGGATTGATAAGCTCTCTTTACTTTCTGACAGGGTCTGGCAGGATGTACCTGTTTTGGTCATGGTCAGCATGCTAGCTTATTTCTGCTTCTTAGAGCAACTATTAGTAAGTAACTCGCTTCATAGAAACCATGTTTATCTTTCTTTCACTTGTGCCAACTTGCACACTTGTCTTGGCTATTAGATATTACCTTTTTAATTTCGTTTCTGTGAACTTTGCCCAAATGACTGGGCACTCAATGATACAGGGAACTGATATGGGTTCACGTGCTCTTGCTATATCACTTCCTTTCTCTTGTGTTTTGGGTCTCCTCTCCTCCATGATTGCTTCTACAATGGGTACTTATCACATCACATTCTCCTCATTTTCTGTTGTTTTTTTCTATCTTTTGAATCATTGTTGAATTTTTTTAAAGAAAAGGTAATGCTAACTCAATCCTAAAGCCATGTGTAATATTAAATATATCTTGCATGTACCAAGACACTCTTGAGTAGGTGATGAGATCATGAAATACTATACATTTCAGTATGTTTTATATAAGTCAATTAATAGATATGAGTTTTGTACCTAGTTATTAATTGGTAGCTTTAGCTGGGAAAGTGTGCCCGACAATCGTAGGATGGGGATATAAAGGCTGATGAACACGTTGTGTGTTGAGTGTATGTCTTGCATACTTGGGTTCGATGAGAAGTGAAGGAAGGTCGAAGCGTCGTTGGAAGGGAGAAGAAACAGCAACAACATGTGACAGTTGACTGACGACTTTCATATTGGCCAGTCGACCTCCACATGCTCTCTGACATTGGGTCGAGAGAATGGCAGTCAATTGCCCTTGGGGAGCAATTGACCTACAACAGTGATGCAACTGTATATGGACCGATTCTTTGTGAGTTTTTTTAGTCAATCTTCTACTCAAGTTAGATCGTTTGGCTCCTATTATGTAACTCTCTTCAGGATATATCGGACGGTACTTGTATCAAAACTAAACTTGAGTTTCTATAGATCTTTATATATTGTAATAGCCTCTTTTAAGAGAGAACACTGCATTGAGAGTTTTCCATTGTAAACATCAGATTATCTTCTAATGAGGCTTGAGAGATAAATAGGTTCTTAATGAGAGTTTGTAACTCTTGTAATTTTATCTAGTTGAATAATATCTCTCATATTTCTCCTCGGATTAGGGTTCTCGCCCAAACCAGGACAAGATTGTGTGTTTTGTGTGCTTGGTTTGATCTCTTGTTTGATTGTTCATTGGATTGTCTCTTGTCGTTCCTAAAGCTTCAACTCCACTACGCCAAATTCCTAACAACTGGTATCAGAGCTTCGGTTGATGAGTTTCTTGGTGAAGATGACAAATCAGAGTTTCATGAAGATCAAGCACATCGACTGGAAGATCAACTTTAATTTCTGTAAGGTGGACATGGACGACGTAGTTTTGTTAAAAAAGAATTGCATCTAGTCTTAGAAGGAGAAAAAGGTAAGTCATCTGACACAATGCAGGAGAAGTAGGATGATATTTGTTTGAGAGCCTTGAGCCCGATTGTCACTCATGGACGAGGTCAAGTGCAACTTCCTTGAGGAGAAAAGCATGACGCTGTCTAATCGGATCGTCGTTACTGGATCGGATATACTAGAAGAGAAAACAATTTTATTTCTCAATGAAGGAGGTACCGCTCTTCAATACCATATTGCGGAGTTCAATTAGGTGTTATCTGAACTGAGGGGCAATAAACACTAATAGTCTAAGCGAAGAGAACAAAGCTTTCAACTTAATATATTCATTGCCAGATTCATACGAGCATTAGATAACCACCATATTAAACGAAAAATCTGCCAATGAGAGTCTTTTGATAGCCGGCGTGATCAAGGGCTTAAAGGAAGATCAACTTAGGAAGGAGATCCATAAATCAACATCTACTTCTAATAATTGCTTAGTATTGGATGATCCTTCAATTGGAAGGAAAAGTGCGCATAAATGTATGATAAGTTGCCACCATTGCAAGAGGACTGGGCATTACAAGAAGGATTATCGCAAGTTGCTGGATCAGAAGAGCACCAATATTGTTGGTGCTTATGAGTCAGGTGAAAATTTTAATTGTATTCTTATGTCAAATGCTTTAGATGTGGATTCTGGTTGGGTTTTTTATTTGGGTAGTTCTACTCACATTTGCTCCGAGAGGGAGAAGTTTTCTTCGTGCAAGTCAACAACGGGCCAGTATATGAGAACGGATGATGGTAATGTTTGTGATGTAATTGGTGAGAGAACAATTGAGTTGGAGATGCAAGCTGGAAACATGTATACTCTAAGGGATGTTATGCATATTTCTCTGCTGAAACGGAATCTGATATTCTTGGAAACTCTGTACGAGGCTCCAGGTACACAGATCGAGGTAGAGTTATATCTGTTTGGGAAGGTCAACTTAAGGCGATGAAGGGAAAAAGGGGTGTTGGGTTAGGCCAGCACAACCTCTACAAGCTTTGTGAAAATATAAATTCTTGCGCAAGTGTTTCTAAGCCCGCTGTTCCTAAAGCGTCATCTAGTTTGTCGCCACTAAAATCATCAAAGCGATGTCGAATATCGTCGATAGGTGGAGAGTGCCTCGGGATAGGTGAAGTTCGTGTGGAGGGTGCTTCCTCCATGTTAACGCCTATTGGGGTGTACTTTTAAGAGGGCATACTGATTGGTGAAATATAGATTCAACTAGTTGAGGAAACTACTGAACTTAGTTCGCTTAAAGGTGGAGAGTGAAAGAGTCTAGAGATGATCAGTCACATTGTGTTGATAGCACGAGTATGCAATCCATGGTGGAGATTGGGTGTATGTCTTGCATACTCGGGTTCGATGTGAAGAGAAGACGGTGAAGCAAATGAAGGTTGAAGTGTCATTGGAGGGGAGTAGAAACAGTAGCAGCAACAACAACAACAGCATGTGACATTATTGACTTTCATATTGGGCAGTCGACCGCTATATGCTCTCTCACTGGGGGTCGAGAGAATGGCAGTCAACTGCCCTTGGGGGCCAATTGACCAACAGCGGTGATGCAAATGTATATGGACCGATTCTGGGTGATTTTTTTATCCCATCTTCTAACAGTGAAAATTGTGGAAGTAGTCCAACGAATAGTAAAAAGATGTCACTTCAAACCTTATATACAGCTTGCAAGTTACTCTACCGTGCTTATCAGGAATATGTAGAAGATGCAGACATGGATCTTATGGAATCAAAGTCCAGCAGGCAATAATCATATTGGTATCTACTATTTATTGAATATTTAAAAAATTAGTTCCAGCTTGGCATAGAGGTAAATACTCGCTCATTGTATAAAAAGCCTTTAGCAGCGGTGTGGTTTGTGTAATGGTGGACATTAGGTTTCCATTGTGTAGAGAAATTTCAATTACCAATATTCTACTTTTAATGCTAGAAACCAAAGTTCCACTGTAGTTAGCTTGTCCATAGGAGATCTTCATGTTAATAAATATACCTTGCAACGACCAATCATCTTAAATATTGTGTTCTTCTTGGATTCTTAATCTTAAGGTTGTAAGGTATTTCTCCCATTTGTAGTAAATTTGAGGTCTGTCATTGCCCAATGCAATATGAAAATAATTTTATTTTGCAAAGAAATGCCATAATTTAGTTTGCCTGACTATAAAAATTTATTAATAGCAGGAACGAGATACACCCACCCACCCTTTTCCTCCACCCTTTACCTTGAATATATATTACTTGGGGATTTTTTTGGTGCATGCAGGATTTGAACTGCCGACCTCTTGCTCAGTAGTGAGTGGACCACACACTTTAGCAATTTACAATATTATCAAAAATTTCACATTATTCAATACTTCAAAGCAGATATCATACATAAAGAAATTACACAAAATCCTGATGCATCTTTTACGTTTTTAATTCTCTCTTTAGATGTTTTATTTTACCAATAACTGGCAACTGGTTTATTTTATCATCTAAATTTTCTGTTTTTCACAGTGAACAAGGGTTACATTTGGGGTTATGCTTCCTTCCAGTTTGCAATTGTTATCCTCTTTGCTCATATCTTCTACAATGTGGTGAGTGGTTTTCTCCAAAACTAGAGTCTTTCCATTGAATTTGGATTGGCAGATTTAACAAAAAAATGTACCCTTTGATGTGCTTTGAGACATTTGAATGTGTTTTGATGTTTCCAAGTGCATAAATTGCACCGTAAACTTTAAAGTGCGTTCACCACTCATAAATTGCACCGTAAACTTTAAAGTGTGTTTACAACTCTCGTAACACACCCAGTGGTCTGGAAAGCAAGCGTGAATTTACTTACCAAATTTGATGCAAAGTCTGTACTCCTTCTGGGTGTGTGTCCAATGACCTAGAAAATGTCTGTTTTGCTTTTAAAATTTAATGGAAAGTTTGTCGTCCATCTATGTGTATGTGTATTTTTGTGCGTGCCTACATATGTGGTGTTATAAGTTAGGTCAAACAATTAATTCTTACTTTGCATTTTGCAGCTTAAATTGACTCCTGTACTTTCCGTTCTGCTTTCATCGTTCACTGGGTTTGGTATTGCAATAAGCACAAATTCTCTGCTTGTGGAGTATTTGAGATGGAGGAGTAGGCAAAATACTTTGATAGCACATCAAGAAAATAATGTTGCACATCAACTACAGCCACGAACCAATCCTGAACGTGGAAATAGAGACGTTCCAGGTCAACAAGATGTTGAAGCACAGACCCAGAATCCCAGTTCCTTGCAAAACGGATAGCTTGTGCACTTCCACCTATAGGTAAACTAACACTACTAAAAACATTTATTTGCATTTCAATTGCCTCGGACTGTGAAACTGAACTTTCCACTGCCTATGTGGCAGATGTATTGAAGAGGGTGTCCAATGGACCGAGGAAAGGCTATTGACTACCGGAATCAGATAAAGTTTTGATCTCAGATATAGCCACGTCGGATAGAAATATCAAAGGTGGCCGAGGAAGAGGAAGAAAGACTGTTGTGGTCGGTTATCTTACAAGTAGTGTAATCTGTTCTTGTTTGTGTTGTATTGTTGACAACAAGTTTGTAAATGGGTGGAGTGTTGCGTTTGCACTTTTAGAGTTTTAGATTATCATGATACATAACTTACATGTAAATTAATAGGGAGCAAATTGAACAAACTGAGTCTTTAGCTTGTGAGTTTTTTGTTGTTGAAATATGCATCATGTGTATATGAAGCTTTCAGAGATGTTCAAATAAGTTGTAACTATAGAAGATTTGTTCCGTTGCTAGTGGATGAGTTCTTGTTTGCTTAGGATTCAAAAACTATTGTTTCGCAACCAGAGTGTCCAACTCCATGCACTCGTTGTGTATTGCTGTATACTGATGAAGGTCTTTACTGTTGGGATTGGGGCATCAATAAACGCATTTGATCGCAGCGGAACTAATTAGAGCAATGAGGAGGTCGAAGAGATGAGACGAATCAATTGAGCAAGCAAGTAGATCCACCAATCCAAACACAAACATAATGAGGATTTATCCCGGTTAGCTTTTGTTTAATCCGGGAGAAAATATAGGGAGATTTGATATTCAACTAAAAGAGATTACAAGAAGTTACTGATTCACTCAATACAATGAATTAAACTCACCCACCAAGAACTACCTCTCTCGAGCCTCTCCTTGCAATGGAGAAAAGAATCTATAAAGTACTACCTTTCATATTGGAGAAGTTTACAATATATATAGAAGAATAGAGAGAAACCTAAGTCTAATCTTGATTCTCAGTCGTCCGATATAATCTGGAAAAGGAGTAACTGAATAGGAGCCGTACGATCTAACTTTGAGTTGAAGATTGGGCTGAAACGACCTAACAAATGAGGCCTTAAACGAACACAGCACCGCGGTCGGTCGATCGTCCAACAAGACCGGTCGACCGTCCACCTCTCGGCCAAACCCAGTGCAACTACGGTCAGGTGTGCGGTCAGGGGTGCGGTCGACCGCAACTATGCCTGCACTGTTGCTGCTCTGTTTTCTTCTATTCTCTTCAACGCTTCGACCTCCGTGCTTCATCTTACCTTCTTCTAATCTGAACCACGAGTATTCAAGACACATTCCTAACAAACTCCACATTGGATTGCATATGAGTGCTATCACATGATGTGTTATTCATCTCAAAACCTTAATGAATTCCACTTGCAAAAAAAACTTAGAACAATAGCTTCTTCTTCTAGTTGAACTGATCTCTACCAAATCTCACCAAATCCAGTATACCCCTTTAAGGGTACACTTCCGTCGATGTACTCTTGCCAAACTCCGCACAAACTCCACCTACCTTTAGGCTTTCTCCACCTCTTGACGATATTCGAACGTCGTGGTCTCGTCTCGATGATTCTAGTTGCGGCAAACTAGCTGAGCTTGCGGGAAAAACGTGAAAAGAACTAACAACCCCTGCGCAGGATTTTCGGATTTCCCAAATCTTGTAGAGATTGTGTTGGCTTGGCCCAACTACTCTCATACCTCTAATCACTTCACGACGACCTTGAAAAACAGACAGAACACCTTGAGCTGTGTACCTACAATCCCGTGCGTCCAGAGTTCCCAAGAAAATCAGATTCTGTTTCAACAGAGGAACATGCAAAACATCCCTTAAAGTGAACAAATTTAAACCTGACATCTTCAACTCAACTGTTCCCTCTCCCACTACTTCACAAATCTCCCCAGTTCTCGTTGTCACACAATGCCCTATAGTAGACTTATAAGTAGAAACAACTTCATCTCGGAGAAAATATGAGAAGAACTATCTGAGTCAAGAAGCCAACTATAATCCACTTCTAAAAAAATTGAAACAAGAAGACACGAATCATCTGAATCAAAGACACTAACCACATTAACGACTGAACTCCCGTTCTTTGTGCTCTCCTGATTCTACAATTTCCAACAATCTTTCTTGATATGTCATGGCCTCTTGCAATAACGGCAACGGATCGAATCCTTTTGCAAAGCACTTTGTCTTCCCTCTGAAGGACCGTCCACTGCTAGACAACTTGTGGGAATAGACGATGATTTCTGTGTCTCCTTCCTAAGTTGGTTTTTCTTCAATGCTTTGATTTCACCATCTACCGAAATACTCTCCTTGGCAGATCCACCATGTAGCATGGTAGTTATCAAAAGTTCGGATGAATCCGACAGTGAATATATCAGGTTGAAAGCTTTATCTTCCTCACACATATCTGCGTTGATCGCCTTAAGTTCAAATAATACCTTATTGAAATCTGTAATGTGGTCTTGGAGATCGGTACCTTCCTTCATAGATAAACGGAACAACTTCCTCTTCCAATGCATCCGATCTAATAACGATGAACCAGAGTAGACAGCTATGAATTTTTCCCACAAACTCGCCGCATCAGTTTCTTCAAGAAATTTGCACTTAACCTCGTCCGCCAATGATAGTCGGATCAGACTTGTGACTCTTTCACGAATATCTTCCTAAACATCATCCTTCACGTCGGATGGCCTTTCATTGATCTTTCCATCGAACTGCTTGATCTTGAAAAGACTGTGACCTGTCATCTTAACCAAGGGACTCAGCAACCTGAAGCTCTGATACCAGTTGTTGTTGGGATTGGGGCATCAATAAACGCCTCTGGTTACAGCGGAACTAATTAGAGTAATGAGGAAGTTGAAGAGATGAGACGAATCAATTGAGCAAGCAAGTAAATCCACCAATCCAAACATAAAAATAATGAGGATTTATCCCGGTTAGCTTTTGCTTAATCTGGGGAAAAATATAGGGAGATTTGATATTCAACTATAAGAGATTACAAGGAGTTATTGATTCACTCAATATAAGAAATTAAACTCACCCACCAAGAATTCTCTCTCTCGAGCCTCTCTTTGCAATGGAGAAAAGAATCTATGAAGTACTACCTCTCATATTGGAGGAGTTTACAATATATATAGAAGAATAGAGAAAAACTTAGGTCTAATATTGATTCTCAGTCGTCCGATATAACCTGGAAAAGAAGTAACTGAGTATGAGTCTAACTTTGAATTGAAGATTGGGCTGAAACAACCTAACAAATTGAGGCACTGAACGAACACAGCGCCGCGGTCGATCGACCGTCCAACAAGACCGGTCGACTGTCCACCTCTCGGCCAAACCCAGTGCAACTGCAGTCGGGTGTGCGGTCGGGGGTGCGGTTGACCGCAACTTAGGACTGTCGACCGTAACTATGCCTGCACTATTGCTGCTTTGTTTAATTCTACTCTCTTCGACGCTTCGATCTCTGTGCTTCATCTTATCTTCTTCTAATCTGAACATGAGTATTCAAGACACATTCCTAACATTTACTTCAAAGCAACGTTCTCCAAGGCTGTCTTGCATATGAAAATGATGCTTGTGTGGTTGCTAATCGGGATCATCGTGGAAGTAATCAAGCAAATATTAATTGTTGGTTTATGCATCATAGGTATACGAAGCTTCCAGACATGTTCATATAAGCTTCAGGAGACGCATTGTATTCATATTGTTAACGTTAAAAGAGAGATTGGGTTATATTATTGGATTAATTATAATTGAGTTCAATATCTCATATATATATGATGGAACCAAATACTAAACTAATACATAACCCGATATGGGACAAATATATAATACAATATCTAACACCTCCTCTAAAACTTACGATGGATCGAACAGTGTGAGTTTGCCCACCAAGTAACGATATCTCTGAACAGTGTAGGATTTGGTGAAGAAGTGTGTTGTCTGATGTGAAGAGATAATAGAATGAAGTGAAATGATGTCTGCTTCAAAGCGTTCACAAACATAGTGGCAGTCTATCTCTATGTGCTTCGTTCGCTCATGAAAAACCGGGTTGCTTGCAATGTGCAATGCACTTCGGTTATCACAATAAAGATGAGTTGTTCATGTAAGAGTGACATTCATATCTGATAACAGCTAACGAACATGAACAATCTCTCTAGTAGTAGTTGTCATTGCTCTGTACTTAGCTTCGGTGGAAGAACATGCAACAACTGCTTGTTTCATGATTCGCCATGAGATCAGTGAAACACCAAGAAATAGACAGAAACCTGTGGTAGACCATCTAGTAATAGGATCACTCGTCCAATCTGAATCAGAATATGCACTGAGTTCTAGTTTGAATGTAGAAGGCATAAATAATGAGCGAGTGATAGTACCCCGAATAAATCTGAGGATCCGAAGAATAGCATCATAGTGAACTGATGTAGGAGCAGAAACAAACCGACTACATTAGCAATATCGGGTCTGGTCATGCATAAGTAGACAAGCTGTCTAATAATCTGCCTGTATCTAGTGGGATCGGGAAAAAGCTCACCATATGTGGGACGAAGCTTCACATGAAGCTCTAAGGGAGTACCAGCTCATCAATTGTTAGAGAGACATGCAGTAGAGATAATATTTGATGTGTATTTCTGATAGAAATGAGTATGCCCCGAGATCCATTGGCAATATCTAGACCCAGAAAGTAACGTAGTCTACCAAGATTTTTCATATGGAACTACTGGTGAATGTAATTTTGGGTGGATGCAATGCCTGCGGAGTCATCCTTAATAATAATCATATCATCAACATTTAATAGTAGAGGTACCCTCCCCTCTGATGATGATCGCATAAACATAAAGTGGTCATGTGAACTCTGATTGAAACCAGCCTGGGTGATGATATAGCGAAAACATTCAAACCAGGCTCGAGGGGCATGTTTCAGGCAGTATATAGCATGATGCAGATGACAAACATGACGAGGAAGAGAGGTAAGGCCAAAAGGATGATGCATGTAAACAACCTCAAATAAGGTACCATAAATAAGGTACATCCATCTGGTATAACGGTCACTGACAAACGGAGGCAACAGCAAGAAGAGTGCGAAGTGTAGTCATCTGTGTAACTGGAGAAAATGTCATGCTCCCGAGTAAATCCTCAGGCAACTAGACGACCTTTGTGTCGTTCAATTGAGCCATCATGTCGATATTTGATCTTAAAGATCCACTTGCAGCTAATAGGCTGGACGCCCACAGGTAGTGAAACAACATCCCAACTGCCAGTCTGAATAAATGCACAAAACTCCTAAGTAGAGTGGGTGCATGCAGGTGGTGAAGGTGCATGATGCTGTGGGGATGCGGGTGGCGTCTCTGTAAGAGGAACAACATGTAAAAGGTCAATAGGAGATGGAAAAAAGCCGAAGGAGTGGAATCATATGGAATGCGTGAAGGTATGGCCGGGGAAAAAGGCACAACAACTAGAGAATCGAGAAAATTAGCATCCCCAGGAGATGTGAAGTAGTAGGGAGAGTCTTCCGCAAAGGATAGTAAGACAACAATTAGTTGTAAACAAAAGTCCATGTTTTCATTAGCATATGCAAAAAATTAATTATAAATAGGAGTGTAAAATCCAATTTTTTAGAACTTTGAGGGTGTAAGGCGATGAAATTTAACTTTTGAGAATATATTTGTTACTTTGAGTGCAACATTTTTTTTTTATGGAAGAGGAGGTGGACTTTGAGTGTAATTTTAAAAAAAAAAAAGAAAGATGAGGTGGACATTAAGTGTAACTTGAGAGCTTGAAATTTGCTAAATGAATATCCATTTAAATCTTTAATTGCATTTGAAATCAATTAGAGAACTCGGTAAAATTTTCTCATGAACAATCAAAAGAAGCATAAAAAATCTGGAATGTTAGATGATTGATTTTCCATTTTATGATTGTCCACTTTCTTTACCTCCATCCTCAATTCTCCCCCGTTCTCCCTTATTCTTTTCCTCCTCCCTCTTCCTCCTCTCTTCTGCCTTCCGAATCTTCTTCTCCTCCTTCTTCATCCTCTTACACTCCAACCTTACCTTGAACCAACTTGAGTTTGAGAAGGGGTGTTAGATGATAAATTAGTTTAGTCCCATATTGAATAATGTATTATTTTAGTATTCTATTCTATCCTATATGTATGAGTCTTCTACTCAGTTTATTCAATCAATAAAAGAATATTTTCCTATCCCTAATTCTAACATGGAAAATCCGAAAATTTATAAACCCGAAATCTGAAAATCAAAATTTCTGAGTAGAGAGAAGAAAAAAAAACTGAAAAAGTGAAGATCGGAGAGGGAGAGAGTAATAAAATGAGGATGATTTTTGTTTTGGGTGAAAATTTGTATATTTACGGAAAAAAACTTTTGAGAAACAAATATCTTTTCGGGAAGTGAATGTGAGTTATTAATTTTGTTTCAATTGAAGAAAAGCCACTTCATAATTTTTTTTTAATTGTTTTGTAATTTATTATATAGATACTGCGGATAACTATGTGGAGCGTTATGACAAAATGGTTGGAATAATTGTCTTCTTTATTTGATGATCACGGTTGTTGCTGACTCAGAAAATTTGAGAGAGAGATAGATGGGAATGGCGAGTCGATGTTGTCGAGCTGGCAGAGCTCTGTTTCAGATTCCATCTTCTTCTTTAATCCGTGCCTTCTCTTCTTCTTCAACTTCGGCTTCAATCCCATCCCATTTAGAGGCAAGATTACTCGACTTTACTTACTATCACTTATTACAATAATATGTATTTTTTACGCTTTATTTTTGGGGGTGTTTGAAATCTAACTCTAGAAATGATCACTAGACCACAAGTTGACAGTCAGGATGCTAACTTTTTGTGTTGAAAGCCTCCTGTTTATTGCTTCATTAAATTATTACTTGAAACCCTGTAATTTTTAAGAAGTTTGGAGTTTGGTTATGCGAAAATTTGTTTTTTTTTCCTTCTCAAAATTGAAGTGAGAGTACTCAAAAGAAATGACTCACATTTTTGCTTTTGGGAAAAGAATGAATGACTGATATTAGTTAGTTGATATCATGATTAATTGTTGATATATGATAGATTATAGTGAGAGACGCTGAGTTATGAAACAACTGATTAAAGAGATTGTATATTTCTTTTTGTTAATTTTCATCAGATACAAAGAGAGAGGCTGAATGCTAATGTTTAGGAGAGAAAACCTCAATCACTAATAGCACAAAAGGAAACAGATTAATAGCTGGCTGATTTGGTGTAATCTGATATGGTAACAGATTAATATGGAAACAGATTAATAGCTGGTTGATTTGGTGTAATCTGATATGGTAACAGATTCGATTTCTATCTATTACGCCCTCTCAAGATAGGGTCGCAATCCAAGACACCTATCTTGTCTCTTAACCATGTGAACCTGGCTTTGGGTAATGGTTTAGTGAGTACATCAGCTAGCTGATCCTTGGTAGATAAGTGAGCTACTCAAAGGTGACCCATTTGTACAAGTTGACGCACATAGTGATAATCAAGGGCAATATGCTTCATTTTTGAGTGAAGGACAGGGTTAGAGCATAGATATGTAGCCCAAATGTTGTCACAGAATAAGGATGGAGTGTTTGGCTTGATTCCAAGTTCACCAAGTAAATGAACTAACCACAAAACTTCTGCTGCAGTGTGTGCTACTGAGCGATACTCAGCTTCCGTTGATGAGCGTGCAACTGTGCGTTGTCTTTTGGAGAGCCAGGAAATTGGATTGCCTCCAAGAAAAATAACATATGCGGAAGTGAAAGTGCGATCATCAAGATTACCTCCCCAATCTGCATCACTAAAGGCTTGGAGTTGTAAGTTGGGTGGTTTCTTGAGCATTAGGCCATGATTGATGGTGTGCTTTAAGTACCTTAGAACCCGTTTCAGCTGCTGTAAATGAATGTGTGTAGGTTGATGCATAAACTGGGACAACTTATTGATGGCAAATGAGAGATCGGGACGAGTGAGGGTGACATATTGCAGAGCATCAATGATACTCCGAAATATTTTGGGGTCGGCAGATGCTGAACCATCCAATAGTTTTACGGGAGTGGAGGTGCATAATGGTGTGCTTGTTGGTTTGGCCCCAGCCATGTTGACTTTGTCCAATAATTCCCTTATGTGCCCATGTTGGGAAAGAAGAATGCCGTCCCTAGTTGGAATGAGCTCAATGCCTAGGAAATAATGAGGGTAGCCAAGATGTTTGAGTGAGAACCTATTTGAAAGTTCTGTCATGAAAGTATTGAGGAATTTCATGTGGCTCCCTGTCAATATTAAGTCATCAACATACACTAATAAAAGAGCGTGCACCGCACCTTTGTGGTAGATGAATGGGGAAGAGTCACTTAGACTAGTAGTGAAGCCATAGTCAAGAACCAAGGCTTTTAGAGCATCATGCCATGCTCTTGGTGCTTGGTGCAAACCATAAATGGCTTTCTTGAGTTTGCAGACATGATGAGGAAATTCAGAGTGTGTAAACCCCGGTGGCTGTTGCATGTAGACATCTTCACTAAGTTTAACTTGTAGAAAAGCATTGTTCACATCCATTTGATGCATAGACCAACCATGTGCAAGTGCCAAGGTGAGTACCACTTTGATAGTTTGAGGTTTAACAACTGGGGCGAAAGTTTCCTTGAAATCGAGGCCAGGTGTCTGAGTGTAGCCTTTTGCAACCAATCTGGCTTTATACCTTGCAATGCTACCATCCGCAGTGTTCTAAATGGCATTCGCCTCGGACGCCTAGGTGCTCAGATGGAGGAGAACGAACCGCCTTTGCATTAGGTGGTGGTCAAGGCGGTTAGAGGCAATTAGGCGGCCGTCTTGTTGAGTATGCGTCCGTGGCGCCGATCAGGCGTCCTCCTGATGTCCAACGCCTAGGCATTTTTTATTTTTTAAAATTTTAAATACTATAAAATAACACAAAAAAAAGAACTACTATTAATCTATTAATCTGTTATATACTATGTATGGATCTTAAATAGTAGTGGAATTATTTTTACTTTTTTTAGTATTATTGGTGATGGATTGCACATAGTACACTTATTACACATATTAAAATAGCACATGTTACACATATTACATCTATTGGCATATTGCA
This sequence comes from Hemerocallis citrina, assembly GCA_017893485.1. Classification (NCBI taxonomy): domain Eukaryota; kingdom Viridiplantae; phylum Streptophyta; class Magnoliopsida; order Asparagales; family Asphodelaceae; genus Hemerocallis; species Hemerocallis citrina. The sequence continues at coordinate 667,640 of CM030363.1, forward strand.
CATATTACAATTGGACCATTTTTTTTTAATTGTACATATTACACATTAATTGCACGAGAAAGTTTTTTTTATGCATAAACACCCTTTAATTACACATTACACAAGAACATGATGAATATTTGCAATTGGATTGCATAATTATACTTACGATTGAAGAATAGGGCTAAAATTAACTAAATCGGTAAAATAAATTCAACCGCCTAGGCGCCGCCTAGGCACCCTAGGCGCTAGGCGTCTCTTGACCGAACCGCCACCGCTTGATGCCGTTTACAACCTTGACCATCCGGATTTCTCTCGATACGGAATATCCACTTGCATCCTACCAAATTTTTGGCTTCATTTTTTGGTACTAGAGTCCAAGTGCCATTGTTAAGAAGTGCATCAAATTCTTCAGAGCACGCCTTTCTCCAAAGAGGAATCTTAAGGGCCCGTGTCACTGTTGATGGTTCAAGATTTTCTGGCAAAGCATATTTAGTGGCTGCAAAAACTTGCTTTGGTTTGAATATGTTATTTTGAGACCTGGTAACCATATGGTGACTGCGAGTTGTGTTAGAATGGTCTAAAATGGGTGAAGGAGGTGAAGGAGAATTGTTACCTGACTGTGTTGCCATGGAGACATGGGACTGCTGGTTCGGTTCTGCTGCAAGGACCAAAGAAGGTTCGGTCACACGGGTTTGTTGTGTAGGCATGATAGTGGTTGCTACTGGGGCATGTGTGGGAGGGGCTTGGGCTGGGATGACAGTATGCAGAGTGGACTCGGTTGGAGGAATAATGGTACTTGCTGTAGATGATTGTGTGAGAGTTTCATAAGGAAATGAATCTTCGATGAAATTTACGTGTCGTGAGATATATGTTCTGTTGGATAAAGGTTCAAGACATAGGAAGGCATGTTGGGACAATGAGTAGCCAAGGAAAATGCATGGAAGGGATCGGTTTTGTAGTTTGTGTTTAGTGTAGGGCCTTAACCATGGGAAACAGAGGCAGCCAAAGGAATGTAATTTAGTGTAATCAGGTGGTTTTTGAAATAGTACCTCAAATGGAGACTTCATTTTGATGGTTGGTGATGGCATCTTGTTTATGAGGTATGTGGCTGTGATGAAGGCAAAAGTCCAGAATTTTGGAGGTAGATTAGCATGGTGCAGGAGGGCTCTACCGGTTTCCACAATATGTCTATGTCTTCGTTCGTCTGTACCATTTCCTTCTCGTGTATGGGGAGGTGTAGTTAGATGGCTGATTCCATGCTTGGCCAAAAAAGGTTTGAGTTTTATGAACTCATCTCCATTATCCGAGAAGAGAGATAGGATAGGCAAATTGAAATATTTTTCAACAATGTTCTTAAATTGAATAAAGAGGAAAAATACAGCTGACTTGTTTTTCATAGGATACAGCCAGACATATTTTGAAAAATGATCAACAAAGATGAAGTAGTATAAGTAGCCATCTAATGACTTTATTGGGGCTAGTCCCCAAACATCCGTGTAAATGAGTTCCAAAGGTCTGCTGCTGGAGAGATGATGATTTGAGAATGGCAGCTTGTGACTTTTAGCACAGTGACAGGAGCTACATTCATGAGATGTGGGCGACTTTATTGGAATATGATGACCATCAGCCAGATGTTTGATTATTTTAGAAGAGGGATGACCAAGCTTGTGATGCCACGTGGAGATGGTTTGGATGCTGGTGTTGAGAACATGAGGTTGTGGAGATGTGGTGGATATGATTGGTAGGTGGTAGAGATCTTGCTTAATTGGTCCTTGCAGCAGAGCCTGACCCGAGTTCAAGTCCTTCACAACAAAACAGTGAGGAAAAAATTCAACAAAATAATTGTTAGTTTGACACAATTTTGAGACTGATAACAAATTAGATTTAATATGTGGCACTCGTAACACTTTGGTGAGATGCATAGATTTAACAGGAGTATGAAGAGAGGTGTGTCCTATGTGTGTGATATTCAAACCTGTGCCATCGCCAACTACGACTTTATCTGATCCCGGGTAAGGATTTGCCAAGGTGAGTTGTTCAAGATCCTGAGTGATATGGTGAGAGGCCCCTGTGTCCATGATCCAACTTGTGTTTTGTATTGCAGGTTGAAAGAAAGCTGTGTTGGCTGAAGGTCTGCCACCATTACGTTTGGGATAGCCTCTGATCTTGTAGCAATTCCTTGCAGTGTGGCCAGGCTTATTGCAATATTGACACACTACCTTGTGATCTGAAGATGGTGCTGGTGATGAGAAGTTGTGATGTGCTGGAATTTTTGATTGATGATATCCTCTATGGCGGGCTGCTGCATGAGCTGTTGCAATGAAAGAATCATTGCTTGCTGGTCCATCACGGTGCATGAGGGTGTCAAAGTCCATGAGCTTCTCATGGAGTTTAGCAAAATTGATGGGGGTTTCCCTACTACGAAGGGCTGCTGAGATCTCATGATAGTCCGTGCTCAAGCCATTTAAGGTGTGGATGACCAGATCAGTATCATCTAGGGGGTGATCAATGATAGAAAGTTCAGCAGAGATAGCCTTAATACCTTGAAGATAGGCAGCCATAGTCTGAGTACCCTTTGAGAAGGTGGATATGCGCTGCTTGAGGGCCATGATGCGGACTCTGGATCTGCCGGCATACATGGTTTGAAGGATGTCCCAGGCTTGTTTGGCGGTTTTGATAGTACCAAGGTGGGTGACCACCGTTGCAGCTACAGAGGAGACAATGCCATGGAGAATAAGTTGATCCTGCCGGATCCAGAGGGTAAATTCTGGGTTGATAGTTGTTGTATCAGTCCCAAGGTATTTTGATAGACACTGTTTTGTGCCATCTATGTAGCTCATGAGGTCAAATCCTGTTAGCAGTGCCAGGAATTGAATATGCCATGCCGGGTAGTTGTCTCCATCGAGTTTGATGTATAGCTGAGAGCCAGCATTGAGAACAACTAGCTTTTTGTCATCTGATGAGATCAATGTTGAAGATTGGTCAGTTTGGGAGTTGGTGGAAGACATGATTTGGATCGAGAAAAAAAATGTTGTGAAGCTAGACAGCTCTGATACCATAAAGAGATTGTTTATTTCTTTTTGTTAATTTTCATCTGATACAAAGATGCTATTTAAAGATACAAAGAGAGAGGCTGAATGCTAATGTTTAGGAGAGAAAACCTCAATCACTAATAGCACAAAAGGAAACAGATTAATAGCTGGCTGATTTGGTGTAATCTGATATGGTAACAGATTAATAGCTGGCTGATTTGGTGTAATCTGATATGGTAACAGATTCGATTTCTATCTATTACTGATCACCATGAACAACCAAGCAAGTAAACCACACCAAGCACACAAAAGCACACAAGATTTATCACTGTTCGGTGAATGTAATCGGGGAAGAAGTAACCCAGATATTATTTAAGTTTAGAAGATACAATAGTTACAATTACTCTATTAAAAACCTATCTATCTCTCAAGCCTCATTAGAAGATATTATGATGTTTACAATAGAAAACTTCCATATAACTTACTACCTCTCATGGAGGCCATCACATTATTATATAGAGATCTAAACAAACTCTGGGTTGCTTAATCCAATACCGTAGAAACGCAAGCCACACGATAGGAGCCGTATAATCCGACTTTGAGAAGAAATTGGACTCAGACAGATTCACCAATCCACCAAGACCCGACCCAAATTGTTGTCGCTGCTTACTTGCAGTCGGCTGCTCCCAGCTATTGCAGTCGACTCCTATTAATCGATGTCGACTGTCACCTTTAGACAGTCCAACAACAGTCATCCTCTTCGTCTCCAATCTTCGCTTCAAACCTCTTCTTGCTTCACCCAATTTTCTTGACATCGAACCTAGTATGCAAAACAGACACTAGTATCTTTGTTTTTGATACACGGATACAACCAGTTGACTCATTATGTGATTAATGTGTCACATTTGCAGAAGGTTGGATTCATAGGACTGGGGAATATGGGTTTCCATATGGCAAGAAATCTAATTAATAGCGGATACAAGGTTACCGTCAATGACATGTAAATCATTCATCCTTAATATCTCTCTTTGATTGTAATTTTTAAAATTCTGGGTCTTTTTAGTCTAGTGAATCCAGAGTTGAGAATTTTGATGGTTTGAACTTTGTAGTAACAATGATACCTTGAAGAAGTTCTCAGAGCAGGGAATTCCTACAAGAGAAACTCCCTTTGAAGTTGCTGAATCGAGTGATGTTATCATCACAATGCTACCTTCACCTTCCATTGTGAGTTACTTTTATTTTTGGGTTCGATTCTCTTTGCCTCGTTGTTATCCATGAACTATATGTTTTAGATTACTTGTCGAAAGTGTGATTTCCATTTTCACTTGTTGTGTACTTTTCACTGCATTATGTACAAGACTGCATTCTGTTCACATTGATACTATCTAATATTAATTATTTACATTCCTTAAAAAATGGGTAACTACTTACATCTTTTGAAATGTGATTAGGCAATATATTTTTCAACTTCATGTGATCATCGATGGATTCTTTTTTCCATTACTTTAACCTAAATTAAGCTACTGAGACAACTAGAATCGGAAAATATGTTATAACTTGAATCAATACTAACCTGGTGGAAAATTTACCACTTTTTCTTTAAAAAACATGTTGAGGGATACCATAGTAGTCTTTACTTGACGACATACATCGTTTCAATTGAAAATATAATTATTACAATTGTAAACCTTTTTTCAGGTCATGGATGTTTTCACTGGACAACATGGCTTACTTGAGGCGAGACCTCTAAGGCCATGGTTGTTTATAGACTCTTCTACAATCGATCCACAAACTTCAAGAAAACTGTCCACGACCATCTCTGAATGTACTCTAAAAGAAAGCAAAGGTTCTGCTCAATCTAACAATTATTTTGTTTAATTTGCATTATCTTATCATAGCACACATAATAGTATTATTAGAAACTAGCTTTCATCATTCAAGGCAATTGAAGTCTTTTTTAAAAGGGCAAAAGCCAAAATACCCCCCCCCCCCCCCCCCCCCCCCCCCCCAACGTTTGGCCTAAGTACAATATGCCCATATAACGTTTGAAAAAATACACTAAACCCATTATTCCGTTAACTTATTCCGTTAAGTTAGAATTATTGAATTACCTTTCTACCCTTACCCTTTCATATCTCAATCTCTTCTTTCTTCCTTTCTTTGTCCTTTTTCCTTATTTCATTTTTCTCTATTAACAACGATTTATTCAACAACGATTTCTTCGGTCCACGAACGTTTTAGAAGAGTGTGATGCTACAGTAGTGTACACGTATTATTGAATGAACAAGATTAAACAAGTTAATTTTCACATGAATATCTGTTTGTAAAAGGAACAGATGAACCATGCAAATTGTTTCATTGGTCATGTCATGATCCACGAACGTTTATGAAATTGCCTGTGGCAGTTTAAGAATTAGCAAGTCATATCACATGGAACTTCTTCATTTATCAAAAGTTCTTGGTAATCTTAGAGGCTTCGTTTTATAACAACTATAATTTTGAAACGAGGGAAAGGGTTGTTACTTTCAGATTGTCCTTTACAATTTGAATATTCACAGTATAAATGTTGGTCGCGACTTGAATTTGATTTTTAAAAAGTTTCTGATCAGGTGTGGACCTTCTTCCAAATTTCACATTATGATATCAATTTTGATGAATATAATGTCATTAAATAATTAGACAAATATGTCAATCCAATTATGAATTTGGGATGGGATATGTTAAATTATTTAATTTGATATTTTTTTTGCCAAATTTTTTGTGATTAGTTTGAAATTTGTAAGAAGTTTTACTCGATCAAACAAGGGCTCTTCTTTTTATTAAATTAAATTTACTGCAGATGTTTTCTCTGTTGATATTTGAATTTTAAGGACTAAAGTTAAGATCTTGGTTTTCTAGTGTGCAATGGTTTCATAGAACTCTCTTCATGTACTTTGTCTCAAAGAAATCGTTGTTAATAGAGAAAAATGAAATAAGGAAAAAGGAATGAAGAAAGGAAGAAAGAAGAGATTGAGATATGAAAGGGTAAGGGTAGAAAGATAATTCAATAATTCTAACTTAACGGAATAAGTTAAGTTAACGGAATAATGGGTTTAGTGTATTTTTTCAAACGTTATATGGGCATATTGTACTTAGGCCAAACGTTGGGGGGGTATTTTGGCTTTTGCCCTTTTAAAAAAAAACAAACAAAAGAATCATATGACTGGTAAGAGATTGGTCATTAGGACCATGATAAATCACCACTTCTGCGAGAGGGTTAATTAGGTTGACTGTAGATCGCAAAATGCTGACAAATCTTTGATAGACGCTTGTGTTTGATTGTCTTATAGAAGAACAGCATTAGATGATAGACAAAATGTATAGATGGGTCATATTTCTTGACAATTTAATTTCAATTGGTGTACAAAACAAACTTGCTGAGCAGAAAACATCTTTCATGCTTTTGTAACCCATAAATCTCCAACCATTAACTTGGTTTCTGATCTAGGGGATGTGCGCAGCCCAATCATGTTGGATGCTCCTGTATCTGGAGGCGTTCCCGGTGCAGAAGCAGGAACACTTACTTTCATGGTATGATCCCTTATGCTTTCTCATATTGTGTATTTGTAACAACGATTTGTAGAATCTTTTCTTATTGACAATGATGAATACCAAAAATTCCTCAATAGCCATTTGGATGGGAAGCTCACTGCCTTGCAACCCCCAATGTCAATTTCTGTGGATACTTTGATTGTACCTTTAATATGTCGCATTGAATGTGATGACAAAAACAACAAACCTAATTTTTTAGTTAATAAGAAAATATGGACTAATTTTTTTTTGTTGATAAAAGATGACCCAGTCATCATTTCATTAATGCAATATTAAAGAAACAAAGTAGTACTACTTACATAATTAGTCGATACTACTTACATAATATCGACTAATTGCAATGACTCAAAATCTAATCTCTGTGGAAGATATACTCATGGAGATCAATGTAGTCTCTACGTCATGTTGTATAGATTACATTACGTGCATTTCTGCTATCGACTTGTGAAGAACGTGTTTTTATTTTGAGCAGGTTGGCGGGCTACAGGAGGCTTATCAGGCTGCTAAACCCTTATTTCACTCGATGGGAAAAAACACAATTTACTGTGGTGGGGCTGGCAATGGTGTTGTAAGATTTATCTCTCCATCCTATTTATTATTATTATCTTCATTTGTGCAAATGTATTTGTAATTTACAACAAATAAGCGTATGGAATTAATGACACTAGTAATATACACGTGCGACACTGCCGACACACGTATTAATTTTTTTTATTTAAATTAAAGTAAAAACTCTGATTTACATGTGTGATGCATGTCTTCATAAATATGATTATATGTTTTTAAAAGTAAATGTGAAAACTATAATGGGAGAGTTGGAGTTGCACGTAAGTAGGTAGATTTACAACTCCAACTCTTCCATTATAATAGTTATTATATATTATACTAGATTTGCTCGTGGGCACATGCCTACGGCACGTCTTCGGAACGATACAAAATACCAAAAGCCATGTAAACAGTGAAACAATAATTATGTAGCTCAAGTTTGAATAGTATGACAATAATTATTTATAAATAAAAGTCTATGTTGAAAAATAATTATAAATGGGAGTATAAAATCTAACTTCTTAGAACTTTTAAGTGTGGAAAATAATAAAATTTAAATGTTGAAGAGATATTTGCTATTAAAAATTCTGAAATTTTACAAAACCGAAATCTTAAAATCAAAATTTCTAAGTAATAAAGAAAGCATGAGAAAGAGAGATAGACTGAGAGAGAGAAAGAGAGAAATATGAAAAAGTAAAGAGAAGAGAGAGATAGTAATAAAGTAATGAGTTTTTTAGGGGGGGAAATTTGGTTTCAGGGTTTAAAATTTTGGAGGAAAAATGTGTTTGTGAGGTTTGATATGGGCCTTTGATTTTGGGGGAGATTGATTGTGAGCCACTTGATAGCTTTCTTTGTAATTTATTATATAGATTATAGATAGATGGATTAATAGATAGATAATAATATACATGGGGGAAGCACATTTAATATATTCAAAAAAAATAAAGTAAAAAATCTGACGTAGTGAGGAATCGAACCCGAGACTGCCTTCATATTAGTTATGCACATGCAATGCACGTGTTAGTAGGTTTACAAATGACACTAAGACCTTCTCCCATTATAATATTATAAAGATTAAAGATTAAATTTTTTTTTTTAGAGCCACATCCACTTTACATTCAGTTTATACTTGCAAAAATACTTGATCTGTCTGTGTGCTATAGAAACCATGGCATCAGTAATAGTTATTTAACAGTGCATATCTAGCACAATATCAAGGTTAATGAAGCAAAATTGAAATGTTATTGACTTTCCTAAGGCGAAACCTTCAATAACCCTGGTGGGTTCATCTTAAAGGGAAAATTAAGGTTATTAAAAGCTGTTCATGAAGTTGTTCTTTCTTCTTTTGTTTTAATCTCCAGACTGCGAAAATTTGCAATAACTTGGCAATGGCTGTAAGCATGCTTGGAGTTTCTGAAGCTTTTGCTCTTGGTCAAAGTTTGGGCATTACAGCTTCTACACTAACTAATGTTTTCAATTCATCAAGTGCTCGCTGTTGGAGTAGGTAGTTACCATCCATGCGCTTGTATGGAAATTTAATATCTTTGCTATTCCACATTTTCAATCCACTCTTGTATGTAATATGCATCATATATCAACATATATTTGATGTTTGATATTTTGATTAAATCTTTATAATTGACAGTGATACTTACAGTCCAGTTCCTGGAGTAATGGCAGGGGTGCCATCGTCGAGGAATTATGATGGTGGGTTTTCATCTAAGCTTATGGTAAGCACAGCTAAGAACTTAGTCATAGTCATCATGTGTTGCCCCTCACTGCACCTCCCAACCACCTGGAAGCTGGTAATCCGAAAAGTATGTGCTGAGTGCAGATAGAACTCGTATCCACTGCTTCATCGTTACTTGTATCTTTCTACTGTTCGTTGTTAGATCGTTGCATCGATGTATCTTACTTTAGATGTCGTATTTTGATATTATTGTAATTAGTACTACTATGTTTCTTTAATTACGCATTAATGAAGCGATGACAGGTCATCTTTATTATAAAAAAAAAAACTTAGTCATAGTCAGTCATTCCTTCCTTCCTTCCTTCCTTCACATGCTGCATCTAGCTATAATAATAATAAGTTTAAAAAGTTTGATGTATACTAATTCCTAGTGCCAGCAGGCTAAAGACTTGGGACTGGCCATGGCAGCAGCGGATGAGGTTGGCCTCAACTGCCCCTTCACTTTTGAAGCATTCCAAATGTAAGTAACCAGATTAAAGTTGAAACTTGTCGTCGTCGTTCAAATAACTAATTTGTTCGACCGTGAATGGCACAACACCTGAGTGCAGATACGCAGAAATGTGCGAGAAGGGATACGGCTCCAAAGACTTCTCGTCTGTCTTCCGACACTACTACTCCGGCAAAGACGAGACTTCACACTAGACTTGAGATTCTATTGTGCTCGCTCGCTATCAAACTACTATTATGTTGTGAATAAAACCAAGATATAAACATGTATCAGACTACTGTGCATTACTAGCAAAGGCAATGGCAAAGGCTAATGTTGTTTCATTGAATCTTATGTTAGCTCGTAAGATTTTCAAATCAAATCAAGGATTGATTGATTGTTCCTTCAAGAAAAGAAATACTAGTTGATTTATTAAAAGCAGAAGAAATCCATACAAACAACAATAATAACAATACATTTTTTCCAACTAGTTTAGATCGGCTACATGAATCCTGATCTTCCATTCTATTGTGCATTACTAGTAAAGGCAAAGGCAAAGGCGTTGTTTCATATTGTTCCTTCAAGAAAAGAAATACTAGTTGTTGATTTATTAAACGCAAAAGAAATCCATACCAATATCATCAACAACAACAACAACAACAAAGCATTTTTCCCAATTAGTTGGGTCGGCTACATGAATGCTGGTTTTCATTCTGGTCGGTTTAGTGCAATATCTTTTGTTTGATCACAAGATATCCATTACACAAAATAAAATAAAATATTTATAGATCCTTGATGACTTTGTTGAGGTTGTCCTCCGTGGGAATTTCGAGGGTTCCACCCATAAAAACTTGATCCTTAGTAGGCTTGACAACGTAGCCGCCACGGTCGTTGAGCTTAGCCTGGACGATCATGTGAGTGATGAAGTGCGACGCCTCTTTGGCTTCGTCCAATAGCCTTTTCACCTCCACCTCCGACTTCACCATCCGATTCTGTTCGAATCTCCGCCGAATCTCACCCGCTGATTCTGATAGCATCACGGTGTCTCCGGCGAACGACCTCCGTGTCGCTCTCAGTAGGGATCTGTAAGCTCGCAAAGCCTCCGCTGCTCCCACCATCTCTTACCTTATATGTTCTTCTTCTTCTTCTTCTCTCTCTCTCCTTACAACTCTTGACTACAAATTAGGGTTGGAGGTGGAACTGAATATCTACCTATCTCTCTATCAATAGCCAGGCGGCCCAGGCCCAAGTTAGTGTTGCTCCCAGGCCCAGCCCAACTGATTTTTTTATCTTTTTTTTTTCTTGTATCATTTTCCTTGTATTGTTTTTTTTTTTTTTTTTTTGATGAAATCCTTGTATTGTTTTTTAAGTTGTAAAAAAGAAGAAAATGGCAAGTAGAATCCATTTGATTATTAGTTTGTATGTGTTTGAGCTTCCTTCAATGAAATGTATTCCAAGTCATAAGTAAAATCTAGAGTAATGCTACATCCACTATCAATTTTACTATATTTCTCTTCACTATTTTAGGTGGCACACTCCAATAGGTAGGGGAAGATAGAGTAGGTAGGGGAACTCTCCAATAGGAGTATGCCACCTAAGGTAGTGAAGGAAATGGTAGTGAAATTGGTAGTGGCTAAAGCATTACTCTAAAATCTAAAGAGCTTTTGCTTTCTGAAAAAATAACAATCAATTGAGGTCGCTATTCGGAATAGCAACCTTAGTTGTACAAAGGTTGCTGTTCGAAATAGAGGTATTTATTGTACTAAGGTTACTATTCCGAATACAGACCTTAGTTGGTGACTATTTTACAAATTTTACAATGAATAAGAAGATTGAGTTTCCTACTAAGGTTACTATTGCGAATAACGACCAAAGTATACTAAGGTCGTTATTCCCAATAGCAACCTTAGTTAGGTGATTATTTGAGGTCATTATTCGAACTAGCAACCTCAGTTATATTATTTTTTTCTTCCCAAGAGATCAAATGTTCTTTAGAAATCACTAGAGATGTCTCAATACATTGATTTGAGATCGTTAATCCCATAGCAACCGCATATATATTTCTGTCGCCAGTGAGAATAACGACAGTAAACAAAAAAAATCAAATATTTTAAAATATAGGCCGCTATTTTTCATTAGTGACTTTCAATGTGAAGAGACCGCTAATAAAAATAGCGGTCGCTGCTGACGTGGCACCAAGTAGCCCAAAAACGTTAATAAATAGTTTCGAAAACTGCTACACGGCACCAAGTAGTCCAAAAATACTAATAAATAGTTTCGAAACTGGTCCATAATTGCAAATATTTTCAAAAAGGGCCTAGTATGGCAAAAAAGTCCTCTCTCTCTCTCTATCTCAGTTTGTGGAAATTGGGAGGGGAAAGACATCTGGATCTTAACTGTTAGATCCATGGCCTCCTCCTCCTCCTCCTTTCCCAATCCTCGGCAACCTCGCCCATATTTTTCTCCTCCTCCTTTCCAACCTCCGAACAACCACTTCCCACCGTCCGATGCGATGGCCAACCTTCAGATCAGCCGCCCCCAACAATTCGGCCCCACCACCAACGGTCCTTTCTCCTCCTCCTCCGCTGCTGGGATCCACCAACAGCAACGGCCCTTTGGGGCCCCACCTTCCATGGTCAGACCACCACCACCACCATCATCATCAGCAGCAGCAGCAGTAGCTCCTCCTCCGTTTGTGGGCCCTCCTAGTGCTGGTGCTGCTCCATCTGTTCGTCCTCCGTCGTTTCCGGCGGCGCCATTCTCAGGGGCTGCAGCTGTAACAAATCAGCCGACAGGAGCAGTAGCTCCACCATTTGCGTCGCCCTGGCAGTCGCAGCCGCCGCCGCCGCGCATGGTAAGATGAGCTTCCACAAATAGATAGATAGATAGATAGATAGGTACATTTGATTATACAGAGTGATATTAATAGTGTGGTATGCCCCAATACTTATACTGCGGCCATTTCGAATAATCTTTTTTTGTTGGAAAGCATAATTGTAACGCTGAGCTGCTTCAAGTTATAGTAATGATATGATGTGAGTGTGAGGTATTTCAAGAGGGGGAGGTTTGCGATGGAAGATGGGTCTTTGTAGAAAGGATTCACACAACAAATGTAATTTATAATGAGATCGATGTGCGGCTTCTATATACTTCCTTCCTACATTTGAATGTCTGTTTCACCCTCATGACTACAAAATGACTTGTTTAGGATCAAAGTTTCTATAATACAAATCCCTAACCATTGCACTCAGGGTTTTGTTATCTTTCTTGTTCTTCAACAAAAAGATTTTTTTGCGGTACTAGGCTAATTTTTGAAACTATTTGTGATTTTAGGCCACTTCTCAAACTATTAGCATTTTTGGCTACCCAGTGCCACGTCAGCAGCGGCCGCTATTGGGAATAGCGGTCTCTTCATAGCGACCAACACATTGGATCCCTACACTTGGCAGATTATAGAGGGGATTGTATAATTGCAAACCATTTGGTATAACTGAGGTCGCTATTGTCAATAGCGGCCTTGTATAACTAAGGTCGCTATTCCCAATAGTGACCTCTGGTGGGCCTAAAAGCGATTGGGCCAACTTGAGGTCGCTATTGGGAATAGCGGCCTTAGTTATACAAGGTTGCTATTGACAATAGCGACCTTAGTTACACCAAGTCGTGTCCATTATACAATATCATCTATAGTGTGAGAGGTCGCTATTTCCAATAGCGGCCGATGCTGACGTGACACTGGGTAGCCAAAAGTGCTAATAGTTTGTGAACTGGCCTAAAATCGCAAATAGTTTCAAAAGTGGCCTAGTATCACAAATCTCTCCAACAAAAACTACCCACTGCGTGCAACCCATCTCATTTCTGGTCTTCCTTTTTCTCACTGTTTCTCCAGTAAAGGTCTCAAAATGCTCTCTCATTTTCTTGAAAACAAGATGAAACCCTACTCGCGATGGTTAGAGACAGGTATTGAGGATGTAATAGAGGTGTTTTGATTCTATACAAGTAATGTCTAAGGCGCATGTCGAATAAACAGATGGTCATGTGTCAGACAGGTGGGAGAAAAGAAAAGTAGAAACGAAATTCACAAATCATATTAAAAATTGTTCATGGTGCAATAATTTGAAAAACAAACTTCATTAAGTGCAAGGGCATTTTGTCCATTTTTCCAAGTGTTGTTATCCATTTTGTAGCTAATGGCAATTACCAAAGTTCACAGTAGGTGCACATATTAAAGAAAATTCATGGTATCATCTTAATAATAAACAAGTACATTTCATGGTAGAATTCTGTACTTTAGCAATGTGTGCATATGGATATGTTTCGCTTTTACCGTGGCCATCTGAATAAATTTCACTCCATGAAAGAAAAGATATTAGTACGTGTGAGGTATCAAATTGAACTAGGATGTCAGCCATCATTTGTATGATCCTTTTGGAGCTATACATGTACTCTTGATCTCTTAAGGGGTGTTAATATCTGGACTGACAATTCGTTTTATGCATTTTTACACCTATCTGGAAGACTATAAATCTCTGTGGAAAACTGTTAGTGGCTAACTATATATTTTTGCACGTTTGATTTTAGGGTGCAGTACCAATACAAGGTAGCATGCAAGCTCCAAGCAGAATGTATGGTATACCTCCAATGGGACTACAGATGCCTCCAGTACCGCCAGTAATGCCACAACCACCTCATCTCTCTGGGACTCAACCTTCAAAGATTGATCCGAATCAAATCCCACGTCCCATGCCGACTCCTGCAGTTACCCATTTTGAAACTCGCCAGGGAAATCAAGCAGGCGTTCCCCCTGTATGTCCTGCTATATAGATATCTCTGATTTTGGTACATAAAAGTTCTCATCTTCTAAGATGGTTCTTATTAACTGTGTTATTGTTATTGTTACTCTTATTTTTAAAGCCTGCTTCAGGCGATTACGTGGTCAGAGATACGGGAAACTGTAGTCCACGTTTGATGAGATGCACCATGAGTCAGGTTACTGCATTTGTCATCTCCTTTTACTGGATCCTATCTAAGTTATTTAAATTGACATTTCTTGATTACACTTGTCTAACAGATACCATGCACTGGCGATCTTTTGTCAACATCTAGTATGCCTTTGGCATTACTTGTTCAACCTTTGGCTCTTCCACACCCTGCTGAAGAGCCTATCCAGGTAATTTAACTTTTTGTTTAGCATGCTCTCTGTGTTTCTAGAATAAACCCACATTTGATGGAAAAAGACTTATAGATAGTTCAACATTGTTATTAATAATCCTTGTTGTGGTATACTCCTTGTATTGCTTATGTTTATCTTTGTTAAAAAAATTTAGTTTTTTGGTTCTCCAGGTTGTGGACTTTGGAGAAAGTGGGCCTCTTCGATGTTCTCGTTGCAAAGGGTATATAAATCCTTACATGAGATTTGTCGATCATGGACGGCGCTTCATCTGTAATTTATGTGGTAAGTTCTATCAGCTAGTATCTAGTAACCTTCCTTTAATATATCTACATTACCCACATACACTTACGATATTTTTGTATTTGTTTTGTTTTTTCGTGTAATTTGTGTTTTCAAATATCTATGAGTCTTAGTAGAATGGAAAATTTGCTGAGTTGTCATTAATCTTGACATAAAATTTGCCAGAAGGTTCTATCTCTGGTGTGCTTCCTCAGTCCCAGGAGGCAAGGAGTTAACTAAATTGCTAGCAAGAATTTGGTTATTTGAAGTCAGAAGTATGCTTGTGACTAGGTGATTAGCATGTGCAATGCGTGCACTTTTGTTATGAGTTTAATCTAATGTTCGAAAAATTTTCTTACTAAGGAGGAGGGTTTCATTGCTAACAAAGAAGTAATCATTGGATGGAAGTCTCTTCTCTTGGAAGTGGAAAAGTTGAGTTTGAAGAAAAGTGCATAGGAAGATAAAGATGCTTAAATAAATGACTGTTCTTTAAAGAATCTTCGAATTCAAATGGAAAATGGATGGTTATCTACAATCTGCACGGCTACAAAACCCCAACTCTAGTTATAATATTAGAACCTACTAAAAGATCTTGTCTAATATGATTTTATTGAAGGTCTGTTCAAATATTCTTAAGCAAGTTGAGTGGTTGAAACAAAAGGAGACATGGAAGTTTAAAATGAGGAACCATCTTTTTATTCACAAGCGGCAGTTGGTATGCACCATTGGAGGGGGAATGCATCCAAGTTGCATTGTCTCCACTCACCTACCATAATGTGCACACGGTTAAAATTTCAGAGAAAGAGCTTTAGGACCGAGCCCTAACCCCATTTAAGAGAAGCAGGCCGGTTAACATCGAAGTTGTAACTAGGCACCGTATGACATAACCATTCATTTCCTTGTTGAATTTTGTACTCATGTTTCTTCATTTTAGAAATAGCATTGTTTAGGCCTTTATTCTTCAAACCAGAATGCTTATTTCCATTGTATATTTGTATTGCCAAAAAACTGCATTTTTCTTGGTCTCTATATAAACCTTTATATTGCCATTATTTTTTCATTGTCAAGAAGGTCCTGAAGTTATTAATTTTAGAGCTTTCTCTTTTGCAGGATTTACTGATGAAACTCCTCGAGATTATTTTTGTAATCTTGGTCCAGATGGTCGACGGCGAGATGCTGATGAGAGACCTGAGCTTTGTAGAGGGACAGTTGAATTTGTTGCTACGAAGGAGTACATGGTATGTTAATCTGTTTGATTCTTCCAAATCCAGGAAGCACTGATTTTGTTGATTCTTCCCTTTCTTGATAAAAAGTGTTAAATTCATATGATATTGGAAAATCACCTTTTTATTTTTGACTATTTGTTCTTTTCTTTGACTTGATTTTTTTAAAAAAAAGAATTGTGGGTATTAATTTGTAAGAAAATTGGGCCCTTCCACAGACTTCTTAATGAAAATTTCATCCTTTGAATTCTCGTCTCTAATTCGCACCATCCTTGCAAAAAGGAATTTCATCTAAGCTTTTCGTTATTATTTTGGAACTTCTCTTTCGAGTTTGCCAATGTGGATTTAAAAAAGAAATACTATTGTTTTTTATATTAAAATGTTTAATGGACTTGAGTTTAGTTCAGTTCATGGGAGTTATTGGAGGCAAAGAGGAACAACCAATAAAGATGACTCTTAGCCATTTATCCAACTATCATATCCTCTTGTATATCAGAATCCATAGCTCTGATTCTTCGCTTAGTGTCTGTATTATTCTTTTGTATTTGTGGTTTTATTTTGGGTATGAATGACAATATTTAGCAGCTTGCAGAATGCTAGGTACACCAGTCATTTGTGGATTAGGTCAACCTTATTTATATCTTGACCAGTTTATATGCATGCATATACACATTTTTTTTTTGTGTGATATTTGTTTCTAGGACAAACTTGTGATCCGCTGTATTGAGTAACTACTTTCTGTTCCTTGTAAGTATGCAGTGATTTTGTTTTGCATGTTTCACTTATCTCCAGGTTCGGGATCCTATGCCTGCGGTGTTCTTTTTCCTGATTGATGTTTCAATGAATGCTGTCCAAACTGGTGCAACTGCAGCAGCTTGCAGTGCGGTCAGCCAGGCAATTGCAGATCTACCGGTAACTTGTTATCTTTTTCTTATCGATTACTTGCACCTGCTCTTCCATTGTGCTATATATCAAGGTCATTTAAGTATTCGCTAATAATTTATAGTGCTGTAGGAAGTCCACTGTGGACCGTTATAAAGTGAATGCATCTTTTGTTTCACAACTGGAACATATATTTGCTTCTCTCTACATTTGTTTGTGTGTGGGGTAATTGTAAAGGACTGCAGTGGATGTACTATTATTGGCAGATAATAATGTGTGATATGCTATTGTCAAGGTTCTGTGCTTTGTTTTTTATTTATTTTAGTCTTTCGTTGTGGGCAGTTTATCGCCTTCTTTCCCGGGGACTCTTTTAGATTCTCCTAATTAAAAATCAATTGATGCGTAAATATTCCATTTACCTCTACTATTATAACTTCAGAATTGGGGTTTTGTGGACAACCATCAACTTATGAATCCCAACTTCACATCTTAAAGTCCATAGTTTATCAACCATTCAGTTATATTCAGCAAACTACTGGCATCAACTGAACTAAACTATATCAGAATTTTTATCACTTTTAGTTCGGGCTACTTTGGCCTAGTCTGACTGGATTAAGACATTAATGGTGCTCCTTGGTTATTGGAAAGGCTTGCTTTTAGCATTAAAATCATTTATGCTACTATATAATGGAAGAAGGGTTTGTTTGGTTGGTCTATCTTTCGTGGCTCGAAGTTCTAATAAGTGTATTGCCTGCGCAAATGGGAAATTGATGACAATCATTGTGAATAAATGAGGCTTCTGGTGACTAGCACCATGAAGAGAAAAAGCATTTGCTTTGCTTGTGCTAAAAGTCTGGTAGTCTTGTTACGTAGAATTAAATTTTAATGGAAAATTTCGGTTAATGTATTGGTTTCTACTTTACCTCTTCACAGGAAGGTTCTCGGACATTGGTGGGCATTGCTACCTTCGATTCTGCAATTCATTTCTACAATCTGAAACGGGTTCTTCAGCAAGTATGTACAGTAGCATTTTTAAGATTTTCATTCAATTATCGATTATCATCTCAATCCTACAAATAGAGTATCCTGGTGGAAAATAATCAAATATTTTTAATGTGGTAACAATATCATATTTTGGACTCAAGGACAATGAATGGGGGGGGGGGGGGGGGGGCATGGCGTACATGATGTACATCTAATACTGTTTCTCTTAATTCTTAATGCAGCCTCAGATGCTAATTGTTTCTGATGTGCAAGATGTTTATACTCCACTCCATTCTGACATAATTGTTCAACTAAATGAGGTTTGCTCTGCACTTCTTTTTCTTTAAACTTTACGTTCACTTCACATTTACCCTTTTCGTTTTATGCTTATATTGCACAATTACTTGAAGAAGTTTTTGCTTAGAGAATTTTGTTTTATTTTCGGAGGATTTAGTGCCGCCAGCATCTGGAGCAGTTGCTGGACAACATTCCTACCATGTTCGAAAATAATCGAGTTGCTGAATCTGCATTTGGTGCAGCCATTAAGGTATCCACTTATAGTATTTGTCAAATATATATATATATATATATATAGGGAAAAAGGGGTATGAGCAACTTGCTCATTTAGTAAATAAGCAATTGATGATGTGGCATGCATGTGATTGGAAAATCCTTAGAAGGGTTAGTTGTCCAATGTATCGCATGCATGCCACATAATCACTTGCTCATTTACTAAATGAGCAAGTTGCTCATATCCCTTTTACCCATATATATATATATATATATATATATATATATATATATATATATATATATATATATATATATATACACATACTAGATTTGCCCGTGGGCACGTGCCTACGGCACGTCTTCGGAACGATACAACATACGAAAAGCTTTGTAAACAGTAAAACAACAATTCTGTAGCTCAAATTTGAATAGTATGACAATAATTAGTTGTAAATAAAAGTCCATGTTTCCATTAGTATATGTTGAAAAATAATTATAAATTGGGGTGTAAAATCCAACTTCTGAGAATTTTGAGGGTGGAAAATGATGAAATTTAACTATTGAGGAGATATTTGTTATTTTCAATGTAACATGAGCAATAAAAAAACCATAAGAAATCTGAAAATTTACAAATTTGAAATTTGAAAATCTAAATTTCTAAGTAAATAAAGAGAGAATGAGAGAGAGGGGGGGGGGGGGGGGAGAGAAAGAGAGAAATATGAAAAAGTGAAGAGAGGAGAGATAGTAATAAAGTAATGAGTTTTTTAGTTTGGGGGGAAACTTTTTGGAGGAAAAATATGTTTTGGGTGAGTTGATCTGAACCGTTGATTTTGTTTCAATTGAAGGAGAACCACTTGATAGCTTTGTCTTGTGTTTTATTATATATATATATATGTTGATAGATAGACAAACCTTCCATTGTGCACTAGCTATGATGTAGACTCCGTGTGCACTTGGCCTTCTGGCCTTCGTATCGACGATCCGAACCATTCACATTGATCTGCACGTCCAAATTAGTCTAAATGTGTAAAATCAAGTAATTTGAAATTCATTTGCCCGTCCATCATGTCATTATTAAAAATAAGGATATTCAGCCATACAATTTTGTAACACTTCAAATGCATGGGCAAATGAATTTCAAATTACTTGATTTTACATATTTAGACTAATTTAGACGTGTAGATCAATGTGAACGGTTCGGATCGTCAACACGAAGGCCCGAAGGCCAAGTGCACACCATGGCTAGTGCACAACGGAAGGGGACTATATATATATATATATATATATATATATATATATATATATATATATATATATATATATATGGGAAAAAGGAGTATGAGCAACTTGCTTATTTAGTAAATGACAAATTGATTGATGAGGTGGCATGCATGTGATTGGGAAATCCTAGAATGAGTTAGTTGCCCAATGTATTAAATGCATCACACATCATCAATTGCTCATTTACTAAATGAGCAAGTTGCTCATATCCCTTTTACTCGGTGCACAACGGAAGGTTTGTCTATATATATATATATAATGTACTCTTTGCTGGCTAAGTACTTTTTCTTCTTTATGCATAGTATTAGTAGCCATTAAGGAACATGGTTGTGAATGTCATCTCCCAGTCCGGGTCTTTGTTAGGAGTTATTTGAGTTGTATAAGACCTGTAATTGTAGGCTAACTTGCCAGTCAAAATAGGTTGATTTATATACATGTTAGAGAATTCCATATTACTTCTGATTAATTATTTGATTAATTATTTTATAGGCATGAAGTAAAAAAAGAACACAATGGTAAAATATTTCCATATGAATTCTCCTGAAGTTTTTTGGAAGGGTTGGAGTAGAATATATTTGATCGCCCTTCATCTTTTTCCTGATTAATGTAGCTTATATTTCTTTGATCTATTTTAGGCATCTTTCTTGGCTATGAAGCCCACGGGTGGAAAGCTACTCGTATTCCAGTCAGGCAAGCGTCAACCTATTTCTGTCTTATCCATTTAAGTGCCAGTCTTTCTTTCTACAGTCAAAAGTTTCATTTATTATTTTTATTTGTTTTGATAGTGGTCTTTATTACTGTACAAATTGGGTAGTGTTTTTTTTTTCTTTTCATCTCCCAGTCTCTCTTATAATGGTTGTTTTGGCTGATAGATAAAAATGTAGATCTAATTTTGTATATCAGGCTATTGAAAAGGCATTCGGGTGGGCTCTTGTTTGGAAAATATACAAAGTAAATATGAATAATGTTGTCAACATTGAACTGAACCGGTTTGTAGGCCAGTTTGAGTAGTGTTAGAAAACCAGATAGATGCGGAAATGATAAGCTAGGTTTGCTTGTGAATCTGGTGACTATGTTCAAGCAGTCGTCAACTTGTACAGATCTATTATTTTTTTCTCCTTTTTAAGGTGGCATCATCAGGTTGGAACCATGGTTAGTAGTCACCTTCTGCCGAAGGATCTAATTTTGTTGCTGTTGAAGTTAGTGTCTCTTAATAGTCAGTACACGTAACCTGGTTCAGGAAGTGAACTCAGCTAAACTGCAAAAAAATTGAATGGGACACCTTTTCAATTCATTGTTCGGATAGGTTCGAGATGGTTTTCTTTGCAATATACCTTACTAATTGTTAGTCAGTTGCAACTTCTGTGATCTTTTACAACTGTTGCATCCATCTTTGCAATTCAAAAGTGGAGATTCGCACTCTTTTGTGACTGTTTCTTCACTGTAATTTTCTGTCACATCTTAATGATATAAAATAATGGATTAATATGGAGTAATATTGCTTAAATTATATATTCTGTCATTATTTCAACAACAACAACGACGACAACAACAAAGCTTTTTTCCCGAAAATTTGGGGTTGGCCATATGGAAACTAAAATATGGCCATTTATGAAATGGTGGTGGCAGACTTCGATACGCATACACAGG
This sequence comes from Hemerocallis citrina, assembly GCA_017893485.1. Taxonomy (NCBI): domain Eukaryota; kingdom Viridiplantae; phylum Streptophyta; class Magnoliopsida; order Asparagales; family Asphodelaceae; genus Hemerocallis; species Hemerocallis citrina. Next base: position 688,950 of record CM030363.1, read on the forward strand.
CACCTCTTCTCCCAATATTTATTGTATTCAACTCACTAACATCTTATTCTCTTCTATGATAAAATATTTCTTTCTTCAGTATTGCCATCTCTTGGAATTGGATCTCTTTCTCTAAGAGAAGCTGAAGGAAGAACAAATATCTCTGCTGGAGAAAAGGTAATTTTAATTTCCTTAGTCATCCGACTTGTCATTAGTTTCCCTTTTGTATTGCTTTGAGCTTGAAATGTGAAATTTTGGGTGCGAACTTTTCTTCCAATGCCTCTATGAACCCTGTCTAGAACCATGCCTAAAATATCAATGCTTGCTAAGGTAGGTCTGAATGTTCGAATTTTATTATACAGAAATGCATAATTATAGATTTAGATAGCCTTGTTAATTATGTTTCTCAGTTATGTGGTGAACAGTTAGGAAAGTGGAAGGAGGGTCCCAGGTGTAAGTTGTTTTTTGATGTGAAAAGACTTGCAATGTCAGTAGGTGTTGGCCTTAGTAAGAACCAGTTATGAAATCACAGTGTAACATTAATAAAGTAACTGTGTAAATAACTGAAACAACAGTGTAACATCAATAAGGTGACTGTATGTCCGACGGAATGCTATATACTGAGACAACTATGAAATGGAGGGTTGTTCTGTTTCATTAGGACATTAGGGCCTACAATGGAAGTTGGGTAAAGGATTTGAAAAGCTTGTATTAATGGATGTTGGCCTCTATAAGAAGTTTCGAATTAGGTCTCATTGGGTCTTATTGTCCAGGTGCTGGCATGCATCAGGGAGTGTATCTATTTGACTAGGCCTTCTATCTGTAAGAACTTGTGTAGACTTTTATGCCATCCATGTGTGTCGGAACATATGCCCTTTATATGTTGACCACATTGATTAGACGGACTTTACGTAGGTCGGTGAGGTTGTTGATGGTTAGGATTGCCTTACGATTTGCCTGCCAAGGCTTTATTATGCAATGATAATATCCTTAGAGTAGTGAGATGGACTTTATATAGGTCGATAAGGGTTGATGGATAGAGTTGCCATATGATTTTGCTGCCGAGAATTTATTATGCAATGAAAATAACCTTTAGATTAGTCGCATGTTGGTTGTGCTGTAAATCAAGCCAGACAATCCTGTTAAGCTGAATTTGAACCTGTTCATCCGTGGCTCGTTTATGATAGGGTCCTTCTTGAGCTTGGCTTAAGCTAGAAGTCAAATCCGAGTCAAGCAAGCTACGCCGGCTTATTTACATTTTGTGACATCTTGGAGAATCCAATGGAAATTCTAAATCATGTATTCTTAAGGCATTAACTTTGTTTTATATTATCCTGATCATGTATTTCTGTGAATGAGTTATTATAAATGAAAGTAAAGTTAGCACAGGGCAAATGCAAAGTACTTCTGTAACACCCTTCAAATGCATTTCAGGAGGCTCATAAACTACTCCAGCCTGCAGATAAGACCTTGAAAACAATGGCAATAGAATTTGCAGAGTATCAGGTAAGAGGGACATATTAGTTTCTTGTTCTTTATATTATTGACTGAAGTTGTAATTGTTGTTCCTTCTTCCTCTCCCAAAAAGAAGGGCAAAAAATATTATTCCTTTCACAGTAAATCTTTGGAAAGCAATGAAGTACCAACTGTTGGGAAAATGCGGAATTGTTTGTTTGTGGCATCCAATGTTTTGCCATGTTAAAATAAATTCTTTTACTATTCTGATTACCAGGTCTGTGTGGATATCTTCATTACTTCTCAGACCTATGTGGACGTTGCTTCCATTTCCGTTGTACCAAGAACTACTGGAGGACAGGTAAACCTTCCCTTGGTGGACCCTCTAATGATGCAGTTATCATTTGAGTTACTGATCCCCAGCAGACATTCTCTGGGTTTTATCTGTTTCGCAGAGATATATGTAATTCCCACTGGATTTTACCATTTATTCCCCTTATTTTTGACGTTACCCATTCTCTTGCAGATTTAGTAGTAACTCATTTCATATTACCTTTATTTAGAATTTTATTATTTGGTAGCTATATTAGTTTGGCTTGATAAGGCAAGAATAATTAGGATTTTGTTCGAATTTCTCTTGTATGCCTATTTAAGTGTAGTTCACCATTGAATAAAACAGAGTTGATCTAATGATGAAAAACCTTAGGATTGAGTTCGTAGCATCCCCCTTCTCTTTTCTTTCCCTTTCCTTTCAACCTTTTGCTTGGTTCAACAGCAGTTTGGTATTAGAGTATATCTGATCCTTGTTATCTGCTATTTCATAATTAATTTCCAACACCCCTCCCCAGGAAAAAAAGAATCCATACAAAAAAAAACCCCTGTCTGTATCACCCTCAACCTTCTCTCCTGTTACTTCGTTCCTAACGAAAACCCAACCTCTTCCAATCCTTTACCTTCTGCTGGCCTCTCCGCTATTGTACTAGAAAACGATCAAATTCCATATCCCCAATTCCCAAATCTCGAACCCTTTCTAGTTTTTTGAGCACCATCAACCTTTACCAAACAGCTGCTCCTTTACGTTGTGTTGGCCCTACTTAAAACAGATGTAAACAAAAGAAAAAGAATAATCCTCTCATTCATTCAAACACTTCAAACGAAATTCAAGCCTACCTTTTCTTCTCTTCGTTCAACCCATTCCACCTCCTCAACTCGACACCCACGGACACAAATCATAGAGCTGAAACCGTTTATGAGGTCAGCATACCTGTTAGATCCCGGCAAAGACTTCATTGCCAAACAACACACGCTGCCCTACTCTACCTCTTTGGAGGACAATCATCCACTCTGCCATTACCACTCCGGCCACAATTTACTGCCTCCGACTTGTTTAACCACCACCTCTGCTGTTGTCGAAATTGGTCTATATCATCACCATCATCTGTAGTTACCGTCTTCCTGCCAACTCCCAATCATCTGATCGCCACAGACTGACACCAATATTGCCGTTCTTTATCACGACCTGTTCAGAACCGTTTCCTCTAACCAGTAGTGGCATTATCTTAATCTTCTACGTCCAAACTCTCTACTGGTAGTTTCTGCTTTAAATGCCCCTTCATCCCCTTTAGTTACTTTGTTTTGTCTTTTCTTCTCAATCTTGTAAGGCCTTTCTGGCCCAATTCTATTGAAAAGGAGAAAATCATCAAAGTAAGAACAAGTCAAACGAGAAAAGAAAATTTTTAGAAAGAAGGAATTCCAAATTTCCAATATATATGACCAGGACTTCTTTAGAATGAACTCCTGAAAGTAGATTTAGCAGATATGCAAAAGCATCTTGTAAATATAGGAAGGCACAATTCACAAACACCCAATTCCAAGATGAGATGTGTGACCTTTTGTGCGAAGGTGAAGAAAGACGATGAAGATTTCACATGTCTGACCAGTTATCCACTTATGCATAGCAACATAAGCTAACATACCTATTCCAGTTCTTTATTTGGAACAGAATGAGTTCAGTGATCCATGTAATTGAGACTCAACCTCAGAGCAAATTTAGAGCCTTACTATTATTATAATAATAATTATAATAATAATAATAATAATAATAATAATAATAATTTACTTACTTATGTTAATACCCCCCCAGCTCATGTTTCAATGAAATATCTAGTGTGTTGGAATGGTAGATCATGGTTCTTTGACTTTTTTAACATGGATTTTGATTATTTTCACCGAGGAGAATGGCGGGGAATCTTATTGGAAGGAGCCTCTAGAAGATCTTGTAGGATTTAGTGACCATCAAGTACAACAGAGTTGATATAATTTTGAGAAACCTAGGGTATAGAATGCTTGGTAGGTAGTAGTGCCCCTTCTTCCTTTCCCCTCTGTAGTTTTCCGTTTTTTCTCTATTCTTCAAATCTTCATGTCCTTCTGTTTTCAAACTTCTCCCTGGTTCTATATCAATTTGTAAGATGGCAACTGGGCCTTAAGGATTGTTGCAAATCCATCTTGGTCATCACTTCCTTTTCTAAGAATTTGTTGTATCTATTAATGAAATGTTTTGTTAGCAAATAGAGGAGTCAACGCAACCATAGCAGACTCCAGAAGCTTCAAGAATACTGTTTGCTAAACACCCTTCGTAATGGAAAATGTATGAAGAAGTAGAGATATTGTGGATCAATTGTAGCTCTCAAAGTATAGAAGAATAAGAGAAACCTAGTATTGAATGCTATACTTCATTTATCATGGATACATTGATTGGCATATTAGTAATTTTGTCGTTGTAATTTTCATATCCTGTTTGTTACTGCTGATCTTTCCAATTTATCTCTGGCAGGTGTATTACTACTATCCATTTTCCGCTCTTTCTGATTCAGCCAAGCTCTACAATGATCTTAGATGGAACATTGTTAGACCCCAAGGTTTTGAGGCTGTGATGCGTGTAAGATGCAGCCAGGTAATCCTTCTGGGAATCCACACATTGTTCTGTACTGCATCTGTTTTATTTTGAGGATATTTTGAGTTGTTATGGCATATTTATCTATTTTTGTGCAATTATGATTAGGGCCTTCAAGTTCAAGAGTATTCAGGAAATTTCTGCAAGCGCATTCCAACTGATATTGATCTTCCTGCGGTTAGTACTCTTGAATTATCTCTTTTACTAGTTTCTACCCATTGTAACATGTTTGGGACCTTTTGACTGTTCTTTCCACGTGGCTACTGTATGCGTCAGTTTTGTTGTGTATTCATTCACTAGAGTGAGCTGTAGTTTGCACGAGCTTCGCTGTAGGTTGCACAACGTTTGAAGTATGGTTTAAAGAAGACATACATTATAGCTGTGAAATGTTCCTGCTACTGCACTCCGAGGTTGTGGTGAGGGTTGAGGGGTTTATCTGTATGTCTAACATGCCATACAGGTTGAGCACCCTTTTTGTGGGCTGAAATCTGGGCTACATGCAGCGGCATTGTCTTTTCTAATTTGCACTTGGTAGACACCCGGTTCTAACGAACCTTTGATTCTTTGAAATCGTGTGTGATTTCCCTGCCGCTACACCATAACTCCTACATCATAGTGAGGGTTTAGGAATTTATTTCTATATTCTAACAATAACAAACTGTAAGACAATTAGTGCCTTCCATAGTCAATGGTCAATTAAAAGAGGCTTAGACTTTAATGATATTTTCAGCTGCCTGATATTACGAGTTTACAACCATAATCAAATTCCTTTTGTAAGAGTATTGGTTAGACTAGTTAGCAGTGCATACTATATAATAGGGGGTATCTAATGGAGTGGGGACATACATCAAGGCCATGCATATGAATGGGTATTTAGTCCGACAGACACAAATTTTGTTCAAGACGATGTGCTGTTCAGATGTGAAAACCGTTTTGCCTCATTCTATACATCTAGCTTCTGCGAAGTTTCAGAATATTGCATCTAAATTTTGTATCTTGTTTAGTTCAATTTCATTTGCATAACACAGCTGCTCTTTGTTGGATCCGGTATGCAAGGCAAGTAACACGCGGGGGGGGGGGGGGGGGGGGGGGGGGGGGGGGGGTGAATAGTGTTATGTAAAAAAAAATAATTTAAACTTGACGCAACAGTTAAGTCGACTGGAAACGAAAAGCCAGTCGACTGAAACGTCAGATAAAAGATAATTAATCAACTGAAGAACAACGAGTTTGTTAAGTCGACTTATTAGAAACCAGTCGGCTGATCAGACACAAATTACAATAAAGTGCAGCGAAATTAAAATTGCAAGTTAGAGAATTCAAACCACCGAGAATCAACAATGCTAACATGGCGATATACCCTGGTTCGATCCTCCCGACCTACATCCAGTCCCAAAGCAACCCACTCGAGATTTTCTACTATTCTTGAAAAAAATACAAGAATCCCCTACGATCTTTGGCAACAACTATGCCAAACCCGTAGACCTCTTTCACCACTAGAGAGAGCAAGACCCCCCTCTACAACCTAGAGTGACACTGACTCTACACCAAGAGCCATTCTCTCCAACCGAGAGGACCACTCTCACAACTCGAGAGTGAACAACAAAGAAATAGAATATTACAACACCTAAAACCTTGAATTTTGAGTGTGCTTTTTGTATAGAGGTTATAGGTCAACTTCTAATCGCAGTCTTGAACGTAATCGTTGTTATGCAATACTGAACTTAGAGAACCAAGTCTACAGAATGAGAGTACTTGAAAGCTATAAGTTCTTTTTCACAATTCAAAGCAAAGACTTGATAAAAATATTGGGTAATTTTTTCTATGTTCATTCTGAACTCTATTTATAGAGTAAGAACTCCAAGAACGTTGGAAAACTTTTCACCAACTGCCGACAAACAGCAGGATAAATTTGAGTTTGAAAAAACAATTTTTAAACTTCATAAAACTATCAAAACAGCTCGTATAGTCGACTGGGTTGCCAAAGGAGTCGACTGGTCAGAGCTTGAGTAAGTTTAGTCTGTTTCGTATTAGAACAATCGACTGCTTATCAAAGTAAGTCGACTGGTACTTTGACAGCTGAATTTATACAAGCTTGATTTTGACATTTTGATTTTAATAAATCTTATTTTAGTTCCTAGGGGATGTGTGAGTGTGTGCATTAAGGCTTTTACAAATTTTCTAAGACATCAAAGATTACAATGAATTTACAAGACACTCTTTTGAGCTGATTACGTTGGAAATCTTTGAAGCTCTAAATGACCCTTGTCTTGTAGCTTGATCTTGAGCCTTGAAAGCTTCCTTGTCTTGTAGCTTGATCTTGAGTCTAGAAAGCGTTGAGTACACACTGCAAGGGATATGTAAAATAGAACATATGTGTATCTTGTTGTAGTCATCAAAATCAAGAATCTACACTCTTATATTTGTTACTTGTAAAGATGTTCGTAGTCATGGCAAACTGCACAATTTTGCTTCATCTCATCAAGTTCTTACATAATACAGATTGACTGTGATAAAACTATAATGGTGACCTTCAAGCATGATGATAAGTTTCCTGAAGGATCAGAATGTGGTTTTCAGGTATGAAGCATGTTCTTGTTCACACAGCAGTCCGTAGTATTAAGTAGCTATATCCTTGCACGGATTTTCATTTGATACACTTGTTTGGACTTCCACTTTATTTATGATAGTAAAACATATTTTTCTTTTAAGGAGTAATCTTTTACATTCGTGTATTTCTGATTTTTTAATTTTTTTTTGTTCTGTTCTTTTTTCTAGTGTGCGCTTCTTTACACTACAGTGTTTGGGCAAAGAAGAATCCGAGTTTTAAATCTCTCGCTTACCTGCGCAAGCAACTTGAGCAATCTATTTCGTTCAGCTGACTTAGATACACAATTTTCCTGTTTTTTGAAGCAAGGTAATGTGTTATATATTCCTTTTCTGTGCATGCTTTGGCACTCTGCTGCCTAATTGTCATCATTCTCCTATAACTGTTCTGCTTCATGATTTTATTTTATTTTGATACCTACGGGCTACAATCCACTTTTGGACTATTTGTTGCATTACGTGACTTGTGTATTATGTTTTTATAGCTGCAAACAACATGCCTGTCAGCCCTATTTCACAAGTTCGGGAACAAGTTACAAATCTTTGTATTAATATCCTGCACTCATATCGTAAATTCTGTGCCACCGTGTCATCAGCTGGACAACTGATTCTTCCAGAAACTCTCAAGCTTTTACCTTTGTACATGCTAGGTCTGTTCCACTCTGATATATTCATTTTTTTATTTTCATGTATTTATTGATAAACAATTGCCCTTGAGGCCTAGCTTGTGTTGTAAGGGGGGTTGTGTTGCAAAGAGTTCCAGGTTTGGGACACGACAATTTTAGCAAAAAAAAATCTCCTACGAAATTTATGTCTTAGTTGGCAATAATTGATTGTATTTCTTGTTGCATATAATCAATATAATTTATATTATGATGCAGCACTGACGAAAAGCATTGGACTTCGAAATGATGGGAGGCTGGATGATCACTCATATTGGGCCAGTCGTGCTGCATCACTTCCCATTGCTTTGGCTATTCCTTTTGTGTATCCTAGGATGATATCCATCCATGATCTCACTTCCAAGGTACATGTATTTGATTGAATTATCTTGTAGTTAAGTATCTCTTTTGTATGCATTTTCATTTTCCTCTTTAACTTATGACATGTTTGTAATGTGATTTTATTCTTAGTGCAAACATTTGAGACAGGTTTCTTCTGCTTGTTGTATATAAGGCAATACCTCTCTTGTCTATTTTTTTTCTTTGCTAGGATGTCAACTTTCACTTTGAAGAATTGTTGCAGTCTGATAGCTCATTTAAAAAGATATTCTCTAATCTTTAGACTGAATCATTTTCTTGAATCATTTTTTTCTACTCTTGTTTATCAAAGGAGTAACAATGAGTGGCATTTACATGACTTTATTCTGTAGACCGATATCATTGCCTAGTCTATGTAGGTACTAGGTTCTCTGACAGGTTTCTTTAGTGTCTACAGTGTATAATTTCCTCAGCCATGAATTAACAAAAACCTTTAAGATTATGTCAAGTTGACAGCTCAAGTTGACCAAATCTATTTTGCATTAGCCTAGCATGATTGTACGTAACCACGCTACTCTTCTATCATCATCATAAACGAATTCACATGTTTTAAAATAGTGATATAAGTTTCATTCAAATTCATAAAGCATAATCATTTTAGGTAGAACCGAGTCATAACAAAAAGTGATCCCAACAGCAACCCAGGCGCCTACAGATTACAAATATGAGGCACATAATAATAATGCACGTCACGCCAAAAATGTGCAGGCATATGATGTACCTTATTTTTGGGGAGGTAAATATCAATAGAAAGGCCTCTTTGACAATGAATTTCAGTATGTACTGTTCTCATGGTTTATGCATTGTTATTGTGGGTTATGGGTTTATAATAGAGTTGAAAAGGTCAAAAGGCCTACTAGAAATTCGGTGTTAAGGGTGGAGGGGCCTAAACCATAATTACCTTTTGAGAAATGCGTCCTCAATAACTAAATTCCCACTGCATGCACATATTCTATGTTATTGTTGAAGACACTACACTAGAACTTCGAACTTGTAGGAAGGTCTGAGGGAATTACACTTGTATTTGAACACACCCCAGCAGGTCGTGGTCGAGCATCTATGATGGGCCAAAGAAACAAGATAAATGTCCAACAAATTGTAGGCTAACACTTGGATGTGCGCAGTGGTAAAGCAATTTCTGTTTCTGCAAATAAATGATGGGCACCCATGGGACTCAAACGTGTGTTGTACTGGGATACCATGTGAAACACCCTGCCGTTACACTATAACTTTGAAATTGTAGGAAGTGTTGGGGGATTTACACTTCTATTTTAACAGTTCTGATAAACTAAATGCATGTATAAATTTTTTTTCTTCCGTTCTCACCTGACAGGAAGAAGATGATTCTATAGTTTCTGCAACAATTCCTCTTTCTAGTGAACATGTAAGTGATGAAGGAATTTATCTCCTAGAAAATGGTGAGGATTGTTTAATATACGTAGGGAACCTGGTGAATTCACAAACTATCCAGCAATTATTTGGAACTTCTTCTGTGGAGGAAATTTCATCCCAGGTACAGTTCTGCATATCCTGTGCTATGTTATTGATTATGAATGTGGCCTTGGTCATTCTCAAATCGTTTCATTTTTCTCCTTCTTTGATTATCTTGTTAATTTTTTAAATCCTTAATGTGCAACCTTAGAATTTGATCAATTGATAGCTCAAATTAAACTTGCACAGTATAGCCAGATTCGGTAGTTTTTTTCTAAAAACGGGCCCCCAAATTTCCCATCGAGTGGTCATATTCTAACTACCTCTTTACCTATCTGTACCTCTTGTTATTTCTACTTGTTGGTATCTCCCATTATATACTGTAAAAGATCACTTGGTGAACAGCTGCCCAAAAGAAAAACCGCCTGGAAGTCCGCGGACCTTTAGTACCGTACCCTACCCCCGAACCAGCAGCCTTCGCGCCAAGCGACGACCGCCCTTGCCCCTTTCCTTTTTCCAATTACGACATTTTCGAAGGCGTTGTTTGGACGGTAGCTACGAAGTCTGATTGCGCTTTCCCGTTAGTGGAGTGTCCTTAGCTAAAATCTTTCCTAGCCTAATCGATCAGTATCACAAGGGGCTGAAGTCCTTCATTCAGAGGGGATTTCGATATTGATATTCTGAATGGCATCCCTATTACCTGATATCCTATTATTAAAGCTACAGCCTGCCTTTTCATTATTTTTATTTAAGCATATAATCTGAAATTACTGCAGTTTGTATGGCACTTGTTTATTTTCTGTTGTCTTGTAGAGAATTATCAATTTCAGAATGTTTTGAAACCTTGGATAGTAACAAGTCGGGTGTCATTATTTCTGGGATTGGATTTAATCGTTGACTGAACCTCATAATTGGATCTTTTGTCATTTAATCCACTATCAATTCTTTTTCTTTCCTCTTTTGCAATTGCTCGATTCTAGTCAATTAAATCAGTTAAATTGTGTTCATAAGATTAATGAGTCACCCTGTGCCATTTGAACATATGTTCTGACTAGCTACCTGCCCATCAATCGGATTTCCATGCCTTGATGATATATCCCGTGTCATGGGCCAGCTGCCTGTTATTAGTGCCATGTAGAACTTGTGGAGTTGCTTCTCAGGCTCAATCATTTTTTAATTTTTTTCCCCGCATATGCTCATACTGCTTATAGATCATCTTTCCCTGTACGTACCAGGCTCGTTGGGTTTGTACTAGCCTAACATACTTATGTTTCTCTTTTCAGCTAATATTGCCACAATTGGACAATAATCTGTCAAAGAAACTAAATGAGCTGGTCAATGAGATACGACGCCAAAGGTCTTCATATCTTCGGTAATCAAGATAATCCATATTATTTATCATCCCCATAGTCTTACTGTATTTTTAGTCATAATTTGGTAATGACAACGTTCATTGTTGAAATTCATGATGCAGTTTGAGGCTGTGCAGAAAGGCAGACCCATCAGGTCAGTAGACATGATCTGTTTGAATATTTGTCATTTCGATATTATCTTTCTTTTTTGTTTGTGGATGTGTTGAATTTGCCTTCATATTGCTACCTACAAATATTGGAATACTCTGCGTGCATATAAAATTCCACTTCCCAACTTAATACACAAAAATATTATGATTTTATCAGTTCTGGTAAGATCTTTATAAGATCTCCCTTCATACTCAAAACCTTTAATTTAGGTTTGGTTTTGTTTTTTTCCTTGACCAGTGTTTTAAAAAAGTGGGAAAACGGGAGTTAAACAGGGTTTAACATGTGGATACTTCTATTTGGAGGCCATTACATGTCAGACATGCTTGGAAATGTTTCTGACTATTATTAGTGTCTTTGGTATATCAGTGCGTCATAGCATTATGTCTGTACTGTACCGTCTACCAGTTTGTGCTTATTTGGAATAAAACCTTTCGACACTCCAAACCATTTTTCTAGAGAATCCTCAAATTCTAAACCATGATTAGTCATTACAGACTTTATTGGGAAAAAACAATTTCATCCTACCCAGCAAATCGTGTCTGTATGCCTTTTGTTTCATACAGAAATATATTTCTGTGGAAAACTGGAAATGCTGTGAATTCAAATCCAGATGTGATTTCCAATTGTGATATAACTCTGGTTGCTTTGTTTCCCTGAGATTCCAATAGCACTTATTGGCATCCAAAAGAACTTTTAGGTCGGAAATAAAAGTATATTTAACTGGAGATAAACTGGCATATTATTGAGCTGGTCAAGCAATGAGCTGATTTTAGCTGTGTTAACTTGTTTATGCCTTGTTTTATGCCTATATTAAAGAAAAATCAAATCAAATCAAAGCCAAAATTAGTAACATAGCCTTAGTCGTGTTTGTCGAGATGGTCATGCAATTTTGCATCACTTGCGCTGTATATTTATAATTTTCATGATATTCTTAAATACACTTAAAGAGAAGAAAGAAAAGTGCTGACATCGATTCCTGCAGGCATGCTGTTCTTGTCATACCTGATCGAGGACAAGACTCCTGGCGGCCTTTCATATGTTGAATTCCTCGTACAAGTCCACAGACAAATCCAAACGAAGATGTCATGAGACTGGTGGATTTCAGATGGACAAAAGTTAACAATTTTGTCAATGGCTTCCTGATTCATTTTCTGACCCTCCTGTTTGCGAGCATTACCCAGTTTGTAGCTTAATGGATTCTATTGAATAGGTGCATATTTATCCACCTTTAGATATTCCTCCTACAGTTTTGGAAGAGAGATGGGTACAGTTAGAAATATAAGTAAGAAGTTGCAGCAGCTTTACATGGATATGTTACAGTCAGTTGGAAATAAGTAGGAGGGAGTTTGTGGGCTTTTCCAGTCGGACATCCAATTTTTCTTATTTGGGGAGCGAGTTTTATTCATTTTTTTTACATGAACCAGAAGAGTGTAACAGGGACAGGTATTTGTTGTCAAAGTCAATAGATAGATAGATAGATATACGAAGCTTAGAGGCGATCTGTTAGTAATCATTTGTGTACCGTGGAGTCTCCTCTATACTCGACGACTATTCTAGTTCTCCTTAACTCTAATTTGGTTTTTATTTATTTATTTATTTATATGCTGTTGTATTGAACTTGTATTTGAGTGATACTATTATCTGTGTGTTGTACACCTGTGGTGTTGGTTATATGGACAAATAATAAAATCTAAGGTCCTCCTGCTCTTTTGATGTTCATTTTTTGAGACTGCATGCATATATACAGAAATGTAGTAGAATTTGGGAACATGTTTGTTTGTTTGTTTGTTTGTTTGTTTGTTTGTTGCATGTTAAGGGATTTTTGACAAATGCAAAGGAAGGGTTATACTATAGTTCCTTTTTTCCCTTCACTTTTCAGCTTCTTATTGGTGGTTCTTTCTTTTGGGGAAAAGTCTGCAGTTTTGCCTTTGGTCACTGCTGTTGTTCTCACTAGGTAGGGATGGGATGAGATTAGAGTGGATCCGGGTAGGGCTGAATTTTTTTTCCGTACCCACTTTTTGAAAATTTGATCAAATTGATCCACTTTCAAAAATATTTACTCAACTGATCCAGTTTTGGACATGTCATCCTAAAACGCTATTGACAATAACGGCGTCTGTTATTTTGATGTTGTTGTCAATAGCGGCACCCGTAAAAAAAAAATAAAAATTGTTGCTGCTATTGGGAGTAATGATATTAGTATATCTTGTATTCTCTTAGAAGTTCTATAACTTGAGGAAAAATTTGTAAGTAAAAATCGTTTATAACTGATGCCGCTATTCTCAATAACGGCATAATTAGCCTGATGCAGCTATTGGCAATAACAGCATCAGTACAATCCACAGTGTCCTCCAATTTCAAGTACGATTTTGACCTTGATACAGCCAATATCTCTCAAAGCTCAAAACATAAAAGTTATAAATCTTTTTCTTGGCGTTCTATAGTATTTTGAATCATCTCAATTGGAGTTCGGATAATAAAGTTATGCCCATATTATGTAGCGATGTTGAAATTGTCCATAAATTTGGACTACACTGTAGACTATACTGAAACTGTTATTGCTAATAGTAGCATCAGTCTAATTACGACGTTATTGAGAATAGCGACATCATTAATAACAAAGCAACAAGCTATAGAACACCAAGACACGTCTTTCTGTAATAATTTGTTTGTGCCAGTGCATGTTAATTGAAATGCTGGTCATTTAAATTTAATTTTGAAATGTCATATAAATAGCCATTAAAAAATAATTACGGACCTCGATCACTTGAATTTGAAAGCTAAAATATATATGTCTTTATTCATACCAACCACTCACTTAATTGATCAAGTCTTTCCCATCATGTTCACTCCTTATATATAATGGACCCGATCAACGACTTGCAGTCATGAAGTAATTAAACTATATATGATAATCATATGAGTTAACGATCAATCGGAAAAAGAAAAAATATGATATTTTCTTGTCCTCTTTACCCTATCCTACAAGACCCACAATAATCATTAAAGGTTGTTCTTCAAAGAACCAATCAATCATTTGTGATTGATTCATTCTAAGCTTGTTAACAAGATTTAAGAATCTGTCTCCTGGTCATCAATTCTTTATTCATTCTAAGTTGGTTAAGAAGGGGTGTCATCAATTCCGATTTGAAATGACGTGGACATTATCGCCTGGACTCCGTAAGATTATAGATGAATCTTGGGGGAAGGACACGGTAGCAGGAACAACTGTGGGGATATGGATCAAAAAGATGAGAAGACTGCGTGGGAGCCTGAAGAACTGGGCAAAAAAGGAATTCAGACAGTCTAAAAGAAGATTGGATGAGCTGGGAGAGAGAATTCAAGAGCTGGAATTATTACAGGAAGAAGGAGACTTGGAACAGATACTGGCAGACGAGCTGATGAATAATAGATATGTGATTCACCACATTGGAGAAATGGAAGAAATGTACTGGAAGCAAAGATCGAGGGTACATTGGCTTAGAGAAGGCGATGCAAATACAAAATTCTTTCACAAAGTTGCCAATAGAAGAAGGAGACAAAACCATATCGCTGGTTTGACTGTGAATGGAGACTGGAAAGAAAACGAGGAGGTGATTAAGACACACCTGCATGATAAATTCAAGAGCTTGCTAGGTAATAGCAAGCCTTATCGGTGCAAGTTGGACGCTGAGATGTGGAGTTCGTCTAGGATCGATGGCAGCGAAGGAATTGAGGGATGCTTCTTAGAGGATGAGGTTCTAGGTGCAATTAAAAATTTGGGGCAGGACAAACCACCTGGGCCAAACGGGATTCCTATGTTCTTCTATAGCTTATATTGGAAAATTATTAAGGGGGATCTGATGAATATCCTTAACGTGTTCTATCACGGAACCGCGGAGTTAGAAAGACTAAATTACGCGAACATCATTTTAATCCCTAAAAAGAAGGATGTTCTGACGGCGGACGATCTGCGACCAATTAGCCTATTAAATGGGTCCTTCAAGATTATTTCCAAAGTCCTGGCACGAAGACTGGCTCCGCATCTGGGAGATGTGGTGAGCGAAACTCAATGTGGTTTTATCAAGGACAGGGACATTATGGACAGCATCGTGTCAGCACATGAAGTTGTATACAGAGGAAATAAGGAAAGGGCTGACGGATTTCTATTAAAGCTGGATTTTATGAAAGCTTACGACTCTGTAGAATGAGACTGTGTGGACGAAGCATTATATCTCAAAGGGTTTGGGACTAAATGGAGGATGCGGATTAGATCGTGTATGAGAGGAGGGAAATCATTTGTTCAATTCAACGGAGAACGCGGGAAAGAAATTAGGTGTCGTAGGGGCTTAAGGCAGGGAGATCCTCTGTCATCGATGCTATTTTCTATTGTTGCAGACGGGTTAGCGGAAATAATCAAAAGGGGCAGAGAAGGAAATGCCATCACAGGAGTCACAGTACCATGTGGAGCCTTGTGTCTACCATGTGGAGCCTGTGGCTAAACCGTAACAACTTGTGTTTCCGTAAAGTTAGTCATAGATTTCCAGTCTTGATGCATAAAATTTTCTCACTCATTCTTGATTGGGCAGGTGTGGAGGAAACGAGGAAGAGGCTCAGGAGGGATGAGGAGTAGTCTGTTAGCCTTATTTGCATGTATTCCTGTTGCTTTAGATTTCCTTTTGTATTTCCTGTTTTCAGTTTGATTGACAGATCTATATGACCTAGGTTTTTGTAGTATGAACTTCTTGTTTCGTTAATCAATCATTAATGAAGCGATGACGTTGTCATCTTTTATTTCAAAAAAAAAAAAAAAAAACAAGATTTAAGAATTTTGAGTGGATGCATGATCACTTTATTTAAGTTGTAGAATTTCTTAATGTCTAAGAGCATTTGTAGTCGTCTACAGTTATTTTTTGGGTATTTGGCAAATGAAAATCGTTAAAATAGCTTTGCGTTGCAGTCGTCGATTTCCAGAAATTGGATATTCGTAAATTTTCAAATCTCAGATGAAAGACGAATTATCGTCTGAAGTGGGAAAAAATATCAAAATCAAAATTTTTTAAAAATTATTGGAACGGACGGGAAATCTTTTCCCGTCCATCCAATTTATTAAAAACAAAAAAAGCAAAAAATCCCATGGATGGAAATCCAAACATTGTCCAAGGAATAGGGGGGGGGGGGGGGGGGGGGGGGGGGGGGTTGTTTTTAAATTTCTTTTTAATTTTTATGTAGGGACAAAAATCGAAATCCCGTCTGTACCATTTTTGTTTTTTTTCAATCGGACGAAAAATTAAATTTCGTCCGATACTTCTCAGATTTGCCAAATACCCTCAGATGAAATTTTTTTCCCGTCCAATGTAACAGACGATAAATCTTTTTTCGTTTGCTATATTTTTCAATATCCCAAATCGTCTGCCAAATTTGAACGATCACTGTTCACCAAAAACCCAATTTTGGGGTTTTTGGCCAATGACTACAACATCTTCATTCTCATTTTTTTGGAAAATCTGGAATTTTGGAAGATGACTATAGATGCTCTAATTGAATCGTTTTAGCTTTCTCTTAACAATTGTATTGTTTATGTGTGATGCAGATCGAGTATCATATTTTATATATTCTCCAAGCATTCATGATTTATGTGGGTCGGATTCAAGGCTGGGATCCACGAATAGATCCAAGACTCACTTGTAATTAGAGGGTTGGTATTTTTTTTGCTTTGTGTCACTCTTTTGTGCCGTTTGAAGTCCACCTCCATGAACTGGGCCGATTGCTTAAAAGGGTGGAGCTGGGAAACCCTAATTTTGGAATTGAGGAAGGAGACGGAAGTGAAGAGAGGAGGATAAAAGGGGGATTAAAAAGGCGGAGATTGTGGTTCTTCATATTAATCATTATTATCAAATCCCTAAGATGAAGTAACAACTAGGATTGACAATTAATTATTTTATATCTACGGTTCAAATGATGCTTAAATAAATTATTAAGATTGAGATGGCTGAGATCTTCTATGGACAATTTTATTCGGACAATTTTATTCAGACTTTTATAATAGAAATAAATATATAAGCACCTTACACATCAGGCAGTACCTTCCAAATGTATCATAAGTAACCCAACTACATGCACTGACTCAATAGACACACACACAAAAACGAGTACATATTCACATGCCAAATTCTATATAATAAAACACAAAAAAGCTATCAAATGGTTTTCCTTCAATCCCCCAAAATCAAAAACAGAGATCTAACCTCACAAAATACATTTTTCTCCCAAAAGTTATTCCCCAAAACTCAAATTCAAATCCCCCAAACAACTCTCTCTCTCTCTCTCTCTCTCTCTCTCTCTCTATATATATATATATATATGAAAACATGTACTTTTATACCTTAATTTATAATTATTTTTCAACATATACTAATGAAAACATGATCTTTTATTTAGAACTAATTATTATCATACTATTCAAACTTAAGCTATATAATGTTGATTTACTGTTTACAAGGTTTTTATATGCTGTATCGTTCTGATGACACGTGCCCACGGGCAAATCTAGTTTATTAACAAGCGACCTTTATAATAAAATTTTGAAGCGACTACAAAATGTCTTTGCAGATATGCCTGCAGATATAACAAAAGTGAAGTCACTTTGAATTGATAACTTAAAACATTCTCAAGCTTCGACCTTTGACGTTCAAACAAAGCCATCTACAAGCTGTGGAAAATATTAAATATACATGAAAATTGGAACACAACTCCAAATTTTATTGGTCAACTTCTATTCTTAACAAGTTAATAATAACCGAGGCCCGTCTACAGCTCCAAAACCGGCCCAGTTAGAGAAAGCGTTCACACCTGTCAAACTAGTTGACTCAACTAATCCCCCGTGTCACAACTAATTTTTATTTATAGAGATAATCACAAGGTAACACCTAAAGTTTACCTTAATTCTTAAATAACATTTAAAAAATTTTAAAATACCTAAATACTATCCAAAGTTTTTAAAATAGCACTAAAAATCACTTCTATTAATTTTTTAGTTGAAATTGTGTTAAATTACAGAAATAACCTCATGCCTCTCTTCCCTTTTCAGTTATTCCTCTCAATTTTTTTCAGTTTATCTTGTTTTTGGTAAATTTTTCTTAATATAATTTGGGTGGAGATGAAGGTGATGATTGTTGCTGCTAATTTCCGTGTAGGAGCAAGCAGATGTTGTGAATTTTTATACACAATAAAAAACTGTCATTTTTTTTACTTTTACCAATGTTGACCGTTTTCCAACTGATGTTGACTCCTGAATCTAACTTTTTTTACACCGTTAGATCTGATCTGGATGGTGACGATCAATTCGATTGACCTGCAAAAGTCTGAAACACCGGGGTTGACCCCAACAACTGATCCTTTAACGCTCAAGTTAGAACTCATGAAGATTATGAGATATTTTTTGTAGCAAAATACTGATTATATGGTTTTCTATGGAGGTCATGAAGTATTTATAGTCGCTTTAGATGTTAGTTTCAATATAATTATTTATCTTTACTTCTTAGTACTTTTAGATTGAAATGGTTATCTCTTCTTCATGAAGAGCCAAGGGTGGTTGTGGAGATTGAGTTAAAGCTCTTATCATGATAAGAAATATGATTTTTAAACTTTCTTTTATGAATAATTATGAGTTTAGATAATTTAAATAATCATGGACTCATTTGTGTTGAGCTATTATGACAACCCAGTTAGACAGATTCATTTTGGGTTTTGGGGTTTGAAAGAAACCCAATTTCCGTTTACGAACCCATTTTTTGTGAAAATTACCGTTTGCCACTGAGAGCTTTAAGATTCGTGCCTGATTTGGTTATATTTTTACCCATATCAACGATGATTGTTTTACGGAGGTGATGGAGATGGTGGTCGGTAGTGGGGATGGTGATTGGAGATGATGAAGATGGTGGTTGGAGATGATGATGGTGGTGGTGATGTGGATGAATTTTGTAATTTGTATAAGGAGATGAGGGCAATTTCATCATTTCACACTTCTTAACAGGTTTAAACCCGTTAAAGATGTATATTCGAGGAATATTCTATTAACTTAATTACATATCTCTACTATTTTAATGGGAGAGTTGGGGTTGTAAACATACAAACCCTAATTTTGTAACCGAGCAAACCCGTGCAATATACGGCCAAACTACATCCACTAAACATCCCCGTGTCATGCACGTCAAATAAAAAAAACCCTCATCTTCTCTGTTAGCAAAAAAAAAACCCTAAATCCAAAACCTCAACTCATCTTCTCCCTATTCAACTCCTCTCTGCCCTATCCTTCGCACTCCCGTCGCCAGCGCACAATCGTGTCGCCGCAGTTCGTCGTTGACCCAAGCGTACCCGTCCAATCCCCACCGTTTCACCACCGTTTCACCATCAAACTCTTATTTAACCAATATTTCATCGACCTGCATCGCACGGGTATGTGGTGAAACTGACAAATATTTTCTTGACGGGGTTTGTGATCGAGACAACAGATGGAAAGCGGAACAAAAAGTATAAGCAGGTAATTTTTTTAATTTGGGGGATTCTTGATTGGTTAACTTTTGAATTTGATGAATTAAGGTTTCTGATTGTAATTCTGGATTTGGATCTATTTTGAAATTTTGGTGGGATTTAAGATCAATAGGATTAGGATCTTAAGTTTGGAGTTGGAGCATCGATGAATTGGAATTTGAGATTAGGGTTTTCCAACTCTTGATCTGTGTGTGATTAGGGTTTCTATTGATTGGTAAATGTATGTAGATTATAACTGCTAGCGTATTTACATTTGATATGAACAGCAACTGTTTCTCAAAATTCCTCTGAGGAAAAATGTAACCTGTTTTTTCATGGGTAGTGACATAATCTGACAATGATGCCTCTCATAAAGTTAGATTCATGAACAAAGCATTGTGCCTAAATTGTTGTAGCTTAATTGCTAATTGCTCTTCTTTATTTTCAGAACAAATTTTTGACATAGGCTACCATCATACTCTTAGTTGTCTATGTTCCTAAATCCTTCGGAGCTGGCATTAATGACAACAAGACTTTTATCTCAAACCATTTAGCATTTCAACGTTTTCCTTTAAGGGTTATATGAAATAATTTTACTATATAATACGATGTTGATCATTTTCGTTCTTTTTTATATCTTCAGGCAATCTAGAAGTGCCATTGGAACATGTGACATCCTCTCATATATCAAGCTAGTATGCAAATAGCAGTGAAAGTGAGTATAAGATTACTCTTCCGCCTATAATGTCCTTAATTGTATCAATTCTGCTATATTTATATATGCATTTTTTAGTTATGTTTCCATCAATTGTATTGCGCTTTCAATTTGGTACTTGGTATTTCTTTCAAGTTTGGGTCGACAATGATTATAACAAGTTGATTGATTTTAAATTAATGATTTTGGCTATTATCCAAAACGCACAAACTAGGATTGTTGATTTTCATTTTTTTTAAAATCTGATTACAGGTCTCATGTTTGAGGAAGTTTATACTTGTGCTATAATTACTATAAACTTCTTGACGACGGGGTATATCTAAAGAGCTACAAAATTAAAGATGGCGATCAGGTATGCGTTGCTGCTGTTGATATGTTAAATTTATCTATTAATGAAATAGTTTTTTTATGGAATTACTATAAAGAGTACTGGAAATATTTTCTGCTGGTATGTATCTTTTATCTTGATTTAATGTCATTTACATTTTTGAGTAAGTCGTTTTTACGAGTTTCTAAAGCAATATTGTTATAGAAGTTTCTGCTTAATTTTGCAACTTTCTATTACTTTCTCATTATATTACCAAGACTAAGATTATGATTTTAACATTATCCTGTGTATAGAGTGTTGCTTCTTTAATGTCGAGAAATTGGTGTATTTCAATTGACTATACGTACTAGACTTTTATTATGAATTAGTTATTTGTGTCGGCATATTAAATTAGAAGGTGACACGTGATTTTCTCTTTGATTCCTCTATCGAGTATCTCATGTTGAGCTTTCGAGAGATCATTTGATGTGCATATTTAATCTCTAATATATATACATACATACAAAAAAATGAATTAGATTATCATCATACATTATATATTATATCTCTTTGTTAACTATACTTTATATGATACATATACTTATGCTTATAATTATTCTATGCAAGAAAGCTTATTTGTAAGGAGAAAGTCAAGTAATCACATTGGTTTTGTAATTAGTTGGTTGTTGTCGCTTCTACTTTAGTGGTTGGATTTGATTAATGTAAGTATGCTTCTATCTTTTTTAGTTATCGTTATTGCAAACGGATTTGCTTATAGAAGGTTTTATTTATTCTCAAAATTTTATCTTTCTTAATAATTTACTATATCTTTTCTTATAGATAAATTTATTTAATTTAATGACTATATTTTTTGTAGGCGTGCATCGCACGTGCATTATACTAGTGTTTTTAAATCATATTTTAAAAATATCAGGTGCTTATAGCTATTATAAAAAATTTGGGGTATTATGATAAAAAATTTGGGGTATTATGATAAAAAATTTGCGGAATCGGGAATTATGATAAATTTAGGGTATCATTTCGTCATTTTCCCTTAATTATATATATATATATATATATATATATATATATATTCCGTTCCGTACAATCTTCTTCTGTATTTAATTACGGAAAGTATCTTACTTTCCTTGCTTCCTCATCCCTTCCTTCTTCGTTCCAACCACTTAACTTCCCCTTAAAAAACTCTACCTCTCTTCGTTGCTAAAGTGCGCCGCTTTCTCAGTCGGCGGCAATCGACGGTTCCAGGTGATTCTCTCCCCTTGGGCGTTCTTCAGATCGTCGATTATATTATGGAATTTGATTTATTTGTTGTTAAATTAGTTTTTTGGTGTGAATAACAGATCTGAGGAAGAGCTGTAGGAAAGGGGAGGATTTGGTGGCTGCTGCTAACATGCGCCACTGAGTGATCTAAGTGGTTTTAGCATTCTTCAGGTTAATTCTTCTTCTGGGTTTTCTAAATTTGTTGTGCTTAATATTTTACCCAATTTAGAAGGAGAAAAAAAGGTCTTATTTTGTTGAATTTTTCATTTAGAAATTTATTTATTTATTTATTTATTTTGCTCTGCTAAATTATTTCTTTCTTACATGAGACCTATTGTGAATTTGCCAATAACTTGTAACAAACTAAAATTCTAAGTTCATGGTTAACTTTCCTAAGATATGGTGAAATAGAGATGCCATAATTATAATTAACCAGGGAATGAGTGGGGTTACTTAATTCCTGTTACAACTGATGTTGTCCTTTTCTCTCGTTTTCGAACCCTGATGTATCTTTATCTAACATCAGCCCTCAATAGGTTTGCTTTGGTATGGTCTATAGTTAGTCTATGAAGCACGAACACCTTGCTGAGTCGCACGTGTTCTGGACACTGTTTTCCTATTTTAATGTAATATTTTTACAAGTTGACACATTGTACAATATTATGTGTGTGTCTCTGTGGTAGTGTCCTACTAGATGTCGGTCTAATTCTAAGTTTGGACTATTAAGTTACCGATTTAGAGCTAGCTTAATATGGATGAAGTTCAACTAGGATACTCCATGAACTTGACTAGAGTGTCTAAGCAATGCTACTGTTTTACAGATAGCATTTGTCTTGATCAAGTAATGATTTTTTTTTGCAGGTGGCCTTAATTTCATACAATATATTGGTTACTATAGAGAGCTTGTTCAGTGTTTCGGATCAGAGTAATGAGTTGTTTCTCTTGGTTATTCAATGGAAGACATACTTCCAGGCTACAGATGACTGAGGGTGGCAGAGGTACTCCTATCATTTCTGGGTTTTATGTAGATTTTGTTTCCCTGTTGCTTTTGTTTCTTGTGGTTGTGATTCTAATACATACAGCCATCTTGATTGTTTTTGTTTTCAGAAATTATAGGCATTGAAAATGTGAAACTATACTCTTATAAAGAATTGAGAAATGCCACTAGTGATTTTGGTTATAAAGTAGGGGAAGGAGGGTTTGGATCTGTATACAAGGTAATGTTCCCCTTATATTAAAACTTTAGCTCCATTTAATATTCTAGTATCTCTATTAAATCGTGGTTTTCCGTCAGGGAACACTTAAAGATGGAACTGTCGTAGCTATAAAGGTGCTCTCAACTGAATCAAGACAAGGAGCACAAGAGTTCTTGAATGAGCTTAAAACAATCTCCCATATAGTTCATGAGAACCTTGTTATGCTGCACGGTTGTTGCGTGGAAGGAGATCATAGAATTATAGTCTACAATTATCTCGTGAATAATAGCCTTTCACAAACCCTTCTTGGTAAGATTTGTAGATCCTTGGTTCATTATTATTGTTGCTATTGTTATGAGTTTGACCGGGATCCTAAAGTAGGAGTTGGGTCAAAGCTTACTGGTTGGAAATAAATGTCAAACATTCAAATCCGTATAATTAATCTTATTACCATTGAATAACATCATGGGTTAGAGGCTATTAATTAATAATCCAAACCATTGATATTAATATAAATAGTTTGCAGTAAAAAAAACAATCAGATGACTTCAAATATTCTAGCCAGTAGATCTAAATTATGGTTCAAAAACAAGGTATTGGTAGCGGTATCGGCTGTCAATTATTGGTAATACCAGCTATACCAGAAGTATTATAGGGTGGAAATTTAAGGGTGGCAATTGGTCCGAACCCGACCCGGGCCCGCCTAGGTCTGACCTGATAATTAACAGGCTTGGGCTAATAATTATCATTTTGGCCCGGGGCCGGGCCCAGGTGCTTAGACCCGATGGGCCTAAATCAATTTTTTATACGTGCATGATTATGTTTATGTATACACCATGTATATTTATGAATGAGTTTGTTTTAAAGAGAATATTCATGTAAGTTGAAATGAATGTTAAAGTTTATAGATAGAGAAATTATGCCTTGTATATAAAATTAAATGAAAATAGAAAAATTAGATGTGAATTACTCAAAAGTTTTTAGTATTCTTCTTCTTCTTCTTATTATTATTATTTTATTGTATGTTATTTTTTTATATAGTTTTATTTTATAGGAAAGTTATATATTAGAACATGTAAAAATAGTTCGAGCCTAATTTGGGCCCGGGCGCGGGCCTAATTTTTAAGCCCGAAGAAAAGTCAGGTCGGGTTCGAGTCTATGTTTTAAACTTCGGGCTTGGGCCCGGGTTGTTCGGCCCAAACCCGGCCTGTTGCCAGCGCTAGGTAAATCCCAATTACTATAGCTAAAGAATCTCAGTTTGGTTGATATTTGAAACCATGATCTAAGAAACGTAATCTTAGAAGAACATTCATTTTTATACCGCTTGATGCAAAAGAAATAATTTCAATAAATTGGTTTTCTTAAACAATAAAAATGAGAAAAGGAATATGCCGTTTCGGTGCAATAGATCACATTTATACCATTGGATTATGAAATTTATGCTCTTATACTGGCGTATATTTTCTGCTTGGTGGGATTTGAATTCATATCCTAACTGGAGGATTCTGGTGAAACCCTTACTATTCTACCTAATATGTGTGCAAGAATACAATATATATTTTCTTCATGCAAGTTCAGTTCCACAAATCCGTATTCCCTTTCTTTGTCTTTTTTAGGTGCAAACCGCAGTAACATTCAGTTCAGTTGGAAAACACGAATTAAAATTTGCATTGGTGTTGCTCGTGGGCTTGCATTCCTTCACGAGGAAGTGCGACCTCACATTGTTCATAGGGATATCAAGGCAAGCAATATTCTTCTCGATAAAGATCTGACGCCCAAAATTTCAGATTTCGGATTAGCAAAGCTTCTGCCATCAAATACGACCCATGTCAGCACTCGTGTTGCTGGAACAATGTGAGTTCGACAGATTCTTTCCTGTTCCATGATTTCTGGAACTTTGGATTTGATTCTTTTTGCCTATGTACAGAAGTTCTTTGGATATATGGTAACTATACCCAATTTCATGATCAACCTGATTAAATTAATATAATAAAATATGATGTTAAAATTTGTCATTGTTATTCTATAATGGAACCTGCCAAGCCTATTAAAAATCTTGATGGCTCCAAGAGTAGCATTTGATTTCAGGCCTGTTTGATATCACAAACAGTGATTGCAAATTTAGGAATAGTGAATGTGATATTAGAGAGATGAGCAACCAACAAATTCAAACACACACTTTTATATGGATGTCATATCTGCATCAGACCTAATGCTTCATAGTTTGATGGAGTAACTTAGAGTTTTCCATATATCGGTACATCTTCTTAGGGTCTGGTCCCTGAAATCTAAAGAGCCTACACATTGGGAATGCCCTCAACTTGTTTCATTCCAAAAATTGAGTTCCTCTTGTTCCTAAATCCTAACATACAATTTTTTCATTGAATAGAGGTTACTTGGCACCAGAATATGCAATACGGGGACAAGTGACGCGAAAGTCAGATGTTTACAGCTTTGGTGTTCTTTTATTAGAGATAGTTAGTGGGAGATGCAATACCAACTCAAGACTACCTTATGAAGAGCAGTTTCTTCTTGAAAGGGTATGGTGATAGATTTGTAGATGCATGCATAATTTTCAACGGTATAATTGCCTAGTTACAGTTAAATTTCTTTTCCTTTTAGTAAATTTTATTTATGCTTATTAATGTTACTTCTAAAATTTATGGATGTAGAATTTCAATACAATGTCAAAGATGAACATATATCATGGTGAAAATATTTAAGCACGTAGTATATATCCAACTTAATATATATATAATATTAATTAATTTAAAAGAATCATTCAGAGAGTAGTAGGGATAAAATGTTGCATTAAGATCCTGAGCTATTTATTTGATGAAGGAGCTATTTAAGTAAAAGTATGGACACTTTTTTTGTTTTACCAATGAATTGAATCAAGTGTTGGTAGTCCAATAATTTGTTTGCACTTTGCAATAAGAGCCAGTATCAATTAAAAAAAAAACTTCAATACTGTAGGATATGCTTCTTCCATTTTCTAAAGTCATTCTCTTCTATTTTTCCTGAGCTAAGGAAACCTCACCAGTCACCACATTTCATTAGGTGAAAAAGTGGTTTGCTGGAGAGTACAAAATTGTGGAAAAGTCTTCTATATTGAAATCTGTTGAGCATCGCATGTGTAACATTGTTATTTATAATTTGTGCATCTCCACATATTTTCTTTTATTTTCACATAAGTAATGTTTAGAAATAGTATATTTATATACACAAACTTACAAGGACAGCTCCTTATGCATATCAGTCGAAATCTATTTAGCAACACATGAAGATCATTATCAATAGCTAGTGAGATTCCACATATTTTCTGTACTATAGTGTAAGAAAGGATTCAGATTTAAGAATGAACTAATTTGCTTTCCAATTATTAACTAAATTTACTATTTAGTATAGCCTACTATCCATACTTGATCTAGTCCAAATCTGCTTTATTGAATATGGTTATTGAGTTCTATGTCCAAGCGATGTCCATATTCATACATCCATATTAGCCCCTTATTATTATGCATACTATTAAAAAAATTCAACCAAATTTACGGATACTATTAAAAATGAGCCTGTATACGTATCTTCGACAACAGAGTTGACTTTGTTTCTTAGTCTGTTTATTTTCGGAAACTTTATGACAACTACTTTCCATACAGTTAAATGGTAAATCTATTCTTTCTTTCTTTCTTTCTTTTTGTTGCATATACCACGGTTACCACCTAAGAGGTAGAAATTTTAGTACAGCTTTAACATTTTAATGGTCACAGCATGTGAAGAGTTTTCTTTCAGAATTTTAATTCTAGTTCTCACTGCAACATAGATGTAACTTTGCATGTGTATAAGTGTTTTTTTTTTTTGAATAAATGTTGCTTTCAATGCTGAATTTGGGACACGGGTCTCCAGTTTTCAGATCTCATGCATGGACCTTGTTGTGTTGCACAGACATGGGCTCTTTATGAACGTGGGGAGCTTGCAAGAATGATAGACACCTCCTTAACTGACAGTGAGTTGGAAACAGAGGAGGCATGCAAATTCTTAAAAATTGGCCTTTTGTGCACGCAAGATGCCTCGAAACTCCGCCCGTCAATGTCTGTTGTCGTCAAGATGCTAACAGGTGAGAGGGACTTGGGTTCCGAGACAATCACCAAACCCGGTTTAATCTCTGATTTAATGGAACTCAAGATTAAAAGCGAAAGTAAGGAAAATGAGACAAACAACTCATCATCCATCGCGTCCTCTTATGCATCGCCTTTGTCATCGGTGGATACTACACGTTCCAGCATGACCTTCACCATGCATTAAGCAAACGACGGTTGAAGCATCGGCAATAAATAAATTGAGAAAAGAGGTACCTTTGAGGTACATGATCTTTATATCTGATTTATCTATGTAGTGTAAATTTTCTCGTTCATGTTTTTCTCCTGGATTTGTTTTGTTACTTTCTATATGTAGAAATTGTCGATTTTGTATATACGTCCACCACTCAGATGATGTTATTTTATTCATTTATATATAATTTAATTTGGAGAATTCGTGAACAGTATTTATATTTCTATGGATTATAATGAATATTCAATAACTATGAGATGATTTAATTGTGTTCTACAATTAGATTGAATAATATAACATAGTAAGTGCCAGCAACTCTTACCAGATACTAAAAACAGCGTTGATTTGAACATATTGGAAAAAATAATAGATTGTTTTACATTATTTATTAGCAGAATTTTTATGTTTCTCTTACATTGATTTGTCACAATTCAGCTTTCTGTTTTGATTACATTCCATACTTTATATGGCCTTTCATACAAATATAAACAAACTGTAAATTTATAGTATAAAGACAAAAAAGAATACTTTATTGGATAATCATAACTGAATATAATGCCTCATATATATTTGAGAGTACAAAGAGTAAACCAAAACTTTTTCCGATGTGGGACTAAATTAAGTGTACTTTAACACTCTCCCTCAAGCTGGTGCGTAGATATTGTCGAAGCCATGCTTGCTCAAGAAGGTTTGAAAAAGCTTAGGAGGTAGTGCTTTAATTAGGATATCAGCAAGTTGTTCATCGGAATGTACATACGAGAATGAAATCACCTTCTCTCATTCATCATGAACAAAGTGACAATCAACTTCGATATGTTTTGTGTGCTCATGAAACACTAGATTCTCAAAAATATGCATGGCAGCCTTGTCACTGTAGAGTGGAATTGAAGATAAGAATGGGATTGCCAAGTCTCGAAGAAGATATTTGAGCCATAAAACTTCAGAGATCAAATGCATAAATACAATGACTCGATATTCAGACTCTGTATTTAATTTGGCTACAACAGGTTGCTTCTTACCTTTTCAAGATACCAGATTCTCTCCAAAGAATATTAAGTACATACTAGTTGAGCGCTTATCATCAACCGATCTTGCCCAGTCAGCATGAGAATAATCTCGTAAAGAAAGAGAATCACTTGGCTTGAAGAGAAGTCCTTGTCTTGGAGCTTTCTTAAGATAGTGATGAATGTGAACCACTGCTTTTTACTCGGTGATGGTTGGTGCATGCATAAACTGGCTAACTCGACTAACTGCATAGGCAATATCTGGTCTAGCCACCAAGAGATATGAGTTTGCCAATCAGCTTGCAATATCGTCCTAGATCAGAGAACAATGCATCATTGGTGAACGATGAGAGCTTAATATTGAGATCCATAGGTGTGTTATTGGGGCGACATCTCATTATTTTTGCCTCGGTAAGAATGTCAAGAACATACTTTCTTTGTGAAAGAAAGATATCCTTTGTGCGTGCAATCTCAATGCTAAAGAAAGTATCGAAGTGGACCAAGATCCTTCATTTGAAAAGTTTGTGCTAACTGCTGCTGGATATTTGCAATACCTTGCGAGTCACTGTCTGTGATAATGATATCATCAACGTAGGCTAATTTAATAACAATGCATTTGCTTCTTTTGTGAAGAGAGAATGGTTTGCATTGCTTCTAGAGAATCCATTAGAGCACATAACTCTATCGAACTTTTCAAACCAAGCCCGATGAGACTGTTTGAGGCCATAAAGAGATTTTTTGAGCGAACATACAAGATTCTTCCGTTGCTCAAAATTAGGAGGCTGCTGCATATACACTACATCTTTCAAGTGGTCATTAAGGAATGCATTCTTGACATTAAGCTGATGAAGGGGCCAAAAATTAATTTGATGCAAGAGAGATAAGAACCCAAACAGATGTGAGTTTCACAACTGGAAAAAAGTTTCTGCATAGTCGACCTCAAATTCTGTGTTCTTTAGCGATAATGCGAACTTTGAGTCGTTTAACTGTACCGTCGAAATTATGTTTGACCGTGAATACTCACTTACAACCAACCGTCTTACCACCCACAGGAAGGCGAACCAACTTCCAAGTATCATTATGCTGAAGAGCCTACATTTCCTTTTTCATGGCTGATGTCCAACCACGGTGTTTAAGTGATTCCTAAATATTTTTAAGAATAGAGATGAAATCCAAAGAAGAGGTAAATGCTCGAAAAGATCTGTTCAGTTTATAAGAAGAAACAAACTTGGCAATATGATACTGAGCAAAAAAAAATCTTACTCTGACCGTTAGGTAAATCATCTGTATTGGGAATATTATCGACAAAAGTGAGTGGCACCAGTTGAACAACATCGGGTACATCTTGGATGATTGAGTTTGAACGAATATTTCGTTTCCTTACAAACACGTGTATGTATTCGTGCGTGCGGGTAAGTGTGTAGGTGGGCGTGGGTGTGGGCGTTAGCTCGAATTCTGTCTCTTTGCTTAGCTTAACGGCTTAACCACACTAGATGCAGTCTAAGCAATGCATCATTGAAGAAAGTTTTGGCTTTTGCTCCTGTGAGTATTTTTCTTTAAAATAGTGTTACGAAAGAGAGTAGGATTTCTGATTGTGAATTATTTATAGGAGTGTAAACAGCAACAAGAGTGAGTAGTATTATTGATGTTTGACTGGGTGTTATTAGCGTTATCTGTTAGTCCCTTACAAACCTGTATTTGTTCATTAATTTGTCTCGTATTGCAGCCTAATGTGAAATGTAATGACAGAAATGCAATTTGATGTGCAAATGGAGCGTAACTATATGAGTACTAGTACCTCATTTGTATCTGTTTTGTTCTTGGAGATATCTATATGAATACATATTTTTCTTGCTTAGTTAACTCCTTGTGCATATTTTGGGATTGATATACATATGTTGGTCATATATTTTATTGACTACATTAGTACAATATATAATGCTACAGAGACTTTGATTTCATGTGTTGTACTACATGTTCAATCTCTTATCCAATTAGTGTTCAGTTATTTGGATGTCAATTAGGATATTGAGGAATTATATGTAAATAGCCATCTGTGAGGCACCAATAAATATAGATGTGAGATGTACTAGGGACTAATATATATGTACATCTTAAGATATGGTACATTTCTTGAGGGGCATTGAGACATAAAATGTGGTGGTCCTGCAAAGATACTACATGCACAAAATCAGTAATTTGATTGGGAGATATAACTATACAGAAAGAGAATAAATGGGTTGTTGTGTCACTATCATCACCACTTGTGTAAAATTAACCATCTTAGTGTAAAACTGCAGCTACTTATTGAACACCTCATGTCATAATGTATTATCATGTGATACTGCTCAGGTCTTTTGTGCAGCAGTCAGCAGTTTTGTGTGTTTGCTATTGTTTAGTATGCTGCAACTATGTTACTATTGCAATCATAGTAGCAAAATTCTCCCTTATTGTTGCAACTGCTATGAAGATAGTGTCATGGTTGCATTATGTTTGGATGCATATATGGTCCCAAGTTGCTGTAACTCTATATACATGACTTGGAAATTAACAGTACTGGAGAACATTTTTACCTTCTGTGTCGACCATCATCGCTGATCATCATGATTATTCACCACCAATCTCCACCTATAGATGCATTTCTTGCAGTCGTCGTTACATGAACTTTTAACAGTTTTGTTTAATCTGCGGTTGTGTACCAGCTGCAACCAAACGATCAACCAACCTTGCACGCTTTCAGCTAGAGTTACAAGCTGCTCGTGACCGTGAATTGCCGGTAAGGTAACTTGAGTCTTTATTTACATGGTGAGGACATTTTGTTATAGTTGCAATGTCAATGAAACAAATACCTGAAACTCATTGCAACTGCAGGTAGTTGTACCTGTGGAAACAATTACACCTAGTTAAGCAATGTTTTGTCTTAACTGGTCAATCTTATCCTCCCAATACTATCCTTTAATCTTAAATGTTCTGTTGTAAATAGTTGATGTATGTTAATGCCGTTATAAAGCGCGCAGTCACACTTCCAAATACTATGGCTTTGTTTGTATCTTGAGTTCTCTACCTGTCTATTCCCTCACTCCAAATAAAATATTTATTTTTTGCATTCAATCAAGGAGAGACATTCGCATTGTAGAATAGTCTTTGAACTAATAAAAAAATTGTTCCACGATGACCACTTTTTTAGGTTTGAACAAGCATGAGGATATTTAAAGTTAGACCAAATCTTATAACTTATATATGTTCATTATGAATAGAGAATTTGGGTCACATAATGAGAATGGTTTGTGCGTTTGACACTGACAACCTAACACACTTTGAATAATTAATGGATGCAAGCTTGACCCACACTAAGGTTATATATAAAATATAGTTGGAGATATAGATTAATTAATTAGCTAGCTAGTTAATTAATGTAGTTATCAAATCATATATAGTTGAATGTATATATGGGGATTGCAACTGAATGCTGATTACTATATTGTTTTTAGTGGGAAAAAGGGGTATGAACAACTTGCTCATTTGGTAAATAAGCAATTGATGATGTGCTATGCATGTAATTGGAAAATCCTTAAAAGGATTAGTTGTCCAATGTATTACATGCATACCACATAATTACTTGCTCATTTACTAAATGAGCAAGTTGTTCATATCCCTTTTACCTATATATACTAGTAATCCGCACGTGCAATGCACATTTTATTTTTATTTTTTATTTAAGCAAATACTAAGACGTAATCTAGCCTCAAACCTGAGGCCTCCCTTTACGCATCACATACTCTTTAAAAATTACTCCTAGTGGCACCAACTTTTATTTTATATAAGTTGCACTTTTATAAATAATAATGTCGTCAAGAAATTTAAACTTTGAGGGTATTATGGTAACATAATTTTATAGAGACTTTAAATATATAAAAATTATCTTTATAATTTTGGAGGGAACATAATTTTATGGAGACATAATTTTGGAGGGAACATAATTGTATGCAAATAGCTAATAAAACTATGTTTGATTTTAAAACTTTCCAAAAATCGAAACCGTCTCATTTTGGAAATAAAAGTTGGTCTCCAAAATTATTTTTTTATACAGGAGACTTTATGGAGACTTTAAATGGACCCATAAATTAGTCTCCATAAATTAGTTTTGATTTTTGAGGGAACATAATTTTATGGAGACTTTAAATGTGAAGTGAAAATTACATAATTAATCTTATATATTTTTTTTTAGCTTTTTATGTATATGAAGGCATAATAGTAAAAAACCGCCGTAATGGGGCTTTGCTTATTTCGTTAATAATATTTTCGTTAACAAAATTGGTATCTTTTTGGCCACTATTTTACTTGAGAAAAATAAGGGTTGATAAGAGAACATATTCTGATTGTCTTCATCAATGTTTATACGATTAAAAAAAAAAAAAAATTGTTCGATCGAAATTCAAATTTCTTATTTGTCATCGAAGAGGCTTACCACTAGACTACAACAACTGGGGCATGCATAGGGAAGTAGGGCAGGAGTAAAGAGTGTTATTGATGATGGGATGGTCACTCCTTCACCTAAACCTTTTACTTTGCAAATGAAATGAATGAACTAAGGTGCACCTCAGCACATATTCACCTACCTTTAATTTGTAGGACACCACACCACATTTGACATGTACACCTGAAATCTGAAAAATGGTTGGGTCATTTCTTTGGAGTTGAGTTAATTTGGTGAGAGTGAATTGAATTGAAGTAGGAGTAGCATATTTAATTGAGATATGTATAGATATCAATCTGCTTTTTATAAGGACAAAAATGGTGCAGTGCAGTGCAGAGCTTTGGAAAGTGGGAAAGCTGATCAAGGAATACTTATTCTGCTTCACTCTTTCTGCTTGGTCTCACATTATTGCCAACAGAATATTACCATTTATTTTCCTTTTTTTTACTTTTTTTTAATTTTTAATATATATATATATATATATATATATATTGAATAGGCCC
Source organism: Hemerocallis citrina (assembly GCA_017893485.1). Lineage (NCBI taxonomy): Eukaryota > Viridiplantae > Streptophyta > Magnoliopsida > Asparagales > Asphodelaceae > Hemerocallis > Hemerocallis citrina. The sequence goes on from CM030363.1 coordinate 722,261, forward strand.
GGAAAAAAGGGACAAATATGTTTACCTCATTTTGTTGTCATGCTTCTATCTTTTCAAGCTTCACCCTCTCTCAAACTTGGTAGGGAAAAATCTTTCTTAGGATCTTGTTGAGTTATTCGATACAATCAATATAAACTATCAAGCACATATGACATCATACTAAACACACCAACGTACACATAAATTTGTTCCGGTTGGGGTTTTCGCTTTAATCCGGAAAAGAAGAAACCCAAGATGTTATTCAACTAGAGAAGATACAAGAATATTACAATTCTCATTGACTCTTTCTCAAGCCTCACCAGCAAGTACTAGTTGTTTATAATTAGAGAATTACTTAATCTCTCTTTCAATGAAGTATTCTCTATTCTTTTTTTTTTCCTGCTTTCAATAGAAGCCAATAACAACAATATATAGAGATCTAGAGAAAACCTAGTTTGATATCTTGATACAATAATCATTGGATATTTCTGAAGAGATAATCCTACGATAAGAGCTGCAAGATCTGACTTGAAGAGCAATTTGGGCTTCTCACGAATTACCAAGACCCGACCCAAAAAATCCATCAGCACTGCATTCGGTCGACCACACCTCAAGGTCGATCGACCGTCCCCCTTTCAGGAACTTCTGCATAATAGGGCGGTCGACCGCAACTCCACCTGCTACTACTGTTGCTGACTGTTTTCCTTGCTTTCACTCCGTCTCCGATCGTCTCAATTCCTCCACCGTCTCATCGTCTTCTTATCCAACATAGCATGCAAGACGTAAACCCAACAATCTCTACCATGAATTGCATACTCATGAATCCACACCTGTGTGATTTAAAAAAATTCTCGACTCTTTTGATTCTCTTCTTGCAAACAATTTGTTTCGATGGCTTCCTCTACTAGTTGTATCTATCTCCACCTGTTTTTCTCCCGCTGTATGTCACCTTCAAGGGCACACCCCAGTAGATATAATTATGGAGGTGTCACACTCCACACGAACTCCACCTACCTCAAGGCTCTCTCTACCTCCCGACGATATTCGAATGTCGCAGTCTCGCTCGGATGATTCTAGTGACGGCATACTATATGGTGTTTTAGGAACAATGGACTTTGAAATACTTGTGCAAGTTTTTCTGTTTCTCTAAAGCTGGTAGAGGTTGTGCTGACTTTGCTTAATCCCCCTCTCACCCTTCATCACCTAACGATAAATTTTCCAAACTGATCGAACTCCACCTAGATCTGTGTACCTGCAGTTCTGTGCTTCTAGAGTTCTCATGGATATAAGGCTTCGCTTCATCAATGGAATATACATGTCCTCCTCTAGTGTGTATCCCCTTCCGTGTGTCATCCTCGACTCATTTGTTTTCTCACCCCTTACTTCACAAGTCTTGTCAATCTTCGTTCTCACACAACGACATGAGACAAACTTTTAAATAGAAACCATTATTTCAAAAATCTTATCAACCTTCGTTCTCACACAACGACATGATGCAAACTTGTAAGTAGAAACCATCTTCCTCTCGGAGAAAATTTGAGAACAACTAACCGAATCCAAAAAACAATCGGAATTCACATCTAAAGAACTTGAAACAAAACACTGTTTAAGTCATCACCTGATTCAGCGGCATTGAAGGCGCCCTTCTGACTCAACTGCTTGCAACAATCTCTTATGTAATGCTTAATCCCTTTGCACTGGTGGCCACGGACCTTATCCCTACATACACTTTCCCTTCCAATCAAAGTACAATCCACCTCCAAGCTACTCACAGAAGTTGACGCTGATTTCTGACTCTCCTTCCCAAGTGCATCCTCCTCCAACCCCTTGATCATACCTGCTATGAAAAACTTCTCCTTGGTAGATTTCTCATCTAGCACGGTTATCATGTTGGATGGATTTGATGATGAATATATTGAGTTGGAAACCTTTAGATCATTTACGTTGAACGCCCTCAGTTCAGATAACTCCAAACTCTACTTCATGATCTAGAAGAGCGGACTTTTCTTCATTGAGAAATCCCACAATTTTTTTCGCTGGTACATTCGACCCTGTGACGACGATCCCGAGTAGTCAGTTCTGAATCTTGTCCAAAGACTCGATGCGCTTCTCCTATACCTGACTTTGCTCTTCGATGAACCGAATTAAACTCAAGGCTTCTGAACATATCTCTTTTCACTTCTCCTGCTTTGTGCCGATTGGTCTCCCTTTATCTCTTTCTAGGACTAGAATCAAGTCATGTTGAACCGATGCTTCATGCATGTCCTCTTTCAAGAGATCAAAGTTGATCTTGCCTTTGAACTGCTTGATCTTCGTGATTTGATTTGTCATCTTCTCCAAGGACCTCGAACAAACCCTTGAACCCGAAGTTCTGATACCAATTGTTAGGGATTTCTACCGAAAACCCCTTTTAGGATCTTATTGAGTTATTCGATGCAATCAACACAAACTACCAAGCATATATGAGATCATACCAAACACACCAAAGCACACACAAATTTGTCCCGATTGGGGCTTTCGCCTTAATCCGGGGGGGAAGAAACCCAAGTGTTATTCAACTAGAGAAAATACAAGAATATTACAATTCTCATCACGATCCTCTCTCAAGCCTCACTAGTAAGTACTAGTTATTTACAATTAGATAATCACTCAATCTATCTTTCAGTGAAGTACTCTCTCTCTTCTTCTTTGTTGGCTCTCAATGGAGACCAATAACAACAATATATAGAGATCTAGAGAAAACCTAGTTTGATATCTTGATACAATAACCATTGGATTTTCCTGAAGAGATAACCCGACGATAAGAGCCGTAAGATCTGACTTGAAGAGCAAGTTGGGTTTCTCACGAATCACCAAGACCCGACCCAAAAAATCCATCCGCACCGTGTTCGGTCGACCACACCTCAAGGTTGGTCGACCGTCCCCCTCTCGGGAACTTCTGCATAGTAGGGCAGTCGACCGCATCCCAAGTACGGTCTACCGCAACTCCACCTGCTACAACTGTTGCTGACTGTTTTTCTTACTTCCACTCCGTCTCCGGTCGTCTCGTCTTTTATCCAACATAGTATGCAAGACATAAACCCAACAAAACTAACTAGGGTTTTCTCTGCGTATACATACAATTCCTATGAATGCATATATGCAGAGACTAGTTAACATTATTAACATACATATCACTTTAGAAGCTCAAATACAGTTTACAAACTTACCTCATCTTCCATTGATCTGACAAATTAACCTTATTTTCTATATGTTGACTGATACACACCGTAGTTAGGAGTGTATCAAAGTGCCCTATATATTGCTTCTGTGTTAATCTTTTTGTGAAGATGGAATCCTGTACTACTTGTGTATTCTCTTCCTGGGCCTCATAAATCCTAGCCAGCATGAACGGATGGATGCATGTATGTAATGAAGGAGCTAAGAGAGGAAATGATCACTCACCATCATCGACAACGATTGATCATATTCATATAAGTTTTTTTAGGAGTGATTTATACTTGGTATATATATGTCCGAACTCAAAAGTATGTTGCAGTCAGATTGATATATATACAGGTACATGCATGTACTTCATACTAATTATTCTTTCTTTACTTGTAATTGCTAGGGTTTCAAACTCCAATCTGTTGAAATCTAAATACATACATGTGATATGATGTTAATCAGAAAACAATTAGCTAATGAACTCAATTATGAGAGTGACATCCACAGAAATATACTGGGAGAACTGACATACATCTGGGCCAGGCTAGTGAGAATCTTACAGAGGATCCAATGGATCTCAGTCATCACTTTCACATTTCCTTAATTACGTACTTACATATATCATGTACACTTTCACCTCAACATCATATACCTCCCAATACAAACAATTAATCTATTACAATTATCTGTATACAATTTTTTTTTTGAAGGAAAATGTGGAATAACGACACCATGTGTTTCATTAATAAGACACAATTACATTTTGGTTCCACAGTTGGAGTGGAGAAAGAGATAGAGAAGGTTGTGAATATTTTCCTTTTTTGTATCTTGACAGAAACATCCCATAAATTAAGATGGTAAAGTTTAATTCCATAAAGATGACAAGTGTAATAATATACATGAGGAAGAGCAATTTCTGTACATAAGATCCAAAACTGTGTTCAAACAAATTTAGGGAATTCAATTTATGGTAAATCAATTAATTAGGAGCTAAAATAAGCGAGTATATATTTAAAAAAATGAGTCAAACATTCTAAATCCATGTACAAGAGTTTGTCAGTCTTTACATATGAGTGTAGTATCAAATCATTAATTATTATTATTATTATTATTATTATCCATTTAATTATTGGCTCTAATTAAGGAAGAGAGAGTACATCATCATTTGATTCAAAATTCTTCCAGGCCCTGCATACATATAGTATATAAGAAGTATAGTATAATTTATGATCAACAATATTAAGTTACAAACTGAAGTGTGAAGAACTAAAGTAGAAGCACTATTTAGTACTGTAAATTGCATAGAAAGAGAGAGACCAGAATATACGTTTTTCTAAAGAAATATATGGTTCACAAATGTGACTAAGGATTGAGAACAAATATTACAGGTAAAATAAAATAATTAAGAACAAAGATTTAGCCAAATGTTGAAGAGAAATTAATTAATCATGCAAACTATATCTTCATGAAATGACTGATATATAACAAATTAACAGATATACATTCAGAGAGAGAGAGAGAGAGAGAGATCTTCATCAATCACGGTTTGATATGTATATCATGGAGTAAAAAATCCCTAAAAATCTACCTAACCCTCTGAAGGTGAAAGAAACTATTTGTCATAAAAAACCCAGAAAATGGAATATAATAAATTAACCCTAAAATTTCCTGAATAAAAAAGGGGGGGTAACCCTAGAAATCTAGCATGTATTGAAATCTATATAAAGTATAATAGAAAATATTTAAACAAGACAAAGAGAGGGAATAATTAATTAAGAACATTGTTATATATATATATATATATATATATATTAGCTAGGTCATCAAAATTAGAACATGAAATACAAAATTAATAATCAAGAAAAATATATAGGGGGAGGGGAAGAAGGAGAGGGTATGCTTGGCTCCCCGCACGCCACCCATAATAGCCAAGCTATAGAACAGATTAGGTCTATACGTGTGGCATACAGGGAGCCAGGCACAACCCATTAATTCGATCATTTCACCTTGCAGTACTAATTCTTGCATCTTGCTCCTCATATATAGAGATTGTGAGAGACCTAGCTAGGAACCCGGCCTTTTGTTAGCTAGCTAGCTAGCTAGGGAGAGAGAAAACCCTAGCTTTGCTAACAATAAATGGAAACCCACTTAATTCAAAGCAAGGACTAAGAGAATGAGAGATCAAGAGAGAGAGAGAGAAGTGGGAGAGAGAGAGAGAGAGATGCTTGGATATATCCAATATCCAAGCACGCCACCCACAATATCCAATATCCTAATGTGATTGATCTATATGTGTGGCATACAGGGAACCAGGCACTTCCCATTTTCATCCTCTTCCCCATCTTTTTCTCTCCTTCTCTTCTTGTACATGAGATGATAGACTTAATTGCTTTCTTCTTCCTTCATCCTCTATGCCCTAACTATTCCTAGGATGAAGAACCCCTAAAGCTTGCTAGCTCTTCTTTTAGAGAGAGAGAGAGAGAGAGAGAGAGAGAAAGAGAGAGAGAGAGAGATGGGCCAAGGGAGTGAGGTGATGGTAGAATTATATAGCCAAAGCACAAGATTTTACCTTGCAATAAAGAAAACAAAAGGTAAGTATTCAAAATGAAGTATATAATTTAATAATAAATTTAATACCAAATAAGGACATAATTAATACAGGCTATTACACTCACATAGACATTCTCTATTCTTTTCATGTTTACTTCCTAAACCCTAGCTACCTATGTCTAGCTACCTACCTTGTCTTTAGTATTTGAATTCATTGCAATTCCTAACTCTTGCTTACTAATTACTCATACATGAACATTCTGCAAAAATGTTGATGATTCTCTACTGATAGATAGATAGATGATGCATTCCCTTAACAAAATTATCTTCCACTACTATCTTTTCTGAGTAAATTTAGTATACTTATTTATGTTGTTCAAATGTTATTCATTTTAGAGGATTCACAGACAATCTATATAATAAAATACAAAGAAAGCTATTAAGTGGCTCTCCTTCAATCCTCCTAAAATTAAAGGCTCAGATCTAACATCACAGAACATATTTTTCCTCCAAAAGTTTTTCCCCAAAACTTAAATTCAAATTCCCCCAAAACACAATGGAAAATTTCTCTCTCTCTCTCTCTCTCTCTCTCTCTCTCTCTCTCTCTCTCTCTCTCTCTCTCTCTCTCTCTCTCTCTCTCTCTATATATATATATATATATATATATATATGGAAACATGAACTTTTATATCCCAATTTATAATTAATTTTCACCATATAATAATTGTAACAAGGACTTTTATTTACAACTAATTATTGTCATACTATCAAACTCCAGCAACATAATTGTTGATTTACTGTTTACAATGATTTTTATATGTTGTATCGTTCTGAAGACATGCCGTAGGAACATGGTCACTGGCAAATCTAGTATATATTTATATATATATTTATATATACATGTATGATGAAATGTGGATATATAGAATTCACATATCTGATATGTGTATGATGAAATCCAGCCTAGCTAGCTAGCTAAGGGTTGCTAGCTTGGGCACGCCTTTCCTTCTCTACAAATTGCTTTAGCTTTTGCATTTCTTTTTTTTCTTTTTTTTCTTCTTTCCCTTCTCTTCTTTCTGTAGTACCAATATTTTGTCCTGGTCTGCTTGGATCAACCCAACCCCGATTCTTTCTTTCCTTTCAACCCAACCTCACCTCCACCAATCACGTTCACATTTTAATTAATTAATTAATTACTCTTTATTTATTCCACCTCACTTTCCATTTATATATTTTCCCTCATGCGATTTTATTATTTATTTATATCCATAAATGAAGTGTGTATATATATGGAGTAATGTGAGCCTTATATTTGTATTAGAAAATTTTTCTTATACAAAGTGATTATACTGACTTGGTGGGGCTCGTATGGAAGATCCACTCCGACCATCATGTTTATCATGCTAATGGATGTATGTGTTGAAAAAATCAAGTGGTTTGGAAATCATTCACCCATACATCATGTGGGTCCAATTTGTGGTTCGATTTGTAAAACTGTTGAAATCGTTCATTTTTCAACCACATGATGCATGTGTAAATGATCTCCAAATCACTTGATTTTTTCTACACGTACATCCATTAGCATGATAAACATGATGGACGGAGTTTATCTATTATAAGGGCCCCACCAAGTGAGTATAATGACTTTATATGAGAAAAATATTCTCATATATAGTCTATGTACTCAAGGTTAATTAATTAATTTATTGGAACATATATTGCATACATGGTTTACTTGTTGAATTGTTAAAGTATTGAACAATCATGATTAAACTAAACTAGTAACATACACGTGCGATGCACGTATTAATGGGGGAGTTGGAGTTGTCCGTGTGTTGCACGTAAGTAAGTAGATTTACAACTCCAACTCTTCCATTATAATAGTTATTATATATTATATTATATTATATATAGATAGATAGTAATTTACATGTGTAATGCACATTTTATATATTAAAAAAATTAAAGTAAAAAATCTGATGGAGTGAGGATTTGAACCTAAGATCTCATTCATATTAGTTATACACGTGCAATGCACGGATTGGTAGATTGACAAATGACACTAAGATCTTCTCTCATTATAATATTAGAGATTAGGGATTGGAGATACGTGCCTGATGCATATGTATATGAGCTGATCGAGTTTAAATTTTCATTTTCATTTTTTTCTATTTGAATGGAGTGAGCTCAACTAGATGAATAGCTTAAGCATTGATTGTCATAATTTATAATAGAACTAGATTTGTCCGTGGGCATGTGCCTACGACACGTCTTCAGAACGATACAAAACACGAAAAGCCTGTAAACAGTAAAACAAAAATTCTGTAGCTCAAGTTTGAATAGTATGACAATAATTAGTTGTAAATAAAAGTCCATGTTTTCATTAGTATATGCGAAAAATAATTATAAATGGGGGTATAAAATCTAACTTCTTACAACTATAAGTGTGGAGTTGAAGAGATATTTACTATTTTCAAAATAACAAGTGCAAAAAAAACATTAAAATTCTTAAAATTTAAATTTATAAGTAAATATAGAAAGAATAGGAGAGAGAGATAGGGAGAGAGAGAAAGAGAGAAATATGAAAAAGTGAAGAGAGAAGAGAGAGATAGTAATAAAGTAATAAGTTTTTTAGTTTTGGGGGGGAAAATTTTGTTTTGGGGTTTGAAATTTTGGAGGAAAAATATATTTTGTGAGATTTGATCCAGGCCTTTGATTTTAGGGAGGATTAATTGTGAGCCACTTGATAGCTTTCTTTGTAATTTATTATATAGATGCAAACAAAATCCAACCCCACTATCCACGGAGTCAAGACTCAAACTAATTATCCAACCAAACCACCAAAAAGAAGAAAATTAGTGTGAAATAATTGACTTGTGTTTCACCTTAATTGCTTTTGTTTTTTAGTTTGTTGTTTTAGCATAATATTATATATATGGTTTTTGTTGTGCAGGTTGACGGAGTTGTCAACCAAATAAAGTGGGGAGTGATTAGGATATACATTAATTTATTAATGATGAAAGTCACAATCAATCCAAGTTTAAGATGAGTGGTAAAATTATCTATCTATTAAGGGTTAAAAATGAATATCATACAAACTCTCTTAAAATTACATTTATGTAAATATTTAAGTAATTAACATGGTTGTCTTGTTCTTTAGGAAGAAATTAAAGCTATGATTAATGTCAGAAAATTAAGCAATGTCAATGACAATACTGCTATATATATATATATATATATATATGTTGTTGCCAATTGGGAATGGCTTTGACAAGATCGATCAAAGTGTTTAATTTTGTAGTATTGTGCAGAACTAAACTGATATATATATATATATATATATGTGTGGCTTTTGTGTTACTTCTAGAAAGAAGCTTTCAAAAAGTTGTTTGTTCCTATCCTTTTGGATTAATTAATCAATCCAATTTATGTGATTTGATTTGATTTGTGACAACTTATCCCCTTCATGTTCGTGGGTTGTTTTGATTGCCTCCTTAACATTCATTCCTTTATTAATAGTACACCTCTAAACCTATTTAATTGTACCCTATATACTGTATAAACAAGGACAATATACACATTATTCTCCTTTTTTTTAATTTTCTAAAAGTTGTTGTGTGAGTTTGTTTGATCTCGCGAATTTTCGGCACGCCTTTTGGCTGTCTCCCTCATTTGTCGTTCCCTTCACCAAGCCTACAGGTGACTCTGGCCTCTTGTTCGCTGGTGGTTCTCTGGGTCCTACGAGTGCTAGCCTTTGTGGGTGTAGCTCCTCCATCTTGGAGTGGTAGGACGTCTTCCGCATCTTTGCGTCGTTTTTCTTGGGGTTTGTTCGAGCGCGACGGTTTGGCTTTTGTCTCCTTCTCTTTGCTCGCTTTTCAGGGCCGTGGCTCCGCCCTCGGATTACGGCGTGGCGCTTCGTGCTGTGGCTTCACGTTCTGCTTTGCTGATGTTGTGTCTGTTATTGTAATTCTTAATTACTCACTTTTTGTAATTCCTACTTATTCTGTTTTACTTCTTGTAAAACCCTTGACTACTTGTATTGTTTATTAACTGTTTTGTTGATTAATATATATATTTTGATGGCTGGAGCCATATGGCTCTATCCGATTCATCAAAAAAAAGCTATGCAAATTAACATGGAAAACAAACTATCAAAACAATTTGTGTACGTATAAATCAAGTATATATAATTATATCCTTATTTTTGTAGTCCATGCATGTATGTATATATACTATACAACCAATGCTGCTGTACGTCTCAGTGTGGTGTTAAATAATCTATGCCATTAATTAACTTTTTCGGTATCGTATTGACCATATGTATATATGATTAATATGGTGAATATATATCATAATTCTAGCGATTTTTTTACTGCTTAATTGGATTGATCCCTCCACTTTGTGATTTGTTTTCTTGCATATGTAAGTAGAGTTGATCATAACAATTAATTTGGCATTTTTCTTGTGTACTTATCTATGGAGTTCAACTATCAATAACATATATAGCTTCCAATGATGGTAACAAATTAATTAAGAATAGGGGGATGATCTCTATCGGCTTAGCAATCAAAGGATATATTATTCACATGAATAACTACAAAATAATTTTCATGGCCAAGACTTGCTAGTCTTTTGTTGTAACCCTAATTGGATTCGTAAAAGATAGAATGAAAGAAGAATATGTACGTACATTAGGTTTCATATATACACTACATATTGTATTGTCGTAATTCAGATGAAGCGAGGAGGCCGAAGTATCGCACGAGAGTGAAGTCAGAAACAGCAACACAGCAGCATTACACCTCACAGTCAACTGCAGCAATTGATCAATTAATCAAGTGTCGGGTCCTCTGGATTGAAACACATGGAATGCGGAGGAGCGTACCTTTTGGACAGTCGACCACACGTGACGCGCCTATCACTGTTTTGGGCCTGCATTTGGATATCTGTTTAGGCCGATCTTACACACCATATTAGATCGTATGGCACCTATCGTGTGACTTCTTCTACATAATATATCTATCAGAAGATTATTGTATTAAAACAACAATTAGGGTTTCTCCATTGGACGGATATCCGTTGTTTAGGGGGTCGAACACTATCCGCGTGCCCTTTAAAAATTGGCTATATATATGAAAAATTTCCCACCTAGCCTGTGGATAATACAAGTGTATATGCTCCGATCCAACTTGGAAGAGACCTAGCTAATTAGTAATCCAAATACATGGCATGGACAGTCTCGGAGTCTCCTTAATTAGTTCTTGTCTTTCCTTTGATTTGAACATACTTAAATTTAAGTTTGAAAGAGTTGTATAAACTGTTTCAGAAAATTACTTTATATGTATTTGCCAAGAAAAATTAAAGGACAAAGAGCAAGAGTTGTAGAGTACGTTAAAGATGAGTCTATATATATATATACCATATGCCATGTTACATGTATATATGTACGTACAATATGACAAGGAAGTAGCTAGCTAGATCCAACTTTGCAAGCATGTGATTTGGGGATGCATGGTAGATGGAGATCAGAGAGAGCCAGTGATACGTACATGACTCAAGATTCTATTGCCTCTCATGGCTTTAAGTGTTTGGGAGATCGGAGGGTGAGGGAATATATATATATACATCCACCATAACCCTTACGTACGTACATATATATATATATATTTATTTAATTCACCTTTGAGTATTTCTCGGTAACTGCAATGACTTGTACACTTCAGACCATCTTCACCATCTTAATTTTTTTTTGCTTCTTATAATACGTCTCTGGATTCAAGAATATGAAGTCCATACAGAGATCTTTTCGTATGCATGACAGCAGTACAAAATGCAATTCCCTCCGTTCTAAAATATAAGTTATTATAGTCCTATTTTTTTTGTTTTAAAATATAATTAAATTTTTTAGGCAAATGTCTTGTCATTATTAATTGTCTTTCAAATACTTTTTATTGAGATTTTCAATTTTACCATTACCTTTTTTATAAAAGAACTAATACTAATTATAGGGGATAGGGCTGCAAACGAACCGAGTTACTCGGCTAAAGCTCGGTCAAAGTTCGGCTCGTGTCAAGCTCGAAAGCAAGCTCGATAACGTAAACAAGCCGAGCCCGAGCCTCATGGTACTCAGGTTGTTAGGCAAAAGCCTGCGAGTACTTGACTCGAACTCGATCAAAGCTCGGCTCGTGTTGAGCTCGAGCTTGAAAGTGAGTTCGTTAACGTAAACGAGCCGAGCTCGAGCCTCAAGATACTCGGCTCGACTCGGCTCGTTTGTTGCCCTAATAGGGAAGGACAAATTGGACATTTTACAATTGATAGCTCAATTTTTAGCTTCAAAAATCAAGAATGTCAGTACTTTTTGTCAGTCGTAATTTTTTTCTTAATAGATGGGTGTTGAAACGTAGAATGACATACATTTTGAAACGGAGGGAGTACATGGTTAACCCTTTAATTAATTTTCTTTTATAGTATTTGCGTAAAATTGACATGTCATTCTTTTTTCTTAGTTATAATTAAAGAACCAAAGGATCTTAGGATCGTGCATTTAATTACTATTAAACAGAGATTGTTAGAAGGTTAACTATAAGAATCATGTACCCCCCCAAAGTTTAGGTCTAATGATTAAAGAGAGAGAGATTATACTGTAAGATTGGAAGGCACAAAAGTGAGAGCTAGTGCACGATCTATAAGCTGCTATTGCTAGACATCTATCAAATCCCACTCGATCGTACAAAGAATATTGGCTTTTCTTCTTCTAACGATGTGCACGCGCCCATGGTTTGTTTGTATATTTTTATTATTTTTTTTTAAACTTGAAAATGAAAAGAAACTATATATACTAGTATCATACATAGATCAATATTGTTATTTTGAAGATTATAAAATTATAATGCATATATGGAGAATATACATATGTTATACACATACTATTTTAGTAGAGTGACAAATTTTTGCTCGTTTATAAAAATACTAAATTTGCCCGTGGGCACGTGCTTCGGAACGATACAGGCATACAGCATATGAAAGTCTTGTAAACAGTAAAACAACAATTATGTAGCTCAAGTTTGAATAGTAAAACAATAATTAGTTGTACATAGTAAAACAATAATTAGTTGTAAATAAAAGTCCATGTTTCTATTAATATATATTGAAAAATAATTATAAATGGGGGTGTAAAATCCAACTTCTTAGAACTTTGAGTGTGAAAAATGATGAAATTCACTATTAATAAGATATTTGCAATTTTGAATTTAACATGAGCAATAAAAAATGCATTAAAAAAATGGAAATTAACAAATATGAAATATGAAAATATAGATTTCTGAGTAAACAGAGAAAAAATGAGAGAGAGAAAGAGAGAGAGAGATAAATAAATAAGTAAATAAGTAAATAAAGGAGTTGTTTTTGAGGATTTGAATTTGAGTTTGGGGAGGAACTTTTGGACGGAAAAATATATTTTGTGAGATTAGATCTGGACCATTGATTTCAACCATATTGAATAAGAGCCACTTGATAGCTTTCTTTGTGTTTTATTATATAGATAGTCATCTTTTAAATTTGCTTAACATATTAAACTCTCTTAGAAGACAAAACAAGGGTATTATAGTGCTCCAGTTACAATCAACTCTAGAATTACAAATGGTACAAGATTAATTAATCATAAAAATCAATTTTAGATCGAGATAGAAGACAGTAATTAGATTAGATTTTGCAACATTAATTTATTATAATTGATCTCATAGTTATGTTAAGTACATCATGTTTAGCGGTCAACTATATTAGTATAATGTATGTGCGATGCACATCTAAAAAAAGTAAAGACATCAAATTAAATGAATATATATTGAATAAGAAAAAAAATAGTTTATATTTAAATGTTTTAATTTGGCTTACACGTGCGGTGCATATTTATATTTATTGAATATAGTTTGAACGTGTATTATACGTGTTTCTATAGTTACAAAGTTAGAGTTTGTTTGTTACAAATCCCAACTCTCTCACTAAAATAGCAGAGATATCTGAATTCTGTACGTGAAATCAATAAATGTGGATATATCTCTTACTAAATATTGCACATCATCAACTGTGCAATGTTAGACATTAGATATACATTTTCTTGTGTCAATTTGTATCGATAGTTCTTTATCATCTTTTTTTTTTGTATCATTAGTTTTTTTATTCAATTAATCATGCACCTATGAATAAAAGAATACATGGATTATAAAGGGGTGAAGTCAGAACAATTTTACCGAGAGGGCCAAAGCAAAATTCTATAATTACATGTAAAAATATATACTATATTTTTTCATAATTTTTAGGAGGGCAAAATAATAAAACTTAGTTTTCATGGAGGTTAAATTATAATTTTTTGAAGGATTTATAAAATTTTCAATAATGCGAAGGGGACTTTTGAAAATTTGTGGGGGGGGGGGGGGGGCGGGGGCGGACACCCCGGTCCCCGGCCCCTCACTAAGCCCCGCCATTGGTTATAAATAAAGTTGTATATATACACTAAACTTTTCTATGGGTAAATTTCGCTAAACTGTACCTAAGTTTTACCAATTCGCATATAACTCTACTCAATTTTTTTTTTTTTTTAGATAACTCTACTATAGGGCAAAATTTATTGCGGTTCACCATATTGTGTCCAAAATATCTATAAATTAGTCTTTTGAGCATTTTGTATTCTTTTTACTTAAAATATTCCTAATTGGTTAATTAGATATTAGGGAGGCTTAACTATATAATTTTTTTTTAAAATAGGTAAAGAGAGAGCGGGAGAGAATATTTACCAATACGCCCATATATATATATATATATATATATATATATATATATATATATATAGAGTCCCCTTCGGTTGCACACTACTTTTGGTGAGCACTCCGTGAGTACTCATGAAATAAAGACCCTATGAAAAATCCGAACCGCTCATATTGTTTTATATGCCTAAGATAGCCTAACAATAAAAAATCAAGTAATTTGAAGTTCATTTGCCCATCCATCATGCTGTTAGAATTTTCAGCCATACAATTTTGTGATGATGTAAATTATGGACAAATAAATTTCAAATTAATTGATTTTTTATTGTTAGGCTATCTTAGGTATATAGAATAATATGAGGGGTTCAGATTTGTCATATGTGCTCTATTTTGTGAGTGCTCACCAAAGTAGTGTGCAACCGAAGATCTCTCTCTCTCTTTCTCTCTCTCTCTCTCTCTCTCTCTATATATATATATATATTATTTTTAATTTTTTAATTTTTTAATTTTTAATTTTTTATTTTTTTCATAGAAAACACTACTGAACTTTTACGGGGATATAAAAGTTATTTAATGTCCGAATTAATAGTGTCAACGAATAGCAATAGCTTTTGGCTTATTACAGTAGAGTGATCTGGAAATATATATATTTACTAGATTTGCCCGTGGGCACGTGTCTACGCCACGTCTTCGGAACGATACAACACACGAAAAGCATGTAAACAGTAATACAACAATTATGTAGCTCAAGTTTAAATAGTATGACAATAATTAGTTGTAAAAGTCCATGTTTTAATTAGTATGCGTTGATAAATAATTATAAATGGGAGTGTAAAATCCAACTTCTTAGAACTTTCTGAGTGGTGTACTGAGCACCCACTCAGAAATCTGTTCCCAGACTTATATGACCAAGCATCACATCCACATTGCACGGTGGCCACAGCTTGGAAAAGGGGCACTTGGAAACCTCCTTTCAAACAAGCGCTTGATTTAGGTTCCCAGCTTAGACTTACAGAACTCCAGAACCTCATCATCAATGCCGGAATTAATTGCTCCCAGGGCCCTGATAAGAAATCATGGGGAGTAGAGAAGAACGGAAAGTTCTCGGTTCGCTCCATGTACAACTGCATTCACTTTAGGGGTTGCACACCAACGTGGTCGGTTGTCATCTGGAGAACTAAAGTACCGCTTAAAATTAAAGCTTTCTTATGGTTGGTCTTGAATGATGCGATTCTGACTAGGGAACACCTAGCCAAGCGACAACCTAATGTGGGTACGCAGTGCGGATTTTACCTTGCTACACTGGAAACGAGAGACCACCTTTTGTTTCAGTGTCCTAGGAGCAAAGCGGTCCTCGTAGAGGTTCTCGCCGCCCTAGGGATGTCATAATACCCTAGTGTATATGAGGAGCTATGGGTGGGCCGTAAATTCGGGTTAGAGCGGGGAACTATGAGAGAAGCGTGGTATATTGCTATCGCCGCAGTGACCTGGATTTTTTGGCTAGACAGAGATAACCATTACTTTCGTGGAACTTGCAATAGTATTTTTGGCAATTTGACTCACACTATGCATCTTATCTCTTTTTGGGCTACTATGGCCACCACAGGTCCTAGATGACGGATTGAAAACGTATTCCAGGTTCAGGAGTTCGACGGTGAGAAAATTGAGATCAGTCCGACGATCGATTGATAGCTTGCGCGGTAGACACTGATCAGAGGTGCCCACCCCCCCCAGGGTTTTGTTGGGGGACCATGATGTATTTCTCTTTGGGTTTTCTAGTCTTCTTTG
The DNA here is from genome assembly GCA_017893485.1 of Hemerocallis citrina. Classification (NCBI taxonomy): domain Eukaryota; kingdom Viridiplantae; phylum Streptophyta; class Magnoliopsida; order Asparagales; family Asphodelaceae; genus Hemerocallis; species Hemerocallis citrina. The sequence goes on from CM030363.1 coordinate 738,547, forward strand.
GTCCCGCCCCCATGTTTGGGGTGGAGTTTTTGTACTTTTGTTGTGTTTGTAGGATTTTGTAGCGAGCTCAGTATTCGGAGTTTGTTTTGTTAATCTCTTATTAATGAAACAGGATGGCCAGATTCCACCTTTCCCTATAAAAAAACTTCTTAGAACTTTGAGGAAGGAAAATGAAAAAAATTTAACTGTTAAAGAGATATTTGCTATTTTCTGAAAATTTACAAATATAAAATCTGAAAATCTAAATTTCTAAATAAATAAATAAATAAATAAATAGCTTTTTCTTTTGTTTTAATATATAGATAAATATATATATAATTATTATCTACGAATTGGTAAAAATCGAATAGGATTTAGTGAAATCTATCCTTTTGCTATCAATGAGAACGAAACTTCCGGTCCTCATTAAAGAGGTTTTTGGAGGGGGGCAATTTTGACTTTGACCGAAGAATCTAATGATTGACTTGGGAAGGCGGGAAGCATAAAGGGGGCTGAGACGCACGTGCGTGGCCTGGCTGGCTCACATTTTGAATTATTTTTTGTGTGACGTCAGCAATTCCAGATCTGATTTTTTCTATTTAGTTTGGGGACCCAGGAAAGCGACCCCTGGCCTCAACACTACAAAACAAAACCCAAAGTATCTCATTTGCGGGAAACAAATTCTCTAGTGCTCTCACCATAGAAGCCAACTATAGGCAGGTGTTCACTTTAAAATGTTCCGTACTTCATCCATTTCACTTTATTTGATATTTATGATTTTTTTCTTGTTCCATTTTAAGTGATATTTAGGTAGTTATATAATATTACATGGAACTTCTTTAAATTTTGAGAAGTCATACAAAAAGTGTGCTTTGAGAGGCATGCATGCCAACATAATTTGATATTCTCACAATCTGCACACACTAAATTAAGGTCCTGTATTTTATTCATTGCAAACTACACTTATAATAAGAACTAGTAAATTAAGGTCCTATATCTACTTTGTTGCGTTATTGCATTGTAGTTATCGCATCGTTTATATTGTCTTCTTCTGTTCTGTGGGTCTCTCATGCTGTCAGCCCCGATCGATGGGGAGCTGCGTTCGCCCTCCCCCTGTTTGTTGCCTGTGGCCAGTAAGGTAGCTGTGTTACTGTCGGGACTGTGGCGTCGTTGATCAAGGCCGCAGGCCGGATTTACCCGCTTTTCTTCCCATCTCATTTGTCGGTGTAGAAGGTCGTTAGCGCAGCTGCTTCCGCGATCTGTAGTGCTGGCTTCTCCTCTCGGTGGCTGCAGCTTTTTATTTTGTCGCATCCGGCTTGCTACTATATTCTCCTGTAAATAATTTTTATCATTTGTTAGCCTGTTTTACTACTTGTAAGACCCTTGTTGTTATATTTTTGATTGATTAATGCATGGCTGGAGTCAGTTGACTCTATCCGTAACATCAAAAAAGAACTAGTAACTGCATGTGTGATGTACGCTTTAATTAATATTTTTTATATAATAAATAATATTATCTTCCTTCACTCATTGGATACTTTTTATGAATTAATTCTAATGTTACAAATTTTTATTTTATATGAATGATATTTTTGTAAATAATTATGTCGTAAATAAATTTGTACTTTGAAGTTATTATGGTAACTAACAACAGTTGAGTAAATGAATGATTAATATAACTCTCACTTAAAAATGAATGGTTGAGATTAGATGGTTGAATGGTTGTCTACAAATGACAACCCCAACTCTCCCATTATAATATTAGAGATTAAGTGTACTGAATCTTATGAAAGTACTGCTGGGGTTTAGTGCTCAGTTTGAAATGGGTCCGGATCTGATCGGTTCTGGGGAACTTAACGGATTCAAAAATACACGATAACAATTTCATTTTTTTAGTGTTTACAAAAAAATTTAATATTCAAATTCGGAACATATTTTTTCTCTCTAGATGATCACATGAATTAGCTATATAGAGAAAGTGAACATAAAATGAATCAATATGTGAATGAATGTTGATAAGTTGATTTTCCAATATAAAGAATATGAGATATGTATTACAAGTAAAAAAAAATTGCACACCATCGATTAAGTTATATTACATATTAAACTTTATTTTCTATTCAAAAAATATATTTTTTAAACACATACTACTATTATGTTTTAATATACTAAAATTTAAACTATTGATCTATTACTGTTAGAAAAATTGGACCTGAGTTACCAAGTGAACTTTTTGAAATTGATCTGCAACAGGAAGGAAGTGAGAAGTGGCTCGAGACGTGGGTTGCACTTTCTTTGAGAAACTATTTGGCCAATTCTGGAGATGAATCATTGATCACCAAACAGTTCTCCGGGATACAACGAGCTTCTGATTTACAGTGCTGCCAAGACTTCAATCGCAGCATGTACCAACTTGCACCCGCAATCAACAAAGAAAAACCGCGGAAAATAGATTTTGAGGAAAAATTTGAATGATAGATTTTTTTTTTCTTTTCTGTTTCTGTATTTCTTCTTCCCAAAGATGATCTCATCTTATAGCTTGTAACCAGGAAGCTATTAATCTGTATGCATTAATCAAAAAACGGCTATGTAATGAATATCATTTAATTTTTGAAACTGCTATAACATAAAGTATCTTTAAGTAGAAAAACGTTTTGAATTTTGACAGTTCAAAAAAAGTTTTGTTTTTTTTTCAATAGACCCCTAAGGCCCGGCCCGGTCATAAATATTTAAATATATATGTGGAATGTAGGAATTGAACCTCCAACCTTTTGTGAACTCAAAATTTTAACCGTTGGGTCATGAGACAATATTGTTAACAAGATGAGTGTTTAAAATATATATACAATTCCAACAATTACCGAGTCCACGTGTCGGGTTTGAGTCGAGTCCAAAATCATCAGGCCATAATGCTACCTCTTTAGGATTGGGTCGATTCCAGGTTACAGGTAATTATGACAGTACTACTTGGTGCCTCAGAGCATCTGCAGTCGTCGAGAGCCAAATTTTAGGTATTTGGCAAATGGAAATGGAAAAAGTTTCTTTGCGCTGCAGTTGTTGAAAGTCAAAATTTGGGTTTTTCACTTTTTAAATCGTAAAGATTATCTTTCTTCCTCCATCCAAAAAAAATTTGGTACAGAAAAATTAATTCGGTGTGTTTGGATGATTGATTAAAAAAAATTGTACAGAAAGATTATTTTTATTTTTTTTTTATTTTTTTTTCACCTCTTCCCAACCTTTGTGTGTTTGAGTGTGTTTATTGATGATGTTAACAAATTAATTGGGAGGGACGCAGATTATACCTGGTCCCTATCTTTTGTTTTTTTTTATTTACTTGAACAGGGACATTGTTTACCATCCAAATATTTTTTTTTAATTAATCAGTCGGATGGGATATTATTTTCCATCTGTCAATATGTCAGAATTTTTTTTATTAGGAACGATATATTATTTCCCGTCCGATAGAGTTTAATATAAAAATTCTCTCCGAAGAAAGATAATTTTTCGACAGATCAAACAGACGATAAATCATCTTTCGGTGGCTATATTTTGGCAATTGCCATTTTGTCTTCCCAATATAGCCGACCATTGTTCATTCGAAATCCAAATTTCGAGCAAATGGCCAATGCCTGCAGCGCTACTTTTGCTAAATTTTGAAAAATTTGACAAAATAGACGGCACGGAGTACTACAGACGCTCTCATATGGCTTAGAATGTGAAGTTGATGCTTCTGGAGATTTTTGGTGAAATGTGCAATTCATATATATGAGAAATTATTCTATCCTCCTTTTCCACTGGCTCCGATAGTTGTAGACAATCTTTATGTTTCTCTGTATATAACATTGCAAACAAACAATTAGTTGTTGGCACAATACTTGTTCATATATGAACATGTTCTCATGAAGTAATTAAAACCATTTTGAATGTACATTAATGAATTATTCTTTGTGTTTGTGGATTAATCAACCAGCACTGTTCCTCTACCAAATTGAAGCCACTATAATGTACCACTTCTACTCTGGTTGTTTCTTTTTCTTGATATATAATTACTACAAATCATTGGAGGTATTTGGGCCACATAAAGCCATAATTTATTTTATAAGTTTTTTTATAGTATTGAAAGATGACTCAGTCACCGACAATAAAGTGCATAGAATGCCCGTGGATAGAAACAACATCACATACTATGCAGAACAAGTCTCTAATATAAAATTTATTTTATAAGTTACAACTCAAAAAGGAAAAAAGAATTTAAAAACAGAAAATTAAAAATTAAAAAAACAGAAATGTGGTTTCCTTTTGTTTGTAGTCCTGCTGTATATATTCTTGCACTGTTGTTGGCGCAGTTTTACTTCTGATAAAATTGCACCCTGTTGTACTATTAATTTTGTTTATATATACTTTGTGGACTGGAATCTCACGACTCTATCCGCCTTATAAATTTGAAAAAAAATGAGAAAGAAGAAAAACTTAGTAAAAAGTATAGTGACAGATGGGCCACGCCCAGGTCAGCCCATTTAAGTCCACCTTCGAAGTCAATATTTTCACGGAGTCCAAGTCCACCAAGTCCTCGTCCACTCCCTCCTTCCGATTTTTTACCAAAATGACCCACCTTTTGAAAGTATTTACAAACCTGACCCACTTTTGAAAGTATTTATCAAAATGACCTACTTGCTATCTCAAACAGCGAGTTCGGTAAAAATATTATCATTTCTATTTCTTCAAAAAAAAAAAAAAAATATCATCGTTTTTTGAGAAAGCACGTTTAGGCTTAGGCGTTTAGAGAAAAAAACTTTAAGAAAAAATATCAAAGTAATTGGCCAAAAATGTGTTCTCTGTGATAATGCTAATGAATCTGCACTCCATCTTTTTCTTAAGTGCTCCTTTGTGAGGCAGATTTGGAACTTTTTGAAGTTGACTTTTAAGGTTAGAGGTTTCCCTCCCTCTGTGAAAGCCTGGTGGGGTTTATGGAGGAAGAAGAGGATTAAAAAGAAAATTACTTTCCTATGGGATATGATTATGATGGCATTGATTTGGGTCATCTGGAAAGAAAGAAACAATAGAATTTTTGTTAAAAAATCTATGACTATTGTTAACATTCTAGATTCCATATGTTTTTTTGTCTCCTCTTGGACAGATATTTTGCCTCCCTCTAAAAGAGCAAAAGTGGATGTCAGCGGCTTTGTTCAATCATGCAATTCCTTTTCACCAGCTGCAAATTTTCTTCCAAGAGCTAGCAACTCTTCTACACAGGACATGAATGCGAACAATGTGATAGTGATAGATGATGATGATGATGAGTCTTCTGGTGGGGCTCAGGACTCTACCTCTGCTTTGCTTTCTCACCCTGTGGAAGGAATTACTGGAAATGTTGATCCTTCAGATGCTGAGGAAGATTTGGTTTCGTATACTCTCTCCACCATCTCCGCAATGTCTACTCATCATCAAGAACTAGTCACTGGTATTCTGCTGATTCATAATTTGCAATCTGCTCAGGCTGATAATGAGTCTTCTACTGGTGCTTCGAGTGATGCTGACTCTAGTGGTGCTGACTCTGGTGGTGTCCTTTCGAGTGATTCTTCTTAGGGTTTTCTTTAGCCTTACCTTCTATTCTGTTGCTCTTCTCTGATGTTCTGCTTTATGTTGTTGCTTTGAGTGATTAGTCGGATGTTTGGGTTGTTTGGCTCTGATCTTCTTTGTGAGGATGTTTTGGGGGTTATTCTGGAACTCTTTTAGGTAGCTTCTCTTCTTTCTGGAGTCTGTATGAACTCTTATTTTGTACCTTTTGGTTTGGTTGGCTGGAGTCTTTAGACTTCATCCTTTTTATCAAAAATATTTGCTGTCTCAAACAACGAATGTAGTTGCTACACTCACTGTTTAAGATAACTAGTCTCACTTTGAATTATTTTTTTTTTAAATTGATCTACAAAAAAAATTGAAAGTCAGGTTTTCGTTATTTGAGACATCGAGTCTTACTTCGATATTTTTTCTTCAAATTTTTTCATGAAGTTGTGGAGAAACACCTAGGCATACACTTGCTATCTCAAATAGTGATACTATTTTCACCAAACTCGCTATTTGAGACAACGAGTTTGGTGAAAATATCATCGCTGTTTGAGACAGCGAGTCTTATTTTGATAGTTTTTTCTCTAAGTTGTGGAGAAACATCTAAGGCTACACTCATTATCTCAAACAACGAGTCCTATTTTGATATTTTTTTTCAAGTTTTTTCTCCAAACACTTAAGCCTACACTCGCGATCTAAAAAGCGCAGTATTTTTACCAAACTCGCTATTTGAGATAGCAAGTGGGTCATTTTGATAAAACATTTCGAATGTGGGTGAGTTTGTTTGGTAAATACTTTCAAAAAGTGGGTCATTGTGGTAATGGGTCATTGTGGTAAAAAATCCCTTCTTCCTCGGTCTCATTTTCTGCTTCCCCGAAACTAGTAGTTATAAATAGGTGATGGTGATTATTATTTGGTGGAGCAAATTTATCTTGTTTTCATTATTTTTGTTAGATGATTCTACCGCTAGTATATGTAAAGATATATGAAGACCGAAGAGATAGAGATAGATGCGCGTTACACGGGTTGGAAGAATATGAACAAATTACATTAAGGCCTTCTCCCATTATATATGGTAGTAGAGATTGAAGTTGAAATCAATGTCCTTTCCCATGCTAACGTGCGCACTTCCTAGTTCTTCTCCAACCTTAAATACAAGGTAATTTCCTTTCTGGGTCTTTCGTCATTGCCTCGGTCTTACCCTTAAACTTCACTCATTCCTCGTTTGTCTACAATTATTGTCGTTATAAACAGGTTCGAGAAAGGAGCTGTTAAGGGTCATGTTTGCTATCGTGCGCATTATGGTTCTTTGAGTGCATTTGGCATTGGGAAACACTGCACAGGTGATTCCCTTTTGTGGGTCATGTTTTTAATGGTGGTTAAAATGGTACTGCTGTTTAGTTGTTCTTGCATGTTCTTTTCTCCTGTTTTGGAAATAAACATTATGAGCAATTGCATTTAAAGAGAGATGGGCATATTGAATTTTGATTTGTGTAGTGACCCATTGCTGTATCTGGTTTGGATAGAGAAGCCCTTAAAAAATTGGGGGTAAATTTAGTAAATTTAGAGTTGTAACTAGGGCTGCAAACGAGCCGAGTCGAGCCAAGTATCTTGAGGCTCGAGCTCGGCTCGTTAAGCAATCGAGCTTAGTTTCGAGCTCGATCTCATTTCGAGCTGAGCTTTGACCGAGTTCGAGCCGAGTAGCTCGCGAGCTTAGTCTAATAATCACAAAAAGCCCAAACTCGAGCTCGGCTCGTTAAGCTATCGAGCTCGAGCTCGTCTCGTGTCGAGCTTTGACCGAGCTCGAGCCGAGTAGCTCGGATCGTTTGCAGCCCTAGTTGTAACTCCAAGACCAGGTGATATGGGTAAAAATAGAACAAAATTTGGACCATTCAAATTGGCCACAAATCTTAAAGCTTCAGGGGCAAAACATATATTCTGGTAGATACAGGTCGGACAAGAGGGGCTGAGCCGCTTTTAGGCCCATCGACCTGATCCGGCCTAAGATGGGGGCTACCATAGCAACCCTAATACGAAGGAGTCAAGGTTCGGTTAAAGAACCCAGTTTAAACCCCTATTTTGCTGCACTAAGGTGCTTGAGATATTTACCCTAGGTATCAAGATTGGAATACTTATACTATTATTACAAGCCAGTATTTATAGGATAAATACTGGTTTGGGTACTGGGTTCTCAACCCACTAAACCCGTGTTCCGATATCCATACAATTAGTATGTGTAACACACGTGTTACCCATAGAATAATATTATGTAATATTATTCATATAGTGAGAATATACCTATATATCCAACATTTCTCACCAAAAAGCCTTGGTGAATAAAGTACAGTATTGAAGAAAACATCAAGGATGATGAAATGTTAGCTATTCACTAAACTATGTTAAAAATTAAACAATCAGTAAATTGATCAATTAATGAAAAGTTACAAAAGTATACTTAAAACTTAAGAACTTTAATAATATACCCAACAGGTGGTCAGGAGAGTGATACATGTCTCTCTATTTTGGGATGGAAAAAGATCAATATCCAGATAACTCGAACTTGAGAGCTTCCAAATGAGATATGAGTCATCTGACAGAATATAGTATCGGATTATAGTTAAAAATCTATGGTTGAGATTTGCCAGTAATAAATTATCAAGAATAAATAAAAGGAAATTGCCTGTTCGTGCCACAGGTAAATTACTAGTTAAATGAAATATGTAATGTGACTGCTAGTGAGAATCTTCAGAAGATAGTTCTATGAAATTTCAAGCAAACATTTGGAAACTGCTTGCAGAATCGAACAAACTATTTATCTAAAAATGTTTTTCTCGTGAATTATCCGGTTTGGTAGAGGGTTTAATGGGTCTTCAGGTTTTGGATGGACTATGATGCATGCTTAGTCAATATAAATTTGTCTGGTCCTAGCCTTCCAGAAGCTAGTTGCTAACATTTGCAGTCATTTCACGTATATATATGTGTGTGTGTATCTCATTATTATTATTATTATTTTGCATGCCTGGGATAAAAACTGAGATTGCTAGTTAATTCTATGCATGTAGGAAAGGAGTTGTTGATTACAAAGAAGGTTGCCTCTGAAGAGCGCTGGTGAAAGTTGAAAGACGAAAAGATGATCTACTGAGAGTTCATTATGCATGTATGTACAAGAAAACTTTTGGCGAATGCATAGTAAGTAGAAGAGAAGTTATCTTTGTCTCTTTTATATGTTTGCAGTGTAGATTGTGTATGATTAATTCACACAGTTACTTATAAACAAAGAAACTTGTACGAATGTATTTTTATTTCAAAGAAAGTTTATCTTTGGCTGTTCAGTTAACTTCTAAGATGTTTACATTGTCCTAGATTGTTCATTGGAATAAGGTTAAATTTCTGACATTTGGTCATCTGTATGTGTAAAAAGTGGGCTATTGAGCTATAGTTCCTCTCTAATGAATGCTTGATGTTGTGTTTTTAAGTTGTTATATTTGGTTCACATACAGCATGCATGTGTCATTTAAAAGCCCAGGAGACTATTAAATATTTTTGAATGCCAGGAGTTTTGTTTATTCTTCATATCAACTGATCTACCTATTCAGTATGTATTACTCCCATGGAGTTAGACAAATGTTGTCCCCGAAGGGTTACAACTTACAAGTTGGTCTACCTTTGGTGTCGTTTCTTTAACTGCTAAGCTTGAGTTGTAATTTATTCCAAGTTTGATTGCTTTTAAAATAAAATCTGACATGATATAGTTAATTTGTTAAGTTAAGAGAATGAGTTATAATATTTTAGATGAATGGTTTAATTTGCTCAGTTTATTGATTAAACTACATTGCCTATGAATGGACATAATAATTTGAATATAAGGCTTTGTCGTTGTAGGCCTTATCGTCCAAATGAAATGGTTCTAATTTGTAGGTACTTCATTCAGTATTGAGGAGCCTGCGGTGACAAAGAGGTGCGGGCAAGGTATTTGTGTTGTTGTAATTGGAGCTGCACCATAATTCAAACTCCCAATCATCAAATCACACGGGCAAGATCTAACAAACCTATAAGCAATCTTATACTATGTATCAGTTTCTAAATATTTGCAGTTACATATTTAATATTGAACTTGCTTTGTCTTTCTGTAGTTAAATAATCAAGTTTAGGGCCTGAGCCGCGGATCCAGAGCATACATAATTCTTGAATTCAAGATCCTCACTTGATTGTGAATTTTCCATTCCCCCTTTGACTTTTTATCAGATAGTACTATGTTTTTCGATGGAATTATATTATATATACTCGTTGCCTTCCAATATATTTAATTTGAAAAGTATGCTCCATTTCATGGGTAAAAGTAACCCCACAGGTGTACTGCTTTCTATTATCCGTTTACTATGTTGACGCAAATATACTATTTTTAGGCAGCCTTACTAACGAGGCTAGAAGCCAAAAACTAGATCTCATTCACTTCTTGCAAGATTGGAAGCCAACGGGAAACGATCAGGAGGATCAAGTAAAATGGGACGCGGAAAGGGGGGGCGTTTTCTCGGTTAAATCGACATATAAAAGGTTAAATGATGGGGGTGTGAGAGTATTCAATCCGGTGTGGATAGCTTATGCACCTCTTAAAGTCAAGACCTTTAACTGGCTTGCATGTAGGAACGCAATCCTAACTCGGGATAACTTGATTAGGAGAAGTTGGATAGGGCCGATTAACTGTGTTATGTGCGATCAGGATAATGAAACGGTCGACCATCTACTCGTCAGGTGCAGCTTTGCGAGACCTATTTGGGGGGACCTCCTTAATAGATTCGGTATCTACGGGGAAGGTCCGGTTACGGTTCTTGACGCTTGGGGGGGAGGGGGGGAGGGTAGTTGGAAAAAGGGTCACATCCAAAGCAGCCTGTCATGTATTTGGGACACGGGGGTGGCGGCTATATGTTGGGGCATATGGCTAGAAAGGAACAATCGAATCTTTAGAAGCACCCACAAATACATCATGCATCAACAATTGCTCTTCAAGATCATTGCTAATATTATGTTCTGGTCTAAAACGGTAGGTGACGAACAGACAAAGAAGATCAAGGACATATACAAGGACATTTCCACTGGCGAGGTTGAATTACAGGAAGGGGATGGGACAGGAGAGGAAGGTTGAGTCCATGATGGGAGGCGGGACACTCAGTTGGGAGTCTTTTGGGGATGTGTGGGGTTTCATGTTGTTTTGGGGCTTCATTTTGATGTATTTTGGGCCTTTTTTTTTAATTACTTGTATGTATTTTGGTGGGTCTCACGGGCTCCGGAGAGTCCCATGTTGCTGGTTCTTTTTTTTGGGTGGGACTATGAATATCATGGTCCGTATGTGGCTCTCATGAATATCATTGACCGTAACTGGTTTTTCTGTTTTATTAAAAACTTTTTAATGAAACTAGGGGGAGCCTAGGCCAACCTTTTCTAATAAAAAAAATATATATATACTATTTTTAGCGAATTAAGGTGTATCGGGTTGAACTGCTCAGCAGTTACTGTAATGGATCTTCAAAATAGTCTAAACAAACGATGAGGGATGAGGGGTTTCGACTTTTGAATGATTAGTCAATAGGCTAAACAAAAGATACAAGTGTAGTGAGGGGCTTGAAAAGAAATTTCCTTTGTTTAAAACAGAAACTGGCGGGTACATAACTTCCAACGCCTGCAGGTCACCACTGATGGCAGTTGGTAAGACTGAGAGAGAACCAAAGCACATTTGGCGGAAATCACAAAGCAGATATTACCAGTTTATTCTTTTAATCCTTCTCTCAATTAGCCCATCCTCTCTCTCTCTCTCTCTCTCTCCCCACATACACACCAAGATGAGGAGCTCTAACCCGTCAGCCGCCACCGGAAAACTAGAGGTCAGTTTTGTGTGATTCATCCTGTATCTGCTTTGTCTCTATTCATTACTGCATGCATACTAAATTCTGTTCATGAAGTACTCCTATCATTATAGTAAAGAAATATTCAGTTTAGCAACTATGGAACTCTTACCTATTTATCAAAGTAGTTATGACTTCGAGCTTTCCAGTAAGTTTTTGAAGGATATATAAGTTTTTGAATCAAGTTCCAGTTAGGCTTGAGAGGGTCGTGGTGAGAATTGTAATATTCTTGTATCTTCTCTAGTTGAAATAACATATCGGTTCTTCCGCGGATTAAGGCGAAAGCCCCAACCGGGGTAATTCTTGTGTACTTTATGTGATTGGTGCGATCTAGTTTTGCTTGGTGATTTGTGTTGATTGTGTCTAAAACTCAACAAGATCTCTGTTTTCCTAACAGTATTTCCAATATGATACAAGTATATAGCCTCAATGTCTCTATAAAGATTGATTGATAGATAGGTAGGTAGGTAGATACAGACTTTTAAAAAAAAAAAAGATTACCGCTCAAGAAATAAAAGAATAGCAGAAACAACTCAACAATAATACTAAAATAATTCAATTACTGTTCTTTAGGTACCATATACTCGAAAGAGAGAGCACCCACAATTCGACGGAATCAAAAAAACAAATTCAGCCATGTCAGTTCGGCTTAGTAAGCGCAATTCACCTGGAGATGGCAGCAATTCAACTCTGTCGCGTTCATTATCAGATATATGGGAATTTGAATCCAAATTCACACCAGATATAGCAGACAATAACTCACAGAAATCAGAAAAAACATCAACCGTCGATGAAGAGATTAAATCCATCGATGATAAGCCTATGGATGATAGACAAAAGAACACAGATAGTACTGATATTTATTTGCCTCAATCTGCTGCTTCATTTTTTGGTGGAAATTTACTAAAAAATGATGTATCAGTTTTTGAATTATGTCAAAGCATGTATAATCTGAATCAATATCTGAAGACGAGTAAGGATGAGATCAAAGCTGGTGTCCCAGGGCGATACTTGAAAGCTGTAATTAGCCAAGATGCCACTGGTAATTAATCTATCATATTTTCTTGCTTTGTTGGTGTCTCGTTTAGTTACTTGAAGGCTAAAATCTTCGCTTTGTTGTTCAGTAATTTAATTTATTTTATTCAGGCGTGGGATGTTTTGTTTGCACCATAATGTATGCATTTTTCTTGAACGAGACTCAAAGTAATAGCCAGATTTGTACAGTGCCTGTCCTCAATATGAAGCGAGAAGATTTACGGACTCACTCAGAGCTTAAATGGTTGGTTAGATCGTGTAGGATTGATGAATCTAGCTTGGTATTCATTGATGAGGTATCAAAGAAATTGTTGATTTTACATCTCTACTTTAGCGAATACTAGTAATTTTCTCGTGTAGGGTGAATGTTTCTGATGAACATTTACTTTATAAACTTTTGAGTAAATCTTGAACAAATAAAAATTTAGTCTGAAGGAATCTGAAGAACTATGCACAGTTCTGGTAATGAATCAACGTCATACTTTCGTATATTTGATTGGACATTATAGTTTTCGGTATTTTACGTAAAAAATTGTTACAATCGTATGATAACAGTTTGTTTCAATTTTAAAATGAAAATATCAGTTAAACTGTGCATAATTTTGAACTCATTTGCAACACTAGGAACTTATTCCCAACTTGCTAAGTTGCTATCAGTAGTGTTACTTTTGTAATTATAATTAACTTTCTTATAAAGTTCCATGGTAGGCAGAAGTCAAACAGATTCCCAAAAAAATATGCTCAACCTTTTGGTTGTAATAAATACAATATTGAGAACTCAAATTGAATATTATTGAACTCAAGCAAATTGTGATTTTAGAACTTGTATGCTGTACTTACAGGCCGAGCTCTCCTATTACAACCAATTTGGAAATCTGAAGATAGTATTAGTTAATGGGAATCATCTCCCTGCCAAACGAGAGGTAGTTGCTAATTGGAATAAATCAATACAATTTGAAAGAGATATATGCTTCTCACTAATGTCAAAACGATTCGTTTTCCCTACAGGGATTGAGGGAGGCAGTGGTCGAAATATTCTTCTGCAAAGAAGTAAGATTGGTCTTCTTGATGCTCTTCTTCTTCTTCTTTACTCTTTCTTTTATTTTATTTTGCGATGGTGGTGGTAAGCTACAATAAGAAATAAAATCTTTTTATTTTGCTCTGATTTGTAGGTTGATTCAGAGTATCCTTTGGTTGAGAAAATAACCTTGGCAGAGGTAGTGTTTTGTTCAATAAATTGGAATCTGTACTTAATTTACTTCTTTCATGAAATTCGGAAAGTTGTTTTTTTTTTCTCTTCATTTATTTCCATAGATATATCTTTGCTTAATCTGAAGACATAGTGCATTTCTGATGAAACAGGACGGCTCATGTTGTACACTTATTGCCGAATATTTTCTGGAGGCGACACCTGAAATTCTAGCTGGGGGCGGGTTTTGTAGACTTCTGGTACATTTTTCTCATTAATTTTCTCTTTGCCACTTCCATACATGTATTTCATTATTGAAAATTTTTGTAAGTTATGTTTCATCTAATCATCTGATGGTTAATTTTAATATCGTAACTAGTTGTTTGTCTTGCAATTTTTATTAGTTGTCAGGAATCCTTTTAGACACAGCTAATCTGACTAGTGATAATTGCACTAACAAAGATAAGTATATTTCGACGCTGTTGATCAAAGGGGCTGGTCGGTTTGGATGCAGTGGACTTTACCAAATACGTAAGTTTTTGAAAGATTTCATGCGTGTTATATGTATTTATTAAAATGTAGGATCCTATCCTACTCGTAGGATAAATCTCCACTTGGTTTCTTTCCGAAGACACTCTTATGAATACTTATGATAATGAGTTCATATTCATGTTGTTTTTGCAGTAAAACACAAAATTCATGATACTTCCGATCTGACGGTGAGGGATATTCTTCGTCGTGAATTCAAAAAATGGACTAGAGTTGCAGGTAGGATCTGCATGTCTCGAATTTCATTTGCTACTAAGTATCTTATCTACATTCTCCTCCAAGTAAATTTAAATCCCCTGTTACTCTCTTCCTTTCACTATGATATCGGATCAGGAAAGCCTAATAGCAGCAGTGCTAGATTGAGCATTTCACACGTCGGGATGAGTTTCATAAAGATTTCAATTGAGGAACTTCTCACTCACAAGGACTTTGCCGCAGAAGAAATAATCATATTTCAAGGTAAGAAATATTTTCATTCAAAAAAAAAAAAAAGTCGTAGAATATTTAACTTTGTAGAAATGAATAGTCTCTATTCCAAACCTGATATATTACTAATTTTTACAGAATCAGAAAAGCTGCGGCTATTCATGATTGTCTCAGGATATTACGACAACCAAAACAACTTCAAGGTAATCAGTTAAGAAATTGGGAGTGTTTTCCATTCATCAAATGCTAATCAAATATGTTTACAACTTGGGCTAGAGGGAAATCTTGATCTCCACAAGCACTGCAGAGCTCATGACAAATTTTCTTCGCTTTCTTGATACAAAGGGAACACATCTGCCCCTCAAAGATTTTAAACAATTCGGTCAGTTACGTTTGTTGATCTATTCAATTCCACTTTTACTCGTGATCTGACTTGTCCGTTAATTTTGTTACGGTCAGAGTCAAGAGAAGAGCTTAGAGCATTTGAGATCGACAACAAGCTGACAGCGAGAAGAAGCATAGAGCGCCTGCTCGAAGAGTTTGGCAAAAGCAGCCGAAACTTCTGATACATACGGTTCTGCTGTCACTGGAGCTATAGTTATCCTGAGGCCGAGTTCCCAGCTTCCAATTTGTAACAGTGCATCTATCCAATATGATTAATATTCATTTTTTAGACATTAACAATAAATTGTATCTAGAATTTCAAACCTGTAATCTTACTTTGTTTGGAAATATTAAAAGCTTGTATCACAGTGATTGAGTCTATATAATAAAACACAAAACCCCTTAAAGTCAGGTCTTCCTCTGGCTAGTATTCAATAATGCTATTCTTACAAGAGAGAACCTTGCCAAAAGACAACCCCAGATCGCCACCAACTGTGAATTTTGTAATGCATACACGGAGAGTCTGAACCACCTTTTCATTCATTGCCAAAGAAGTAAGGCAACTATGGTAGAAGTTTTACGGACCTTAGGGACATGTGACTACCCCAGCGAATACGAGGAATTGTGGGTTGGCCTTAAATTCGCCTCGGTCCGCCACGAAATGAAGGATACTTGGTACATAGCCATTGCGGCAACCACTTGGGTGTTAAGGCTAGACAGAAATAATTTATATTTTCGTGCTTCATATAATAATATTTCTGGTAATCTTACTCATATCATGCATCTTATTTTCTTTTGGACCACAGTTGCTGCTACAAGAGCAAGAGGGAGGATTGCTCGAGTTTTCCAGGTGAAGGAATTCGATGATGACGAGGTGGAGTTTGGATCGACGCTGGACCGAGGGGTAGACCCCTCCTGATACTCACAGGGCACATGACACATTTGGGAAGCCCACCGTCTGCAGCCAGTTATATTTTGTATTTTGTTTAGGTCTATTGCACTTTGGGTTGGACCCACCCTACAGGGTATTGTTGGAGGATTATGTCCTACTTTCTGCACTGTTACTTTTGTATTTTTTCTGGTACACCGGGGTTGTTTTATTAACTTCTTATTAATGAAACAGGGTGGCATTATTCCACCTTTTCCCTCAAAAAAAAAAAAAAAAAAAATGAAAAAAAAACTATCAAGTGCATCCCCTTCAATTGAAACAAAATCAAAGGTTCAGATTCATCATCCCAAAACATATTCTACCCCCTCCCCAAAAAAAGTTTCATATTTCTCTCTCTCTCACTATTTACTTAGAAATTTAGATTTTCATATTCTAGGTTTGTAAATGTTCAGATTTTTAATGTTTTTTTTTATGTTACATTGAAAATTTCAAATATCTCATCAACAGTTAAATTTCATTATTTTTCATCCTCAAAGATCTAAGAAGTTGGATTTTAGACCCCATTTATAATTTTTTTTCAACATATACTAATGAAAATATGGATTTTTATTTATAACTAATTATTATCGTACTATTCAAACTTGAGCTACATAATTGTTGTTTCACTATTTACAAATTTTTTTATATACTGTATCGTTCTAAAGACGTGCCGTGTCGTGTCTACGGGCAAATCTCGTGTCTACGGGCAAATCTGGGCAAATCTAGTGTATCAATAGAATAGGACATATGGGGTTCACAAACGCAGTACGAAAGACCCACCAAGTGGTGGAACCATTCTAGCCAACAAAGAAGATTTATGGTGGCCCCTTTTCAATCCAAAAGCCCCATTTAACCTTGGAGCTTCCAAGAAGTCAGAGTCTCCAGAAGAGCCAGAACCACAGGAAAAAAAAGTTGTATGTATGGATAGGTTCCACCCAATTTTTTTTATTTTTATTGAATGTTAATAATATTCTAATATACATTTTAACATTTGTATTGGGTATACTAGTTACTCCCTTAGTTTCAAAATACTAGTAATTTGCACGTGCGATGCACGTCTTAATAAATATAGTTTTTTAAAATAAAAATTTAGACATAATCTGGATTTGAACTTAGAACCTCCTTTATAATAGTTATGCACGTGTATTGCACGGGTTGGTAGATTGATAAAACATTTACAAATGACACTAAGGCCTTCTCCCATTATAATATTATAGAAATAGGAGTATTTCTTAGTTTTTAAAAATAGTGAGGGTATATGCTAATTTTCACATTTTAAATGGGGGCATTTGCTAAAATATCCCTTTTTTAGAAGCTGTACGTGCATCATACGGATATGTTTGGTGAATTTAGTTTGCCGTATATTGCACGTGTTTACTCAGTTACAAAATTAGGGTTTGTTTGTTTACAACTCCAACTCTCCCATTAAAATAGTAGAGATGTCATTCTAGATTTCTGTACGACTATTAAAATCAACTTAGAATTATGTGAATTATGTAAAGGTACTATATATTTCTTATTTTTTAATATACAATGACCTATTTGTCTTCCTTTATAATTTTTTACTCCATTTCTTCTTAAAAAATGACACGATTAAAAGTAAAAATTTCATAGAAAATTAATTTATGGATATTTTAAAATAATAAGATATTTTTTCAGAAATTTAAAATAACTTGTATTATGAAACAAAGAAGACTAGAATAACTTATATTTTGAATAGACATATTATTATGAGTAATGCTACATCAACTACCAAGTTTACTACATTTCTCTTCACTAGCTTAGGTGGCACACTCTAATAGGTAGGGGAAGACAGAGTAGGTGGGAGAACTCTCCAATAGGAGCATGCCACCTAAGGCAGTGAAAAGAATGGTAGTGAAATTGGTAGTGGCTAAAGCATTACTCTATTATTATTATTATTATTAATTTATTATTATTATAGTACTAGTTGCCATCTTTAAATTCTGACTATTAAAATTAAGATTTCTTGATAATCACAAAGAAACAAAAAGAAAAGAGTACTTTTTCCAACAGATCTCTTGACTGAGTTTAATGAATACTTGAGTTGAGTAATAGGCTAATAGGCAGCATTGAAACCCATTAACCCTCGACAAAATTAAACCCATTTTTCTCTTTGAATTCTCCTTTTTAAACACAAATCTCCATTTCTCTACTCTTTCACTGTTGGCAAGGATTCTACCCTTTTCAGATTCACTCAATTTTCCAGTCCAAGGTATTACCTTTTTGCATATGATTATTTATTACATCTTTATGATCTGTGATTATTCTCTTCATCTTAGTGGCTTATTAAAGATTAAAAATTTACTGCAAAAAAAAATGAACCCTTTTTTTGATTTGTATTGATCTATCTATTTGGGTATGAGCTTTGATGGGTATTTTTCCAAATTGCCAACAATGGCAGTTTTGACCTCATTTCACACTGTTCACACATTTTACTTTCTCATCAGCATGTGTCATTATTTCACTGTACTTTCCCTGCTCTTTTGCTTTGTTTTTCTGATTCCACTACCAATTTCACTACATTTCTCTTCACTACCTTAGGTGGCACACTCCAATAGGTAGGAAAAGATAGAGTAGGTGGGAGAACTCTCCAATATGAGTATGCCACCTAAGGTAGTGAAGAGAATGGTAGTGAAATTGGTAGTGGCTAAAGCATTACTCTTGATTGGTATGACCATCCTTGTCTCTTTCATTCATCTTCTCTCATTTGGGAATCAGAATATTTTTTTTTTGTAGATATGAACAATCTCTTTGTTCTTTGTAAAATTTGCAAAATAGTCATACAGCTAAGGCCTCTATTCGGAATAGCGACCTTAGTACAATAAAGGCCTCTATTCCAAATAGCGACCTTAGTTTTAAAAATAAATTGATTGTCATTTTTCAGAGAGCAAAAGCTCTCTAGATTTTGCTAAGTGTTAGAATACAGCTCATTAAAGATCGCTAATCCCATTAGCGACCTCATATATACTGAGGCTGCTAGTGGGAATAGCAACGGCAAACAAAAAATTCAAAAAAAATTAAAACATAGGTCGCTATTCCCATTAGCGACCTTGAAAATAAAGAGGCCGCTATTGGTAATAGCGGCCGCTGCTGATGCGGCACAAAATAGCCCAAAAGCGCTAATAGTTGGGAAACTGGCCCAAAAACGCAAATATTTTCAAAAAGTGGCCTATGTAGGCAAAAAATTCTTATTCCTTCGTGTTGATGGTTGTTCTTATTCCTTATCTCTTTTGAATGGAACTGTCTCTATCACAAGTTTGGAACCTAGGACTGTTATACTGTCTTTAGGAACAGGGAGCAAGGATTGTTATTCTAACTGGGTGGTTTGTATTTTTATTGAAGAAAAACAAAGGAGGTTCAATATTGAACTATATATGTTGTCTTGGTGCATTTGTCAGTTTGGTACTTGAAAGCAGGGAGAAGGAAGATGGCTGCCTCTACACACAGCTCTGCTCAGTCTCAATTCATTACAAGCCATGCCAACCACAGATCTTCCACAGGCCCTACTCAGCCTTTGATCGAGAGTATAGATGTCGATCAAATCGTTGTTCCTGAGGTATCATTTCTTTCTTCAAATCTCCACTGCTTTAAGTGCTTAATTGATTCATCTTATGGATACAAATATTTGTTCATGGTATTTATATTTTGGTGTTGTATGACAACTTATATAAGGATCAAGAAATAGGTGCAACCCTGGTTTTGCTTTAGTAATATGAAACTTGCAAGAGGTGTTGGAGATAAGAGCAAATTGAAGTTTGTCATATGAATTACTAAAATCTTAGCAAAAATATGAGTGAATGGGAGATGTTGAGTAATCAATATGGTTGATTTTCAGGTTGACCTCATAAATTCAGTTGTTGTGTGTAGTATATAATATAGGGTGTCGAGATTTTCTTCATTTATTTTCCTTTTCACCTCTAGAAAGTTTTCAGGTGACTTTTTGCTCGCATCTAGTTAAATTTATTCTTGTTTTAAAATATTTTTTAAGATTTGGGGATCATGTACTAAGAATTGTGCAACATAATTGATATTGTATTTCATAAATATGCAACACTCAATCCAACAATTATATTATCAAATAATTCCAGATATGTGTTACCTATAAGTTACCAATAACATTTTGCTCAGATATGCATTGCCGACAAATTTATTGTTATTGCTTCCGTTAGTGTGTTTGTAATACTTAATATTTGTTTATAATGCTTGGTGTGGCTCGTATGTATAATTTCAAAAAATTTTGTGGATGTCATACCATGACAAGTTGTTTAATCCAATGAAATTTCTTCTTTACAGCGGACAAGTTGGAAAAACTTTTTTTCTTACCTAGGTCCTGGTTTTCTTGTGTCCATTGCATATATTGACCCAGGAAATTGTAAGATTGCTTCTTGTTCACTTTCTTTTCTTTTAATATTTAATTTTTATTATCATATATTTACATTCTCTTTTAACATAATTCCTTGATACGCAGTTGAGACAGATCTCCAGTCGGGTGCACAATATAAGTATGAGGTGAACCATTCATTTCTAACATGTTTTTGTCTTTTTTTGTTCATTTTTTCTTACTTATAAAATAACTTTGATTCAAGTTTATTTGTAATTCAGCTACTTTGGATCATACTTGTTGCATCTTTTGCTGCACTAATTATCCAATCCCTTGCAGCCAGATTAGGAGTCGTGACAGGTAGGTTACTATATCCATTTTGATTATATTTTGTGAAGGTAGGTCCTCTATCTTAGGGGGTTGCCACCTCAACAACATCTGATGTTTTTTGTTTCATTTCCTGTTTGTATGAGAGAGAGAGAGTGTGTGTTTGTGTCTGTGTGTCGCTCTGTGTGTGTAGTCTATAATGAGCGTCTAACAAGTAGTGTTTTAATGGCAGGGAAGCATTTGGCCGAGCATTGTCGAGCTGAGTATGAAAAGATACCAAGCTTTATTTTGTGGTTACTTGCTGAACTTGCTGTGGTCGCATGTGATATTCCTGAAGGTGTTATTCCAAACATACAATTTCTTTTCAGTTTTATATTTAGTCCTCAAATTGCATCACAGGAACTGCTCACACATTTAATAGATTTAGTTCTCAACCAGAAGAACGGGCCGGCCCTGAGTTCCTGGGGGCCTGAGGCGAACTCCCGAAATGGGGCTCCCCATTCACAAAATAAAATAAAATACAAAAAGTTTGCACATTGTTAAAAGCAAAATATGCAAAATATATAATTTTTTTTTAAATCACTCAAATTTAAAGTCTCAAATTCAATTCAAGTCTTCAAGTCTAAACCCAAATCATCTTAAAAAAAAATGCTCAAATAATTATTTTTTGGGCCCCTAATAACAGTATTTTTTTTTACGTGCAAAATACGTGCCTATATTTACAAGCGAATTACAAATTTGGGGCCCCTAAAATTGCGAAAACGCCGGGGGCTTGAGGCGGCCGCCTCACCCGCCTCAAGGGTGGGGCCGGCCCTGTTGCTCTTATTATATATAATTTGCTGATATATGAATATAACTTGATTGTTTTGTTGATAATTGTATAACTTGAATGTTAGTGAAGTAAAAGTTATTCAAGGAACTTCACTACTAACTTAGAGCATTGACGCTTACCTTTCAATGGCACTTTGTTGCCCTACTATGTGGTTTACAGCTGTGTGGTAGGAAACCTTTTTATAACAGCATCGAGGACCTTTACTCATAAATTTATATATGGTTCAAGGGAACTTTTATTTTTGTTCTTTTCCACTTTTAAATGACAAATACCAAGTTATTTTCTAAAATAATATTAATATCCTAAGTTTGTAAGTGGGTTTGGCACTAATATGGTGTGGGTGTTGCCTCTTGGATTATTCTATTTTGAGGAGGTGCTTTATTGATTATATAGTGTAATGCTGTCTTTTGTCTCTTGGACATAAGAGGCCAGCTCACTACTAGCTTCTGAAAGCTGAGAAATCTTCGGACTCTCAAAGGTAGAAGGATCATGCTCAGTTTTAGCGTGCACCATTTATTTCTCACAAAATAAATAAAAATTAAAATAAAATGTGGATTTGTGAAAATCTTATACAAAATGATAATCGGACATAAACTGCGTCGTATTATACTCCATGACATGGATCCCCCTAGTAGTTGTAGTTTTCAGTTCCTGGTTCTGTGTTCCTAGTTCTTTGTTTCCCATTGATATATAAAAGTAATGAAGTAGCTAAAGAAAGAAAGTTGGTGTTCCGCGCTAGAATCAATTTCGTTTTTCTGTTTATATGTTTATATGTTTTGTATCATTATTCATTTAATTGACTTCTCCTCTGTTGTTTATCTTATAGTCATTGGGACAGCCTTTGCTTTAAATATGTTGTTCAGAATCCCAGTATGGTGTGGTGTTCTCATCACCGGGCTTAGCACACTGATGCTTCTATTTCTACAGCAATATGGGGTATGCAAATATCGTTTTTTCTTAGTTATTAATATTTTAAATAATGCATAATACTAAAGTTACAACTCACATTAAGTTAGAGTTAGACTAAAATAGCATACCTTGTTATTGGTAAGAAATCATATTTGTTTAAAAGGATTAGAAAAGACAAGATTATATGATTTTCCTTCTAAGAATAAAACTCCCTGTAAAACATATGCATTGTTTCACAAGATTTCATATTAAGAGCTACAATTTTCTACATCTCGGTGCAGGTTCGGAAACTTGAATTTCTCATTGCATTTTTGGTTTCAACAATGGCTATTTGTTTCCTTGTTGAACTTGGATATGCAAAGGCCAATGCTTCAGAAGTCGCAAAAGGACTATTTGTCCCTCAACTCAAAGGAGATGGAGCTACTGGTCTTGCTATCTCACTCCTTGGCGCAATGGTTATGCCGTAAGCTTGTTACTTACCATCCAATTCGATTTCTTTTATTTGTTATGATTATTTATGATTTAGATTGTAATTGGTTGATGTAGGCACAATCTATTTCTTCATTCTGCATTGGTGCTATCGAGAAAAATACCGCGTTCAGTTCATGGAATTCAAGTAAAATATCTTTTCTTTTGAAGGCAATAATTAAAATATATATTTTTTCTTCTCAAATCACTAGAGATATATATATGCTTTAATATGGATGAAAAACATTGTTGCATGATCATGCAACTCCCAGTTCAAGTTAAACTATGTAATCATTATTTGAATATTTGATATGAGTTTGTATTATATTTAAGTACCTTCTCTATCTTGGTTGCAGGAGGCATGCAGATACTACACCATGGAGAGCGCTTTTGCTCTTGCTATTTCCTTCTTAATCAACGTATCTGTTATTTCTGTAAGTGGTGCTGTTTGCAGCTCAGAAAATTTGAATCCAGAAGATCAGATGAACTGTCAAAATCTTGATCTCAATAAAGCATCATTTCTACTCAAGGTATGTCAAAATGTATTACTATCACCATCTTCTTTCATATATATTATTATATAGTGAGAGTAGCTGTGTATGTCTGGCCTGTCTATTCTCTTATTTATTTCTTCATTAATAGTTGAAATAGTTTCAGAAGGATATTGTAGATAATTAATTAAATATAGTTAAGTGAGTGGTAAATTTTGGCCGTTTATTTGACACATTTATAACAAGTCATTGTAAATTTTGTAATGAGTTAGATTGAAGACAAATGCTCTTTCCTCCCATCACTCCGTCTGTAATCCAAAATGAATGGCATTACTTCGATTGGAAATTGTCATAACCATGTATCCTGTTATGCTGTAATTGGACATTCAAAACTTTCTTGTTTTGTATTCGTCAAATCAATTTTCTGTGGTGGTATTAAATGTTCTTTTTGTTTCTGTAAGAAATATATCATTTACATCATCACATGTGACTTAGTGCAGGTTTGATAACTGAGCAAATGCTGTAGAAATTTTATTTTCTGATGTGATGAACGTGAAACTTGTTCAATTAAAGGGTTAAAATATACACCTTTATTAAAAAATCATTAATTGGATCTTCTTACCGTCGTAACAGAATGTCCTAGGTAATTGGAGTTCAAAGCTATTTGCAGTTGCTTTACTAGCATCTGGTCAGAGTTCTACAATAACAGGAACTTATGCTGGGCAATACGTAATGCAGGTATTATGTATAAGCTTTTTTATTTTCTTAACAGGTCTTGTTTTACTTGTGAATGATTAATCATTTTTAGGATATGGAAGGAAAAGTGCATTTACTATAATTATGGTTCACATTAGGGAAAATATAAGCAAAATGGTATTAAAAATAAACATGCAGACTCATTAGTCACTTCAAAAGTCTAATGCATTCCCTCACTTCCATCAATAAATATCATACAGCATAGTATTTCATGCTAAACATGACGGCTAAGTTCATATATAGAATTAGCTGATAGGCTTGATATAGATATAAACCTACGGTGATACATATGGAACACCTGGTACATGTTTGACTGCTCTCTTTCCCTTAACAAAATAACCTGCAGTGATAGACAATGGATTTTATCATTTCTCCTATAGTTTTGAGATTGGTGCTACACAAGATAATTGGCTGTTGGGTATGGCTATGATGAGGATAGACACTATAAATCCTTGTTGACTGGTGCAGACACAATTTACTTTTATCCTCTTTCTTAATATATTAATTAATGTAAGTTGATGAATTAAATACTCAGCATCTGCACTCTAAATTAAATACTCAGCATCTGAATTAAATGATGTACTTAAAACAGGTGGGGCCGATTTTTTTTTGTTTTCTTAGGAGCATACAGATAGCCAAGGTAGCTAGCCATTTAGTATGTGTGAATCAAAGAATATAAGAGTATGCTGGGGCCTTATTCTTAAACAGATAAAAATAAATAGGTCCATGGATTAATATAATTTTACAATTATTTAGTCTTTTATACTGGATTCTCGTGTGCGTGCATGTGTGCACGGGCAGCGTGTGTTGTTGTTGTTGAAAAATCCGTAATTTGTTACTGGTTATTGATGTTTCATTCCCCCCCCTCCCCCCCCCTCCCCCCCCCCCTCCCCCCCCCCCCCCCCCCCCCCTTTTCCTTTAATTATAACTTGTTTTTTGTACAGGGATTTCTTGATTTACGTATTACACCATGGATACGAAATATGTTGACCCGTTCATTGGCAATTGTCCCAAGTCTAGTTGTTGCGCTTATTGGTGGGTCTGCGGGGGCTGGAAAGCTTATAATCATTGCATCGGTATTTATGCCTTTTCTCTTTCTGATAATTATTTTCTGCCAACTGCATGATGATCATATTAAGTAATCAGATATTTTGGATAGATTAGCACAAGTATATCAGTATACATATCCAAATTACAAACTCAAAATTCGAATTTGGATTAGCTTTCCCTTTATTTGTTTACATTTTTCAGTTGCCCTGGTTTCGTATTTTCTCAGTAGTATACTCTCTAGTCCATGAAAAATGTCTTTGTAGTAAAGATTTCTAATTAGACATCTTCATAAGCTTAAGTAAACATGGCCATTGGAATTGCAACGAGTCCAGTTCCAAAGCAACAAACAGACAATTTATAAAAACTAGTATTGTCAAAATATGAATAGTTTGATAGCTCTCATTTTATAAAGTACTTAAGAAACATCTTGCTAGGCTAAAATTAGTTCTCACTTTCTTCAATGCTCTCTACTAACAACATAAGCGAACCTTTGCAGATGATATTATCCTTTGAGCTCCCTTTCGCTCTTGTTCCTCTCCTCAAGTTTACGAGCAGCAAGACCAAAATGGGAATACATGTCAACTCAATTGCAGTAAGTTTACAACATCAACGCTTCTTTCTGTCCCTTAGGTCTGCAATCTCTCTTAGATGTCTTCTCACTCTTGCATCCTTGTTTAAGAGATCGGTATCTTGTAAGTACCGATTATTCTACAATATGCTATCTATATATCATACTTCCATAATGGATAATCAGTGTTAATCATACTGTAGCTACATGTTAATTGTGATTAAAATGATTAATATGCGATTACAATCTTATACATATAACACTATCCTTTTCTTTTCATGTTTGTGTGATACTTAGATCTCGGCATTCACATGGGTCATCAGCTCATTGATCATGGCTATCAACACCTACTATATTGTCTCGGGCTTCATCAAGTTGCTTCTGAACAGCAAGTTACCAACAGTATCAAAGGTATTCGCAGGAATATTTGGATTTTCGGGCATGTTGGTCTACTTGGCTGCCATATTATACTTGGTGATTAGGAAGAACAGAAAAATCATTCAACCCATATTTCCTGCTGATTCTGAACTTGGAGAAATGCATAATAATTGCAGTGTCGATGATTCTAACGATTCGCTGCACCACTTACCAAGAGAGGACATAGTATGCATGCAACTCCCTCAGGGGAGGTCAACTTCGGATCTTGATTGAGTCGTATGGAACTAATTTCCATCGTTTTATTTATTCAGTACTTCATTACCAAACTAGAACTATAACGAATAATACATTATCGGTTAGAATGATATAAAATGCTGTTTTTTTTTCCTTCTCTTCTTCTTACTTCTTTGCAAGACCTCCAATTTAGTTGTAGTTTATCGGTTAGCCTGTGCAAGGTGCATGCAAGTGTTCTTAAATTGCAATGTTTCTTTTTACCAGTCATTTATGCCCTCGGTACTTGGTAGATGAATTACAATTGTTTGCTTTGTGAGATGAAAGTGCAGACACAGGGAGGTTGCTGTTAGGTGGAAGTTAATGGAAGTAGAAGATTGTGCAGGTCTTGTTATTTCTATCCTTTATACTCATGGAGAGCTTTGCCTTCTGTGAACGATGTCTCTTATACCATTGTACTGGTGCATACTGGAAAAAGTTTCGCATTTGTTTGTGGCTCATACTCACATGTATTGCACTTGACTACTTTTTTCCTGAAATGCCAATTACATTAGACAATGTGGTTCCGAACTGTTGCTATGTGCACAAACTTCATTCTAGATGTATCACAGTTTACATTGCATGGATCTCTAGAAATATAAGAATTAGTGAAGGCTCGAGGAATCACACAATTACTCTTTGATGGCTTACCCTTCATGCTAAATTTCTCCAAAATACCATCAATAATGTCGATAATTGCGCATCCAAATCCGATAATTTTAAAAAACGAGGTATAAACTCCTCCTTCCTCTCTCCCCTACTCCGGCTCCTCTCCTCTCCAACCTCCTATACTCTTCCCGCACCCTTCTCTCTCCTCCTTCCTTTGGCCGCCTTCTCCTACTCCACCTTCGGTAGCCCTCCCCTCCTCCACATCCGACCACCTCCGCCTTCCCCTTTTCTCTCCCTCACCGGCCAAACCCCCTGCTCTGCCCCTCCTCTCTCCCTCCCGCCCGAATCTCCTTAAACCCAAACCCCATCTCACTTCCTCCCTCCACGGTCGGATTCCCCACTAAGTGAGGAGTTGGGGAGGGGAGAAGGTTGTTGGCTCCTCCCTTCTCCCCTCTCCAATCAATTTGTTTTTCCTAATATCCAAATTACAACCAACTTACAATTATCAAGAAAACGAATCATAGTTGGGGCGACGGTAGTCAAGCAAGTTAATAGTTTGGACTCAACTTTAACTATTCATGTCAAAGTGAGGGGTGCCTAGGGTCTCTCTCATGTCAGGGAGCTTGGAGAGGGCGTCTGTGTTACCATTGGGGGCGACGGCTGTTACGGTTGGCATAGACATGTTGCGATTGTGGGTAACAGTAGATGGTGGACAAGTTAGGTAGTGAGAAATTGACCTAATATTGACATAGTCAGGTCGTATTGGATGGATGCATGTGGTTTCTCATGTATCTATAAGCTTGATGTGGCATTTGTAGTATCGTCGGGGGCGATGACAGCTCGCGTTGTGAGGTGGTGGTGTTAGTCAACGATGGTCAAGTTAGGGGATAAGAACAAGGTTTCATTATGGACATGAGTATGTCAGAGTGGTGGGTGCCTGCGGTGTCTCTCGTATGATGCTTGAAGTTGATGTCTGTGTTATTGTTGTGGGCGACGGCGGTTGTGGTTACGAGTGTCGGAGAGGACAAACAGTGTACAAGCAAGGGAATGAGAGAGAATAAGCCCAAATTGGCACGAAGAACTTGCTGTGGCGAGGTCGACCGATTGGTAGGATTATGTTTTGTTGTATTACTAGGTTTGCCCGTGGGCACGTGCGTCTTCGGAACGAAACAGCATATAAAAGGCTTGTAAACATTAAAACAACAATTATGTAGCTCAAGTTTGAATAGTAAAACAATAATTAGTTGTAAATAAAAGTCCATGTTTCCATTATAAATGGAGGTGTAAAATCCAACTTCTTAGAACGTTGAGTGTGGAAAATAATGAAATTTAACTGTTGATGTGATATTTGTTATTTTCAATGTAATATGAGCAAAAAAAAACACATAAAAAATATGAAAATTTACAAACCTGAAATATGAAAATATACATTTTTGAGGAAATAGAGAGAGAATGAGAGAGATAAATAAATAAATAAAGGAGTTGTTTTGGGGATTTGAATTTGAGTTTTGGGGGAAAACTTTTGGGAGGGAAAATATGTTTTGTGAGATTAGATCTAGACCATTGATTTCAATCATATTGAATGGGAGCCACTTGATAGCTTTCTGTGTGTTTTATTATATAGATTTATATTTGTTGGTTGGGGAGTATGAGTTCCGTGACCCAGTTTGTTGGGTTTCATGAACTTCATAATCCTATTTTTTGTTGGATATTTTGTTAAATCTTTTTAATGAAATGCGGGGCCTTCAACTCAACGCTAACGGGAGAAAAAACAAATTAGGAGGGGGCTACCAGAAAAAAAACAAAAAGGAAGAAGAAGAAAGGAAACTCATGCAAGAAATGGAATCAGTCTATCTGAAGCCGAATCCACAGACACACAGACACATCACATAGACACAGACACACCGAGTCAACAAAACTACAGAACTGTTATTTGGATCCTATTCATCCGCCTGAGCCCGTTTCTCACTCAAAGACAGACTGCATGCAACTTGTTATAAAAACCTCTGCAACTGTAAAAATACATTATTGCACTAAAATTTGCAATTTTATGTGCAACCATAATAGTTATAATCAACACTATGAAGAGCATTTCCGTTCTGTCTGTTTCATATATCTTGTTCTTGTTCTTGCTCTTGCTCTTCTTCTCTGTTAGCATTTCTCGTGTCGAATCAAAAGAAGAAGAAGAACCTGTCGGATTCGGATATGTGCTTCACTCTGTGAAGACTGACAAGTCGGGGAGATCGTTGAGTGCCAATCTCGGCCTCATCCGTAACTCGTCAGTCTTCGGACCAGACATTTTCAATCTCACTCTATATGCAAAGTGAGTCTCATCCCCCTACCGATACAGTTTTTTTTTTAAATCTGAAAATTCTGTTTAAATAAATCTGTAAACTTGTGACAATGCTTCAATTTTCCCTCCAATTTATCTGCAGATTTGAAACCAACCATCGTCTGAGAGTTCACATAACAGACTCTTCCCGCCAAAGATACCAAGTACCTGATCATGTTATTCCTAGAGAAGCCCCCATCAGTATCAAATCTGTCCATGGCAACCCTCCCCCTCCTTCCAACCCTCCAGATAATCACGTCCTTGCGGCCAACGGCTCTGACCTCATCCTCACCCTCCACGGCACCTCCCCCTTCGCCTTCACTGTCTCCCGCCGCTCAACCGGAGACATCCTGTTCGATACCCTCACCCGTGCAGGTCCTAGAATCGTGTTCAAGGATCAGTACCTGGAAATCACTTCCACACTTCCTGGCGACCGTGCTTCTCTCTTTGGCCTCGGAGAGCACACTAAGAGAACGTTCCGTTTGGTGCCTAGGGAGACATTTACATTGTGGAATGCTGACATTCCCTCGTCGATGGTTGATCAGAATCTTTATGGGTCTCACCCGTTTTATATGGACGTTAGACTGTCCTCGCCTAACGTGGAGTATAAAGCTGGGATTGCTCATGGGGTTCTTCTGCTAAACAGCAATGGGATGGATGTTATGTATAATGGGGATAGTATTACTTACAAGGTGATTGGGGGAGTTCTGGACTTTTACTTCTTTGCTGGGCCGACTCCTGAGATGGTTACTGAGCAGTACACGGAGTTCATTGGCCGTCCAGCTCCTATGCCATACTGGTCATTTGGTAAGTAATATAGTTCAGATTCTGTTCTCATCTATCCTGCTACAACAGTTAACGAGCTAGTTTCCTGTAAATGTGTATAATAATACATCATATGATATACTTCCTAACTTTCTGTTCATACTGAATTAATTAACTATCAGTTGCATAATTTGCTCCCACAATTTCAAAGTATTTGTTGTTAGTTTATAATAGATCTGCAATCTATTGACCATATATCAGATAATATTCTTCCTCTTAGTTTTCAGTAACCTTATATAATTAAATAAGGTGGCAAATTAGCTAGGTTCATGCATATGGCGTAAGTAGTCTGACATGCATGTTTCTACATTCCAGTGTTTACTGTATTAATGTATGA
Organism: Hemerocallis citrina; assembly: GCA_017893485.1. Lineage (NCBI taxonomy): Eukaryota > Viridiplantae > Streptophyta > Magnoliopsida > Asparagales > Asphodelaceae > Hemerocallis > Hemerocallis citrina. The sequence goes on from CM030363.1 coordinate 768,996, forward strand.
TATAGGAAATACAAGATCAGAGTTTTCAGCATATATGCGTTTCGTTAGGTTTTGTGTGTCTTTTTATTTGCAGGATTCCATCAGTGTCGGTGGGGATACAGGAATGTGGCAGATATTGAAGGTGTGCTTTCTGGATATCAACAATCAGGAATTCCAATGGAGTCTATTTGGACCGACATGGATTACATGGATAACAACAAGGATTTCACGCTTGATCCTATCAACTATCCTGAAGATAAGGTGAAGAATTTAGTCGATCGTCTTCATAAAAATGGACACAAATATGTGCTTGTTCTAGACTCAGGTATAATATATATAAAAAATCTCCCATATCATATATCTGATGACGAAGAAGCATAACCTGTGCTAGATCACAAAATTATGACATATGAACATCGTACAGGTATCAGCGTTAACAAAACATACGCCACATACTTCAGAGGCATGAAAGATGGGATCTTTCTCAAGAGCAATGGAACTGACTACGAAGGAGAAAGCTGGCCAGGGAAAGTCTACTTCCCCGACTTCCTTAACCCCCGGTCTACAAATTTCTGGTCCAAGGAGATCAGCCTCTTCCGCAAGACCCTCCCCTTTGATGGCCTATGGATTAACTTGAACGAGTTCTCTAACTTCGTTGACCCCACACCTCTCAACAATCTCGATGACCCTCCTTACAAGATCAACAATGCAGGCATTCACCGACCAATCATTAACAGGACGATCCCTGCATCTATTATTCACTCTGGGAACCTAACTGAATACGATGTTCACAACTTGAATGGTCTGCTTGAATCGAAGGTGACTTATGCCACATTGGTTAAAGACACGGGGAAGAGGCCTTTTGTGCTCAGTCGATCAACATTTGTCGGGTCAGGAAAGTATGTAGCACACTGGACTGGTGATAACGCTGCAACGTGGGAAGACCTGGGGTACTCAATTCCGACAATCTTGAATTTTGGCTTGTTTGGGATTCCGATGGTTGGTGCAGACATCTGTGGATTCTCAGGGCACACAACAGAAGAATTGTGCAGAAGATGGATTCAGGTAAATGATCAATCATACATCAGGTCATACTATACTATGCATCATTAGTAATGAAGACTAGCGCGCTTATTAATTTTTTTTAATCTTGTTTTGTTGTGTACGTAGCTAGGAGCATTCTACCCTTTCTCGCGAAACCATGCCAGCTACAATTCGACAGCACAGGAGCTCTACAACTGGCCGTCTGTAGCGAAATCCGCAAAGAAGGTGCTCGGTCTGCGCTATCGTCTGCTCCCCTACTTGTACACACTTATGTACGAAGCTTACACAAGAGGGATTCCCATTGCACGACCACTCTTCTTCACGTTCCCAGAAGACAAAGAAACATACGCGATCAATACACAGTTCTTAATTGGAAAAGGGGTGCTGGTGTCACCTGTTCTCAAGCAAGGAGCAGTCTCTGTGGATGCCTATTTCCCTGCTGGGAAATGGTTCAACTTGTTTAACTACTCCCTCGCAGTGAACACAACTAATGGGAGGTATGTTAAACTCGATGCACCTGAAGACACCATAAACGTGCATGTCAGAGGTGGGACAGTTCTGATCATGCAAGGTGAGGCAACTACTACTAAATTAGCGCGGGAAACTGGATTTGAACTGGTAGTAGTTCTGGATGAAGCTGGTAATGCAACTGGTGATGTTTTTCTTGATGATGGGGAGGTGTTGAAGATGGGAGGAAACACGAGCGAATGGAGTCTGGTTAGGTTCACCGGAAGGATTGAAGGAGGAGGAGGAACAGCTATGGTCAACTCGGAGATTCTGAACGGAACCTACGCTATGGGACAGAAATTGATGGTGATCAAGAAGGTGGTGTTCTTGGGGCTCAAGGCAGAAACAAATCCAACTTCAAAAAAGTCTGTAAATACCCTGTCCGTTAACGGGATGGAGGTAGGCTATGAAAAAGGAGTGACAGCGAGTTATGGAAGAAAAGGGAGGTTCGCTGTTGCAGAGATACAGGGGTTGTCGCATCCCATTGGAAAGAAATTCGAGCTCAAGTACAAGTTCAGGAACTAGCCTGAGTAGAAGAAGCTGGACAATAAGGCAACCATATATTTTTTCTCTCTAGTTGTAGGGATTAGTACTGTAGAACTAGAATTATTGAGCATAAGATATTTCCATTGTCAAATCTTTTGAATTGTAGCAATTACTGAAGAAGTACATTCTTGTTAGCTTAATATTTATAGATAGATTTTGTCGCTGTCTCTGATTCTTCTGTGTTTGTGTGTGGATGAGAAGAGTAATTACAGTTGTGCAATATGCATAAGTTGATTTGTAATGCCACTTGCAAAGAGATAGTATACATATTTTTAGATGAATTTTAATGGAAGCCATTAAATTCCAGACAATTAAAATGTGTCGGTCTCCGGTAATTATAAACTCCATGAAACAGCGCGCGGTATCTTCAAATATCAGTACCCATTTGCTTCTAAAATGTTAGATGTTGAACAAAATAGATATATCATATCAAAATTTAAAGTGATTTCATTCAATTCCAGATGATGAAAATTATCGTAAACTGATGCTGTTGTTGATCATATATGCAACCTGCAAGATTTGCTTCTTTTTTGCATAGTGAAGTTGCATAATTTTCTAGTATCGTGTCGAGGAATAGAGGCCGGAGAATTAACTGAATCTATGTCTATAATAAGAAAGGCTGAAATTATCAAACCTGCAGGTTGGAATGAATCTGACAAGCAAAATCTGAAACATGTTGGATATATTGGTATATTCGCTCTATATAAATATTGCATGTGCATATGAGGAACACGTATATTGAATGTACTAATTGTATGGATATCGGAACTCGGGTTGAGTGGGTTGAAAACCCAGTACCCAAACCAGTATTTAGATTTAAATACTGGCTTGTGATAACAGACTAACAGTCTAGGTATTCAAATCTTGATACCTAGGGTGAATATCTCAAGCAACTATGATCTAGAGATAAACTCTAATTCCCAATTGTTAATTTCTCAGAAAAACCTAACAAAACATGCTCCGAATAGTCAAATGAGATTCAATTTTGATTGCCATACAGTGTCGTAATGTCTGCATTATATTAGGAAACTTCTTGTACGAAGGTAAGGTCGTGATCGACTACATCAGCAATTAGCCAATTGCTGCCAATACGTCAACACAAACGTATATTATAAAAATATAAAATTATCCTAAAACTTACAATTAAGAGCAATATCTTATGAATGTTTGGTATGCAAAATACCCATATTCAGAATTACCCAAATATTATTATTTCAAAATAAATAAATAAATAAATAAATAAATAAATAAATAAATAAATAAATAAATAAATAAATAAATAAATATATATATATATATATATATATATATATATATATATATATATATATATATTCTTTCTTCTATAAATCATGCATTATTGTCTTATGGCAAGGGGGGATTTGAATTTCAAATATTTTTTTGTGATTCGAATTAAATTTGAGGTGGGGAGGAGAAAAGTTTTCCCCCACCAATTCTATAAATCATGCATTATTGTCTTATGGCAAGGGGGGATTTGAATTTCAAATATTTTTTTGTGATTCGAATTAAATTTGAGGTGGGGAGGAGAAAAGTTTTCCCCCACCAAAAGATCTTCCCTAATATCCATATTACAACTGATTTATAAGTAGCAGTGAAATGTATCCTATTTGGTGTGGGCAACGACAGTCAAGCTTTTTTATAGTTTGGGCTTAACTTTGACCAAAGTGAGGGGTGGCTAAGATCTCTTTCATGTCAAGGGGCTTGGAGGAGGTGATGGCATTTGTAGAGTTGTCAGGGGCGACGACAATGTTCGTTACGAAGTAGTGGTGAGAGTCAATGAGGGTCAAGCGAGGGGACGAAAACGAAGACCCAATCTGTATAGGGAGATGTCAGATTGATGGAGAGTCTGTGGTGTCTTTAAGATGGTGTTTGAAGTTGTCGTATGTGTCATTGCTAGGAACAACAAAGGTGTTGTTGCAAGCGACGACGATGATAAATTAATGCTTAGTATTTTTTTCAGTAATTTGAGCTAGCAAATAAACCTATTTGCAAGACAGAAAACTAATAATTATTTTAATAGAAACTTTATCTATAAATTTGTATTTTTCAAAATTTTAAATACATTTGAAGTAAGAAATTATATTAACACATTTAATCAACACAACAAAAATCTGTTTTGTAATAACTAAATGTAATCCTAATTACAAAATAAGTGAAGAGCTAATGTGCAAAAATACAAAATTGGAACTCGTGCGACAAATTCAAAAACAACCCTAGACTTTTCTGCAAAAACCTAACGCCGACATCATTATCTCTCTCTCTTATCCCTCTCTCTCTCCGTCGTTACCAAATTATTCTTCTTCCCTTCTCTAAATTATTCTTATCTTGCATCAAAAAATATTGTTGAAATAATCCCAAAAAAAAAAATCACCAATTTCTAGGGTTTCAAACCCTATTCGATCCCATCAACAACATCGATTGAACGGTTTCAATTGGTTGATCCGTGCGTCAAAATCCGCGCCGACAGCGAAAGTTCTCACCTTTGATCAGGCTTCTTGAGAGATTCATCCCTTTCAGCTCTTCTTGGAGGTACAATTTTAAGGTTCTTGATTGATTCATGTGTTTTGTGTTGATTTAGTTTGAGGATTTTGTTGAAATGAGATTGGGGATTGTGATCAGGTTTCGTACTTAGTGCAAAATTAGCATTTAGTTGATGCCTTATGGTGTTTGAATTTGGGCTATTTCTTGAATTGTACGTGTCATTTGAAAAAAAGGACAACTTGTAGCTATTATTTTGGTCGAGAATTTTAAAGACAAATACATTTGCGTGAGGCAAAGAGGCGTCAAAAAAGGCGAAAGATTGAGGGAAGTTTATAGAATCGAATACTATGCGATATTATTTATAATGGTTTGTAATTTAGAGGAAATGTTAAATGGAAAGTTTGCTAACTTCCTTTCCCTTACTGTTAGAATCATTGGTTCAGAGGGTGAGAGATAAGAGAATGCTCAATTAGGAAAGAAAACTCGATGAAAACATGAGAAAATACAAAGATCTGAAGTGATAGCCTATTTTGACTTTGATGAGGCTTGTTAGTTACAGAGGGGTTTAAGAGAGATAACACCAGTTATGATACATAATTAAATTTTCCTTGCTAAAGGTAAATTTGTACACATGTTCCGTTTTCTTACTATTGCTTGTCAATGGTGGTTAGTCGCTAATTGTCAAAAAGCCTTTCTAGTTGATGTCCCTCTCTTTATCTCTCGTTGTTAGACATACTGAAACACAGTAAAAGGAAAATATTTAAACAACAACAACAAAGCCTTTTTCCCAACTAGTTGGGGTCGGCTACATGAATTCTGGTTTTCCATTCTGCTTGGTTTGGTAAAAGGAAAATAATTGAAGATAAAAAAATATAGAACATTCTGAGTGATGTTGTTCAGGTAAATTAGGGATCAATTTCTCCACCAAGAGGATTTCTATGGTAATGGGTTTTACCAACTTATTTGGTGCAACACCCAAACCTATTTTTGGACAAGCCTAAATTGCAATTAGGGTAGGCAATATTTAGAACTTGTAACTTTACCAGATGGGTGATATATCACAAGTCTTTATCATATTCAACGCGTTATGTTATGGATATATGATGTAAAACTAACCCTAAATAGAGAATTTTCAAGATTCTTAATGGATTAATTTTACCAACACGTAGTGCGGATCAAAGTTAGAAATTTTAAACAGTTAATCGGTTTGATGGATTTTCAAGAACTGAATCACGTTTAACAATCCCAATTAATAATTAAATTCTAACAAGCAATAATTAAATTCCTAAGTGTTCTTAGTAAGTAAAAGATTCAATATTGATTCGTACTCTAATCAAGCAAGTGGAACATTCAATCTCAATATTTGTGGTCGACAGTTAAATTGAATAATATAATAGAGATAATAAAGTAGTATAACACAAATATTTAAAAGTGGAAAAGTATATCGAGAATTCGAAGAACAATTGCGACAATCGCAGAAGAAGATACTGTTGGAACGGCGGGTGGTTGGATCTGGCAGTGGTTGACGGTGCGTCAGAGGGCGTCGAGCGGCACTGCATCCTGGGGTCGGGTCTATCGCAATCGCCGAAGGAGAGGGGAACAACGGGGCTCGATAGGGCAGAGGTAGAGGAGTTAGGGTTTCGGTGGAACGGGTTTGGGGATATGGGGTGGTCGGTTTTAATGGTGGATGGGAGAGAGGGTAGGGTGGCGACGGGGTTGCGAGGACGATGGCGAAGGTAGCGGATTAGGGCGACGACGGGGTGGAGGAGATGAGAGCGGGGCACTAGTTGCTGACGAGGATGACTGGGGGAGAGTCGATTTGGTGGTGGAAGTGAGAGGGGTGGTCGACGGGGTGACGACGGAGGAGGGAGGGGTTGTGAGGTCTCGGGAGGGGAAGGTGGGGAAGAAGAAGAACGAAGGAGAGGTAAGGGGTAGGTGACGGCTATGTAGGGTTAGGGTTTGGTTTTTTTTATTTGGGGATTTTGAATTTGGGAGTAGATTTTAGAGTTAATCACTAATCCTAAAATTGTATTAGAATTTATCACAAACCCTACTAATTGGATCTCAATTGTATCACACAAAGGAGAGAAGAAGAGCATATCTCAACATAATAATTTTTAATCAAGAATATCATACTTTCTCATTAATCTCAAGGCCTATATATAGGCTCAAAACAAATCTTGATACAAATCTCAAAATATTCTAAAATCTCAGAAACATTCTAAAGCAAAAAGACAGATTACATATGGCTATAATTGCCAAAAAAACAAATATGGTACTGAAATAAAATACTAAATTAAATAGAATTGATATCCTCATCAATATATCCCCAAAATGACATTGCATTTTTAAATGACATGTAAGTGTTGGAGATGAGTCAAAAGTGGAATACCGGAAATGTCGAGATTTAAAACACTGAGGAAGTGTTAAAATGTTTAGAATGGAAAGAATGAATTACATATAAAACTAAAAACTATGCGTTCTTGACACTTGTGTATGTCGTCATCACCATTGGCATGAAATCCTTTTCTGGTCAAAATGAGGGTCAGCTATTGAGTAACAAGCAAAATAATTGCATGTGAAAGTACTTCTTAGTGGGAGTGTTGGCTGTTCAGATAGCGCCATTGATGGCGCTGTTTCTTTCTTTAAATTGTATTTGATGAATTTATGTAATCGCATCTATAGCTGAATGCAAAAACTCTACCTACACTATTACTTATTAGCATTCATCAATAATAAATTTGCCGCTATCTATGGCCATGCTAATTGTTGTTTATTGACCTTACAGGATGCAGAGTCAACTTGTGTGCAATGGGTGTAGGAATATTCTTCTTTACCCTAGAGGTGCTACTAATGTATGCTGTGCAATATGCAATACAATAACCCCTGTGCCCCCTGCAGGTATATCTTTCATTTAATTTAAACAGAGAATGTCAGGTGTATCATATATGAAATTTAGATAATCTGATATTTGTTATTTCAGCACTAGTAAGCATATACAAAAAAGAGAATTTGCAGTTCTCTTTAAAAAAAAAAATAATAATTAAGGAATAGACTAGTAACATATCCACACTAATTTTTTTTCCGTTCATTTTTCTTTTGGGATGATGGTGTCCATGCTTTGTAAATGCTCGCTGGTTTTTAACTATGCAGGCTTTTCTTGCTAGTGCCTGATCTGATTTGATGTCCACAGGAATGTAAAATAGGCCTTGTCCATTTCTAGACATGATTGTGTAATTTAAGAATATGCCTCTCTAATAACTTGGCGACCTTGAATACACGAGCATCTTCTAGCGTGTTTTCTTCTCTTTGAAATAAATACTTCCCATATAACTAGTACACGACTCATGCAATGTGCGTTTACTAATCATTAAAGTTAAGTAAGACATCTATGGTTATTGAATGGAGGAAATTAAAGAATTTTGTGCTTATTTAAATATACGGATCTGTAGAATATTTACCATGAAACGATATTTCTTCCCTATTATTGACCATTTCAATCAATATCAAATTGATAAGCACTTAAAAGTAAATTAATAATTTACGGTACTTGAGTAACGCTATCAAAATATTATAACATACTGAGAAGAAAGTAGGATGTACCCTAATTATAAAAGTAGTTAAAAACATGGCGGGGAAGCAATTTTCCCTCACTGTTTTTACTATGGTATCTGGTAAGTTTTTTTTATAAAGAATTTCTTCCATGGAAATGATGCCACGAATTCTAGATGACATTATGTTTAGCTTTCAGCCCTCGAGGACCTGTATGCAATAAAGTCGTGCTAATTTAGAATTGAATATATATCGTAGTTATTTTAAATTGAATCTGTTTTATAGTGAAAGAGTTAAGTACTTTATTTAGGAATCTATATTGTCATGAAACCATGCATATAGCAGATGTCTAGTTTATACGGAAAGAACTCTATATATTGACAAATAAAGTGAAAGGGAATTATAGGAATCAAAACTGTTGGACAGACTCGAGGGATATTTTCCATAAATCTTTACATTATATTGTGGTAGTAGTAGTAGTAGTAGTAGTAGTAGTATACTAGTATCAATTTGGTGTCCTTCAGCTTGTCCTACTTGCAAATGGGTAAAAGATTTGTAATATAAGGCCAAGGTGACTCTTACGACTTTGTTGTGTGTCACAGATTTGTAGTGAAGGGACCAAAAGAAGCGCCTACATTAACATCAATGTGAGAATTGATATTTTCGTTGTTGCATCGACAAGCAACATGGCATCAACTCATAGTGGTTTTTGAGTTGGTACTTGATAGCCAACCATAAGAATTCTATCTATACTGTATGGAGAGCTCCCCATGGCCTACTATATTTCAATAATATAAGCTTTGCCAATAGCATATACGGTATATACTTTGGGATGATTTAAGCTTTCTATTAGCACAAAATTTTTGTGAAAGTTGCTATAGAGCAATAATCATCATTCTGAAGCAGCAAGCAGTGGGGGTGGCACTAGGGCCGTGCTAGCTCGGGCCCAGCCCGCTCGGTCCTCGACCCGGCCCGGCCGCCCAAATTCGGGCTGAATCGGGGCCAACCCTTTCCAAAAATCCGGTCCGGTCCGGTCCCCCCAAAAACCCGAATTCGGCCCGGCCCGGCCCGCTCAGACCTGGGACCGGGTTGAACCGGCCAGGGCCGACCGTTGGATTTCCTTTTTTTCAGTTTTTTTAAAAATATTGTGTTTATATAATTACTAAAATACCCCCAACGGGTATCTATACTAGCTAGTTTTTGGGGGGTATTTTGGGAAATTCAAAAAATGCATATTATATATATATATATAACCTCATTTCATTCAATTCTCTTCACAAATTCACTCAACTCTCTCTACTATCTCTCATCTCTCTCAACAAATCAACAACAATCAACAACATTCAACTACTCTGTTGCAAGTCAACAACATCCAACAACATCAACAAAATCCAACAACATCAACAACATCAACAACAACACTACAAGCTCTCAACTCTCTCTACCTTCATTCTTCAATCTACATTCTACACTCGTACGGTATTTTTGTATTTGTATAATTTTTAGAATTAACATTGTTGTTTGTTCTCATTTATTTCTCTTAATTAGATTGAGTTTTGTTGTAATTCTTCTTCTTCTTCTTTTTTTTTTTTAATTTGGAAAACTTGCACTAGTTTATTCATTTAATTGTTGTAGTTTTATTGAAATATTTCTTCTTCTTTTTTAGATTTTTTTTATTAACATACACCGGTTTATAGTAGAATTTTATTTAGCTTTATTTGTTTTGTAGAATAATTTTCTATAACATACACTAGTTCATCTATCTTTACTTGTTTTGTAGAATTAAATTTTAAAACATACACGACAATTAATTTTTAAAACATACACTAGAATTAATTTTTAGAACATACACTAGAAATTTAAGAACATGCACTAGTCTCGATCTCTAAATACAAATGTTCCCCTCATATTGTAATTTGATAAAATTTGTATGAAATGTTGCTAATCTATTTGATTATATATTAAACTTTGTAATTCATAAAAACAATTTAATTTATGAATATCTCTTTGATCTATATGTTCTTGACAATTCTTAAAAAAATTTATTTTTCTTTGTCTTTGTAAAAAAAATAAAAAAATCGTCCCCGCCCCCCGAGCCAGGGGCCAGTTCCGGGCCGGTATTTCCCCGTTGAGGCGCGGCCCGCGGAAGCCCGATCTGGGTCGAAACCCGTGGGGTTTCGACCCGGCCCGCTAGGCCCGAATGCCACCCCTAGCAAGCAGTTATGCTTATGATTTATTGTATTTTACGAAAGTCATAACGTTGTGGGTTTGCAATATCATCTTACTGAAATGTTCGTAAGAGTATGCTGACAATGCTCTCTGATTTATTTTCCTCTAATATTAGTTTGTCGCTTACTATGTTTCTCAAACAGCTTATCGCACTGTTTTAAATAGCACCCGTTATAGCTGTTATATCGGCTGTTATAATGGTTTGGACAGGTAAGCGTTACCGATACCATTGTATAAAACGTTATTGGTCTATTTTGGCCATTATATATCAGTATGATATTCTATCCTGTTCATTATCAAGCATTATAAAAGAGAACAACATAAACCTTTGGGTTAGGGTTCAAACCCAATCCAATTGGTCCCTAACCCATCATATACAAAGTTAGAAAGAGGTGAAAAATCAAGTAAAAAACCTCAATCTTCTCTCATCCTTATGTCTCTCTCTTCCAATACTTTCCACACCACCAATCCTCTAATTTTTTGAGCACACAAAGAAGAGATGCAGACTGATGGATTCACTCTTAATCTATGATTATAATGGACATTATTGGGGGTTTGTAATTGTAGGTTAAAGAAATGAGAGAAATTATGATGGAGATAGGACAAAGAATATGTGAAACATATGCATTCTTTCTCCAATTCGTTGGATGCAAAGTTTAAATTTGATTTTATGTTCACTATATCTCTTTATTAGGCTAATTGCTTCTATGAGTAAATATGGTAAAGATAAAAATAAAATTTTAAATTTTCAAAAAAAAAAAATAAAAAAAAAAATAAAAAAACCCCGAATGTTTTTTTTAGCCAAACGACCCCTTACCATTTAAAATAGGACAATTCTAGACTTTTTTTGGTAGAAAGCAAAAAATACCAGAACGTTTTTTTTAGAATTTAAAAATACTTGAACGTTTTTTTTAATTATCAACAACTATTAATAAAGGTTTTTTGCGCACATGCCACACAAAAATTTGGAAATTGCAGATTACTCACTCAAAACCGTTATTTCCATATACATCACTAATAAAATTTGCTAGTTGCATATACACGATTGACAAAGAAAGGTTCATTTAGTCTTCCTTGGGTATTTATCCATCCAAAAAAGAGAATATTCCACTTTTTTCAATACCCTTAGACTATTTATGATGTCCTAGTCCTCAGCTTGTCTTCCTCATTAAGTGTAGGATTAATAGAGATGAGATAGAAAGGGTTGAGAACTAGTGTTTCATAATAGAAGAAGGAAAAACTAACTGTTGTAGGTGATAAGAAGAAAGGAATAGTGCTATAATGATAAAAAATAATGAAAGAATGTTAAAATTAAAGAAATTATTTTCCTTGTTCGAAGGGCCTAGAAGAACTTTTCTTGACTCCCTTTGTTTGTTTTTTTCTTCATTCTATCGAATTTGGATAAAAATAACTTTAAAAGCTAATTTTAAATAAACCCCACTTTGTTACTGGTGTATATGCCAATAGTGAACTTTGTTAGTGATGAATATGCAAATAGAAATTTGTGAGTGAGTAATCTGCAATTTCCAATTTTTGAATGATTTGGATGCAAAAAACCCATTAATAAAAGGGAAAAGGGTAAAAATTGTCCTATTTTAAACGGTGGGGGGTCTTTTGACTCAAAATAAACGTTAGGGGTTTTTTTATATATAAAAAACATTAGGGTGGTTCTTTGCTTTTTTTACCCGAGTAAATATACAAAGAGAACAATAAATTAGCAACTGTATTATTGACCTTTCAACCTGTCTTCAAGTTTTTTTCCCGAAAGATTCCTTATCTTGTCTTTAAATATTCACTATGTAGGTACATTTCTTTTATGTATTAGATTTCAGGTAGGATATTATAAGTTTTGGTTGTAACTATTATTGTTGGTATTAGGTTGTTTGTATTTGTAATATATAATGTGTAATGGAAATCTAAATTGCATTCAGGATATATATTTTCGTCCGATATGTTAATCCGATAATTTTTAAATATCGCCGGTAAATCACCGATATCCGGTATTCGATATAAAAATTTGTCTTCCGATATGAGACCGATATCCGAAATTTAAAACATTGCCTCATTGTCATGTTTGGCAAATCTCCATCTTGGTTAATATCGTACCATTTTTCTATTTAAAAAAAAAATAAGTTCCTCTCTTTTACCAGTTCTGTTTTCGTGGTAGCATGTTAAAAATATATTCCTATTTCTCTTATGTTAGGAATCTCTCTCTCTCTCTCTCAATTTTTTTATTTATTAGTAATGGCAGCTCCGGATGCAGCTAGCATTAAAACTACAATTTGTGACTTTTAGCCTTACTAATTAAAAAGTAATTACATCAGGAGAGAAGTTTAGTTGTTTAAAAATATAATGTTAGTTTAGAAAAGTTTAGCTATTTGGTATAAAAAAAAGATTTTACATATTTTGCAGGGATGGATATGGCTCAACTTGTGTGTGGAAATTGTCGAACGTTGTTAATGTATACCCGTGGTGCAACAAGCGTGAGATGTTCATGCTGCAACACAATGAATCTTGCTAGATCTGGTATAAGCTTGTTTTTCACTTTTACTAAATCTATGCATACCTTCGAATATTTATATATAAATCTACATCTTCTTCACCCACTATAGTTTGTATCTCTGTCTTTTCTGTTGTTTATGAAAGCCCTATATTTTGTTAGGTCCTCATAAATTTTCCTTGATGTTTGAGTGCCATGTTGCTTCCATCAAATACCCTTATCAATATGCAAATAGGTATATGCATTGCTGTTATAGGAGTTTTCCCACTCATGCAACACACGTTCACACGCGCATGCACGAAGAGGTACATGGTGGTGTTGATGGAAATTTCCACTGATGCAGTGTATATCCCCATGATGGACCATCCAAATAGATGATCCACATTGTTTACCATTAGGGGCGGCGAAGTTAGTTAAGCCCTAGGGTGCTAAAGGTGCTCTTTGTGCATGTGTATATTTGTGGTTATGTGTGTATATGCAGATATGCGCATGCATATAGAATGTTGGGGTTGAAATTGTAGAGTGGGGTGGAGAATGCGTGGAGGGTTTGGGATTTTAAGAGATTTTGTGGTGGTGGAGATTCGTGAAGGGGTTTCTTGCTCTAATACCATATAAGAAGGTATGAGAGGAAGGGAAGTTCTTTATTGATTAATTTTCTTTGGAGGACATGACCAAGTATATATAGGAGAATACTAGAGTTGAATTTAAGTTCTTTATGCTGGACTACACTAACTATAATTCTAACAATCTACAAGTGTAATTGTAAAATTGAGGAGACTCGTGCGGAGGATGGACAGAATTTATAATCAATACCAATCCTCAGAGCTGGGGTAAAATTCTAGGCCTAGGAATCTAAACTAGCAAGAGATTGTTTCAGTAGACCAAGATGAATTAATTACTAACATTTGATGACATGCTAATTTTGTACATATGTCAGAAATATGTGGAATACAGAAACATATAAAATGGAACATCTGTCTATATACCCTAACTTAGAGAGGATTAGCGAGAAATCTGCACTGGTCATGACTATTTGTCAAATCAGTCATGGAGTCTTGCAGTCTTAGTTTGTTTAGCAGGCTTAGATGATGATGAGTGCAAACTGAAGGCAGCTTAAGAAATTAATATGTTAATCTTAATTAAAGTTAGCAATTTGTATGCCAATAAGAAATTCTTAATCACTAGGTTTCAAGTGTATAGTGTATACATAAAAATTCTGAATGTTCTATAAAATTCAGAATAGTAGTATTTTGTATATAGTTCCATTAAATTCTGTTAGCTTTTCTTTTCTCTATAGTTTACAAGTTTATGTAATAAACTCGAAATAATTTAAAACCTCCGAATTTCAGAATATAGGCTCAAGGTGACAAGAGTACGAATGAGTTGTAAATATATCAAGCTACTATAGTGTAGCCATGCTATTGATTCAATATAATTCCATTTTGCCTATGCATTTTTAATTTGAGGCAAAATTTAACATATCCAAGCTATAACATTGGTGGGCGTCGTTTGCTAGTTTTAGTTCATTGTTTAGTCTAATCCTGTACATATATCTAAATTGTTTTTTTTCCTGCAATTTATGAAAGCCGCAAATCAGGTTGCCCATGTGAACTGCGCCCAGTGTCATACTACTCTAATGTATCCCTATGGAGCTCCTTCTGTTAAATGTGCAATATGTCACTATGTTACCAATGTCGGGGTATGTTATTTCATATAATCCTTTTGGTTGCTGTTTTATACTTCTGCCTTATCATTACTAATTGTAAAAATACCCTGCATTCAGTCCTCTCTTACGCATATGTTTTAAAGACCAAATATACCTGTTTTAAAGTTAAACTCCATTGAGAGATATAAGAACTTAGAATTTAGTCTTTTTTTAAAATTAAGTGATGAAATTACATCTTTTTAAAGTAAAATTAATTCAAAAAAGGTCATGAGAAATAGATTATATCAGAATGAACATTTAGATAATTTCAGAACTGAACCATATTGAAGGTAAACATAGCATTAGTAAATTTCTGGTATATGGCTATTTTTGGAGCATTATATTTTTATTTTCTTTCTCATTTTGCAGATAGGAAACTTGAGGGTGCCAATTCCTGTCAATAGGCCAACTTTTTCACCGTCGACTTCATCGGTATCGACGGTATGGTATCCGATTAAATTATAGCTTCTTTTGCTTGAGCTGCAGTTATGCATAATATATGTTGCCCTTTTTAACCTTTCCATTTGTGGGACAGGCACACAGTCATACTGTTGTTGTTGAGAATCCTATGACGAGAGATGCAAACGGCAAATTGGTATCGACCTCATTTCCTTCTTTCTTCATAATTTTCTTTTTGTTCCCCTTGGCACAAGGGTTTACAGTTCTGTAGGACTAAATGTCGATCACAGTTGTCTAGTACATGCCAAGTTTACTGAGCAAGAATTTTTTCATATGCTGGAACATAAAGGCATCTTGACTCGGATTTAAAATTAATAGGCATTTTTAGTGGAAGGCGCCAACCATTTGGTTTTTTACTCTTTGGTTGGTATTTTAATGGTTCTAATCTATATATTGATTAGGGTGGCTGCTGATCTGCATTTGTTTTCATCTTTATAGAAGAATGTAGGGGGTTTACATGAGGACTAAGAGAAAAAGTTCTCTCGTGATTTTCTTTTCAAAACCAAGAAAGCTGAAGAAAAGCTGTCGGCGGTCCCATCTGCGCACCCCCTCTATAATACATACTAAAACTGTACTAGAAATGTTAATTATTTCAAATGCAGTTATTGATATAGTTAACCTACTGTTTCTGTCTAGCTAGGATAACAGTTTACATTCAAACTAGTTAATGAAATTAACTGGAGAATCATCTAACTTTCTAAGGTGTTTGTATGTAAAAGCAAAGTGAAAGAGGAATTCTGGGCCCAAGCCACATTTGCTCCCCTTTACCTTGGCCACTAACAATGTAGACAAATGGAAACAATGGCCACTAACAATGGAAACAATTTTCAAGTTCAACCAATTCAAAAAAGTGCAACCTTTCGGTTTTCCCACAACTCTGGCAGAATTGGCACAATGAGATCTGATTTTGGGCATTATAAATAGTAAACTAGTCCCAATCTGTCTTTATTACCGTCTCTATTGATCCCAAACAAACAAAAACACCTGTTTGGGGCGCAGTTTATAGTTTATAAGCACTTCACTTCTTTAAATTCTTTAGAAATTAATGAAAGAAATGGGTGCATAAAAGGTAAAGAAACCAAATTGGCTTGGACCCCACGTGAAAGTAGGATACACCCTTTTCCCCTTTCCATATTTTTGATTTACATGCAAACAAAATGCCCCCTTATATTAATGTAAGCTTAGTGATTTAATTTTTATAGATCATAATGACTCTTCTACGTGAAAGATGTAATGCACCAACACTTCAAAATATATCTCATGTATGTATCAAACTGCAGGGATACCTTTTGAAGACTTGTTGTCACATCAAACACGTGTTTGGGTTAAAATTTGACCAAAAATGTTGTGTGATTTGTGTTTTAAGTTCTAGTCATATTTGTCTACTCACATCATCATTTAGAGAGGCAATGCGATTTTGAGAATTGAAAGACACGGGAAGCAATTGAGGGGGGGGGGGTTGTTTAGTGTAGGATGATAGTTACTTATGTTAGTGTTGCCTATTGAATACTTATTTTTAAAATAACATTATATGATTTTGGTACTAGCTACTATGTATATACGGCCGAAAATTGGGGACTATAACTCACAAAATGTGTCCATAACTGCGTAGTATGAAATTTTCCGAAAATAGCCAAAAATTGTGGACTGTCTCACATAATGTGGTCAAAACATAGAAATACGGAATTTCGTGAGAATGGCAAAAAACTGCGGACTATATCCCATAAAATGTGGCGAAAACATTAAAATACGAAATTTTGCGAAAACGGTTGAAAATGGTGGACCATAGCAAATAGAATGAGGCTAAAACAGTGAAATATGGAATTTCTTTAAAACAACCAAAAATTGTGGATTATGACCCACAAAAGCACAAAATGTGACAAAATAGTGAAGTACAGAATTTCACAAAAAGTTCCAAAACGCTCTAACACTAAGCTAATAGCCCTTCGTGCAGGTCTCCCAAAGGGAGGCCTACTATGCAAAAAGCTTGGGAAACCTCATCTCTCTTTCCCTTTTGCACCATATCTCTCCTGTGTGGTGACATGGGGACGTAAAAAATGAGATCCTATCAACTTGTTCTGACCTAGGATAATAAGCTCATGAGCTTGGTCTATCTTCACTGTTGAGAAACGAAAAACGACTTCCATATCCAAGCTTAGCTCAGACGTAGCTCGCTTCTTTTTGGGTGTGAAGCAGTGTCAAACCAAAATACCCAACAAGCATAAGTATTAGCTCTCCCTCAAAAGGTGTGATTCAGCCGCACCTTCTAATACAACTACCTTGTTACGACTTCACTCAAGCTCACAAAATATGGCCAAAATAGTAAAATACAGAATTCCACGAAAATGAACTGTAGCCCAAAAAAAGTAGCAAAAACACCAAAATATGAGATTTCGTGAAAATGACGGAAAGCTGTGGACTCTACCCCACAAAATCTGTCCAAAACAATGAAATACAAAATTTCACAAAAAATGATCGGAAACTATGCCCCAGCTCACCAATTGTGACAAAAACACTGAAGTACCAAATTTTACGAAAACAGCCAAAACGTTGAAATATGAAATTTCGTGAAAACGGGCACAAAATTTGGCTAAAATAGTGAAATACGGAATTTCGCAAAAATGGCTGAAAATTGAATGTTGCCAAATGTGAAATATTGAATTATTTTAAAACGATTGAAAACCATTAAGGCCACAAAAGTGGCCAAAATATTAAAATATAGCATTTTACAAAAATGGCTGAAAACGTTGGACTACAGCAAACAAACAAAAAAGTGAAATACTGATTTTTTTTTAATTACAGCCAAAAACTCTGGACCATTGTTGGTCTCGGTCTTCCTTAATAGTTGTAAGAGTTAGAAAATCTGGCCAAAATCGTGAAATATGAAATTTCTTTAAAATGGCCGAAAATTGTGGACTATAGTTGTCCCTAACAGTGAAATATAGAATTTCGCTAAAATGGCTAGAAACTATGGGTTATAGCTCATAAAAAGTGATCAAAAGTTAAATATGGAATGTTGCAAAAAACACCCAAAAATTTGTGGATTGTAGCCCACAAAAAGTGGTCAAAACACTAATAAGGCATTTCACAATAACAACCGAACACTTTGGACTATACAGTTGGAATTTTGCGAAAATGGTAAAAAACTATGGACTAGTTTGCACGGCCCAAACCCGTGAAATACGAAATTTCGCTAAAACGGCCAAAGACTGGACTATACAGCCCACAAAATGTGGTCAAAATAGCGAACCACGAAATTTTGTGAAAATGGCTGAAAAATGTGGACTATATATAGCTTGTAAAATGTGGCAAATATGGTGAAATATGAAATTTCATGAAAACAACTAGAAACTGTGGACTGTATCCCGCAAAATGTGGCAAAAATAGTGAAATACTGAGTTAAGTGAAAATGACAAAAAATTGTGGACTATAGCTCAAAATAATGTGCCAAAACATTGAAATATTGAATTTCATTATAACAGCAAAAAATGTTGATTATAGCAAACAAAGTTGTTGCCAAAACATTTAAAAAGGGGATTTCACAAAAAAAAATTAAACTATATTCTACAAAGGGTTAAGGACGTAAAGACACCCAAAGTTTATATTAATATGCTATACACACCTGTAGTTATAGTAATACCCCAATGGCACCCCAACTTTTTTAAATTAGACCAAAAGGCACATGTCGTCCACTTCTATTAAATTTTTAACAGTTAGTGGGTGAAATTACTTTTTTACCCCCAAGCCTATTTTTTAACAGCTAGAATGATCAAGATTCTCCATTTTCTGACCATACGATTGTGCCTGCGAATCTGGTGACAAACCCGACAAACTAGGAGTGTGATGAACCCTTGATTGATCAAAATTCTGCATTTTCTGAACAAAAGGACTCTCCTTCATACTGAGACTCATGACAAATCCATCACATTCGGAGGGACAACCATCCTAGCATGATTAACATTCCCCATCCTTTGATCAGAATGAGCATGCGGTAGCCTTTTCCCACACATGTAACAATCAATCAAATCTTTCAACATTAGTCCCGTATTGATAAATAGGTGGCAGTGGTGGCAATTGTGACGAAGGCTGAACCTCCCGCAAATTGTCCACCGGTTTCACACTACTTGTAACTAAATTAACAACATTTTCCACAGAAATAACAGAATTAGACATTCCTTCATTGTTACCAAACCCATCAGCTTCAATTCCAACTGATCCATCCGACGAGCCCGCGCTAAACCCACTATCCTTCCTCTTCAAACTCCCTTAGTACTACCCCTTGTTCCCAATCCCATTCACCGCCAGTTTCACTCATCCACCATCTCCAAATCATTATCCGACGGCGAGAACAAGAAAGCCTAGAGCTTCACCGACCTATTCAGACATCTTGGCCATCAATTGTTGGCAAGGGATGTCGTTGGGGAGCTAGATTATGCGGGTGTGGCCGCTGATGTAGCGGAGCGCGCCGTCGGTGGGGCAGGGGAGGATTTTCCCAAAAATTGCATAAGAACTTCACTTTGCAAGGGGATCGAGGGCTCAAGCTGAGATCTTTTCTTCCATTGATTCTGAAAGGAGAGATGGAGCTACGGTTTTGGGTTGTTTTTTTAATTTTAAATTTACTTATTTACAGTACAAATTTGGGTTGAAGGAATTTAATGAGATGATAGTTAGGGTTTAGAAAGAGTAAGAAGAAATACACTGGAAGAAGAGAAGTGGTCGTGGGTTTATGAAGGAGAGGGCAATTTCGTAATTTAACATGCTTCTTAACAGGTTTATACCCGCTAAGAGGTATATTCATGTAATATTCCACCAACTTAGCGGAGAAATGGACGGCGGATGCCTTTTGGTCTAATTTAGAAAAGTTTGGGAGCTATTGGGGTATTATTTTAACTTTAGGTGTGTAGGATATTAATATAAACGTTGCGTGCCTTTGTCTTTAACCCTTTCACAAAATGTGGCTAAAATAGTGAACGATCGAAAACTACGGACATTTCGTGAAAAAGGCCAATAAATGTAGGCCATAAGCCACAAAATTTGTCCAAAACAATGAAATAAGGAATTTCTTGAAAATGACCGAAAGCTGTGAATTTCAACCCATAAAAAAATGGTCAAATCAATGAAATACGACATTTCGCGAAATAAGGCCAAAATTGTGGACTAGTTCACAAAATCTCTAAAAAAATTGAAATATGGAATTTCGTGAAAACGGACGAAAACTGTGTTGCCAAAATAGTAAAATATATAATTTCCCAGAAACAGCAGAAAACTTCAAAATATGGGCGACAAAACGCTGTCAAAATAGTGAAATATGGAATTTCTTAAAAATGCCCGAAAACTATGGACCGACTCACAAAATGAAGCGAAAACGGTGAAATATGGAACTGTTTTTAAACAAAAGGTAATTGTGAATTGTAGCCCACAAAATGTTGCCAATACAATGAAATACAAATATTCGCGAAAATTACTCAACAATGTGGACGACAGCTCAAAAAATGTGCCAGAACATTGAAACACGGAATTTCTTTAAAACGGTAGAAAACTTGGGATTATAGCCCAAAAATAGTGGCCGAGAATACAAAATTTCGCAAAAACGGTAGAAAACCGTGGATCACAAAATGTGGGCAAAAGAATGAAATACAGAATTTCGAGATAACGATGGAAAACTGTGGACTATTACCATAAAATGTGGCCGAAACAGTGAAATATTGAATTTCGCAAAAACTGCCAAAAATGGACTTTAGCAAATAAAATTGTGGATAACCTTCGAAATGTAGCCAAAACAATGAAGCACGGAACTTTCAAAAACTATGGACTATTGGTTACAAAATGTGGCCAAAGCAGTGAAATATGAAATTTCGCAAAAAAAAACGACAATACTTTGGACCCATAAAATGTGGTAAAAACATTCATATACGGAATTTTGCGAAAACGCCTGAAAATGGACTATAGCAAACAAAATGTGGTCAAAATAGTGAAATACGGTATTTGTTTAAAATATGGCCAAAATAATGAAGTACGAAATTTCAAAAAAACAATCGAAAACTGTGGACTATTGCTTGAAAACTGTGGTCAAAATAGTGAAATACGAAATTTCGTGAAAACGACCGAAAATTGTGGACTATATAGCTCGGTGTATGACAAAAACGGTGAAATTTGATAGTTTGCAAAAACAGTGTAGCCCCCAAAAAGTTGTCAAAACTTTGAAATACGAAATTTCGCGTAAGCTACGAATACTGTGGACTCTATCCCTAAAATGTGTCCAAAATAATGAAATGCATAAGTTCGCGTAAGTGGTCGAAAACGGTGGACTACCTCACAAAATGTGACCAAAACATAGAAAATGACAAAAAATGAAGACTAGCTTACAAAATGTGGCTAATATAGTTAAATAAGAATTTTTTTTTTAAAATGTCTGAAAACTATGGATTAAGCTTAAAAAAAGTGGCCACAACATGGAAATATGGAATTTCGCAAAAATGTCTGAAAACTGTGGATTTCAGCTCACAAAAAGTGGCTAAAATATTGGAATACAACATTTCGTGAAGATGGCCAAAAACTGTAGACTATATAGTTTACTAAATCTGGCCAAAATACTGAAATACGGAGTTTCACGAAAACAACCAAAAGCTGTGGATTAGTTCACAATCTCTTGCCAAACTAGTGAAATACGAAATTTTAGGAAATTTGCCAAAAAATGTGGACTATAGCTCATAAAATGTGACCAAAATAGTACAGAATTCCTCGTAAATGACCGAAAACTATGGAATATAGGCCACAAAATGTAGCCAAACAGTGGTATACAGAATTTCTTTAAAACGGCCAAAAACTGTAGATTGGAGTTGTAACGCCCCGAACCCGAGCACATAAAATAGGAAACGTTAGCCCACAATTTATAAGAAATCGTCATATACACTATCTACTCATAAGATCTCTACAATAACTATTCTTACAAATAACATATACTCGACAAATAGTGAAATACCCGTCTTTCATAATTCCCATGTTTAACAAATATAAACATGATTACATACTTATACCAACTAAAACCTTCCAGCCTTCAATTCGAAACAAATCAATGGCTCCACGATCTACGCCCTAATCCTACAAATAAACTGTGATGGGGGTAGGCTTTCGCCTAGTGAGCTCAACGTATACCATAAAAACCTAAAAGAATAATTCAAAACTTCGTCAAAACTCACAAGACAAACTTCAAATATATATCCTCTTCCAACATATAAATTCAATACCTATTCTTTACTTTCAATGATGTGATATGCAAATTAAAAATTATAATTTCATGCAATCAAATTTAAGCACGTCCACCTCTCAATACAGTCAACGCTTCATACTCCTGTTGACAAGGCATACCCCCACAATCGTCTGTGGTTGGAACAAACAAATTGCGCAAATCTCATTGCTCATGGAGTGGACACATTAAGAGCCAGTGCACTACTTAAGACTCCGACATATACCAGTATTTTGACATGAGATGCATACAAATAACAAGCTTTTCTTATAATTTCCAAAATATAAACTTTCCCATCCATATTACAATTTCACCAATGGTGTGCATCTCATCCAACTATATGATAAATACTAGATGCACAAATGTTATTGCGATTTCTTCGCATAACCATTAATTCCATAAATACACCATCACAACAACACAACCACGAAAACATTAAAAGACACCAAAAACAACATCAATAATTTATACTAAAACCTTTAAGAAACTCGAATCGACAAATCCTATATACAAATAAAATCATAGAAGAACCAATTGCTGTCCCAAATCTATAAATCACAAATTAAATTAATAGGACTAAAATTATAAATGAAGTATATGAATCACCACTTTCCTTAATCGAGAAATCCAAAGTTCAATCCAACTTGTCGACATTGATGACATCCTCAACCAACCATTTCTTTCCAAGCTTTCCTTCGTCATGGTCCTACTTTGATGTCATCATCTCTCTATTTCACTGTTTAGAAAAAAATTTGAAATTTGGAAAAACTATAATCCTAAACAATGAAATGCAGAATTTAGAAAATTTTGGACTATAGGCCAATTTTTTTTTCCCAAAACGGTGAAATACGAATGTTCGCGAAAATGCCCAAAAACTATGAACTATAGCTCAGAAAATCTAGTCAAATCAATGCAGTACAGAATTTCATGAAATCGGCGTTGAACTATGGACTAGCTAAAAAATGAGGCCAAAACAGTGAAATGCGATTTTTTTTTAAAAATGACTGAAAATTGTGTACCCTTAAATGTTAGCTGAAACAGTGAAATATGAAATTGTTTTAAAACGAACAAAAATTGGACTAATAGTTTGCAAAAACGGAAAAAAAACTAGGGACTATATAGTTCACAAAATCTGGCCCAAAACCAAAATACGGAATTTTGCGAAAACAACTAAAAACTGTGGACTATATATAGTGTACAAAATCTAGCCAGACTAGTGAAATACGAAATTTCTCCCAGACAATGAAAAGATATTTGGACTTTATGGTAAGGCAAGTGTAAACCCCGTACCCTACCCTTACCCTACCTGTTGCCATCCCTTACAAGATCTCGCCCAAACAATGAAATACGGATATTCGCCAAAACGGCCAAAATATGTGGACTATAGCACAAAAAATGTGTCATAAAATAGTAAATAACGAAATTCTACAAAAACAGTCGAAAACTGTGGAGTATCACAAGAAGTTACCAAAACAATGATGTACGGAATATCGCAAAATCAGAAAAAAACTAGACTATATAGCTCACAAAATGTGTCCAAAATACTGAAATGTTGAATTTCTCAAAAAAGACAGCTGTGGACTATATAGCTTACAAAATGTGGCAGAAATATTAAAATTCAGAATTTCGGGAAACGGCACAAAATGTGTCCAAAACAATGAAATACTGAATTTCATGAAAACAACTGAAATTGTGGACAATAGCTCACCAAATGTGTCGGAAACACTAAAATACAGAATTTTGCGAACTTGTGGACTATAATCTACAAAATGTTACCAAAATAGTGAAGAATAAAATTTTGCAAAAACGATCGAAATTGTGGATGTATAGCTCAACACAATACGGCCAAGACAGTGAAATACAGATTTTCCAAAAAGTGGCCGAAAACTATGGATTCGAGCTCATCAAAAAGTGTTCAAAACAGATAAATATGGAATTTCACACGACTGAAAAACGTGAATTTCTACCCACAATGTGGCCAAAACACTGAAATGTTGTATTTCCCCAAAAACGACCGAAAACTGTGGACTATATAGCTTATAAAATGTGGTCAAAACATTAAAAACTGGGAAAGTATTAAAACACTAAATTTCCTTGAAACAACCGAAAATGTGAACTAGAGTCCACAAAATATCTGCAAAACAATGAAATACGGAGATTTGTGAAAATGGTCGAAAAATGTGACTGTAGCTTAAAAAATGTTCCAAAACATTGAAACATGGAATTTCTTTAAAATGACCGAAACTGTGGATTACACACGCCCACAAAATATGACGAAAACAGTGAAATACGGAATTTCGAAAAACCTGCCGAAACCTATGGGTTATATATCTCACAGAATATGGCCAAAACCATGAAATACGGAATTTTGTGAAAAAGACCGAAAACTGTGGAATTGTAATAGTGAAATATGGCCGTAATAGTCAAAACTTATTCAAAACAATGAAATACAACAATTTTGTGAAAACAACCGAAAATTGTGGGGTCCACAGAATGTGCCCAAAACAATGAAATACAAAATTTCACGAGAACGGCGGAAAATTGTAGCTCACCAAACGTGTCCAAAACAGTAAAATACTGAATTTCGCCAAAACAACCAAAAATTATGGACTGTAGCTCACAAAATGTAGCAAAAATGGTCGAAAACTAGGAAATGATCGAAATTGTGGAGTGTAACTAGCACTGTCACATTTACTCGATACTCGGACCCGGCATTGGACCGGAATCGACCCGATCAATACGGGTCCGGGTCCTAAAATAAGACCCGATGCACTTTCGAGTTCAGGTCCGGGTCCGCTCAAAATAGAATCGACCTGGACCCGTTAAAAAATTATCCCCAAAAATGTGGAATTTAAATAATAGGGTTATAGGTATATACATGTAAAAGTAATTGTTGAAGATAGATGTGTAAATATAATATTTATTGATGTATTTAAGTGCAAAACTTGTTGGAACCGTATTGGGTGCAAAAATACTTGAGTGCAAATATTTATTTTTTGCTACCGGACCTGACGGGTAGATTTTTTTAACTTGGACCCGAGATTCCATTTCCTCGTTCCGTTGGCGCAGCGGACCCGGACCTGGACCCGGTTCTTGCAAGTCCGAGTCCGGGTCCGGGTTCAATTTTTGAACCCGTGAGGTACCGGATCCGGGTAGTGGACGGCCCAATCCAATAGGACCTGATACCAGCTCTAAGTGTAACCCACAAAAAGTTGCCAAAAACATTGAAATACGGAATATTGCTTAAAAGTGACTGTAGCTCACAAAACAGTAAAATATTGAATTGCTTTAAAACGATCGAAAACTGTGGACTATGTAACTCACAAAAAGTTGACAAAACAATGAAATACAGAATTTCGTTAAATCGGCAAAAAACTATGGACTATAGCAAATAAAATATGTTGAATTTCTTTACAATGACTGACACCCGTGAACTATTCTGTTCACAAAATCTTTCCAAAACCGTGAAATACAAAATTTCGTGAAAACGGCCAAAAAATGTGGACTACAAGCACAAAATGTGGCCAAAACATAGAAGCATGGAAATTTGGCGAAAAAATTGGCAACTAGAATTTCGCAAAGTCAGCTGAAAATGGTAAAATATTGCCCACATAATCTTTGTTAATACAAAATTTATCATAATCGCTGACAACGATGGACTATATATTCCACAAGTGTAATTCAGAATCTAACAAAATCAGCTATTGGAACCATCCATTACATTTACAGTCCTTAAATGTGTCTTTCCCGCACAGTAACACCTTCGAGCAAAATCATTGTCTTTTCAATGTTTCCGAGTGACCTTTGAACACACTGTTAATAAACCAGTAACCTGCACTTCATTTATAGCCTTTCCTAAGAATGCCACCTTTTATTGAGCATGTAGTTCAATTAATTGTTTTCCAGTAACTTATAACACTCGGGCTACAGTTGCACTAAATATAGTAGGATACAGTGGTGCGGAGTTGGCATCTCTTTGTTGGCGGCAGTGCATTAAGTAATTGCAGCAGCCAACGCGATGGCGTGCCTCAACTTGGCAAATGACTTTAGAGCTGACCGGCACCCTTATCTTCAACATATAAACATATTTCTATATCTAACTTTATTTATAGCAGGTCAATTCAATTACTAGCTTTCTGATATGCTTATAAGTCATCTCCTTTTTGCAGGTGAGCAATGTTGCAGTGGGGGTCACCACAAATAAGAAATGATAATATTATCAATTGTTCGATGTTGTAAATGTGAAGTTTGTGAAATCCCTATTATCCGCCTGTATTTGGGGTAAGTCTGGTCCTATTTGATATATTTGATATATTTGATAAACGTAAAAAAATTGTTGTGGGTATTTATATATATGAAAAAATGGGCTCTCCGGAATTCATTCTGTTTCACGTTGTACATGAAAAACTGATGGCAGTATGATGGTTGCCGAAAGTATCAAGGTGTGGCAGTGTGAACAATAATAACCTGGGTTTTGGTAAGAATGGGAGCTTATGCAATTATGTGACCCAGCTTTATTTTGCTTTTGTAAATTTTTGTTCTGTTGTACGTTGTGATTTGTGTTGATGTTTGAAAATTACTACTACTTATTTAAAGTAAACTCGTACCCACTATAAACTATCTGTACTTTTTTTTTATGTATTTATTTACATATCATAAATCGTAATATTTATGTCAAGCGGCAAGAGATGTAAATGACTTTAGACCGATCAGTTTGATTAATTGCTCAATGAAAATCATCACGAAGGTCCTCGCTAACAGACTAGGAAGAATCATCGGGGACATCATAGAGGACTACCAGATAGGCTTTATTGCCGGAAGAGACATTCTGGAAGGAGTTGCGCTGGTGCAGGAAGTCATACAGGACACGAAGAGGCGTAAGAAGGCGGGCTTCATGCTGAAACTAGATTTTGAGAAGACATACGATAAGGTAGAATGGAAATGCTTATTGGAGATCCTCCAGAGAAGAGGCTTTGGTGACAGATGGATAGGATGGATTCAGACTCGGCTAAATACTTCCAAGTTCTGTGTATTGGTAAATGGGGAACCGGGAAAGGAAATCAGATGCAGGAGAGGACTGAGGCAAGGTGATCCACTATCACCACTCTTGTTCACCCTAGTAGGGGACGGTCTGCATAGAATGCTCCACGCCTACAGAGAAAATGGTCTTATCAATGGCCTAGGTATGAGGAGAGGTATCTCTGCAGTTATGAATGTCCAATATGCAGATGATACTGTCATTTTTGGGGAGTGTGATACTACGCAAGCTGTCCTCCTAAAATGGGGCCTCTATTTATTTGAAGAATGGTCAGGACTAAAAGTCAACTATAACAAAAGCTCCATTACCCTGTTAGGGGACTCGGGGGAAACAGGAACCTCTGTAGCCAATATTCTAAATTGTCCAATCCAGAAACTTCCAATTAAATACCTGGGGTTGCCAATCGGAATGGGTAATATCAAGAGAGGGGACTGGCATGGCATCATTGACAGGATCGCGAACAGGCTAGAGGGATGGAAAGGTAAAATGTTGTCTTTAGGAGGAAGACTTATATTGCTTAATTCCGTTGTAAACTCTATTCCTCTGTACTATATGTCTTTCTACCAAATTCCGGTATGGGTGATCAAAAAGATTGATAGACTGAGGAGACGGTTTTTATGGCATGGCACGGGGGAAGGTAAAGGGTATGCCTTAGTCAAATGGGGCATAGTGTGCAGACGAAAAGAGTTTGGAGGGTTAGGGATCGTCAACATTCGCCAAATGAACCGAGCCTCGCTTTGCAAATGGTGGTGGAAACTCAAAACTAAAACGAAGACTAAATGGGGAACTATGATAAAAGCGTCATATCTGAAGAATGACTGCATACACCAGAGACAAAAAAACAAGGATTCGGCATCCGGTTTCTGGAGAGGGGTCAATAACTCTAGAGACATCTTCATCTGCGGGGTAACTTTCTCAATTGGAAACGGCGAAACGACGTGCTTCTGGAAGGACAAATGGTGTGGCAATATTAACCTTCAAAGGAGATTCCCACAAGCTTACAGATTTGCTACGGATAAATATGATCGGGTAGCCAAAAATTGGAGGAATGACGAGTGGAGACCAAGACTAACAGGCAGACTCACAAATGAGGCTAGAAGACAAAAACGGGAGATCATTGACTTCCTACAGGATTGGAAGCCAACGGGGGATGATCAGGAGGACAGAGCCAAATGGGAGGCAGAAAAAGGGGGTGTCTTCTCAGTAAAATCAACGTATAAATTGCTAAACGATGGGGGGGATTAGAGTGGTCGATCCAGTATGGAAGGCAAAGGCACCACTTAAAGTGAAGACTTTTAATTGGCTAGCATGTAGAAACGCAATTCTAACTCGGGATAACTTGGTTAGGAGACAGTGGCAGGGACCGATAAACTGCGTTATGTGCAATCAGGAGGATGAAACGGTGGACCACTTACTGGTTACGTGCAGCTTTGCAAGGCCAATCTGGAATGACCTGCTTAAAAGACTAGGAATTTTCGGGCCAGGTCCAGAAACGATACTACACGCTTGGGGGGGAGGGGGGGAGGGTAGATGGAGAGAAGGGAACATCCAAAGCAGCAAGTCATGTATTTGGGACACTGGGGTGGCGGCTATATGTTGGGGCATATGGCTTGAAAGAAACAACCGAATCTTTAGAAGCACACACAGACACATTATGCATCAACAGTTGCTGCTAAAGATTATTGCTAATATTATGTTCTGGTCTAAAACGGCAGGTGACGAACAGGCAAAGAAGATCAAGGACATATACAAGGACATTGCCACCAGCCAGGTCGAAACTCAGGAAGGGGGAGGCACAACAGAAGAGGCTTGACTACTTGGGGTCAGGAGGGGGGAACATGCAGCCAGGGGAAGTGCTTCATGTTTGTTTCAGGACTATATTTTGATGTATTTTGGGCATTTAATTTTACTTGTATGTATTTTGGTGGGACTCATGGGTTCGGATGCGACCTATGTAGGGAAACTTTTTGTTGTTTTGGGTGGACAATGAGTATCATGACCCGAATGTGGGTGACATGAACATCATTGTCCGTTGATGACTTTTGTGTTTTATTAAAATCTTTTTAATGAAACTAGGGAGGGCCTAGGCCAACCTTTTCAATCAAAAAAAAAAAAATTTGGAATTATCTAAGTACTTGTTGATCATGTTTTAAAATTGTTGCAAAATGAAGAATTTTTTTATTAGTATAATATTTGAAACTGCATCATGCATGGGTACGAAGCCTAACTTTTTGTATACATGTGTTTAATGACATAATATAGGAAAGATAATAAACGGAGCAAGAAAGTTCTTGGTTGGTTGGTTAGTGGCTTTGCAATTAAGATAAATTTCGCTGCTGAACATGAACATGTACCATTCTTGGAGTATTGGTCGGGTTTTCAATGCTTTGGCATTGGCAGGTTAGGGGAGGACCAGGTTAACCTCACCGAAACTGAACCAAACCGATCTTTGTCGCAAAAAGGAGGAATCGCAACCAATGATAGACGAGAAAGAGGAGGAGGAGAACTATGTATCATTAAAGGAGAGGGGGTGTAGTCTAGTCAGTAGTGGGCTATGGAACAAATAATGAAATCCATATCCCTTAAAATCAACTGAAAACGGTGAATTATAATGGACAATATCTTTGATCAAAATAGTAAAATTTAAAAATTCTTGAATCATGTCAAAAAAGGTAAACTACAGCAGAGCTGACAAAATCTTGCCGACACATGGAAATTCAGAATCTACTTAAAATCTGGCCAAAACAAAACAATGAAATTCAAAATTTCTTAAAATTGATTAAAAAACCATGGTGGTTTATATCATTAATTAAAGGAGGGGGGTGAAGTCAAGTCAATAGTGGGCAATGGAAACAAATCATTCAATTATAATAGGAGTTCAGGGAATAAGTAATTATCAAGTGGTTAGAGGAATGCTCACTTGGGAATCATAGTGATCATCAAGAATATGTCATCTTTCATCTGCAAAAAGATAATTCCATGAAAGCTACTTGATATCTCATTCTTTAAACTATTATTAGGTATTTAAATGATGATGAAACACTGACTGCTAATGAATTGATTCAGAGAATGGTTATGAGTCATGAACAAAGGCAATCTGTATGTACAACTATTACTTTGACCACTTAATCATGATGCCACCCCTAACAATTTGATTCCAATATTTTTTCATTATTAATTATATTTCCAAGTCAGCTAAGTGGTACGGGAAAAAAGATTAAGCAAAATGTGAATTGATATCATATAGGGCAGAGTCAAAGGCCGAGAAAGCTCCCCAAAAGAATTGATCAAGATAGAAGAAGAGTTCATATCATCGCTTACCAATTTGACATCGACCTTTATCAGTCGATCAACGATAAATAAACAAGAGATCGACGACAATATCATACAAGCTCCCCCTAAAACTGTAAATCATAATGGAGGGGAACTTGTGTAGAGCAAATAAATCGCGCATAATCTACTCCATGATCATCGGTAAATAATCAAAAACATATATATACCTAAGAATCCTAATTCTAATTCTTACCATCGCTGTCAGATCATTATCATAATCACCGATGTTTAGAACTATATCTCATCAATATATGTAATCCAATATGAATTTGTGCACTATATCACGACGTTTATTATAAGCATGTCGGAAAAAGGAATTTGTGCACTATATATAAAAAATATTGAAAATACAATAATTATTAAACAATGGAGAAAAAGAAAATACAAATTGACATTAATAAAATGACGAGTAGATAACTTTTTAGTAAGCAACAAGTTGCGACTAAATCTTGGCCCATACTATAACAACCCTTAGAGGACTCGTTCACATGAACTTCAGAATTTTTAAAGAGTTAAAGAAAAATAATAATCAAGATAACTAGATGGAGAAGATGAGATGATAGGAAAAAACAGTGCAGAACAATCCAAAACTTAGATGCCAATTGGATTGTGAATAATGAAGATGATGCCTAGTTAGATGATAAGAAGAATTTGGGCATCATTGAATCACCATCCTAAATTCCAATCATATCAGTATAGTATAGTTAGAATATAAATACTAAACCCTCAACCCTTACCACAACTTTGAAGTTTTTGTCTACTGGTAACCTCTTTCACGTGATCATCTTTGTAAAAGACCTTATCACTAGACCAAAACTTTTAAGTTGTGGTAAATATATATTGAGAGTTTAGAATTTTCTCAAAGAATAAGTACTCATAGCATCCTACAAACTCAACTATTCCATTTTTTCTCCAAAAATCTTACTTCTGAATAGAACATTTACAAGCCAATTATCCAAATCCAATGCACTCTTCTTTGTATTTATATTGGTATGATTATACACACTATGTACAAAATTTAAGGTCAAATACTAATCAACAATAGTACAATAACCAATATTCCTAATTAAACAAGAAAGAGAAAGGCTGCTATCACATAGGAGACAATCCATTCTCACTGAAATAGCTATCTATGTTCGCTTCCTCCATGCTTAGAAATGGCCCCCTTTTCGTAGTAAAGTGGTTCAAGACTTCCCTCATCACCATTTTGTCAGAGTCCAATCCTGAACCTACATCAGGCTCAAAGTTCATGGTGAACGGGGCCGTTGGTGGGCTGGTCGATGCAGGATTGGAGAAGCGGGGCACCTGTACTTCATGATAGCCCTCAAAGCCCAGGGGTGAAGTCTGGCCAAAGTTGATGTAGGTATCCTCCATCAATGGTGGAAGAGAGGAAGAGCTTGTAGTTGTATCTTCATAGCTTGTAGTGGCCATGGTTGGTTTCGAAGGAGGGCCCCTACTTTTGTAAAATACTCTGCACAGTACCCAATCTTCCTGTTTATATGCACAGGAAGAAGAAAAAATTAGCAATTAATTGTCACAAATTATATTAGTAGGTGGATGATAGATATAACTCATCAATAATGCTACAAAAATATTTCTAAAACAATCTCTTTTCTGCTTTTGGAATAAAGGGCTACATCGTAGTCTGGACCTCCATTTACCCATCCCAACCCTTTACCCACATATCTAATACTTGCGAATCTAGGCTTGTGACATTGCCAATTTTCAACCTTGTTGATTAAATTTTATACCTCTTTTGGGATAATTTGATCTTGCTCAGCATTAACTTTTAGATCACATTAATTTAATTAATCAGAAGCACATTATGTATCTACAAGAGAAAGATGACATTTTAATCATTCTAAATAATTATTTATCTTCACCTAGAGCACACCTACCTTCTTAAGAATAAGTGATTTAACTACTCAAATAGCAACTCTTCAATTAATTAATCCTAATTGTCAACGAAATTTATTATTAATCTCCCTCACCAACAATCAAACAAAACTAAGTTGATTTATTTATTCATATTCAAACGAAATGAGGGAAGTAATCAATTCTCAATAGTTACCAGACTGGAGTATTAAATCATCATCTCTCTAGCTACAAGAAGATCTGTAAAAATCAACATGTCAAACTTAAGTTTTGGATTAAAGGGTTGGCATGGTTCGAGATGTAGCTCAGATGGTAAAGGGTTGGCATGGTTCGAGATGTAGCTCAGATGGTAAAGGGTTGGCATGGTTCGAGACCAGGCTATGATGCAGCTCTTTATTCAAAAAAAGAACTTGTTCTTTATGCACTTTAAGCTTCAACCTATTTCCGAAAAGTTTCTCATCCAAACAAGTTCTCTTTATAAGTCATCTTTCCTTTATTAAACATTTATAAAGCAATGTGGGGTTTGAGGTGTATAAAATAAATTCAGAATACCAGTGATCAATCACAATCAAATGAAATATATAAAGAAGTTTTCCATATATATTTTCATGTAATAGCCTGAAAATGACCTTAGCAGAAGAATTTGGCATGTCAATAGCTGATTCTAAGCGAAATTCATGCATGACCCAGTCAGTCTTTCTCCCCTTGGGGGCTCTTCCTTGGTAGAACACCAATGTCTTCTTCATTCCCACAAGAACTCCTCTTCGAGTTACATGTCGGTCCTTCCCGGTGGCCTTCCAGTATCCGGACACGGTCGCCCTGTTTGTCCTCTGCCCACTTGCATACTTCCGGTCACGAAGGCTGAAGAAGTACCATTCTTTGCCACCCACACATGCCATCTCTACACCAATAAATATGATTGTATTAAAGTTCAATAATTGATAGTATGTTCATAACTAGTATGGACCTCTATTCTTCTGACCCTAGTAGTGTATACAAGAATGACAATAAACCAAAACAAATAACAAGCTTTTGTTGTAGTGAATTATGAAACAGATCTCATCACCTTAGGTAGTTTATTTTTAAGTTCTTAGCTCGGTTAGTTAGAGTTAGTAATGATTTCTATATTTTAACTTTCAAACATTTTTCACAACTGATGATATCTTTTCCCATTTGTATATAAGTAAATAAGAAGTCAAAATTAATATAATTTGGATATCTCAAAACATTCAAATATATCTCATAGACCTACTGTTTTTAATAGTTAGATGAGAAGGAATCATCTATTAGTTTGATATTCTTACAATGTCATAAGGTCAAAAAAGAAAAAAATACCATTTCTTTAAAGTTTCACTATTAAATTGAGGTAGTCATCCAAAACATAGAAAGGGAAAATAAGGAACAATTAATGTAAATTTTACTTTAGAAAAAGAAAGGTTTCCATCTTTCGGCTTTATTCATTCCTATTTGATTTTCTCTCATAGGTTTAGGAATAGGGATATAAAGGTGGCAAGGCTTATCATGGATGGACTAAAGACACATATGATAGAGAGAATATCATTCAAGAAATATTAAAATGTATCTAACACAAATATTCCTTTCATTTTCCATTTAAATTTGTGAAAAATATTTAAAAAAAAAACAATATATGATCTATATATGGAAGGATATTGAGTCAGGAAAGAATGGCAATTTCATCAATTTGGTTTAAGCCTAAAAGACAAATTCTAGACATGACAAAAAGCTTGAAGATCAAGACAAGAACCCTAGGAAAAAAACAAACATCAATTCAATGGCTTATCTTTCTGCATGGGACAAGGAAGAGAAATATCTCCTCTTTCAAAGAATTAAGTAATTACATACATGCATGTGGAATTGGAAATTTATCATGCTACCTTATCAGAAAATTTAAATAGAATAATATAGTATATCAATATCAGAGATTCAGAAAAAGTAAATGAAACCTACTTTGTTCTATATATATATATATAAGATGAAGAGTTTTAATGGAAGGTTGCTGCAATATTGGTAAGATAGAATCTTAGGAAGAAAAAGAAGATAAAATCATGCATGCAAACAATCTCTAATAAGCTTTAGAACTTGATAAAGCTTCTAGCCTATATTTTCATAAGAAATATTAAACAGTTTAATGAACAAAAGTTACAAGAAGTTGAATATTAGAACTAAAAATTACTCATGCTGGCAACAATTATGCATGATGACAATGGAACGCGAGGGGCTTAAACCCACCGTTAACGATAAAAAAAAATAAAATAAAAATATGCATGATAACAGTCTAATTTTCTTCAGTATGATAATTTTGACAGAACTAAAAGTTTAAGAAATTTCATCCAATTTGATTTGAAAAAACAAAAAAAAAAAGATTTACACAGTATATAACTCACCAGGAAGATCCCACGGCTCACACTTGTTCAGATCGACATCTATCATCATCATCATGATCAAGTTGTTGGTATCTCCTGCAATCTTGTTAATTAGGTAATCGCATACCAGCTCCTCATCCCTTGGGTGGAATCTGAACCCTGGTGGCAATCTTGCCTCCATCATACTCAAACAGCTCATTATTAGATGATTCTATATATATATGATCAACTAAGACAGAATAATAATGGGATGTATCTATTTACAAAAACAAGGTTGAGGGAGAGGGCCGGGGTTATATATAGAAGAGAAGACAAGAAGAGAGGGACAAGTCAACCTCCAATCTATATATGGTGTGAAAAGGAATCGAAGTGCATTTCATAGATGCCACTTGGCAGCAGCTGCCAAGCTTATGGAATGGAGTGGAATTAACTGTCTCTAGTCGTGTACTAAAGCTGCAAAGAGGTTTTTTTCCCTAAATAGGTCAATTTTTAAAACTAATTTTCATAATAGATCATCTTTCGAAACTAATTCCGAAAATAGATGAGTTCTCATAGGCCGTATTACCGAATGTAGCCTCCGTGTCATATAATGCCAAACTCCTAGACTTGAGAAAAACAATTCTAAGTGTAAAATGTAAAAAATACGGGGACTCTGATGCCACCTATTAGGGTGCGTCTGTATGAACGCTGTTTCTTTTTTATGCTAGTTTTGGCTGAAGTATGACTTCATCCCTTTTATCAAAAAAAAAAATGTAAAAAATACGCGGTCACAATTGGATACCGTGGCCTCGATATACCATCAGGGCCGGCCCTAAGTTCCCGAGGGCCCGAGGCGAACTCCCAAAATGGGGCCCCCAATACACAAAAAAAAAAAACAAAAAAAAAACAATAACAACATGGATACAAAAAATTTGCACATTGTTCAAAGTAAAATATGTAAAATATATATTATTGAAGAAGTCAAAAATTTTAAAGGCTCAAATAATTATTTTTGGGGGACCCTAATAACAGTATTTATTTCCGCGCAAAATATGTGCCTATATTTGCAAGGAAAGTATAAATTTGGGGGCCCTAAAATTGCAAAAAATCCAGGGACTTGAGGCGGCCGCCTCACCCGCCTCAAGGGTGGGGCCGACCTTGTATACCATAGGCCGCAGTACCGAACTGCGGCCTCTTCGATTTCTAGGCTGCAGTTCACAATTACGGCCTAAGTACATATCATAGCTAATAGATTCCGAGACTTGTGAAAAAATTTCTTAAGTGTAAAATGTGAAAAATATGAGGTCGCAGTTGGGTACTGCGGCCTCGATATAACATAGACCGAAGTCCACAACTGCGACATCAATTATATGCTGAAAACTAGGTCCTACGAAGCATATAACTGCGGTCTATGTTATATCGAGGTCTCGTATTTTTCACATTTTACACTTGGAATTTTTTTTCCCAAGTCTAGGAGTTCAGCATTATATGACATGTACTGTGGCCGTAACATCGAAGAGGCTGCAATTCGGTACTGCGGTCTATGAGGACTGATCTATTTTCAGAATTAGTTTTGAAAGTTATGTATTTTGAGAATTAGTTTCAAAAAGTGACGTATTTCGGGGGAAAATCAAGATGCAAAAGGGTAAAAGAAATTCCTATGATCTTGGATTGCAGGATGCCTGATTTGAAATTTGTGCTCTTTAATAATCAACCATTAAATTAAGATTTGAGAATAAACCCAAACGCCCGATTTGATATGAGGCACTCTTTTCAATGCAATAGCTGTTTCAGCTGCCATTACAAATCTTACGTACAGTAGAGGTACTCTGCAGTACCAGCATGTAGGACCTGACCCAGTAGTAACCCAGAACTTGCCATTTCCTGTTTGAAGAAGAAGATAGCAATAAGAACATATAGTCCTTCAACAACAGTGCACATCATCCTCAATTCTATCAAGGATTTAAAAAATAAAAATAAAAAAATCAACCCCAAATGTAGATATATATACTTTGAAAAAGGCAGTTTGGCTAGTGTAGAAATGGAACCCAATAAACCAATAGTTGATTTTAGAGTTTGGACCCTTCAAAGTAGATCCCCAACTAGATCTTGCAGATTTCTCAAGTTCTAATCATCCATGATAATGACTGCCTGTAATGGGCATTATATATATATATATCCAAGTTTCAGTGCCAGCCCTGCAATGTTTCCAGGCTCCAGTCCATCCACATGGGCTGCACAGCACATGTCGATCAAACACTCACAATCGTCAGATCACGATCAGAAGGTCGGCATGGCATACCAAGCCAGAGAATATATTGGACCACAAGTAATGCTGTCATACTATGAATCTGATAGTATCATCGTCAATAGTTAATTTCCTTGTTTTTTGGATAGCGATATCCTTGTTATCGTGGCCCCTATTAAGAGAACCCTAGAAATGGGCCTAGTTTGGATGGTGGCGATCTTAGTCGAGACTCGACTGCCTGGCAAACAGCTGACGAGTCACACAACCAAAAAACAAAGACACCAGATTATTGACTACGATATCCATTGGGACTTGACCTACTACCGTTCAAGGCATTGTCAATTGACAATGTAGTGTAACGATCAGTGACAGACTGACAGAGCTAGGAATTTTCTATAAGAAGCCAAAAAATCATCATGATTTTGTCGTATGGGTGGCGTTAGAACAAATAAGGAATACTATGAAATATATCAATACTAACTTAAAACGAAGAGATCTGTGGTTGTGTGGCCTCAAACAATCGGCTACATATGTGCAATAAACATGTAGTGCAACTCCAACAATAGACCCATCTGCAAAGTATTAATTAATACTAGCTAACAAGAAAATCATATATTTTAGGAAATTACTTATGTATAATTGTAAGTTTAAGGGATAATTAATGTACAAAGTATTAATACCAATTAAATATTCGAGTAAATCATACATGTAGAAGTAAATGTTTAAGAGATTAAGTTTCTTTGAACAAGGTTTATTCCAAAATATTAACACAAAGAAATCCAGTAGATGTGGATATGAACAGCGAAAATTGATCTGAACTGAATTATTTAGAATATCAAAAAAAAAAAAAAGAGTAATAGATGACAAAACTATCACCGGTTTCATTAATGAACTGTTAACGAAACAGTCACCGGTTTCATTAATGAACTGTTAACGAAACAACCTGATAAAAGAGATCCATACCCTCCTCCACCTTGGAGCCAAAACATCAAATACATCAAAAGATTACAAGATCAACCCAAGCTATGCTTAGCCTACTACAACAACTACTACTATGCCAATAATAAACCTAAACATATACATGAGCAACAACTACTCGCTATCATCCATACGTAGTCTGTGTTGCTGCTACTATATGGATCCTATGGCTAGATAGGAATGATGCGTGTTTTCATAATCATACTAGTAGATTCTCCGTCATGACATCCCATATGACCCTACACTCTTTCTTAATCACCCTAGCTCTCCATAATCCCCACGGGTCCTTATAGGACGTAGGGCACTCAAACACATCGAAACCCACACAAACAACCTCCCAAGCTAATATTGCCCTAGGGCATAAAAATAGAATGTGAATAGTGTCCTCTTTCCCTAAGTTATATCTTGCCCACCTAGTATCCATTAGCAAATTACGGGACAGTAGAACAACTCTTGATAGGACAGCATTATTCACTACTAGCCACAAAAATGCCTTCACTTTGTTCGGGACATGTGATTTCCAAATGAAACGCGCATCCGAACTTCTTACCTACCATCGTTGAGCCAGTAATACATAGACGCAACTGAGAACTCCCTACTTGAATCTATGCACCACATCCTCTCGTCTTCCTCCTCCCCCTTCTATGTCCACCCTCTATAATAATGTTCTTCAATTCTCAAATTTTCTCCTTACTTTCCTCTGACCAGTCTTCCCCACCTCAAATCTTAATCTTCCACCCTTCCAAAGATCCGCCACCAGTGCATCTTCATTATGTATTTCCAATGAAAGTTCCGGAAAAAGGGATTGGACGCTCTTACCGCACCATTTGTCCTTCCAAAAGTAGTATATTTTCCATTCTCAACCCGACATGTCATATTAGCATAAAAACTGTCTGCAACTTTCGCGATTCCTTTCCAAAGATAAGAAGATTTTTCATGAACATTTTGCCCTTCGTATCGAAACTTTTTTTGTTTACGATATTTTGCAAAGGACTTACACCACGACAACTTTTGTCTTCTCTGCATTTTCCACCACCACTTGCAAAGCAGAGCTTTATTCATGTCTCTCAAGTTCACCACTCCAAGTCCCCAAATTCTTTTTTTCTTACACACCCTTCCCCAACTGACTAAGTGTAAGCCCTTGTTGCCTTCGTTCGCCCCTTTCAACAGGAACCGTCTTCTGCACTTATCTATTCTATTGATAACCCAAGCCGGAAGTTCGTATATTGACATCAAATAAGTAGGCAAGCTACTCAAAACCAAGATATTAACGTGATTCTACCACCAAACAGTAAGAACTTCCATTTCCATCCCACTAACCTTTTCTCAACTTTTTCCACAATAAGCACTCAATCTTGCCCCATCATGCAGCCCGGTCTGATAGCCGTCCCGAGGTATTTTAGCGGAAACTCTCCTCTCACGCATCCAAAGCAGGTCGTAATTGTTTCCATTGATGTTGTACTATCGTCTCCAAGATTGATAACACAACTCTTATTGAAGTTAATGGAAAGTCCAGACCATCCTTCGAAACATCTTAGCAAAGCTCCTAGAGACATAACTTCCCTCAGGTTTGCCGCTTCAAACATCAAAGTGTCATCCGCATATTGTAAGATAGACACTGACTCGGACACTCCTCTAACTGTCACTCCCTTTACAATCCCTACCTCAGATCCTCTTTTAATAAATTTCTGCTAAGGCATTAGCTTCTAAGAATAGGAGTAAGGAGAGGGGATCCCCTTGCCTAAGCCCTCTGCGACATCTAATTTTCCTACCGTACTCTTCAATCAAGTGTATAAAAGATTTCCCTCCCCTAACACACATCCTAATTCAATTCCTCTTTTCAGTTCCAAATCCCTTTTGTTCCAGGGCCTCATCAACAGTGTCCCATTCAACTGTATCGTACACCTTTTCAAGTCTAATTTAAGCATGAAACCGTCTGCATTGTCCTTCTTCACTCTATAAACAATCTCATGCGCTGACGCAATGCTATCTATGATATCTCTCCCATTCACAAAGCCACTTTGTGAATCTCCGGTGACGTCCTAAAGATGAGGAGATAGTCTATTCGTAAGAACCTTAGTGACAATTTTAAAAGATCCATTGAGAAGGTTAATGGGTCTAAGATCAGCTATCCTCAGCACCTCATTATTCTTCGGAATAAGAATCATGTTTGCATAATTCAACATTTCTACTTCCGCATCTCCAAGGAACATATTGTTGAATATATGAATGAGGTTTCATTTGATGAAAGTCCAATTTGTCTCATAGAAAAAGATAGGGAACCCGTCAGGTCCCGGGGCTTTGTCTTGTCTCA
The DNA here is from genome assembly GCA_017893485.1 of Hemerocallis citrina. Classification (NCBI taxonomy): domain Eukaryota; kingdom Viridiplantae; phylum Streptophyta; class Magnoliopsida; order Asparagales; family Asphodelaceae; genus Hemerocallis; species Hemerocallis citrina. The sequence continues at coordinate 809,414 of CM030363.1, forward strand.
AGCTGTTGATCGCCTGTTTCACCTCCTCTTCCATGAACATCCCCTCTAATCCTTCACTCCCATCAATTCTAGATTCACTCCACAAGTCGTCCCCCATTGGACACCTACACTCTCTCCTACTTCCAAATAAATCTCTTTAGTTGGCATCTATGTGGTTTCTAATTTGATTCTCATCATCGACCCAAGTATTACCTATAAACAAACCAGCTATACGATTGCATCTCCTTTTACCAATAGCAATCTTATGAAAGAGTGCAGTATTAGCGTCGCATTCCTTTAACCATTGGATCCTAGATCTCTATCTCCAATAGTATCTTCCATTTCAGATATTTGGTATAGATATCCTCTCTTATTTCTCACTTCTTCAAACTTTCATCCTTCCAGGTCTCTCTCTTCCTCTATCACCTCCAATTCTTGAATTCGGTCGCTCAGTAGTTCTTTTTTTCTCTTTAGCCCTCTGAATTCCTCTTTTACCCAGTTCTTTAGACGGGTGCACAATCTTCTAATTTATGAGTTCCATTTCTTAACCGGCTCAATTGCAATAATCGGCGCATTCCAGGACTCCTCGATAACTGCCCTTAACTTATCGTTCAAGGTCCACGCTTTCTCAAACCGAAATGGGCGATGTTGCACTCTTCTATTTATTCCTCAATCTAGCACCAAGGGGACATGATCGAATGTATAGTTAGCCATAGTTGACACCGAAGCAAATGGGAAGAGATCCTCCTAATCGGCTAACACGAGAATCCTATATAATTTCGCTAATGTCGGGTTGGCTTGCATATTAGTCCAAGTGAATCTTCTACCAAAAGATTGAAACTCAATGAGCTCATGTTCGTTAATGATGTTGCTGAAGTCATTTCTATCAACTATGCTCGCACCCGTGCCCCTGTGTTCATCATGAAATCTAGTAATATTGAAGTCTCCACCCACCACCCACAGTCCTTCCCATCTATCTCGAATTGTCCTCAATTCCACCGAGAATTCAATAATGCGGTTGGAATTATAAGGTCCATAAATCGAGGAAACCATGTGTTCCCACTCGTCACTCTTACGTCTAACTCTAACAGTGACAGAAAATAAACCAACGAATCCATCAATGATATTGAAAGTATTGTGATCAACACCTAGAGCTATCCCACCTGATAAACCCACAGCAGATTTTAAGCGCCAATCAAACGAATCAAAATCCCTAAGCCCTAAAAAATTCCCTATCCTTGGGTTCTCAATCCTAGTCTCTTGTAGCGCTAAGATCGTTGGTTTCTTGTGAACAATAGTATCATTAATTTATCTACGCTTAGTTTTTTGTCTCATCCTTCTAACATTCCAAAAGATGTATACCACTGGAAACAAATAAATAAACGTCTAACATCTAAACTTCTAACTGAAATTTGCAGTCGTGGAAAACTTTTTATTTTCTCAACTAATTCAAATTCTATATTCCACAGTCCACACCGTAGCTTCAGATTAAAGAAACTAATCTTACAATATTAAAAACAAAGAATAAGAAACCACCCACACACGCGCAAAAATTGAGTGTTGATCACATATAATTCCTGTGTCTCTACAAGACTTTATGTCAAGACTATATTGTTAGATTGACTATAACAACAAATTGATGAAATGCGTGATATATATAATAATGAGATTACCAAATGAGCGCTGATCAAGTGGTTGATGATGCCTTTGTATAACCCTACAAAATTCTGATATATCCTGTTAAAGAATAGAGTCAAAGATAGTTAGGTAAACTATAAGTTGATCAAAAAATAAAATAAATAGTCTTTTTCGCACCAGCCGACTGATATGATAGACACACATACTAAATTCAGACAATAACTGGAGGTAGGTCCTCCCTCTGAAAGGGCTACAAACGATCCGAGTTACTCGCGAGCTACTCGGCTCGAGCTCGGTCAAAGCTCGACTCGAGACGAGCTCGAGCTCGAACAGCTTAACGAGCCGAGCTCGAGCTTGAGCGTGTTGTAATTATTAGGCTATGCTCGCGAGTACTCAGCTCGAACTCGGTAAAATCTCGGTCAAAACTCGGCTCGACTCGAGCTCGAGCTTGAAACCGAGCTCGATTGATTAACGAGCCGAGCTCGAGCCTCACGAAACTCGGCTCGACTCGGCTCGTTTGCAGCCCTATAATTCCATTTACTGTAGGTGTAAATTTACTATTTGACTGCATCGACGTCAACATAAGATTATCCACAAATTTCCTTTGGCAACAACATGTGGTACATACTGATTTCCCAATTAAAGTAAGTACCAATAATAGTTAATGATAACAAAATAATCATAGAGTGATCATGGAAAAGCATATCCCAAGTCCACAGGGTTTGCTTACCAAGAATCCTTTCTTTAAATGAACTAGTTGTACAACTATAGAATAACAGTCTCTGTCATTGATTATACATTCGTTTAATATTTGATGTGGAGGAATAAAAGAATACAACTCGCAACTAATAATAAGGTCAAGTCATGTACTTATTTATTAATTAAGCACCCAATGTGCCACTAGCCGCCTTCTTATAAACCACAAGTCCCCATTAGGCTTGTTTCCAGGAAATAGGGAGTTGTGGATAATTCCAGGATCTTGGTCAACACAAACAGGGAGTTGCTGATAGATTAGGCTTATTTCCAGGAAAAGACAAATACAATAGATGTGGTTTCAAATTACCTTAATATCCAAGTTACAACCGATTTACAGTTAGCAGCAAAATAGATTATAGTTGGTGTGGGCGACGTTTGCCAGAGAAGTTTATAATTTGAGCTCTTCTTTGACTGAGCATGGTCAAAGAGAGGGGTGCCGTTAGGACTCTTTCACTTCAGGGGACTTGGAGGGATCAGGTGCGACGTCTACCTCGTCGCGTTGTGGTGGTGAGAGTCAACAAGGATTAAGCGAGGGAGGGAGAACGAGGACTCAATCTGGATAAGAAGTTGTCAGATTGGTGGACTGCCTGCTGTATCTCTCATGTGGCTTTTAGGGTTGATGTTCGGATCATTGTTGTGGGCGATTGAGGGAATCGGGCGATAGTTGGAGAGGATAAACGAAGTACAAGCGGGGAACTGAGTGGGAGACTGAGCTCAAATTGGCACGAGAAATTCTCTTTGGAGAGTTCAGACGATCAATAGGATTATATTTCGATGTATTTTATATTTATTGGTTGGGGTGTATGAGTTCCAGAATCCAACCTGTTGGAATCTTAACTCCATAAACCTTATTTTTTGCTGTATGTTTTGTTAAATTCTTTTTAATGGAACGCGGTGGACATTCAACCCACCGTTTAACGATAAAAAAATAAATAAATTGTGATTTCCAAAGGAATTCCCAGTAAATCCTCATTCAAGGCCGTTAGATGGAATGAAGAGCCACTTCGAGATGATCTCCTTGCAGAAGTTTCCATAACTAGCAAAGAGAAAGAATGGTTCTTAAGCTCATTCATGATTAAGGGCTCTCGATAGCTAGTGGAGTGGACAAAAAATTGTGCAACTTAGAAGTGTCGTCTGCAGAAGTGCTGTAAAGAAAATGTGTTTCCACTTAATATTCTCTTAAGGGGTGTAAACATACTCTCTCTCTCTCTCTCTCTAAGAAAAAGTGTTTCCACTTAATATTCTCTTAAGGGGTGTAAACATACTGAGCAGAAGCTAATCCTCTCTCTCTCTCTCTCTCTCTCTCTCTCCCCCTCTCCCTCCCTCCCACTCTCTCGGGCCGAAAAGGTCAGACCAATTGTTTACTGATTCTAGACATATACACCTGTAAACAAGGGAAGAGCTTGTACGGAAGAAAGCTAGTTGCAGCTTGTGCAACTAACAAGTATGCAACTAACAACTAACAAGTGAGCCCAAATTGGCACGAAAAAATTGTCCTGGCAGAGATGGCCAATCAGTAGGACTAGATTTTGTTGTATTTTTGTTTGTTGGTTGGGGTGTATGAATTCCAGAACCCAGCCAATTGGGATCTAAAGTTTATAAGCCTTATTTTTGGTTGTTTGTTTTGTTAAATTTTTTAATGAAATACGGGAAGGCAATTGCCAACCTTTTACGATAAAAAAAAAAAAAACTAACAAGTATGCAAAGTTCCCATAGAATAATAAAAGAGCAGAAACTGAGCCAAGTTGGAACTCATGACGACTAAAAACATGCTTAATTAAGGTGATCTTGAAAGTGACCTAGAACAAAGACCGTGTCAAATTTTGATAGGTAGTGATTCAATGACAAGTTGCCTTCATCTTTTTATGCAAAGAGATCACGACTCTTTTTCTTGATAGCTCATGGAGAAGAATGGGTTCAAGGTGGTATGAGTATGGGCCACGTAAGAAAACATTCCAAACTGCCAAATTGTCACAGATTAAAAATTGCATAAATAGACGCAGGATTCAAGCATAGTAAAACATAACAACTTGTGTGATTTTACCAAGTTGTGATAACTGATAACAATGCTACCAATTATATATATGCAATTCATTATACAGCTGCCATCATTATGATTTATGATACCTGTGGTAGGGTAAAAATGGCTTGGGGCCCAACCTGGGCCCAGTACAGCTCTCACTCAAAAAACAGGAAAAACAACAATCTGGCTCGGCTTCGAGCCAGACAGGATCGGCACCGAACCTCAAGTTCACCCCCGCAGAACTGGTCTCCTCGTATCCGACGAGCATCGATGGCCCTCGGCCTCCGATCCACGGCAGCCCTCCCGGCCGTTCGCCCATCCGGGTGTAGAATGACGATGACCTGGCACAACCTAGGCCACCAGATTCTCCCAGGAGCACAGGAGCCCCATGATCCGCCATGTCAGCTCCAAATACCACAAAGGGCTTTGCCACGACAGCCCTATACCACTCCTGGTACTGCCACGTCAGCCCTAAACCCCCTGTGCCTTCTGCCACGTCAGGCCCATGGGCTTTCGGGTTCAGACCCGGCCCCCAAGCGGATCCAAACCCGGTTGGAATTCTCTATAAATACTAGACCCTCACCCACCTTTTCAGGTAACCAATCTTTTGCCACTTAAATTCTCCTAGTTATTGCTACTCTCTCACAGAGACTGACTAGATCGTCGGAGGACTGACTAGATCGTCGGAGGGTCCGCCACCGGGATAAACCCCGGTGTTTCAGGACCGTCTGCAGGTACACGAGACCTCGGATCCGAACCCTCTGATCCGAGCCCGGGCATCCACCTCATTCCGAGCCCGTCGCAGGTACCGCCCGGTCAACCGAGGGTCGGCAGACAAGCAGCTTTCTCCTTCAAATACAAATCCGAGTCCAAACTCACACCTGGTGCTTCCACACGTCTCCCAGAAACAAACCGCATCAGGTTGGCGCCGTCTGTGGGAACACTACTTCAGAAGCCGACCCGAGCCTGACCATCAAGGGACCTCGACAGCCGAACTCTCATGGCCTCCAAGGGCAAGGGGGCTGCTTCCTCCGTCAACCGACGGGACTCGCCCCCACCAACTGCTAACGCCGGGCCACGCACTTCAAAACACGGGGCTCCCCATCAGGGGTCCCAAAGGAGCGTCACCCGTCCAGTCCAGCCCGACCTACGGGGGATAATCATCAACCGGCAGATTAGCCGCAGCAGGGGAAGGGCCGCTTCCAACTCGGCCCCGAACCATCCAAGACTGCCGCCCGGTGGGCGGAGGCCAGCGCTCAGCCGCGTCGGAAGGCAACCTTCAGACCGACCAAACAGGGTCGAGGGAGCCCCCGTCACTCACAAGGAGTTCCAGGATTTCCGAAGGGAAATTCTTGGGGCTCTCCGACGGGCCCCCAGGGAGGAAGCCCTCCATTCCCAAACCGGATCGGACGCCGAGGCCAGCGTGTCCCGCCCGTCAACAATCCAGCCAGAGGACGATGGCGTACTCCTAAGGCGCCTCCAAGAAATGGAGGATCGCCTCGATCACATAGGAGACGACGGCCAAGGAGCGGCTCAGGGGTACAGACCTGTCCGTCCTCCCTTCTCCGCCCCCATCCTCCAAGCGGAAATACCCAGGAATTTCCGACCAACTCAATTCGAGACCTACGACGGCGAGGGAGATCCTGCTGATCACATGGAGGGTTTCAAAACCCTCATGATGATTCACAGCGCCTTGGATCCTCTGCTGTGCCGAGCCTTCCCTGCCACCCTTCGGGGTCCGGCTCGTGAATGGTTCTCGAAGCTCACCCCCGACTCCATTTACTCTTTCGACCAACTGGAGGGCAATTTGTTGCCCACTTTGTCACCAGCCGGAAGGCCGAAAGAACCAGCGCCTCTTTACTTGGGCTCAGGCAGATAGAGGGGGAGTCACTAAGAGTGTTCGTCCGGAGGTTTACCGCAGAGGCAAGGTCGGTCTCCTCCCTTGATCCAGGCGTCGCCTCCGCGGCATTTCGGCACAACGTCCGTCATGGACAGCTGAAGGCTTCTCTGGCTAAGAAACCCCCCGTCGACTTTCCCGACCTCCTCAACAGGGTCGAGAAATACATTAGGGCAGAAGAGGCCCTTAACCCCGTAGATGCCAGGGAGGCCACAGGGAAGGGAAAACGGAAGGCCGAAGAAGTCGAACCATCAAAGAAGGCTCCGAGGGACGCGGGTGCCATGAAGAAGGTCCCGCCGGTCCCCCGCTTCGAGAGGTACACTCCCTTGACACATAATGTGTCCGCCATCCTCTTAGAAATCGAAGACAAAGGCATTGTCCGACTACCTCCCCGACCTAATAACAACAATAATCGAGATCAGCGCTTCTACTGCCGCTTCCACAAAGATCATGGGCACGAAACCGACCGATGCCGGGCCCTGAAAGACGAAATTGAGGACCTCATCTCACGAGGGTACCTCCGAGAATTCACCCGAGAAGGCCCACGGGATAGGCAAGATACTAGGAACCGGAGGCTTTCGCCTCCGAACCCTACTCCAAACCGCATTCAGGGTCGGGATCCCGAGTCTGAGGGAGCCGCGGATACGCCATTCATCTTGCACTGTGTCCACGGGGGGCCAATGGGAGGAGAATCAAATACTTCCAGAAAAGCCTTCATCCGAGAGGTGAATGCTGTCCAAGACAACTACTCGACCAAGCTACAACCGATGCCAGTCTCCTTCTCAGGAGAGGACCTCGAAGGCGTTCGCCTACCCCACTGCGATGCCCTCGTCATTAGCCTCCACATGGCTAATTGTGAGGTTCGCCGAATCCTCATCGACAACGGCAACTCAGTTAATATTCTTTTCCTCGAAGCCTTCGAGAATCTCAAGTTACCTAGAGGCAAACTCAAGCCGGCCGGATACACCTTGCATGGGTTCTCCGGCGTCCCCGTCGTGATAGAAGGGATTGTTACCCTCGACGTTACCGCAGGATCGGCCCATGTCCAGAGGACCGAATCCATGGACTTCATGGTGGTGAACGTCAAGGCGGCTTACAACGCCATACTCGGCCGACCCGGACTGTGCTCCCTCCAAGCGGTGCCTTCGGCTTACCATCTGAAACTTAAATTTCCCACCCCGCAAGGAGTCGGCATCGTCCGAGGCAGCCAAGAAGCAGCGCGATCGTGCTACATGACCACCGTCGGGGGAGGTGCGTTCCCCCTAGACGCCGTCGAACTCGAACCTGAGAGGGACGACCCTGCTCCCGAAGCTGCCGTTGAGCTGGAGGAGGTCCCGTTCGACGCCGAGCACCTAATGAAGTTCCTTGAGGGACGAACATAGGTTCTAGCTTGGCTAAATGTAAATATGTCTTTGTGTAAGCGATCATATGTAAAGGGCCATCTTAGCGGCCCTCCTTATCTTATACGAAAGAAATCTCTTTTTGTCAAAACGCCAAACGCCTCGGCAGATCCAACCTGACACCGGACAATGGGATCGTCACCCGAGTTTTCACTCCGGTATCGTCCCCAGCGCCTCGGTAGGTCCGACTCGGACTCAGGCCAGGGAGACTTCACAACACCCCACGCCGATCCCTTGCGGATAGACAGGGTCGAACCACACCCCCTCATCATTCCTTACACTATCAGCCAGAGCAAAGAGTGAAAAGAATTCCTTATTCATACTCCTTTATTGGGTTCTGAGAAAACAAACAAAGACCGTTACAGGACCACTCCCCTCACCTCAAACTAAAGAAAGCCTCCATCTTAGGGCCCCTCGGGTCCGACGAATGGCGGAACCACTCCGACCGAACGGCTTGGAGCCCTCTCCTCGTCATGACGGCCCTTCGGCTCGGCAACGGTCGACGCACCAGCCACGGAGCTCTGGGCATCAACTGGCCGCGTGCGCTCCAGCAGCAGCAGCGCAGAGGGAACCCCCTCCGCTCGCCGACCCACTGAGGAAGATGTCGAGACACCCAGCATCGTCTTGTAACGGTGTATCTCCATCTCCTTCTCCACTATGACGTCACGAAGTAGCCTCTCAGAGGTCTCTGCACCGAGGCACTCGACATGGTATATCCAAGTCCGACGCCTCCGAGTTCCCGATCCACCATCGCCCTCCTCAGCAGGCTTGCCTCCTGACTCAAGGCTTCAGACTTGTTCCGATAATAATTGAAGGCCGCATCAGTATCGCGAGCCCCCTTTCGATAGCGAACCAAAGTGGCCTCCAGGGCCTCAACCTTGCTCCGGAGCCACGCCACGTCGGAACGACGGGGGTCCACCTCGGGAAGGGAAGCCGTAACCTACAAGAGAGCCAGCCCACTCAAAACACATAAGCAAGAAGGTTCGGAAAAATCCGAGGTCAAAACACTTGGCCAGTCGAAAATCATCTTTTGTAAATGAAATCAATTCTTACAAAAAGGCGGTGGCCAGTCCGCGGGAGGCAAATACAATCGAAGAGAAATGGAAAAAGAGAGACAGAATTATACAACTTATTTCCCCACCTCAACATCGGCAGGGTTCACAGGGGGGTCGGCAGCCGGGCCATCAGCGGGCCCCTCTTCATTGGGGGTCTTCGGTGTCCCCTCGATCTCCAGGTCGTACTCGAGGTTGGACAGGTCGAGGGTCGGGTAGAAGTGCCTCACATGACTGAGGGCCTTCGCGTAACATTCGTCCTGGGCCTTGATCACCATCATCTGACCCGCGTTCGTCAACTCCTCCCTCTCCTTGGCGAAGGCATTCGTCAGCTCCTCCTTATCCTGGGCGAACTTCTTCTTCAAGGAGACCTCCCTCTCCCCCCACTCCGCCTCCTGGGCGTCGAGCTCGAGCTTCATCTTCTGCTCCCTCTTGTGCGAGCCCTCGAGCTCGATCCGCATCTCCTTCATCTCCCGCTCGCTCTTATCCGCCCGAGCTCGCTCTTGTGCCAAGGCCGCTTCGTAGAGGTTCTTTACGTTAGCCCCCTGCACGCAAGCCTGCAACCAACAAGCACAGATAAGAAGAAGACTTCCGCAGTAAAATTGACAAGGGGGATAGGGTCGACGGACTTACCAGTACGGTGGCCTGCGCCAAGCGCGTGAACGCCACCTCCACGGGCTCGCTCTCCATCTCCTTGCGGTCTCGAGGGGTTGCCAACTTCTCCACCACCTCAACAGCCTGAGCCTCCTCGGTCAGACAATCCCCCATCCGAACCGACCAATCCGGTGCCCACTGTTGCCGCAACATCTCCATCACCGGGTCCTCTTCCTCGACCTCGACCAACGGACCTTTTCCCTTCTCAAGAGTGGATGCCTTCGCTTGGCCCTGGCCCTTCGAAGTAGTCGCGTCCATGCCCGTCTCCGAGCGAGTCCGTTTGACCCTCGGCCGAATAGGGGCCTCGGAGACCACCTGGGGCGACCCCCCTATCTTCATCACCTCCCCCTTCTTCTCGGCCTTCTCCTTCTTCATGGCGAGCCTCCGTGCCTTGATTGATTCTTCATCCATATCTGTAAAAAAATCCATTAAGAACAATGAGCAAGAAAGTACAAGAAGATCGAGAGAAAAGAAACAACTACATACTAAGCACGGCCGGGCTCAGTCCGACGCTCGCCAGGTGGGCCTCTGTCACCTTCGTCCAATTGATGCTGTACGACAGACGGAGGCGCTCAACAAACCTCCACTCCTCAGCCGTCAGGTTCCTCGGCCTCGGCGTTTTGTAGTTCGGCTTAGAGTGGTTCCATCGAGTAGGGATATCCCAAGGATCCTCACTCCGGATCACCAGATATTTCTTCTTCCAATCCTTGATAGAATCTGGGTGGCCGTGGACTACCTTCCCCTTACCCCGAGGCGAGATGTAGTATACACCCTCTGCCGACGAGTTGATCAGCAACATCGCTCGGAACACATTCAGCCGTAGGGGTACCTTCTGCTCCTCGCACATCAGCACGAAGCAGATGATCTGCTTCCAGGAGTTCGGCCCAAACTGCATCGGCGCCAAGGACGCCCAATTCAGCACCTCCCGAACGAATGGGTGGACTGGCAGCCTCAGTCCAGAGATGAAGGCGTCCACGGGGAGGACGCAATACCTATCCGGCAGGGGGTCGGTCGGTCGAAGAGTAGAGCTCGGCAGCATGAGCTCGTAGCTGGACCCTATGTGGTATGCCAACTGCAACGCCTCCAAGTCACCTGCCTCCAGAACGGTCGGGAGTGTGTCCATCTTCACCCTCTTCCGGCTCGGCGACGACGGTTGGACCCCAAAAAGCTCCTTATCGGAGAGATCGTCGGGGTATCGACGGAACGGCTTGGGTTGTACGGGCGACCCTGTCGTTAAGTTACGATAAACAGGCGCCTGACTCGAGCCACCGGTCCTCGGTCCCTTCTTCTTCGGAGCCCTCTTCTTCTTGGCTCGTTCCGGCGAGGGTGTAGATAATCGCCCCAAACTGGTTGGATTCCGAGGCCCTTCGGCTTCACCCCCTTCGGGACCACCCTCCTCCCCGGAAGCCAACCCTAGAATCTGGACTTCGTCTGAACTACTGCCCCCTTCCTCAGATTCGCTACTCTCCACCACAAAAGGCCTCCGAGATCGCAACGGCTTCACATGGTGTACCTCCTCCTCCTCACCTACCGGCTCCCCCCACGAAGTCGATTTGGAGGCGGGTTTCACTTCCCCCCCCCAGACATCGACGCTGACGAGCCAGACTGAGCCCTGTCCATCTGTGCCTACGCTAAACAGACTTACCAACTAACCTGGGGTCGCTTCGGAAGAACGAGCCTGCTGCAGCGAACTGAGGGGACGAGCGCTGAAGAGTTGGAAGATTTTTGGAAAAGTAAGAAGCAAGAAAGAAGTGGGCGATGGGCGGAGAGGGGGGAACATTTATAGAGGACGAAAACGACTCCTCGATTTCCGCAATTACTGTTCACCGATTGACGTGTAACTGCCGCCTGGAAAATCGCGCCACGTCCTCGAAACGTGGGCTGCTGACGTCATCCAGTGCCAGGCTGGCAGCCAGACACAGGGGTCGGTTCGGATGAAGTGCTCGGCGGAAAAATTTCATTTTTAAAAGATTTAAGGCTACAGGGCTCGATCGGCTCCCTCTCACCCGATAACAACTTGGGGCTTACAGCCTCGGCAGCCGAAACCCCAAATTGTTCTCGGGTGGCAGAAAAGCCACCATCGCCTGCGCCCCGGGCTGCAGGGCTCGGTCGGCTCCCCTCTCACCCGCGAACAGCTCGGGGCTTACGGCCTCGTCAGCCGAAACCCCGAATTGTTCGAGGGTGGGAGGAAAGCCACCATCGCCTAGAACCCTAACAGAAAGCGGATCGACCCGCATATCCGAGGCTCTTCAGCCCCAGGTCCAGAATACGGGAGGTACCCCTCCCGTCCTGATCTTTCTCGGGCCAAACAACCATGTGAGGGCCGTCTGACCCGAAAAAGGATCCGGACGGCAGAGTCACCACCAATCCGAGGCTCCTTATTCCCCGGTCCGAATTCCAGTCGTTATCCCTCTCGCCCCGATCTCTCCTAGATCTGACTACCGTGTCGGGGCCATCAGATCCAAGAGAAGATCCGGGCGACAGAGTAACCACCTCTCCGACACTCAGGGACAAAATTTTGCAAGAAAGAGACGTCCGCCAAAGCAGACACCTCTGGTAGCCAATGGACCACCCTTGCTGTGATCACATCCGTAGGGGGGAGTTAGGTATTTATAACCTCCACCATAGACCTGCCACTATGGCGTTGAGAAAGCCAAACGACGGAATCCCATGCGCCATGCATTTATTAGGCGGCACCATTAATGCCCCTAGGAAATTGGAACATCGCACAGATCCCGGAGCGCCTTCAATGCTCCGCAAAGACGGCGGGCCACTCCGCTCAAACCTTCTAAGGCACCAAGGCTCGCCATCACCCCTGCCGACCCATAATCCCTCGAAAGCTCGAGGTTCGGTCTAGCACCAGGGTTGTCTTCTCGGGAAGGCTCAACGGCTCGCCATCACCCTTGCCGACTTGTAATCCCTCGAAAGCTCGAGGTTCGGTCTAGCACCAGGGTTATCTTCTCCGGAAGACTCAACGGCTCGCCATCACCCTTGCCGATCCGTAATCCCTCGAAAGCTCGAGGTTCGGTCTAGCACCAGGGTTGTCTTCTCAGGAAGGCTCAACGGCTCGCCATTACCCTCGCCGGCTCGAGGACCGGTCTAGCACCAGGGTAGTCTTCTCCGGAAGACTCAACGGCTCGCCATCGCCCTTGCTGACCCGTAATCCCTCGAAAGCTCGAGGTCCGGTCTAGCACCAGGGTAATCTTCTCAGGAAGTTTCAACGGCTCGCCATCACCCTTGCTGACCCTTAAACCCTCGCCAGCTCGAGGCTCGCCCTAAACATCAGGGCAACCATCCCTCGCCAGCTCGAGGCTCGCTCTAACATCAGGGCAATCAACCCTCGCCGGCTCGAGGCTCACTCCAACATCAGGGCAACCCCCTCATGAAGGCCCAGCGATTCGCTATCCCATTTCTACAACCATAAACACTCCTCCACGGCTAGCTCCCGCACCCCCGCCGGAGTGGGGGGCTTGTGTGGTAGGGTAAAAATGGCTTGGGGCCCAACCTGGGCCCAGTACAGCTCTCACTCAAAAAACAGGAAAAACAACAATCTGGCTCGGCTTCGAGCCAGACAGGATCGGCACCGAACCTCAAGTTCACCCTCGCAGAACTGGTCTCCTCGTATCCGACGAGCATCGATGGCCCTCGGCCTCCGATCCACGGCAGCCCTCCGGGCCGTTCGCCCATCCGGGTGTAGAATGACGATGACCTGGCACAACCTAGGCCACCAGATTCTCCCAGGAGCACAGGAGCCCCATGATCCGCCATGTCAGCTCCAAATCCCACCAAGGGCTTTGCCACGACAGCCCTATACCACTCCTGGTACTGCCACGTCAGCCCTAAACCCCCTGGGCCTTCTGCCACGTCAGGCCCATGGGCTTTCGGGTTCAGACCTGGCCCCCAAGCGGATCCAAATCCGGTTGAAATTCTCTATAAATACTAGACCCTCACCCACCTTTTCAGGTAACCAATCTTTTGCCACTTAAATTCTCCTAGTTATTGCTACTCTCTCACAGAGACTGACTAGATCGTCGGAGGGTCCGCCACCGGGATAAACCCCGGTGTTTCAGGACCGTCTGCAGGTACACGAGACCTCGGATCCGAACCCTCTGATCCGAGCCCAGGCATCCACCTCATTCCGAGCCCGTCGCAGGTACCGCCCGGTCAACCGAGGGTCGGCAGACAAGCAGCTTTCTCCTTCAAATACAAATCCGAGTCCGAACTCACACCTGGTGCTTCCACACGTCTCCCAGAAACAAACCGCATCAATACCCAAAAGTGATGATTTTCTGACTTTTTATTTTTGATATTTTGATTTATTTCTTTTAGAACTTAAGTGGATTTCAATATTCCTATTTACAGGAAATTGCTTATGTGTTATCTCTTAAAATCAAATTTGGATTTGTACTGATCACTTAGTTTCAAATCATTAATCTAGTTTTACACCCGTGTGTATCATATTCAGGCAAACAGCACAAAAATAAGCTAAGCGATCTCTACATTAATAATCTCTTGAAGTGTGACAAATAAGTAACTTAGTTTTGCGGTCCTTTTTGAATTTCGCTACATAAGTGTATCAAAACAATATGAACTTCGAAAACATGGTTTATTCACGAGTCCGAATTCAAGAAAGTATAAAACATGGTACACTCACAAATTTGAAACAGAAAGCTGGTCTGAAAACATGAACGATGAAGTAATTTCCCGTCTTTTTTTAAAATGAAAAAGGAGGGAATTTCTCCACAATCTACTCAAAATGCAGTACAAAGTTTGTCAAATTTTCGTACTCGCTACTCGTGCAACAAAATTGAAAGTCAAACATTTGATCCACATTAGAATTGACCATGGTGCAGGGTCAAAGTTTTCATTTTCATCATGTTCAACCCATGAACTTTGTTCCCGTACATGCGTGTGTGCGCAAAGAGCACTTAGTAGAAAACTAAAATCGCTTCAATGTTTTGCCAAACTATGTACTTTACTTGATAACTTAGTCTCATAAAAACTATTTAGATAAGAGATTTGACTAAGTAACAATTATATGTGTCTTAGAGACTGCCACAGTAATTACCTTTCTGATTAGAAATTTGTATGGTTAATCAGTTCAAGGCAGGATATCAATCCCAGTCTTTCTTGGGAAAATTAGTTTTAAATCCCTCATTTGAACTGTGAATTTCATGAACTATATTTTCTTAAACTGTTCTATTACGATTGAGGTCATCTTATACCAAACACAGTCATATTTGGATAAAATGACTATCCCAAAATTGTTCCAAGTTAACTATGACATGTAACAGATTTCACAATAGCAAATACTTGGAATGGCGAGGGGTTTATAGTGTATAAAAGACAGTCAAATTAGGGGATTTGAACAAATGTTTTTTTCTTTTTCATACATTACCTGCAGATTCTGAATTAACAAAAAATCAATGCCCACAATACACAAGTATAATCATCATCGATGTCAAATTTCTTTTAGCATATCGTTAGTATATTTTGCTGGCATTTCAAGCACATCTAAGAAGAATGGACATCGACATATCAACACAAGGAAACAGGCCATGCGAAAATTTCTCAGACATTATTTATTAATAAGAACTGTTGTGTCGGATATGTATCTGACAGATCTGCGACATTACCCAACTTCCATAAAAGGAGTGGCCACGCTCAATTAATGAGTTGAGAGATATAGTTCATCGAAATATTGAAACCACAGGAAGTGAGCTCAGACTACTTACTATATGACAGCAAGCTTTGAATTTGATCAGCATTTCTGGTATCCTCCAGATATAATAACCTGTCAAAAACTTAGCTGATAGGTCATTTTCCTTTTTCTAAGTGATAGATGGAAGATACATGGACTTTGAAGAACTATTTTTTGAGAATCCATCACTATCTAAATGATAATTAACTTGTTTCCATGACAACAACAATCAGCAACATCAGATTCTATGCAAATATGAAAATGTGATAATCTCATTCCTAAATATTAATTTATTAAAACTGAAGACTTTCCATTTGTATTAAGTAAATTAAATTATTCATCGTCTGGGTCTATATGTAACTGGGAAACAAAATTAAGTGTGTACTACTAACAATATATGTTTCTAGGAAAGTTGATGGTATCTACAATTCAGATGTCATACTAAAATTAAAAGAAAGTGTTGTTTTAAAAAAAAAAATTATGGAGCACACTAACAATGACACAGAAATTAGATAAAAACATGCCCACGGTAATAGACCAAAATAAAACATGCCCACGGTAATAGACCAAAATATATAATTTATTTTCCGTAAATGATGGGTCCTAACCCCCCAAAAAAGTTTTAATAAAACAGGCAACCCAAAATAGGGAAACGATGTTCATGCATCCCCACAAGTGGGTCATGATACTCATTCCCAAAAAAAAGAGTACCCATCCAATACAAGATAGCACCCTACTCCCAAAAGAAGTAAATACAAGTAAAAACAGGTAAATACAACAAGTGTCGATCCACACTAGCCTCGACACTTCCAAAAAAGTGACCTGTCCTCAACCCCGAACTGAGGTCAATCCTTCACATGCCAATCACTCCTCTTCTGGCGTCCCCCCCCCCCATCTTTTGTCTCAGCCTCGTCTGTCATAGTATTGATCTTTGGGTACATTTCCTTGATTTTTTTTGTTGGTTTCGCACCTGCCGTAGTAGACCAGAATATGATATTAGCGATAATCATAAATAATAGTTGTTGATATTTGATATGTCTGTGTTGTGGTCTAAATATTCTACTATTCCTCTCTAGCCATATCCCCAACAAACTGCCGTAACCCCAATACCCCAGATGTCAATGTACTTTGTGAACATGTATGTCCCTCCAATTGCCCCATATGTCTTGCACCGTCTCTGGACCTAATCCGGAGATGCATAATTTGTGCAATAGATCCCCCCCAAATTGACTTAACATATTGACATGTAACGAAAAGGTGATCCACCGTTTCGTTATCCAGATGGCACATAACACGGTCACCCGGACCCAGCTACTTCCGCCTCGCTAAATTGTCGCGGGTGAAAACTGCATTTCTAGTCACCAGCCAATTGAACGCCCTAATCTTAAATGGTACTCTAGCCTTCCATACTGGATCATTGGTCCGTATACCCCCATCATTTAGCCATTCATAAGCAGATTTTACCGAGAAAATTTTCCCCTTTTTCCGCCTCCCAGATCATGTTGTCTTTTTGTTCCTCTCCTGTAGGCCTCCAATCTTCAAGAAAAAGAATTATTTCCTTCTTTTGTCTCCTAGCCTCCCTACTTAGCCTACCCGTTAATCTTGGTCTCCATTCATCGTTCCTCCATTGTCTTGCAACCCAATCGTTTTTATCTGTAGCAAATTTGTAGGCCTCCAAAAATCTTCTCTTTAAATTTATTGGCCTGCACCATTTATCCTTCCAGAAGCAGATGGATGCCCCATTCCCGATTGAGAAAGTGACACCTGTCAGGAAAATATATTTGGTTTGCACGACTCCCTGCCAAAACCCTGACATGGACGCCTTCTATTTCTGTTATAGACATCCATTCATGATGTAAGTCTCCTTTATCAGTGCAGATCACTTTGCCCTTGCCTTTATTTTGAGTTTTCACCACCACTTGCAGAGTAGCGCTTGATTCATTTGTCAAAGATTGAAAACCCCCAAGCCACCAAACTCCTTGCGTCTGCAAACCACTCCCCATCTGATTAATGAGTAACCTTTCTCCTCCTGCCTCGACCCATGCCATAGGAACTGCCTTCTTAATTTGTTGATTATCTTGATAACCCAGACTGGTATCTCGTAAAAAGAAAAATATATATAGTGGAATTGAGCTAACTACAGAATTTAGTAAAATAAGCAGCCCACCTAGGGAAAGCATCTTCCCCTTCCATCCTTCCAGTCTATTAGCAATTTTCTCAATTATTTCATTCCAATCCACCCTTCGAATTTTAATTTTCTCATAAATTATATGGTCATTTTCCCTATATATTATAATATTATGTGCATTAATTATATCTTTTCCTTAATCATTGGAAGAATGCTACTAACAAAAGTGGTGAGCATAACTTGAGCCCATGACCTCTCACATTCTCAATATTGGGCCTTAGTGTGCCTTGCAAGAACGAAACGTAAATAGTTTAGGCATTTGCGCCTTGCCCCTTAGGCGGGCCTTCGACTACACTGGTAGGGACACTATAAATATAAAGCATGTGTGACTAGAATTGAAGTTGTTGTATACGTATTGTACAACCAACTTAAGATTAAGTTGTTGTATGCATTAAGTAAGATTGTGATCTCAAACTCTTAATAATCTTACGGATTTTTTAGTATGTCCATTAGACTTGTGTTTATTTATTATTTCTGCCAGGGTCGGCCCCCAATGGGGAGGTGGCCACCTCGGGCCCCCGAATTTTTCGCAATTTTAGGGGGCCCCAACTTTTTTCTTGTATTTACATGTACGGATTTTTCACGAAATATTTTTTTAGGGGGCCCCAAATTTAATTTTTTGGGCTTTTGTTTTTAAAATTAGTGCTTGGACCGCCTTATTTTAGTTGGGCTTGAATTTGTATGGAGATTTTTTTTCTCAAATCCCTAAATCTCCATATATTTCTTCATATATATCGGTTTTTAAGAATTGTAGGGAAAAAAAAAATTTTAAAAATTTTTAACAACTTTTTTTAAAAAATAAATTTTGTATGGAGGCCCTATTTCGGGAGTTCGCCTCCGGCCCCCGTAAACTCAGGGCCGGCCCTACTTCTAACACTATCTTACATAGAGTTACTACCTGTATTCTATGTTGTTTTTCAATCTTAAGGGGGAATGTGATTATGCCTGAAACATAAAAATATGTTTTCGTGATTCTACATTTAGAGGAGTTTATTAAGTAGAAGAATGAAGTTATGTGACTAATATCAACTTTTACGAGGAACTATGAACAGGGTACGTTTATGTATCTTTTTGTGACAAACTTAATAATAGGTTTCTAAATATTTTTCTAGAGGGATAGAAGCATCAATGGTTCTGAATATTATATGAAATTATAATCAATCAAACATATATGACATGCATATTCAAATGTACTGTTAACTGTTAGCAAAGAGTCCAAAGACAGTTCTGGGAGATTGTGAAGTTTGATATTATGGCTATCATGAATGCTTTCTATGACGGTACTTTGAATCTGGAGAGACTCAACTACGCTCATGTTTGCCTTATCCCTAAAGAACAAGCTGCGAGGGAGGTGAGTGATTTTAGGCCTATCAGCCTCATTAACTGCTCGGTGAAAATCATCACGAAGGTTCTCGCAAACAGATTAGGAAAGATCATCGGGGACATTATAGAGGACTATCAGACTGGTTTTATTTCCGGGAGAGACGTCCTTGAAGGAGTGGCATTGGTACGGGAAGTCATACAGGACACGAAGAGACGTAAGAAGGCGGGCTTCATGTTAAAATTAGATTTCGAGAAGGCTTATGATAAGGTAGAATGGAAATGCTTGCTGGAGATCCTTCAGAGACGAGGATTCGGAAACAGGTGGATAGGCTGGATTAAGACTTGGTTAACTACTTCCAAGGTCAATGTGCTGGTAAATGGGGCACCGGAAAAGGAAATCAGATGCAGGAGAGGGCTCAGACAGGGTAATCCACTGTCACCACTGTTGTTCACTTTAGTGGGGGACGGATTGCATAGAATGCTACACGCATACCGAGAGAATGGTCTGATCAATGGTCTAGGTATGAGGAGGGATATCTCTGCAGTTATGAATGTACAATATGCGGATGATACGGTTATTTTTGGTGAGTGCGATGTTGCGCAAGCAACTCTCCTCAAGTGGGGCGTGTACTTATTTGAAGAATGGTCGGGATTAAAAGTGAACTTCAGTAAAAGCTCCATTACCTTCTTAGGGGATTCGGAGGCAGGCTGGAGCACGACAACTAATATTCTTAACTGCCCCATCCAGAAATTACCAATTAAATACCTGGGGCTTCCGATTGGAACAGGAAATATTAGGAGGATGGATTGGCACGGTATCATAGACAAAATCGCGACCAGGCTCGAGGGGTGGAAAGGAAAAATGCTGTCTTTCGGAGGACGTCTTATATTACTAAATTCGGTTATTAGCTCTTATATTACTGGAAATGATAATGAAGATAAAGTTAAATGGGAGGTGGAAAAAGGGGGGGGTCTTTTCGGTGAAATCTGCATATAAAAGGTTAAATGATGGAGGGATTCGAGTATACGATCTAGTATGGAAGGCACATGCCCCACTTAAGGTGAAAACCTTCAACTGGCTGGCTTGCAGAAACGTCATTCTAACACAGGATAACTTGGTTAGGAGACACTGGCAAGGACCGATTATCTGCATTATGTGCAACCAGGATAACGAAACGGTGGACCATCTTCTACTCACATGCAGCTTCGCGCGGCCGATATGGGGGATCTGCGAAAAAGAATCGGTATCTTAAGGGCAGGCCCAGATACGGTTCTAGAAGCTTGGGAGGGAGGGAAACTGGAGAGATGGTTACATTCACAGCAACAGCTCCTGCATTTGGGATATCGGGGTCACGGCTATATGTTCGGGCATATGGCTAGAACGGAACAATAGAATTTTTAGAAGCACACACAGACACATCATGCATCAACAATTTCTGTTCAAGATTATTGCTAATATCATATTCTGGTCTAAAACGGCAAGTGAAGAACAGACGAAGAAAATCAAGGACATGTACAAAGACATTGCCACCAATCAAGCTCAGTCACAGGAAGAGGAAGACATAGCAGAAGATGGTTGATTGCTTGGAGTGAGGAGGGTAGAATAGTCAACCAGGAAACTTTTGGGAGGTTTTGGTTTCATGTTTGGGGCCATTAGTTCGATGTGTTTTGGGTCCCGGTCTATTTCTTTTTTCTTGTCTGTATTTTGGGTTGGTCGAATGGGTCTTCCATACTTTACAGGGGACTCAGATTTTGGTGGACAATGAGTATCATGGCCTGTATGTAGGACACATGAGCATCATTGTTCGTTTTGGGAGTTTTTGTTCTGTTTTATTAAAAGCTTTTTAGTGAAATTGGGGGGGGGGGGGGGGGGGGGGGGGGGGGGGGGGGGGGGGGGTAAAAAAAAAAAAGAGTCCGAAGACAGCATTTCGACTGTGTCACATTTTTGTCTAACTTTCACTATATATAAAATTCAGGAACAATACTCCTAAGCAAATTTATTACGCAAAAAGATAAATAAACACAATTGCATATCAACCATAATTACAGAATCAGTAAATTACAGTTTGAGTTCAGTTCCCCAAAATCAAGAGGTGATACTGATCACTTTCAACAAATATTTACCAGATTCTCAGATGCCTAGACATAAAGTAAAGTAAACGGTATCTAGTTTCGTCTTTTGATCTACATATTCGACATAACACAGCTATCAAATAAAAGTGTGTGCTTTCTACATTGTCATGTCATATATATATTAATTTATATGAGAACTGAGACATATCATCCAAAAACAACTTAATCACCACAAAGGCATTAAACAAAATATGTTGCATGCATTCCAAAAGTCAACAAACAAACATACCCACCATTCTCCCCTGGCTGAAAGGACACGTGTCATTCACTCCACCCATGCATCCTTAAACAAATACGAACACGGGCGACGGAATGTACGGAACGGAGGTGGGATCGGAGGAGAGGCGGATGAAGACGCCGACGAGCGAGACGCGGAGCACGGACTGAATTGGCTTACTGATATCTATATACTTATTAAGTGGGCTGGGCCGAATTGATGATATTATAATTGGGCTCGATTTATTGTTCAGCCCATTTATTAAATGACCCGATTTTTGGTTTAAAATATTGAGTCCGACGGGTCCGTGTACTCTATGTGTAGTAGATTTTTCTACATACGTATATAATCCTCGTAAATTGTTTCTATAAATTGTTATGGTAAGAAAATATATAACAATTAAATTCTACTAGTAATTTTATTGCACGTCTTAATAATTATATTTTTTAAAGTAAAAATTCAGATATAGTCTGGGTTTGAACCTCAGACCCTCTTTATAATAGTTATGTACGTGTATTACACGCGTTGGTAGATTTATAAATTTACAAATGACACTAAGTCGAATTCTCCCATTATAATATTAGAGATTAGAGATTAGAGATAAAGGAATTCAACACACAAGTTAGGCCCATTTTTATATATATATTTTTAATATCTATCATCGTTTATTTGGTAGAAGATACAGTAACATATATTTTTTAATATTCCTCCACTTCACATAAACTACCTATGTCTAGATTTATGTTTACTCCATCATTATTTGTGTGCATGCATGTTTTACAAGCTATGTGTTCAGATTTATATAAAGTTCTATTATCCTTATCAAAAGTTAAATAAGACTTGTTTATAGGCATGCAAACACCTTATATAGTTCAATAGTTCCTCTTATTTCCATTCATAATCCCAATAGCCTCTTCCCCATCATCTTCTTTCTCAAAATTGTGAGGAACAGCTGGTGCTCTAATACCAGTTCTTAGAGAATTTCAGCGTAGCGGAGGGTTAGAGTAAGAGGCGTCAGCCAATCACAACGAACAACTAAACAACATAGACCGCACCAAGCACAATACTATACAAGATTTGTCCCGGTTCAGCAAACCTAATCCGAAGAAGAAATGACCGAGATAGTTTCAATTAGAGAAGATATAAGAGTTACAATACTCTCACCAATAACATATCTATCTCTCATACCTCACTAGAATATACTATGTTGTTTACAATGGAAAACTCTCAGATGAAGTATAGCTCCTTTTATGGAGACCATTACAATGATTTATAGAGATGTAGAAAAATTCTAGGTTGTAGTCTTGATCCTTCACTATCCGATGTACATTGAAAAGAAAATCATACGATAGGAGCCGTACGATATTACATGGAGAACAAACCTGAGCTGAAACAGTCTCGAAGGATCCGGCCCAATATTGATGCTATTGCTATTTGATGTCAACTGCTCAAAAGTGCAGTCGAGACCAACAAAGCAGCCTGCTAGTTGTTGGAAGTATTTTTTTGATATTTTCCGGGATGGATTCCGGTGGGCTCCGCTCACCGGCGGTGCTGGAAAGTGATTGGATTACGTTTCTCTCGTCGAGTACTATTCTGTAATGTATTTATTTGCCAAAAACAGTTTTCGTATGAATGAGAAATGTAGGTCCAAAGTTGGGTACTCGAAATGTACTAATTTTGGAATTTGGAATGGATAGTCCCACATCGGAAGATGGGAAAGATTTCTCTAGTATATAAGCCAAAGAAATGGACTAAAGGGCCTAGCCCTGGGGTTACCACTAACGTGTAGTGGAGAGATGACCTAGCCAAAATTACAAACATACACACACGGATGCGTCCGACCCCGGCTCCGGCTTGGTTTGGTCTGGGCCTGGCCTATATTTTTTTTTCCCCCGTTCCAAATTTTTTCACAGTTTATTGTTGAGGCTTTTCAAATTCTGTAACTGGTACCATTACTCTGTAACAGCAGAGTAATGACTCATCAGTTACGTTTTTTGAACCATTACTATACTGTTACAGAATAATGGACCCTTCAGTTACTCCTCTTCTCCTATAAGACCAGTAATTTTTGTCTGCCAGAACACAGAGTTTTGATATTCTGAATCTCCTTCTTCTTCTTCCTCTGAGTCATAGTCTGAGAGTGCAACACAGCTACTGGTTTGCTGATATCTCTGAAGCTAGGGTGCTGCTCTTCAGGGAAAGGTAATACAGTTGTATCCTGGAAGGCAATTCGCCAACCACCGTCACACTACGGGGCGAATTTTGCATTAAGGACAAAGATCTTAATCTCGACTCTGTATTTAAGTGTCTGGTTTGTTCTTTTATTTCTTGTAATTGTATTTTTTCACAACCATTGTTAGCAGTTTCTTATTTTATGAAATTTAAGTTCTAACACAAAAGTGGATAGCCATTCCCTCACACTTCAGCAATTTGTCGAGAAGGCCTTTGAGGGTGGAACTGAAAGCGTCCTCAATGTTCTGCACCATGAAATGGACCTGCCAACAGAAATAGAGGAAGAAAAGGCTTATGGAACTTTGGAATTGGCTTTGTGGTGCACAAATTTTGACGCTGAGCATGAAGGTCTTATTGGTCTTGTCGAAGCTCTATGATGTATAGCCGTGGTTTCATGGTTAGTGTCTTATAGGTTGTGGAGTTTTGGTTGGATATACAATGATTCTCAATATAAATAGAATATTATTGTGTATAATATTGTATAGGGCAATACGTATTTATACGTGTTATATGTTACTTATTGGACCAGGTTGAATGGACATAAAGCCTAGTACCCAAAATTTAGTCTTATTCCATATATACTGGTGTTGTGGTAATGCATGAGATTATTTTAATTATGATAATTAGGATATAATATCTCAAGGAGTAACCCTAACCCACATTTCTCTTTTGTTCTTATTCTCATAATTATCAACAATTTTTTTGCGAGGAAGTTGTTGCAAAAGTCCCTCGATCCACAAAATTAATGCAAGAAAATGAAGAAAGTAGTAATTATAACCAGCAGTGTTTGTAATTTTTTTTTCTCTTCATCTTTACCGAACCTATCTTTTGATACAAATTTTTTTTTCGGAACAAGGTTGTATTTTGTAATTTTTTACTCAAATTATTTTTGTTTCGTTGCTTACCGTATCTGAATACCAACATTCACTCGCTTATTGAAAACACGAAGAATTATTGAATATATATATCATATATAGACTTTGTTTCCAAATACAAATTCTGAGTAACACGTTTTCAAAAGATTTGTTAAAAAAAATGTTGTAACATATTCGTAAAGAAATATCGTGGTCATAAACACAAAAAGATTTTAAAAATGAAAAAATAAAATACACAAGTACTTAATTAATTTCAAACAAAATCAATTTTCATTTAGCAATATAATAATTACAGTTACACCCCCAAAAGGCACTCCAAATGTAATAAGCAATAACAATTATGCCCAGGATCGATCTAGAAAAACTAAAATGGGAGCATTTTTAATCATCAAAGAAAATCGAATCAATCTGAGCTCCAAATCGAGAGAGAGGGAGAAGAGAAGAAGCTCCGGCAATGGCGAAGTCGGATCCCGACAAACTCATGCTCCAGGCCGATAAACTGTCAGTATCATCTCGTCCCGTTCTCGTTCATTCGATCAATTTGTTCCTGTCTGAATTAATACAACCCTAACTCTAGTCTTGATTTTAGTGATGTGAATTTGAAGTTGTTAAGTTGCGGATCTCAGTAGATATTAGTCTGATCTTGAATTTTCACCGTGAAACCCTAATTTCGGGTCTGGAACTGTTGTTTCTTGAATTGAATGTTGGTTAAAATTCGTAGTTGTCGTAAACTTGATATTTGTTAAAATTAGTTTAGTTATTTAAAGAATCTTAATCTTTATTAAAGCCCTCGTATAACTCTAATTTGGAATAAGAGTTGTGATCGCTAATTCATGGATTTGGTAGTTAGAGATTCAACGATTTCATTGAGGAAAAACTCCGTTTGTTTTAGACTTTAAGTGGATTGTTTTTGGACGGGTTGAGGGTGTGAAAATTGGGATGATGAGCATGCATTGTGTTAAGAGCTCCAGTGAAGCCATGCTTGGATCTTCCCATTAATGGCGATTTCAAGAATTGGAGAGAACAAACTGGAGAAAGAAGATGAATATTGAATGCTTGATATTTTTCTTATTCATTCTTGACCTATTTATAGAAGATTACAATTCTGTTACAATCTCAAAGAACACGTGCGGATTACAAAGAGATATTTATCAGCTTCAAGCACCAAACCAAAAAACAGAGTGATTTCCCGCCAAAGACAGTTATGAATTTTTAGTGCGCAGAACACGTGAAAAACAGATACGCACACTGATACTCTCTTCTCAGATGCTACAGTGGTGCGAAAATAACCTTGATGTTAACCTTCCTCATCAACTACTTCATCAGCTATTTCACCAATCAATACAGCTACAACAGCTTCACAGATGAGTCTCTAACAACTCCCCCTCCCTGAGATCGAGCCTGACCCAAGATCGAAAGTTGGATGGTGCTCTCTAAATGTATCAATATACACCAACTCTGCCTCTTCAGCTGCAGAACCCTTC
The DNA here is from genome assembly GCA_017893485.1 of Hemerocallis citrina. NCBI lineage: Eukaryota > Viridiplantae > Streptophyta > Magnoliopsida > Asparagales > Asphodelaceae > Hemerocallis > Hemerocallis citrina. The sequence continues at coordinate 834,966 of CM030363.1, forward strand.
CATTGCACAAGCAACTGAATTCCCATTCTGTTATTCTTTTTGAACACACGCCTACCCAAAACCAAGTCAGGTTCTCTTATCTGAGGTGATTCCCACAAATAAGGAAGACCTTCTGACACATTTGGAACTTGATCACCATGGCACTTCTTAAGTTTGGAAACATGGAAAACAGGATGTATGCAAGCATTAGCAGGTAGCTCTAACCTATAAGCAACCTTTCCGATTCTTTCCAAGACTCTATATGGCCCAAAAACTTCGAAGACAATTTCTGAGGCAGAGAACCTCTCATTGAAGTCTGTCTATATGGCTGCAGCTTCAAAAATACTAGATCACCCACTGCAAATTCCCTATCAGTTCTCTTTTTGTTGTAGAAATGTTGCATTCTTTCTTGGGCACCCTTGATATTATCCTTGAGTAACTGTAGGACCACATCTCTAGATCTCAAATTATCTTCCACAGATTGCACTACTACAGTACCTGAGATATAAAGAGAAGGACAAGGGGGTTTGCGGCCATAAACAGCTTCGAAGGGAGTTACTTGAGTAGTTGCATGCCAATTTGTATTGTACCAAAATTCAGCCCAACTCAACTATTTAACCCAATCTCTAGGTTGCAGACTACACACACACCTCAAGTACATCTCAACTAATTTGTTCACAATTTCTGTTTGACCATCTGTTTGTGTATGGTAAGCTGTCGAATACTTCAACTGGCTGCCTTGCAACCTAAAAAATTCCTTCCAAAACTCACTCAAAAATACTGGATCTCTATCACTTACTATACTTGTAGGCATACCATGAAGTTTGTAGACCTGATCTATGAACAATTGTGCTACTCCCTGAGCTCTGTATGGGTGAGCCACACTTATAAAATGTGCATACTTTGTTAACCTATCAACCAACACATAGATCACAGATTTCCCCATACTCTTTGGAAGAGCTTCAATGAAATCCATTGAGATGTCACTCCAAACCAATTCAGGAATAGGTAAGGGGTTGAGGAGTCCTGCAGGTGATGCAGTCTCACCCTTACTCCTTTGACACACCACACACTCCCGAACCAACTTTTTAACATCCCTTCTGATTCCTTGCCAAGTAAAAGATCTTTGGATCCTATGCAAGGTCTTGTGGAACCCAGTATGACCTCCCTCCTTAGTGGTGTGTGCCTTCCAAAACACTTCCTTCTTCAACTCAGAAGCAGGACTCAACAGTATATTGCCTCTACAATACCAAATATCTCCCTGAAGCTTATAATCAGTTGAAGACAACTCACCACTTGATACTTGCTCTGCCAAGGTTTTGAAATAGGGATCATCTGCTACCTGCTCTTTGATCTTCTCCACCCATTGGGGAACTATTAGAGTCACTGTATAATGAGAGACCTAATCTTCTTCTCTCCTAGATAACACATGTGCAACTGTATTATCTCTCCATTTCTTGTACTCCACAACAAAATTGTACCCTAACAGCTTCCATAACCATTTCTCTTGTATCTTAGTATTAATGCGTTGCTCTAGTATATACTTAATACTTTTTGATCTGTTCTAATCACAAAGATCCTGCCTAAAAGGTATTGATGCCAGTGTTTAATAGCTGTTAGAATGGCCATGACCTCTTTTTCATATGTCGACAAAGAAAGAGCTCTACCTTTCAAACCTTGACTCATAAATATGATAGATTGTTGCTCTTGCATTAACACTGCTCCAATTTCCACCTTGGATGCATCAGTTTCTACTACAAAGCTTTTGGAAAAATTAGGTAGACGCAACACTGGAGTAGTAGTCATAGCTTTCTTTAGTGCTTTGAAGGCCTCAGTAGCTAATAGACTCCATTTAAAGCAATTTTTCTTCAAAAGTTGCGTTAGAGGTGCAGCTATACTCCCATACCCTTGCACAAACTTTCTATAGTACCCAGTCAATCCCAAGAATCCCCTTAGCTTTTTAATGGTCTTGGGCTCTGGCCAGTTAACAACAGATGAAATCTTCTCAGGATCTACAGCAATCCCTTTTGAGTTGATAATATGTCCTAGGTATCCCTCTGATTCTTTAGCAAAGCTACATTTACTTTCTTTAGCTACTAGCTGGTGCTTCTTCAACACTTCCAAAGTTAGCTTTAAGTGGGTGGTATGGCTATCCAAGTCACTACTATAGATTAGTATGTCATCGAAGAATACCAAACAAATTTGCGCAAGTAATCTTTAAAGATCTCATTCATTAAGCTCTGAAAAGTGGCCGGAGCATTAGTGAGCCCAAATGGCATTACCAAGAACTCATAGTGTCCTTGATGAGTTCTAAATGCCGTCTTGTGTATATCATTTCCACTCACTCTTATTTGATGATAGCCCGACCGCAAGTCAATTTTTGAAAATAACTTGGCTCCATGAAGTTCATCTAATAGTTCATCAATCATAGGAATTGGAAACGTAGCCTTGATGGTTTGTGAATTGAAAGCCCTATAGTCCACACACAAACGCCAACTACCTTCTGCCTTTTTAACCAAAATCACAGGTGAAGCATACGAACTACTACTGTTCTGAATAAACCCTGCATCCGGCATCTCTTTAACCTGTTTTTCGATCTCATTTTTGTGATAATAAGGTTGTTTATAAGGCCTTATGCATACTGGTTTTGCTCCTTCGACCAAAAGAATCTGATGATCTATACTCCTTTGTGGTGGCATTACAATTTGTGGAGCAAATACTTCAGGAAATAAGCTCAAAACTTGCTTAATTTGTGAAGGAATCATTGATTCATACTGAGATGGTTTATCAGTCTTGAGTTCCGGGACTAATGGTTCACCATGAGCTTCATTGAATTGCAGGTGTAGCATGAAGGACTGATTGGAATACTCTAATGTCTTGGGTAATTCTTCAGCTTCAATGAGTTGTAGATTTCCCTCCACCTGGCCTTGTAAAATCCTTCGCACTCCTTGTTTGCAAAACTCCATAGTTAAGCAAGCAAAATCCATAGTGACTCTACCCAAAGATCTTAGCCAGTGAACCCCTAACACCATCTGAGCAGGGCCCAAGGGAAGAATGAGTAATTCAGCTGTCATGTGTACCCCTTGTACTGTAAACATAGCATTCTCAATTTTTCCTTCACTCAGCATTTCCTCCCCACTGGCCACCTTTACCTTATACTTAGGATCAGGGAAGATATGCAACCCTGACTTACTAGCATCCTCAAACATTTCTACCTCCTCAAACATTTTCAAGACCCTGAGTTCTATTTCTCCTTCAGACCCTTCACTTTCTACCTCCTCAAACATTTTCAAGAAATAAAACCTTTGGGATTTGCATCTATGGCCTTTTTCATAATGTTCATCACAATTAAAACAAAGCCCCTTGGCTTTTCTTTCTCTTAGTTCAGCTGGAGTTAATCTCTGAGGAATAAAAGTAGTCATAGTAGTTGTTTGGGTAGTTTCATTGCTCTTCTGTGCAGAATTATGATTGGGAAAATGAGGTGTAGTTGAAGGCATGGGTTTTGAAGTAAATGATGGCCTGCTGTACTTCTTTGCGCATTGTAGCTTCTCTTCATACCCCCTAGCTAATCCCATTGCTTCATTGACAGAGCTAGGACGCTGCGCCTTTACATCCCAACGAATTTCGTCTCTCAATCCACTAATAAAAGTGCTCAAGAAATGTTTTTCGGTCCAATCTTCAACAAAATTGGACAAACGATCAAACTCTTGTATGTAATTCTCGAGATCTCCCTTTTGACTTAGTTTCGTGAGGATTCCTTCATAATCCTGAAACTCCGATGGTCCAAATCTGGTTATAAGTTCACCTAGGAACTCTTTATAAGTGATGTTACCACTCCTGTGCTTAGTATGCCTCCTAAACCACTGAGAAGCTCTACCTGCAAATCTTAATTTTCGTGAATCTTCTATCTCATAAAAATCTAAGAATCGTTCAGCTCCACAAATCCACTCAGTTGGATCACCTTCTTGAAACACAAGGAACTCCATTTTAAAAGGCACTCGAGGAAAATTCCTCGATTCATTCCTTGTTCTATTGAGATTAGGCACAGGATTAGGGATTTCTACATTGCCATTAGGATTCGACTGAGAGAAAAGTGGATTACCTCGACTTGGATTGGCATTACGATTCATCAGCATCATCTCATTGACTTGCTCGGTCAACGTCACCGTGGATTGGCATTGGATTACCTCGACTTGGATTACCTCGACTTGGATTGGCATTACGATTCATCAGCATCATCTCATTGACTTGCTCGGTCAACGTCACCACTGCTCCTGGTAACGATGACAGCATTGCCATTGTTTCAGCTAGTTTGGTCACCGTGGATTTGAGCTCTTGGACATCCAATTCGACCGACGATGTACTTCCAACGTCTCTAGCGTCAATATCTCGCTGGCTCTGATACCACCGTGTTAAGAGCTCCAGTGAAGCCTTGTTTGGATCTTCCCATTAATTGCGATTTCAAGAATTGGAGAGAACAAACTGGAGAAAGAAGATGAATATTGAATGCTTGATATTTTTCTTATTCATTCTTGACCTATTTATAGAAAATTACAATTCTGTTACAATCTCAAAGAACACGTGCGGATTACAAAGAGATATTTATCAGCTTCAAGTGCCAAACCAAAAAACAAAGTGATTTCCCGCCAAAGACAGCTATGAATTTTTACTGCGCAGAACACGTGAAAAACAGATACGCACACTGATACTCTCTTCTCAGATGCTACAGTGGTGCGAAAATAACCTTGATGTTACTCTTCCTCATCAACTACTTCATCAGCTATTTCACCAATCAATACAGCTACAACAACTTCACAGACGAGTCCCTAACACATTGCATGGTTTGGAGATAAAGTAAATTCGTAGTGTCTAGTGGTTTTGATCAATTCCAAATTTGGTCGCTATAGATTAATTGAAATCTCTTTGGTCTAGGTGAGTATGCTTGTGCGTGCACGCACACACTGTTTTGACTAGAATGGAATTATCGCACGCACATGCATATTTACCTAGACCATTAGAAAGGAATTATTGAACGATGTGTCCTCAGCTCAGGCATGTGTTTTGCATGTGGGATTTATTTACTATTTTCTCACAGTGCTATGCAAATACAAGTATTGGGAAGGTACAACCAAGGTGAATGAGGCTTCTAAGTGGTGGTAGCTGCGAGTGGGTATTGTAAATATTAAATAGGGTTGTAAGGGGAAAGCCTGCTAGAAACTAGGATAAAAGGCATATGGAAGAAACCTACCTGTGAAGTTTATAAGACCCACAATTTTTTTAGGTTGGTTGTGGGGCCTGGACTCAATGACCGTGGCATGTTACTCGTTTTGAACCACACTCGTTTTGAACTACACTTGTTCTAAATTTTGTATTTCACTGTTTTAGCTTCATTGGTGGGCTATAGTCCATAGTTTTCGGTCACTTTCGTGAGAATTTTTATTTTCCTCATTTTGTGGGCTATAATACATTGTTTTCGATCACATTCTTATGATTTCATATTTTACTATTTTGGTCTCATTTTGTGGGTTATAGTCCACAGTTTTTAGGCACGACACTTTCGTAATAATTTTTATTTCTCTCATTGTGGGTTATAGTACACTGTTTTCGATCACTTTCATGAGATTTCGTATTTTACTGTTTTGGCCTTCTTTTGTAGGTTATAGTCCATAGTTTTCGATCATTTTCGTAAAATTTCTTATTTGACTATTTTAGCCTCATTTGTGGACTATAGTCCCCAGTTTTCGGGAACTTTCGTGAGAATTTTTATTTCTCTCATTTTGTGGGCTATAGTACACTATTTTCGATCATTTTCATTAGATTTCGTATTTTACTGTTTTGGCCACATTTTGTGGGTTATAGTCCACAGTTTCCGGCTGTTTTCGTGAAATTTTGTACTTGATTGTTTTACCCTCATTTTTGGGTTATTGTCCACAATTTTTGGCCACTGTTGTGAGAATTTTTATTTCCCTCATTTTGTGGGCTATACACTGTTTTCAATCCCTTTCATTATATTTCGTGTTTTACTGTTTTGGCATCATTTTTTGGGTTGTAGTCCACAGGTTCCATTCGTTTTCGTGAAATTTTGTGTTTCACTGTTTTAGCCTTATTGGTGGTCTATAGTCCCCACTTTTCGGCCACTTTCGTGAGAATTTTTATTTCCTTCATTTTGTGGGAAATAGTACACTGTTTTCGATCACTTTCTTGAGATTTAGTATTTTACTGTTTTGGCCTGATTTTGTAGGTTATAGTCCACAGTTTTCCGGCCGTTTTCGTAAAATTTGGTATTTGATTGTTGTAGCCTCATTTGGGGGTTACCGTCTGATATGGCTAAAAATAGGATTAAATCGGGACCGTTCACATCAGACACGAATCTTAAAGCTCAGGGGTAAAACGGTAATTTCACATACAAATGGGTCCGAAACGGGTACTGGGTCTCCTTCTCACAGATCCAATAACCTGCGAACGGATCCACCTCAACTGGGTACGGGTCCCGACCCGATACAAACCCAGTCCGACAGGATAGAATTAGGGTCTCTGATTGAACCAAATCAACGGGCCTGATTCGCGACTATCCTCTCACCGGGAATTAGGGATTACATTCCTTATCTAATCACAGGGATTACATTCCTAATCCGATCCCAATGACGACTATAAATATCCCCCATCCATCTCCATTAAGAGGTAATCAATCTTTTTCCAGTTCTTGCGCTCTTTCATAATCTTCCCTGATTACTGACTTGAGCGTCGGAGGGTGCGTCGCCTGGAACAACCCCGGTGTCTCGCACTTTTTGCAGGTGTACGGTGGGAGTCAGCGTCAAACTCCGACGGAACAGGTATACAGGTTTACTATTCAGTTTCCTTAAGAATCCACAAATATTATCTGTTTGCCCCCACACCAAATTTAGTGGCAACAAATTGACGCCGTCTGTGGGAAACATACGAATAGCAGCCTCCCCTCTTCCCGTTGGTCAGATCTCCTCCAGCCATGCCTCCTAGGAAAGTAAGATCCAGAGGGTCCAACCGTGGACCCAATCCCGTTGATCAGCAAGAGGTAGTCCCCATCTAACCCGCTCAGTAGCAGGGGCAACTTCCTCTCCAAGCGGAAGACCCTCTTCAACAAGATCAGCCTCCTCTTCAGAATCAGCAACCCCCTAAGGGTCCCGCCGGTCCTCAGAATGCCGGTGCGGGGGCTTCGCGTCCCAACCCGCAGAAGCAACCCCTCCATCAGGACCGCATTTCGGTACACAATGTCTCTTCGGATTCCATGGCCTCCCACAATCCTCGAGTTTCCGACCTCCGCAATACCATCCTCAATCGGCAGAAGGATGAGGATCTTCGCCGCCGTCCGGACGAAAAGCGGGCCCGAGAGGGAGCCTCCCGCCAACAGCGTCCGGATGAGCGATCTCCTCACCGCCGAGACTACAGAAGGTCCCCTACCCGAAGAGGGATGAAAGAGTCCCCCGAACACCATAGGAGAAGACCTCATTCCCCTGCCGGTCGACAACATCCGAGGAACGATGAGGCACCCATCACCCGTGCCAAGTTCCAGCAGTTCCAAGCAACGGTGTTGCAAGCCCTCAACCTCCGACCCAACAATAACAATGCTCAGAGGGCTCCTACCCCTCCACGGGTCCAAAGTCCTCGCCATCGGTCCATAACTCCTCCGGCTCCTAGCAACCAACAGCGCATGTCTAGCCCTCGCCGCTCCCAGAGCTACCGTCGTCGCTCCCCTTCCTATGAAGACGAGTCCAGAGGCTCGTTTGACTATTGTCGAAGGGACGATGCTCTCTATCGCCGTCTCCACGAGATGGAGAGGCGCATCGGCCGAATAGACAAGGATGAGGAGTGAAGAGGAAGGACCATTCGCCCGAGCAAACTTCCCTTCTCCCGGACCATCATGGAAGCTCCTATCCCAAGAGGTTTCGAACCCCCGCAGTTCGAAACTTACTCGGGGGAGTCGAACCCCGTGGACCACATCGAAAGCTTTAAGACCCTCATGCTAATCCACCAAGCTTCCGATGCTTTGCTGTGCAAAACCTTCCCCGCCACTCTTAAGGGTTCGGCTCGGGAGTGGTACTCCCGCCTCGCCCCGTCTTCCATATTCTCCTTCGAGCAATTCGAGATCCTCTTCATCACTCATTTTGTGAGTAGCAGACGCACGGAGAAGACCAACATCTCGTTACTCCAGCTCCGCCAGGAGAAGGGAGAGAAGTTGAGAGACTATGTGAGGAGGTTCACTGCAGAAGTGAGATCCATCGCTTCCCTTGATCAGCCTGTTGCAGCGGCCGCCTTCCAATCGAACGTCCTCAACTCTAGCCTTCGCTCCTCCCTTTCCAAGAAGCCCCCACATAATTTCGCCGACCTCCTTCTTAGGAGCGAGAAGTACATTCGGGCCGAAGAAGCCGAGAATCTCCCGGGCTTTGAGGAGACATCTTCCGGGAACAAACGGAAGAGCACAAGCGAAGAGGGGTCCTAAAAATCCCAGAAGGACGGCAATGGACAGCATCGCCCGACTCCTCGGTTTGAGAAATTCACCCCCCTCATTGCCAATATATCAGAAGTTCTTATGGAGGTGGACAAGGAAGGGCTCCTCCGCGCTCCCCCGAGAATGAATACACCTGGCAAGAAGAGGAACAAGGATAAGTGGTGCTGCTTTCACAGGGACCACGGCCACGACACGGATGATTGTCGGGCTCTCAAGGAGGAGATCGAAGAACTCATACAGCGGGGGCACCTGATCAAGTTCGTCCAGAAAGAGGGGGCCGAGCTTCCCCCCTGAGGAGCCTACAAACGAACAGAAGGGCCCGCCGAGCTTTAAGACTAAGAATCTCCCAGCTCCTCCCAAGAGCTCTTCACCTTATTGTAGAAGTAGGATCCTGATTTTCAATAAGGCCGATGCTTGTAACCCGGCCAGTAGCATGTAATAATGGCTCGCCCTATTGAAGCGGCTACTTAGTTTATCCCGATAAAACTTTACATATTTCCATTGAAAGTTATTGCTCTTGCTTCTCTATCTCTCCGAGTCACGACTCTCTTAAATGGTGGGTTCGGAGTCCAGCTTCTTCTACATGGCTGCTCCCGCAACTTACTAACCTTTAACAACGAGTTCGGAGTCCAACACTTGGCTCGATTCCTCTTCAAATAACTTGCTCTTCAGCGGGTTAGAAGTGGTTCGCCATTCGGAATTGCTCCCACAACCGTTGAATAACTCTAACGATGGTTCAGAGTCCAACACTTGGCTCGATTCCTCTTCAAATAACTTGCTCTTCAGCGGGTTAGAAGTGGTTCGCCATTCGGAATTGCTCCCACAACCGTTGAATAACTCTAACGATGGTTCGGAGTCCAACACTTGGCTCGATTCCTCTTCAAATAACTTGCTCTTCAGCAGGTTAGAAGTGGTTCGCCATTCGGAATTGCTCCCACAACCGTTGAATAACTCTAACGATGGTTCGGAGTCCAACACTTGGCTCGATTCCTCTTCAAATAACTTGCTCTACAGCAGGTTAGAAGTGGTTCGCCATTCGGAATTGCTCCCACAATCGTTGAGTAACTCTAACGATAGTTCGGAGTCCAACACTTGGCTCGATTCCTCTTCAAATAACTTGCTCTTCAGCGGGTTAGAAGTGGTTCGCCATTCGGAATTGCTCCCACAACCGTTGAATCCCTCTAACGACGAGTTCGGAGTCCAACACTTGGCTCGATTCCTCTTCAAATAACTTGCTCTTCAGCGGGTTAGAAGTGGTTCGCCATTCGGAATTGCTCCCACAACCGTTGAATAACTCTAACGATGGTTCGGAGTCCAACACTTGGCTTGATTTCTCTTCAAATAACTTGCTCTTCAGCAGGTTAGAAGTGGTTCGCCATTCGGAATTGCTCCCACAACCGTTGAATAACTCTAACGATGGTTCGGAGTCCAACACTTGGCTCGATTCCTCTTCAAATAACTTGCTCTTCAGCGGGTTAGAAGTGGTTCGCCATTCGGAATTGCTCCCACAACCGTTGAATAACTCTAACGATGGTTTGGAGTCCAACACTTGGCTCGATTCTGCTTCGGATAACTTGCTCCTAAGCGAGTTAGAAGTGGTTCGCCATTCGGAACTGCTCCCACAACCGTTGATTCTGTCACTTAAATAGCGAGTTCGGAGCTAAAACTCTCTCCTAGAGTTGCTCCTCAAACTCGTCTTCCAAATGGCTCTCTCCCAGAGCCGAGCTCTTCACTCCGCTCGCCTCCGAAGCGGACCTCTTCTCAACAAGTTCGAAGCTCACAACTCTCTCCCAGAGTTGCTCCTCAAACTGGTCTTCCAGATGGCTCTCTCCTACAGCCGAGCTCTTCACTCCGCTCGCCTCCGAAGCGGACCTCTTCTCAACGAGTTCAGAGCTCACAACTCTCTCACAGAGTTGCTCCTCAAACTCGTCTTCCAGATGGCTCTCTCCTAGAGCCGAGCTCTTCGCTCCGCTCACCTCCAAAGCGGACCTCTTCTCAACAAGTTCGGAGCTCACAACTCTCTCCTAGAGTTGCTCCTCAAAACTCGTCTTCCAGATGGCTCTTTCCTAGAGCCGAGCTCTTCGCTCCGCTCACCTCCGAAGCAGACCTCTTCTCAACGAGTTCGGAGCTCACAACTCTCTCCCAGAGTTGCTCCTCAAACTCGTCTTCCAGATGGCTCTCTCCTAGAGCCGAGCTCTTCACTCCGCTCGCCTCCGAAGCGGACATCTTCTCAACAAGTTCGCAGCTCACAACTCTCTCCCAGAGTTGCTCCTCAAACTCGTCTTCCAGATGGCTCTCTCCTAGAGCCGAGCTCTTCACTCCGCTTGCCTCCGAAGCGGACCTCTTCTCAACGAGTTCGGAGCTCACAACTCTCTCCCAGAGTTGCTCCTCAAACTCGTCTTCCAGATGGCTCTCTCCTAGAGCCGAGCTCTTCGCTCTGCTCACCTCCAAAGCGGACCTCTTCTCAACAAGTTCGGAGCTCACAACTCTCTCCTAGAGTTGCTCCTCAAAACTCGTCTTCCAGATGGCTCTCTCCTTGAGTCGAGCTCTTCACTCCGCTTGCTTCCAAAGCGGATCTCTTCTCAACGAGTTCGGAGCTCACAACTCTCTCCTAGAGTTGCTCCTCAAAACTCGTCTTCCAGATGGCTCTCTCCTAGAGTCGTGCTCTTCACTCCGCTCGCTTCCAAAGCGAGCCTTTTCTAAGCGAGTTCGGAGCTCAAAACTCTCCCATAGAGTTGCTCCTTACACTCTCTTCAAAGAATGGGTCTTCTCCACACCTAGGAGTGGAGCTCCTCTTCAAAAATCTCCAAAACCAAACAGAGCATCACCTCTTCCATATGCCGACCCCCTTTCTTGACAAGCTCCTACCCATCCCCTTCATCAACTCACTGAGCTTCTCCTCAGGCTCGAGCCGTCCGAACTCCGAGCTCCACTACACCGAGCTACTACGGGTAGAGGGTGAACTACTGAGTCACCGAGCCGAGCGGACGAGGTACCGACCTCCACATATGGAGAAAAATACAGCCGACCCGATTTCACCGTTAGATCATCTCAAAATTCGCACTCAAGCGTGATGGACGGATCAGATCGCGCCACGTCACCACAAAACGACAAGATAACGTTTTCTCGAAACTCATGCCTCTTGTCTCGTGATTCGCGCCACGATCGTGATCAACCGTCCAGATTGAACCGCGTCGCTCGGATCTGCCAATCTACCGAACTGCGAAGCGGCGAAAAATGTGCCTCAAAATCCGTGCTCGGATTCGCCGAACAAGCAAGAAGATAAAGAGGAAGAGAGAAAAAGAGGCTAACGGGTCGGGGTCGGATCCGATACCCACGATCCGACCCATACCCTTCTTGGCTTCTTCATTCTTCTCCTTCTTCTTCTTCAGTCTTCCCGCCAAAAGTACCCAACACTTCTCCTCTTCTTCACTGTGCGAAAGAACAAGGCAGAGGAGAGCACCCGAATGCCTCTCCTCCCCTTCTTTCTTCTCAGGGCAGAGCTCTGACATGGCCGAGCCACCGAGCCGAGGTGCCGAGGTACTGACCTTCACATATGGAGAAAAATGCTGCCGAGCCAGTTTCACCGTCAGATTGTCTCAAAATTCGTGCTAGAACATGATGAACGGTTCAGATCGCGCCACGTCTCCACAAAACGACAAGATAACGTTTTCTCGAAATTTGAGCCTCTTGTCTCGTGATTCTCGCCACGATCGAGATCAACCGTCCAGATTGAGCCACGTAGCTCGGATCTCAAATCCGAGCTACCGAACTGCAAAGTGGCAAAAATGCACCTCAAAATCCGTGCTCGGATCTGCCGAACAAGAAGCAAAAAAAAAGGTCGGGTTCGGACCCGTTAGGGTCCTAAACCCGAACCCATTTTCCCTTCTTCTCCTACATTTGGCGCCAAAACCAGACAAGAGACAACTTCTTCTCCAAAACGACCCCTTCTTCAAAACCCAACTTCTCTTCCTCACGCAACCAAGCTCCATCATGCCGAGCACGCCTCCAATGTCGAGGAGACCCCTCACGGCAGCCGAGCTTGAGCTCCGACGTCCCCTTCGTCGAGCTCCGAAGCCTCGAGCTCAACTCCTCACCTCTAGTGTCGAGTGTCTCCATCGCCGAACACGAAGCTCCAACTACAGGGTCGAGCTCCACTCCCTCCCGTCAAGCAACACTCCTCCATTGTCAGAGCTCCGAACCCAACTCCTCGGCCGAGCTTCGAGCTTCGCCACATTCGCCCAGACTTCGAGCTCCTCCTCTCCTTCGCCGAACGACCCTTTGCCTCGTTCGCCGAGCTCTCCGCTCTCCGAGCTTCGCCACGTTCGCCACGACATCGAGCTCCACTCCCTTCCGTCGAGCAACACTCCTCCATTGTCGAAGCTCGACCTCTCCCCTCCACTGTGTCGAGCTCCAACGATGACGAGCAGTCGAACCCATTGACGAAAACTCACCACTGTCGAGCTCCTTCTCCAAGCTCGAACCCACCTGTCGAAGCTCCACGGTGCCGAGTTCCCTGGCCGAACCCAAGCTCCGAACTCCTCTCCACGTCGAAGCCCCCTCTCCATTGCCAAGCTCCCCCACAGTCGAACGTCGAGCTCTCTTCCTCGACGAAGCTCCGAGCTCCACTCGTCGACCACCTTCGACGAGCTCCCCTCGCGACTGAGCTCCGAACTCAAGCTCCATCTCCTCCGTCGAGCTCCCGACCTCGACTCCAAAAGCCCGAGCTCCTCTCTACTCCACCTCCGGGCTCCATTGCCGAGCTCCCCCACAGTCCTTCGTCGAGCTTCCTACCTCGACTCCAAAAGCACGTGCTCCGAGCTCTCCTTCACGAGCTCCATTCGTAGCCGAGCGCCGACTCCGAAGCTTACCTTCAACTTGCAGCTCCACCCTCGACGAGCCACCCTTCGTCGAAGCTTGAACTCCGCCAAATCCTCACCTCCTCGCCGAGCTCTCCCGTAGCCGAGCCCACCTCTTTCCGCCGAGCTCCTCTCCCATACCGACGACGAGCTCCCTCTTCGTTGGATTGGCGCCGAAGAGAAGAGACGAAGGCGAAAAGAAAAGAAACGAAGAAGAAGAGAAAGAACAGCAGTAGGGCCAGAAAGAAAGAAAAAAAAGGGGGGGGGATGTGGCATTGCCACATGGCGTCAACTTACATGCTTGGACAGTTGCCGAGGTGCTTGGCCAAGGTGCCTATCCGAGGAGCCGAAGAACCGACCCTCGTATATGGAGAAAAAATCCGCCGACCCATACGATCCGTCCGATCGTCTCAAAATTCGCATCGCGACACGATCGACGCACAGAAACGCGCCACGTGTCCAGAACATGATTTGCCTTGCGATGCGCACACATCTGATCATGATCGACGCTCAGAAACGCGCCACGTGTCCAGAGCATGATCTGCTTTGCGATGCGTGCCATCTGATCACGATCGACGTCCAGAAATGCGCCACGTGTCCAGGTAATATTTAATTAATTTATTTATTTATTTTAATTATTTAAAAAATCGGGAAAAATAATTAAAAAATCAAAAAAAAAATAATTAAAAATTCTAAAAATAATTATTAATTCAGAAAAATTATTTTTAAATTCTGAAAAAATAATTATTAAATTAGAATAATTAATTAGTATTTTCGATAATTAATTATTTAATTCGGAAAATGAATAAAAAATTCAAAAAAATGAGAAAAAATTCAGAAAAATCTGGAAAAATCACCAAAAATCCAGAAAATTTTGAGAATATTTTTGGGCATTTTACAAGCCCAGAATAACACCGTTACACCCTGAGCAAGATCCAAACTCCCTTAAGAACACCGATAAAATTCCGTACGCCATTAGAACAGTAAAACTACTCCTCAAAGGCTGATCAAACTCAGTCTTCAGGAGTGGGGGCTCATGATATGGATAAAAATAGGATTAAATCGGGACCGTTCACATCGGACACGAATCTTAAAGCTCAGGGGTAAAACGGTAATTTCACATACAAATGGGTCCGAAACGGGTACTGGGTCTCCTTCTCACAGATCCAATAACCCGCGAACGGATCCACCTCAACTGGGTACGGGTCCCGACCCGATACAAACCCAGTCCGATAGGATAGAATTAGGGTCTCTGATTGAACCAAATCAACGGGCCTGATTCGCGACTATCCTCTCACCGGGAATTAGGGATTACATTCCTTATCTAATCACAGGGATTACATTCCTAATCTGATCCCAACGGCGATTATAAATACCCCCCATCCATCTCCATTAAGAGGTAATCAATACTTTTCCAATAAAAAGCTCTTTCTTAATCATTCAGATTACTGACTTGAGCGTCGGAGGGTGCGTCGCCGGGATCCATCCCGGTGTCTCGCACGTTTTGCAGGTGAACGGCGGGAGTCAACGGTCAAGCTCCGGCGGATCAGGTTCAGGTGTGCTATTCAGGTTTTCCAAGAATCCACAAATACTGTCTGTTTGCCCCCACACCAAATTTAGCGGTAACACCGTCCACAGTTTTCAGCCACTTTCGTGATATTTTTTATTTTCCTCATCTTGTGAGCTATTACACTGTTTTAGATCACTTTGATAAGATTTAGTGTTTTACTGTTTTGGCCTTATTTATAGTCCACAGTTTCCCGTCGTTTTCGAGAAAATTTTGTATTCGACTGTTTTAACCTCTTTTGTGGGCTATATTCCTCAGTTTTCGGACACTTTCGTGAGAATTTTTTATTTCCTTCATTTTGTTATCTATAGTACATTGTTTTCGATCACTTTCAAAAGATTTCGTATTTTACTGTTTGGCCTCATTTTGTGGGTTATAGTCCATAGTTTCCGGTCGTTTTCGTGAAATTTTGTTTTTGACTGTTTTAGCCTTATTTGTGGGCTACAGTCCAGAGTTTACTGCCACTTTCGTGATATTTTTTGTTTCCCTCATTTTGTGGGCTCACTGTTTTCGATTACTTTTTTGAGATTTTGTATTTTTCGGTTTTGGCCTTATTTTGTCGGTTATAGTCCACAGTTTCGGGCCTGTTTTGTGAAATGTTGTATTTGACTGTTTTAGCCTTATTTGTGGAAAATAGTCCACAATTTACTGTCACTTTCGCGCGATTTTGTATTTCCCTCATTTTGTGGGCTATAGTACACTGTTTTCGATCACTTTCAGGAGATTTGGTATTTTACTGTTTTGGACTCATTTTGTGGTTTATAATCTACAGTTTTCGGCCATTTTTCTGAAATTTTGTATTTGACTGTTTTAGCCTCATTTGTGGGCTATAGTCCCCAGTTTTCGCGCAGGTTCGTGAGAATTTTTATTTCCCTCATTTTGTGGGTACACTATTTTTGATCAATTTCATTATATTTCGTATTTTACTGTTTTGGCCACATTTTGTGGGTTATAGTCCACAGTTTCTATTTGGTTTTCGTGAACTTTTGTATTGGAATGTTTTACCCTCATTTGTGGTAATAATCCACAGTTTTCGGCCACTCTCGTGAGAATTTTTATTTCCCTCATTTTCTGGGCTACATAGTACACTGTTTTCAATCACTTCTATGAGATTTCGTATTTTACTGTTTTGGCCTCATTTTGTGGGTTATAGTGCACAGTTTCCATTTTTTTCGTGAAATTTTGTATTTCACTATTTTAGCCTCATTGGTGGGCTATAGTCGACGTTTTCGGCCTCTTTCGTGAGAATTTTTATTTCCTTCATTTTGTGGGATATATAGTACACTGTTTTCGATCACTTTCTTAAGATTTTGTTTTTTTACAGTTTTGGCCTCATTTTGTGGGTTATAGTATACAGTTTCCGGCCGTTTTCGTGAAATTCTGTATTTGACTGTTTTACCCTCATTTGTGGGCTATTGTCCACAGTTCTCGGCCACTATCGTGAGAATTTTTATTTCCCTCATTTTTATTTGACTGTTTTCGATCACTTTCATGAGATTTTGTAATTTACTGTTTTGGCCACATTTTGTGGTTATAGTCCACAGTTTCCGGCCGTTTTCGTGAAATTTTGCACTGTTTTAGCCTCATTTGTGGGTTATAGTCCACTTTACTGCCACTTTCGTGAGATTTTGTATTTATCTTATTTTGTGGGCTATAATGCACTATTTTTTATCACTTTTATGAGATTTCTTATTTTAAAGTTTTGGACTCATTTTGTGCGTTATAGTCCACAGTTTTCGGCTATTTTTGTGAAATTTTGTATTTGACTATTTGTCTTATTTGTGGACTTTTTGTCCCCAGTGTTCGGAAACTTTCGTGGGAATTTTTATTTTACTTATTTTGTGTGCTATAGTACACTATTTTCGGTCACTTTCATTGGATTTCGTATTTTATTGTTTTGGCCATATTTTGTGAGTTATAGGCCGTAGTTTTCGGCCGTTTTCGTGAAATTTTGTATTTGACTATTTTAGCCTCATTTGTGGGAGTCTACGGTTTTCGGAAACTTTCGTGAGAATTTTTATTTCCCCCATTCCGTGGGCTATATAGTACACTGTTTTCAATCACTTTCATGAGATTTCGTATTTTACTATTTTGGCCTCGTTTTGTGGACTATATAGTCCACAGTATCCTTTCATTTTCGTGAAATTTTGTATTTGACTGTTTTAGCCTCGTTGGTTGGCCAGTCCACAGTTTTCGGCCCTTTCGTGAGAATATTTATTTTCCTCATTTTCTGGGCTAGTACACTGTTTTCGATCACTTTCTTGAGATTTCGTATTTTACTGTTTTGGCCTCATTTTGTGGGTTGTATTCCACAGTTTTTCGGTCGTTTTCATGAAATTTTGTATTTAACTGTTTGAGCCTCATTTGTGGGTTACAATCCACAGTTTTCGGCCACTTTCGTGATATTTTTTATTTTCCTCATTTTGTGGGCTATAGTAAACTTTTTTCGATCACTTTAATGAGATTTTGTATTTTACTGTTTTGGCGTTATTTTGTGAGTTATAGTCCACAGTTTCTGGTCGTTTTCGAGAAAATTTGGTATTTGACTGTTTTAGGCTCATTTGTGGGCTATAGTCCACAGTGTTCGGAAACTTTTGTCAGATTTTTTTTTCATTCATTCTGTGGGCTCTATAGTACACTATTTTCAATCATTTTCATTAGATTTCGTATTTTACTGTTTTGGCATCATTTTGTGTGTTAGTACACAGTTTCCGATCAATTTCATGAAATTTTGTATTTGACTGTTTTAGCCTCATTTGTGGGCTTAGTCCACTGTTTACTGCCACTTTCATGGGATTTTTTATTTACCATATTTTGTGAGCTATATTATACTATTTTCGATCACATTCATGAGATTTCGTATTTTACTGTTTTGGACTCATTTTGTGGATTATAAGTCCACTGGTTTCCGGCCGTTTTCATGTAATTTTGTATTTGACTGTTGTAGCCTCATTTGTGTCCACAGTTTTCGGGCACTTTCGTGAAAATTTTTATTTTCCTCATTTTGTGGGCTATGATACAATGTTTTAGATCACTTTCTTGAGATTTCGTATTTTACTGTTTTGGCTCATTTTGTGGGTTAGTCCACAATTTCCGGCCGTTTTCGTGAAATTTTGTCTTTAATTGTTTTACCCTCATTTGTGGACTATTGTTCACAGTTTTAGGCCACTGTTGTGAGAATTTTTATTTCTAATTCTGTGGGCTATAGTACACTGTTTTCGATCACTTTCTTGAGATTTCGTATTTGACTGTTTTGGCCTCATTTTGTGGGTTATAGTCCACAGTTTTTCGGCCATTTTCGTGAAATTTTGTATTTGACTGTTTTAGCCTCATTTGTGGGTTACAGTCCACAGTTTTCGGTCACTTTCGTGATATTTTTATTTCCTTCATTTTGTTGGGTATAGTAAATTTTTTTCGATCACTTTCATGAGATTTTGTATTTAACTGTTTTGGCCTTATTTTGTTGGTTATAGTCCATAGTTTCCAGTCGTTTTTGAGAAAATTTGGTATTTGACTATTTAAGGCTCATTTGTGGGCTATAGTCCAAAGTTTTCGGAAACTTTCGTGAGAAATTTTATTTTCTCCATTCTGTGGGCTATAGTACACTGTTTTCAATCACTTTAATGAGATTTCGTATTTTACTGTTTTGGCCTAATTTTATGGGTTATAGCCCACAGTTTTCCTTCATTTTCGTGAAATTTTGTATTTCTTTGTTTTAGCCTCATTGGTGTGCTATAATCCACAATTTTCGGTCACTTTCGTGAGAATTTTTATTTCCCTCATTTTGTGGGCTATAGTACGCTGTTTTCGATCATATTCTTAAGATTTCGTATTTTACTGTTTTGGCCTCATTTTATGGGTTATAGTTCAAAGTTTTCGGGCACTTTCGTAATAATTTTTATTTCCGTCATTTTGTGGGCTATAGTACACCGTTTTCAATCACTTTCATGAGATTTCGTATTTGACCGTTTTGGCCTCATTTTGTGGGTTATAGTCCAAAATTTTCAGTCGTTTTCGTGAAATTTTGTTTTTTAACTGTTTGAGGCTCAGTTGTGGGCTATAGTCCGGAGAGTTTATTGCCACTTTCGTGTTATTTTTTGTTTCGCTCATATTGTGGGCTAACATTGTTTTCGATCACTTTCATGAGAATTTGTATTTTATGGTTTTGGCCTCATTTGTGGGCTATAGTCTCCAGTTTTTGGCCTATTACGTGAAATTTTGTATTTGACTGTTTTAGCCTCATTTGTGGGCTATAGTCCCTAGTTTTCGGAAACTTTCGTGAGATTTTTTATTTCCCTCATTCTGTGGGTTATATAGTACACTGTTTTCAATCACTTTCTTGAGATTTCGTATTTTACTATTTTGGACTCATTTTGTGTGTTATAGTCCATGGTTTCTTGTCATTTTTGTGAAATTTTGTATTTGACTGTTTTAGCCTCATTGTTGGGGACATGTCCTCAGTTTTCGACCACTTTCGTGAGAATTTTTATTTTTCTCATTTTTTGGGCTATAGTACACTGTTCTGAGAACTTTCTTGAGATTTCATATTTTACTGTTCTGGGCTCATTTTGTGGGTTATAGTTCACAAATTTTCAGTTGTTTTCGTGAAATTTTGTATTTAACTGTTTAGCATCATTTGTGGGTTACAGTCCACAGTTTTCGGCCACTTACGTTGTATTTTTTATTTCCCTAATTTTGTGGGCTATAGTAAACTGATTTCGGTCACTTTCATAAGATTTTGTATTTTACCGTTATGGCGTTATTTTGTGGGTTCTGGTATTTGACCGTTTTGTGCACAGTTTCCAGTCGTTTTCGAGAAAATTTGGTATTTGACTGTTTTAGGCTCATTTGTGTGCTATATAGTCCACAGTTTTTGGAAACTTTCGTAAGAATTCCCCCCCTTTTCATTCTGTGGGCTATATAGTACACTATTTTCAATCACTTTCATTAGATTTCGTATTTTACTGTTTTGGCCTCATTTTGTGGGTTTTAGTCCACAGTTTTCATTAGTTTTCGTGAAATTTTGTATTTGACTGTTTTAGCCTCAATGGTGGGCTATAGTCCACAGTTTTCGGCCACTTTCGTCAAATTTTTATTTCCCTCGTTTTGTGGGCTATAGTACACTATTTTCGATCACTTTTATGAGATTTCGTATTTTACTGTTTTGGCTTCATTTTGTGGGTTAGTCCAAATTTTCCAATTTTTTTCTTGAAGTTTTGTATTTCACTGTTTTAGCCACATTGGTGGGCTATATAGTCCACAGTTTTCGGCCACTTCCGTGAGAATTTTTATTTTCCTCATTTTGTGGGCTATGATACACTGTTTTCGATCACTTTCTTAAGATTTCGTATTTTATTGTTTTGGCCTCATTTTGTGGGTTATAGTCCACAGTTTTCAAGAACTTTCCTAAGAATTTTTATTTCCCATATTTTGTGGGCTATAGTACACTATTTTTTATCACTATTATGAGATTTCGTATTTTACTGTTTTGGGCTCATTTTGTGGGTTATAGTCCAAATTCTCCAGTCGTTTTCGTGAAATTTTGTTTTTGACTGTTTGAGCCTCAGTTGTGGGCTATAGTCCAGAGAGTTTACTGCCACTTTCGTGATATTTTTTGTTTTCCTCATTTTGTGGGCTATAGTACATTGTTTTCGATCACTTTCATGAGATTTCGTATTTTGCTGTGTTGGCCTTATTTTGTCGGTTGTGGTACACAGTTTCCCGTCGTTTTCGAGAAATTTTTGTATTTGACTGTTTTAGCCTCTTTTGTGGGATATATTCCACAGTTTTCGGTCACTTTCGTGATATTTTTTTATTTCCCTCATTTTTGGCGCTATATTACACTATTTTTGATCAATTTCATTATATTTCGTATTTTACTATTTTGGCTTCATTTTATGGGTTATAGTCCATAGTTTCTGGTCGTTTTCGTGAAATTTTGTATTTGACTGTTTTAGCCTCTTTTGTGGGCTGTAGTCGGCAGTTTCCGGGCAATTTCGTGACAATTTTTATTTCCATCATTTTGTGAGCTATAGTACACTTTTTGCGATTACTTTCTTGAGATTTCGTATTTTACTGTTTTGATATCATTTTGTAGGTTGTAGTCCACAGTTTCAATTCGTTTTCGTGAAATTTTGTATTTGATTGTTTTAGCCTCATTTGTAGACTATAATCCACAGTTTTTCGGGCACTTTCGTGAGAATTTTTATTTTCCTCATTTTGTGGGCTATAGTACACTATTTTGGATTACTTTCATTATATTTCGTATTTTACTGTTTTGGCCTCATTTTGTGGGTTGTAGTCTAAAGTTTCCGGCCGTTTTCGTGAAATTTTGTATTTGATTATTTTAGCCTCATTTGTGGGTTACAGTCCACAGTTTTCTGCCACTTTTGAGATATTTTTTATTTTTCTTATTTTGTGGGCTATAGTAAATGGTTTCGATCACTTTCATGAGTTTTAGTATTTTACTGTTTTAGCATTATTTTGTGGGTTATAGTCCACCGTTCGCCATTTGTTTTCGAGAAAATTTTGTATTTGACTGTTTTAGCCTCTTCTGTGGGCTATATTCCATAGATTTTGGGCACTTTCGTGAGAATTTTTATTTGCCTAATTTTGTGGGCTGTAGTACACTGTTTTCGATCACTTTCATTAGATTTCGTATATTGCTGTTTTGGCCTAATTTTGTGGGTTATAGTCCATAGTTTCTGGTCGTTTTCGTGAAATTTTGTATTTGACTGTTTTAGACTCATTTGTGGGGGTATAGTCCACAGTTTACTGTCGATTTCGTGAGATTTTTTATTTCCCTCATTTTGTGGGCTATAGTACACTGTTTTTGATCACTTTCATGAGATTTCATGTTTTACTGTTTTGGCCTCCTTTTGAAGGTTATAGTCCACAGTTTTCGACCATTTTTCTAAAATTTTTTATTTGACTATTTTAGCCTCATTTATGGGCTATAGTCCCCAGTTTTCGGGAACTTTCATGAGAAATTTTATTTTCCTCGTTGTGTGGGCTATAGTACACTATTTTCGATCATTTTTATTAGATTTTGTATTTTACTGTTTTGGCCACATTTTGTGGGTAATAGTCCACAGTTTCCGGCTGTTTTCGTGAAATTTTGTACTCGATTGTTTTACCCTCATTTTTGGGCTATTGTCCACAGGTTTTGGCCACTGTCGTGAGAATTTTTATTTTCCTCATTTTGTGGGCTATATGGTACACTGTTTTCAATTACTTTCATTAGATTTCGTATTTTACTATTTTGGAATCATTTTGTGGGTTGTAGTCCATAGGTTCCATTCGTTTTTTGTGAAATTTTGTGTTTCACTGTTTTAGCCTCATTGGTGGGTTATAGTCCCCAATTTTCGGCCACTTTCGTGAGAATTTTTATTTCCCTCATTTTGTGGGAAATAGTACACTGTTTCGATCACTTTCTTGAGATTTCGTATTTTACTGTTTTGGCCTAATTTTGAGGGTTATAGTCCACAGTTTTCCGGCCGTTTTCGTAAAATTTTGTATTTGATTGTTGTAGCCTCATTTGGGGGTTACAGTCCACAGTTTTTGGCCACTTTCGTGATATTTTTTATTTTCCTCATCTTGTGAGCTATTACACTGTTTTAGATCACTTTGATGAGATTTAATGTTTTACTGTTTTGGCCTTATTAGTAGTCCACAGTTTCCCGTCGTTTTCGAGAAATTTTGTATTTGACTATTTTAGCCTCTTTTGTGGGCTATATTCCACAGTTTTCGGAATCTTTCGTGAGAATTTTTATTTCCTTCATTTTGTTACCTATAGTACATTGTTTTCGATCACTTGCAAAAGGTTTCGTATTTTACTGTTTGGCCTCATCTTGTGGGTTATGGTCCATAGTTTCCAGTCGTTTTCGTGAAACTTTATTTCTGACTGTTTTAGCCTTATTTGTGGGCTATAGTCCAGAGTTTACTGCCACTTTCGTGATATATTTTGTTTCCCTCATTTTGTGGGCGACAGTACACTATTTTCGATTACTTTTTTGAGATTTTGTATTTTACGGTTTTGGCCTTATTTTGTCGGTTATAGTCCACAGTTTCGGGCCTGTTTTGTGAAATGTTGTATTTGACTGTTTTAGCCTTATTTGTGGGAAATAGTCCACAGTTTACTGCCACTTTCGCGAGATTTTGTATATTTCTCATTTTGTGGGCTATAGTACAATGTTTTCGATCACTTTCAGGAGATTTGGTATTTTACTGTTTTGGACTCATTTTGTGGTTTATAATCCACAATTTTCGGCCATTTTCCTGAAATTTTGTATTTGACTGTTTTAGCCTCATTTGTGGGCTATAGTCCCCAGTTTTCGGGCAGGTTCGTGAGAATTTTTATTTCCCTCATTTTGTGGGCTATAGTACACTACTTTTGATCAATTTCATTATATTTTGTTTTTTACTGTTTTGGCCACATTTTGTGGGTTATAGTCCACAGTTTGTATTCGGTTTCGTGAACTTTTGTATTTGAATGTTTTGCCCTCATTTGTGGCAATAATCCACAGTTTTCGGCCACTCTCGTGAGAATTTTTATTTCCCTTATTCTCTGGGCTACATAGTACACTGTTTTCAATCACTTCTATGAGATTTCGTATTTTACTATTTCGGCCTCATTTTGTGGGTTATAGTGCACAGTTTCCATTTGTTTTCGGGGAATTTTGTATTTCACTGTTTTCGCCTCATTGGTGGGCTATAGTCGACAGTTTTCGGTCTCCTTCGTGAGAATTTTTATTTCCCTCATTTTATGGGCTATAGTACACTGTTTTTGATCACTTTCTTAAGATTTCGTTTTTTACAGTTTTGGCCTCATTTTGTGGGTTACAATCTACAGTTTCCATTCGTTTTCGTGAAATTTTTTATTTGACTGTTTTAGCGTCATTGGTGGGCTATAGTCCACAGTTTTCGGTCTTTTTCGTGAGAATTTTTATTTCCTTCATTTTGTGGGCAATAGTACACTGTTTTCGATCATTTATTGAGATTTCGAATTTTACTGTTTTGGCCTTATTTTATAGGTTGTAGTCCATTGTTTCCATTCGTTTTCGTAAAATTTTGAATTTGACTGTTTTAGGCTCATTTGTGGGCTATAGTCCACATTTTTCGTCCACTTTCGTGAGAAATTTTATTTTTCTCATTTTGTGGGCTATAGTACACTATTTTCGATCACTTTTATGAGATTTTATTTTTTCCTGTTTTGACCTGATTTTGTTAGTTGTGGTCCACAGTTTCCAACCGTTTTTGTGAAGTTTTGTGTTTGACTGTTGTAGCCTCATTTGTGGGTTACAGTCCACAGTTTTCGGCCACTTTCAAGATATTTTTTTATTTTCCTCATTTTGTGAGCTATATATAATACACTATTTTCGATCACTTTCATGAGATTTAGTATTTTTGCTGTTTTGGCCTTATTTTGTGGGTTATAGTCCTCAGTTTCCCTTCGTTTTCGAGAAAATTTTGTATTTGACTGTTTGAGCCTCTTTTGTTTGCTATATTCCACACTTTTCGGGCACTTCCGTGATATTTTTATTTCCCTCATTTTTGTGGGCTATAGTACACTATTTTTGACCACTTTTATGAGATTTCGTATGTTACTATTTTGGCTTGATTTTATGGGTTGTAGTCCAAAGTTTCTATTTGTTTTCGTGAAATTTTGTGTTTGACTGTTTTAGCCTCATTGGTGGCTATAGTTCACAGTTTTCGGTCACTTTCATAAGAATTTTTATTTACCCCATTTTGTGGGCTGTAGTACACTGTTTTCGATCACTTTCATGAGATTTCGTATTTGATTGTTTTGGCCTCATTTTGTGGGTTGTAGTCCATAGTTTCCAGCCGTTTTCCTAAAATTTTGTATTTGACTGTTGTGGCATCATTTGTGGGTTACAGTCCATTGTTTTCTGCCACATTTGTGATATCTTTTATTTCCTAATTTTGTGTGCTATAGTAAACATTTTCGATCACTTTCATGAGATTTAGTATTTTACTGTTTTGGCCTAATTTTGTGGGTTATAGTCCACAGTTTCCAGTCATTTTCGAGAAAATTTTGTATTTGACTGTTTTAGCCACTTTTGTGGGCTATATTCCACAATTTTCGGGCACTTTCGTGAGAATTTTTATTTGCCTAATTTTGTGGGTGCACACTATTTTTGATCACTTTCATGAGATTTCTTGTATTACTATTTTGGTCTCATTTTGTGGGTGATTGCCCATAATTTCCGACCGTTTTCTTGAAATTTGTATTTGACTGTTTTAGCCTCATTTGTGGGCAATAGTCCACGGTTTACTTTCACTTTCGTGAGATTTTTTATTTCCCTCATTTTGTGGGCTATAGGTCACTATTTTCGATCACTTTAATTAGATTTCGTATTTTACTATTTTGGTCTCATTTTGTGGGTTAGTCCTCAGTTTTCGGCCATTTTTGTGAAATTTTGTATTTGACTATTTTAGCCTCATTTGTGGGCTATAGTTCCTAGTTTTCGGGAACTTTCCTGAGAATTTTTATTTCCCTAATTTTATGTGCTGTAGTACACTATTTTCAATCACTTTCATTAGATTTCGTATTTTATTGTTTTGGCCACATTTTCTGGGTTACAGTCCACAGTTTCTGGCCGTTTTCGTGGAATTTTGTATTTGGCTGTTTATACCTCATTTGTTGGCTATTGTCCAATGTTTTCGGCCACTTTCGTGAGAATTTTTATTTCCCTCATTTTGTGGGCTATAGTACACTGTTTTCGATCACTTTCGTGAGATTTTGTATTTTACTGTTTTGGCCTTATTTTGTGGGTTTCCGGTCGTTTTCACTGTTTTACTGTGTTGTGGCCTTATTTTACTGTTTTGGCCCTAATACACTATTTTGTGGCCTTATTTTACTGTTTTGGCCATAGTACACTATTTTGTGGCCTTATTTTACTGTTTTGGCCATAGTACACTGTTCTCAGTTTCGGGTCGTTTTCAAGAAAATTTTGTATTTGACTGTTTTAGCCTCATTTGTGGGCACTTTCGTGAGAATTTATATTTCTCTCATTTTGTCGGTTATGGTACTCTATTTTCGATCACTTAAACTAGATTTCGTGTTTTACTATTTTGGCTACATTGTGTGGGCTATAGTCCACAGTTTTCGGCCGTTTTTGTGGAATTTTGTATTTTAATATTTTACGCACATTTGTGGGCTATTGTCCACAGTTTTTGGCCACTGTCGTGAGAATTTTTATTTCCCTCATTCTGTGGGCTAATATAGTACACTGTTTTCAATCACTTTCATTAGATTTCGTGTTTTACTGTTTTGCCCTCATTTTGTGGGTTGTAGTCCACAGTTTCCATTCGTTTTCGTGAAATTTTGTATATGACTGTTTTAGCCTCGTTGGTTGGCTATAAGTCCACAGCTTTCGGCCACTTTTGTGACATTTTTTATTTCCCTGATTTTGTGGGCAATAGTACACTATTTTCGATCACTTTCTTGAGATTTCGTATTTTACTGTTTTGGCCTAATTTTGTTGGTTATGGTCCGCAGTTTTTTGGCCGTTTTCGTGAAATTTTGTATTTGATTGTTGTAGCCTCATTTGTGGGTTACTGTCCACAGTTTTCGGTTAACTTCGTGATATTTTTTATTTTCCTCATTTTGTGAGCTATTACACTGTTTTGATCACTTTCATGATATTTAGTGTTTTACTGTTTTGGCCTTATTTTGTGGGTTGTAGTCCACAGTTTTCCGTCGATTTCGAGAAAATTTTGTATTTGACTGTTTTAGCCTTTTTTGTGGGCTATATTCCACAGTTTTCGGATACTCTCGTGAGAATTTTTATTTGCCTCATTTTATGAGATATAGTACGCAGTTTTCGATCACTTTTATGAGATTTCGTATGTTACTGTTTTGGCCTTATTTTATGGGTTATAGTCCATAGTTTCCCGTCGTTTTCGTAAAATTTTGTATTTGACTGTTTTAGCCTCATTTGTAGGCAAGTCCACAGTTTACTGCAACTTTCGTGAGATTTTATATTTTACTGTTTTGGCCTCATTTTGTGGGTTCTATTCCACAGTTTTCGGCAATTTTCGTGAAATTTTGTTTTTGACAATTTTAGCATCATTTGTGGGCTATAGTCCCCAGTTTTCGGGAACTTTCGTGAGAATTTTTATTTCCCTCATGTTGTGGGCTATAGTACATTATTTTCGATCACTTTTATTTGATTTCGTATTTTACTGTTTTGACCACATTTTGTGGGTTATAGTCCGCAGTTTCCGGCCATTTTCGTGAAATTTTGTATTTGACTGTTTTAACCTTATTTGTTGGATATTGTCCACAGTTTTCGGCCACTATCTTGAGAAATTTTATTTCCTTCATTCTGTGGGCTATATAATACACTATTTTCAATCACATTCATGAGATATCGTATTTTACTATTTTTGGCCTCATTTTGTGGGCTATAGTGCACAGTTTCCATTCGTTTTTTGCGAAATTTTGTATTTGACTATTCTAGCCTCATTGGTGTGCTATAGTCCAACATTTTCGGCCACTTTTGTGAGAATTTTTATTTCCTTCATTTCGTGGGATACACTGTTTTCAATCACTTTCTTGAGATTTCGTATTTTACTGTTTTGGCTTTCATTTTGTGGGTTACAGTCCACAGTTTTCGGCCACATTCGTCATATTTTTTATTTCCCTCGTTTTCTGGGCTATAGTACACTGTTTTAGATCACTTTCATGAGATTTAGTGTTTTACTATTTTGGCCTTATTTTACGGGTTGTAGTGCACAGTTTCCCGTCGTTTTCGAGAAAATTTTGTATTTTACTGTTTCAGCCTCTTTTGTGGGCTATATTCCACAGTTTTCGGACTCTTTCGTGAGAATTTTTATTTCCCTCATTTTGTGAGCTATAGTACACTGTTTTCGATCCCATTCATGAGATTTCGTATGTTACTGTTTTGGCCTCTTTTTATGGGTTATAGTCCATAGTTTTCGGTTGTTTTCGTGAAATTTTGTATTTGATTTTTTTAGCCTCATTTGTGGGCTATAGTCCACAGTTTACTGCCACTTTCATGAGATTTTGTATTCTATTATTTTGGCCTCATTTTGTGGGTCATAGTCCATAGTTTTCGGCCATTTTCGTGAAATTTTGTATTTGACTATTTTAACCTCATTTGTGGCTATAGTCCCCTTTTTTCGGGAACTTTCGCGAGAATTTTTATTTCCCTCATTTTGTGGGATATAGTACACTATTTTCGATCACTTTCATTAGAATTCTTTTCTTACTGTTTTAGCCACATTTTGTGGGTTATAGTCCACAGTTTCCGGCCGTTTTCGTGGAATTTTGTATTTGATTGTTTACCCTCATTTGTGGGCTATTGTCCACAATTTTCGGCGACTGTCGTGAATTTTTTCATTTCCCTTATTCTGTGGGCTATATAGTACACTGTTTTCAATTATTTTCATTAGATTTCGTATTTTACTGTTTTGGCCTCATTTTGTGGGTTATAGTTCATAGTTTCCATTCGTTTTCGTGAACTTTTGTGTTTGACTGTTTTAGCCTCATTGCTGGGCTATAGTCCACAGTTTTCGGCCAGTTTCGTGAGAATTTTTATTTCCGTCATTTTGGGGCTATAGTACATTATTTTCGATCACTTTCATGAGATTTCGTATGTTACTGTTTTGGCCTCATTTTATGGGTTATAGTCCACAGTTTCTGGTTGTTTTCGTGAAATTTTATATTTGAGTGTTTTAGCCTCATTTGTGGGCTATAGTCCACAGTTTACTGCCATTTTCGTGAGATTTTTTATTTCCCTCATTTTGCAGGCTATAGTACACTATTTTCGATCACTTTCATTAGATTTTGTATTTTACTGTTATGTCCTTATTTTGAGGGTTATAGTCCACACTTTTCGGCCATTTTCGTGAAATTTTGTATTTGACTATTTTAGCATCATTTGTGGGCTATAGTCCCCACTGTTCAAGAACTTTCGTAAGAATTTTTATTTCCTTCATATTGTCGGCTATAGTACACTATTTTCGATTACTCTTATTAAATTTCGTATTTTAGTATTTGGACCACATTTTGTGGGTTATAGTCCACAGTTTTCGGCCAATTTCGTGAAATTTTGTATTTGACTGTTTTAACCTCATTTGTTGGATATTGTCTACAATTTTCGGCCATTGTCATGAGAATTTTTATTTCTTCATTCTATGGGCTATATAGTACACTGTTTTCAATCACTTTTATGATATTTCGTATTTTACTATTTTTAGCCTCATTTTGTGGGTTATAGTCCAAAGTTTCCATTCGTTTTGGAAAAATTTTGTATTTAACTGTTTTAGTCTCATGGTGAGCTATATAGTCCACAATTTTCGGCAACTTTTGTGAGAATTTTTATTTCCTTCATTTTGTGGGCTATAGTACACTGTTTTCGATCACTTTCTTGAGAATTAGTGTTGTATTGTTTTGGCCTTATTTTGTGGGTTGTAGTCCACAGTATCCCGTCGTTTTTGAGAAAATTTTGTATGTAACTGTTTTAGCCTCTTTTGTGGTCGATATTTCACAGTTTTCAGGACACTTTCGTGAGAATTTTTATTTTCCTCATTTTGTGAGCTATAGTACACTGTTTTCGATCACTTTCATGAGATTTCGTATGCTATTGTTTTGGCCTCCTTTTATGGGTTATATAGTCCATAGTTTCCGGTTGTTTTCGTGAAATTTTGTATTTGACTATTTTAGCCTCATTTGTGGGCTATAGTCCACAGTTTACTGCCACTTTCGTGAGATTTCGTATTTTATTATTTTGGCCTCATTTTGTGGGTTATAGTCCACAGTTTTTGGCCATTTTCGTGAAATTTTGTATTTGACTATTTTAGCCTCATTTGTGGCTATAGTCCCCTGTTTTCGGGAACTTTCATGAGAATTTTTATTTCCATCATTTTGGGGAATATAGTACACTATTTTCGATCACTTTCATGAGATTTCGTATGTTACAGTTTTGGCCTCATTTTATGGGTTGTAGTCCAGAGTTTCTATTTGTTTTCGTGAAATTTTTTATTTGACTGTTTTAGCCTCATTTGTTGTCCACAGTTTATTGCCACTTTCGTGAGATTTCGTATTTTACCGTTTTGGCCTCATTTTGTGGGTTATAGTCCACAGTTTTCGGTCATTTTCGTGAAATTTTGTATTTGACTATTTTAGCCTCATTTGTGGGCTATAGTTCCCAGTTTTCGGGAACTTTCGTGAAAATTTTTATTTCCCTCACTTTGTGGGCTATAGTACACTATTTCCCTCATTTTTATTTCCCTCATTTTTGTATTTTACTGTTTTGGCCACATTTTGTGGGTTACAGTCCACAGTTTCCGGATGTTTTCGTGAGATTTTGTATTTGACTGTTTTAGCCTCATTTGTGGGTTACAGTCGACAGTTTTCGGTCACTTTCGTGATATTTTTTATTTTCCTCATTTTGTGGGTTATATTACACTGTTTTCGATCACTTTCATGAGATTTCGTATGTTACTGTTTTGGCCTCCTTTTATGGGTTATAGTTCATAGTTTCCGGTCGTTTTCGTGAATTTTTGTATTTGACTGTTTTAGCCTCGTTTGAGGGCTACAGTCCACAGTTTACTGCCACTTTCGTGAGATTTCGTATTTTACTATTTTGGCCTCATTTTGAGGGTTATATTCCACAGTTTTCGGCAATTTTCGTGAAATTTGGTATTTGACTATTTTAGCCTCATTTGTGGCTATAGTCCCCTGTTTTCGGGAACTTTCGTGAGAATTTTTATTTTCCTCATTTTGGGGGCTATAGTACACTATTTTCAATCACTTTCATGAGATTTCGTATGTTACTGTTTTGGCCTCATTTTATGGGTTATAGTCCAGAGTTTCCGGTCGTTTTCGTGAAATTTTGTATTTGACTGTTTTAGCTCATTTGTTGTCCATAGTTTATTGCCACTTTCGTGAGAATTCGTATTTTACTGTTTTGTATTTGATTGTTTTTGAATCATTGGTGCTATAGTCCACTGTTTTCGGGCACTTTCGTGAGAATTTTTATGTCTCTCATTTTGTGGGCTATAGTATATTGTTTTCGATCACTTTCATGAGATTTCTTATTTTACTGTTTTGACCTCATTTTGTGGGGTATAGTCAAAATTTTCTGGTCGTTTTCATGATTTCTTTTTGACTGTTTTAGTCTCATTTGTGGGCTATAGTGCAGAGTTTTCTGCTACTTTCGTGGTATATTTTGTTTCCATCATTATGTGGGCGTACACTGTTTTCGATCACTTTCATGAGATTACGTATTTTATGGTTTTGGCCTCATTTTGTGGGTTATAGTCCACACTTCTCCGGTCATTTTCGAGAAATTTTGAATTTGACTATTTTAGCCACATTTGTGGGTTACAGTCCACTGTTTTCGGGCACTTTCGTGAGAATTTTTATTTCCCTTATTTTGTGGGCTATAGTACACTATTTTCGATCACTTTCTTGAGATTTCGTACTTTGCTGTTTTAGCCTCACTTTGTGGGTTATATAGTTCACAGTTTTCGAACGTTTTCGTGAAATTTTGTATTTGGCCGTTTTACCCTCATTTGTGGGCTATTGTCCACAGTTTTCGAGCACTGTCGTGAGAATTTTTATTTCCCTCATTTTGTGTACACTGTTTTCGATCATTTTCATGAGATTTTGTATTTTACTGTTTTGGCCACATTTTGTCTACAGTTTCCATTCGTTTTCGTGAAATTTTTTATTTGACTGTTTTAGCTTCATTGGTGGGCTGTAGTCCACTGTTTTCGGCCACAATCGTGAAAATTTTTATTTTCCTCATTTTGTGGGCTATAGTACACTTTTTTCGATTACTTTTTTGAGATTTCGTATTTTACTGTTTTGGCCTCATTTTGTAGGTTGTAGTCCATAGTTTCCATTCGTTTTCGTGAAATTTTGTATTTGACTATTTTAGCCTCATTTGTGGGCTATAGTCCACAGTTTTCGTCCACTTTCGTGAAATTTTTTATTTTCCTCATTTGTGGGTACACTATTTTCGATCACTTTCAGGAGATTTCGTATTTTACTGTTTTAGCCTCATTTTGTTGGTTGTGGTCCACAGTTTCCTGCCGTTTTCGTGAAATTATGTGTTTGACTGTAGTAGCCTCATTTGTGCGTTACAGTCCACAGTTTTCGGCCACTTTCGTGATATTTTTTTTATTTCCTTATTTTGTGAGCTATAGTACACTGTTTTCGATCACTTTCATGAGATTTAGTATTTGGCTAAATATAAAAAAAGTACACCAAGTTTTGGGCCAGTTAAAAAAAAGTACACAAAAGTTTTTTTGGTTTTTTAAAGGACACAATGTTTAAATAAAGTCCACGGAGTTAGTTAGGGTTAGGGTTAGGGTTGGGTTATGGTAGGGTTTGAAAAAACCACTTTCATCTTTCATTTGTGTTTAAAACAACCACATTCATCTTTTATTTGTGTTTAAAAAAACATCACTTAACTAATCAGATGTTTAAATAAACCCCTCCCCCCCGAACTATCCCTAACCCCTAACTAACCTAGTGGACTTTATTTAAACATTGTGTCCTTTTTTTATATAAAACACTTTTGTGTATTTTTTTTATATTTAGCCTTAGTATTTTGCTATTTTGGCCTTATTTTGTGGGTTATAGTCCACAGTTTCCCGTCGTTTTCGAGAAAATTTTGTATTTGACTGTGTTAGCCTCTTTTGTGGGCTATATTCCACAGTTTTCGGACACTTTCGTGAGAATTTTTATTTTCCTCATTTTGTGAGCTATAGTACATTGTTTTCGATCACATTCAGGAGATTTCGTATGTTACTGTTTTGGCATCATTTTATGGGTTATGGTTCATAGTTTCTGGTTGTTTTCGTGAAATTTTGTATTTGACTGTTTTAGCCTCATTTGTGGGCTATAGTCCACAGTTTACTGCCACTTTTGTGAGATTTCGTATTTTACTGTTTTGGCCTCATTTTGTGGGTTATAGTCCACAGTTTTTGGCCATTTTCGTGAAATTTTGTATTTGACTATTTTAGCCTCATTTGTTGGGCTATAGACCCCAGTTTTCGGGAACTTTCGTGACAATTTTTATTTTCCTCTTTTTGTGGGCTATAGTACACTATTTTCGATCACTTTCATTAGATTTTGTATTTTACTATTTTGGCCACATTTTGTGGGTTATAGTCCACTGTTTTCGGCCGTTTTCATGGAATTTTGTATTTGACTGTTTTATCGTCATTTGTGGTCTATTGTCCACAGTTTTCGGCCATTGTCGTGAAAATTTTTATTTCCCTCATTCTGTGGGCTATATAGTACACTGTTTTCAATCACTTTCATTAGATTTCGTATTTTACTGTTTTGACCTCATTTTGTGGATTATAGTCCACAGTTTCCATTCGTTCTCGTGAAATTTTGTGTTTGTCTTTTGTAGCCTCATTGGTGGGCTCTGGTCCACAGTTTTCGGCCACTTTTGTGAGAATTTTTGTTTCCCTCATTTTGTGGGCAATAGTAAATTGTTTTCAATCACTTTCTTGAGATTTTGTATTTTTCTGTTTTGGCCTCATTTTGTGGGTTATAGTCCACAGTTTTCCGGCCGTTTTCGTGAAATTTTGGATTTGACTGTTGTAGCCTCATTTGTGGGTTACAGTCAAAAGTTTTTGGCCACTTTCGTGATATTTTTTATTTTCCTCATTTTGTGAGCTATATAGTACACTGTTTTCGATCACTTTCATGAGATTTAGTGTGTTACTATTTTGGCCTTATTTAGTGGGTTATAGTCCACAGTTTCCTGTCGTTTTCGAGAAAATTTTATGTTTTACTGTTTTAGCCACTTTTGTGGGCTATATTCCACAGATTTCGGACATTTTCGTGAGAATTTTTATTTCCCTCTTTTTTGGGGCTATAGTATACTATTTTCGATCACTTTCATGAGATTTCATATGTTATTGTTTTGGCCTCATTTTATGGGTTATAGTCCCTAGTTTCCGGTCGTTTTCATGAAATTTTGTGTTTGACTGTTTTAGCCTCATTTGTGAGCTATAGTCCACAGTTTACTGCCACTTTCGTGAGATTTTTAATTTCCTTCATTTTGCGGGCATTTGACTGTTTTACACTGTTTTCGATCACTTTCATGAGATTTCGTATATTACTGTTTTGGCCTCATTTTGTGGGTTTCAGACAAACAGTTTTCGACCATTTTTGTGAAATTTTGTATTTAACTATTTTAGCATCATTTGTGGGCACTATATTACTGTTATAGTCCCCAGTTTTCGGGAACTTTCTTAAGATTTTTTTATTTCCCTCATATTGTGGGTTATAGTACACTATTTTCGATCACTTTTATTAGATTTTGTATTTTACTGTTTTGACCACATTTTGTGGGTTATATAGTCCACTGTTTCCGGCCATTTTTGTGAAATTTTGTATTTTACTGTTTGAACCTCATTTGTTGGATTTTGTCCACAGTTTTCAGCCACTATCGTGAGAATTTTTATTTCCCTCATTCCGTGGGGTATATTGCACACTGTTTTCGATAATTTTCATGAGATTTCGTATTTTACTATTTTTGGCATTATTTTGTGGGTTATAGTCCACATTTTCCATTCATTTTAGTGAAATTTTGTATTTAACTGTTTTAGCCTCATTGGTGAGCTATAGTCCACAATTTTCGGCCACTTTCGTGAGAATTTTTATTTCTTTCATTTTGTGGTCACAGTCCACTATTTTCGGCCACTTTCGTTATATTTTTTATTTTCCTCGTTTTCTGGGCTATAGTACACTGTTTTTGATCACTTTCATGAGATTTTTTATTTTACTATTTTGGCCTTATTTTGAGGGTTATAGTCCACAGTTTCCGGTCGTTTTTGAGAAAATTTTGTGTATGACAGTTTTAGCCTCATTTGTCCGCTAGTCCATAGTTTTCGGGCACTTTCGTGAGAATTTTTATTTCCGTCATTTTGTGGGCTATAGTACACTATTTTCGATCACATTCATTAGATTTCGTATTTTACTGTTTTGTCCTCATTTTGTGGGTTGTATTCCACCGTTTTCTGCCGTTTTCGTGAATTTTTGTATTTGACTGTTGTAGCCTCATTTGTTGGTTACAATCCACAGTTTTTTCCCACATTAGTGATATTTTCCTCATTTTGTGGGCTATAGTACACAGTTTCGATCAATTTCATGAGATTTAGTATTTTATTGTTTTGGCCTTATTTTGTGGGTTATAGTCTACAGTTTCCCGTCGTTTTCGAGAAAATTTTGTATTTAACTGTTTTAGCCTCTTTTGTGGGCTAAATTCCACAGTTTTCGGGCACTTTCATAAGAAATTTTGTGCACTATAGTACATTATTTTCGATCACATTCATGAGATTTCGTGTATTACTGTTTTGGCCTCATTTTGTGGGTTAGAGTCCATAGTTTCCGGTCGTTTTCGTGAAAATTTGTATCTGACTATTGTAGCCTCATTTGTGGGCTATAGTCCACAGTTTACTGCCACTTTCGTGAGATTTTTTATTTCCCTCATTTCGTGGGCTACAGTACACTGTTTTCGATCACTTTCATAAGGTTTCGTATTTTACTATTTTGGCCTCATTTGGTGGGTGGGTTAGTCCATAGTTTTCTGCCATTTTTGTGAAATTTTGTATTTGACTATTTTAGCCTCATTTGTGAGCTATAGTCCTCAGCTTACGGGAACTTTCGTGAGAATTTTTATTTCCCTCATTTTGTGGGATATAGTACACTATTTTGGCCTCAGTTTTCCGGCCGTTTTCGTGAAATTTTGTATTTGACTGTTTAGCCTCATTTGTGAGTTACAGTCCACAGTTTTCGGCCACTTTCGTGATATATTTTATTTCCTTCATTTTGTAGGCTGTCATGAGATTTTGGATTTTAGTTCACTTTCATGAGATTTTGTACTTTACTGTTTTGGCCTTATTTTTGTGGGTTATAGTCCACAGTTTCCAGTCGTTTTCAAGAAATTTTCGTATTTGACTGTTTTAGCTTCATTTGGGGGCTATAGACCACAGTTATCGGTCACTTACGTGAGAATTTTTATTTCCCTCGTTTTGGGGGCTATAGTATACTATTTTCGATCACTTTCATGAGGTTTCGTATTTTACTGGTTTGGCCACATTTTGTGGGTTATAGTCCATAGTTTCCTGTCGTTTTCCCGATATTTTTTGTTTCCCTCATTTTGTGGGCTGTAGTACACTGTTTTCGATAACTTTCATGAGATTTCGTATTTTACTGTTTTGGTCTCATTTTGTGGGTTATGGTCCACAGTTTTCGTCCGTTTTCGTGAAATTTTGTATTTGGCTTTTTTACCCTCATTTGTGGGCGAACGTCCACTGTTTTCGGCCACTGTAGGGAGAATTTTTATTTCCTTCATTCTGTGGGCTTTAGTACACTGTTTTCGATAACTTTCATGAGATTTCGTATTTTACTATTTTGGCAACATTTTGTGGGTACAGTCCACAGTTTCCATTCGTTTTCGTGAAATTTTTTATTTGACTGTTTTTGCCTCATTGGTGGGCCATAGTCCACAGTTTTCGGCCCCTTTCGTGGAATTTTTTATTTCCATCCTTTTGTGTGCTATGGTACACTTTTTTCGATTAGTTTTTTGAGATTTCCTATTTTACTGTTTTGGCCTCATTTTGTAGGTTGTAGTCCACAGTTTCCATTCATTTGTGTGAAATTTTGTATTTGACTGTTTGAGCCTCATTTTGTGGGCTATAGTCCACAGTTTTCGGGCACTTTCGTGAGAATTTTTATTTCCCTCATTTTGTGGGCTATAGTACACTATTTTAGATCACTTTCATGAGATTTCGTATTTTACAGTTTTGGCCTCATTTCGTCGATAGTTTCCGGCCGTTTTGGTGAAATTTTTATTTGACTGTTGTAGCCTGATTTGTGGGTTACAGTCCACAGTTTTCGGCCACTTTCGTGATATTTTTTATTTCCCTCATTTTGTGGGCTATAGTAGACTCTTTTCGATCACTTTCATGAGATTTAGTATTTTACTATTTTGGCCTTATTTTGTGGGTATAATAGTCCACAGTTTCTGCTCGTTTTCGAGAAAATTTGGAATTTAACTGTTTTTGCTTCATTTGTGGGCTATAGTCCACACTTTTCGGGCTCTTTCGTTAGAATTTTTAATTCCCCTCATTTTGTGGGCTATATAGTACACTGTTTTCGATCACTTTAATGAGATTTCATATTTTACTGTTTTGGCCTCATTATGTGGGTTATAGTCCATAGTTTCCGGTTGTTTTCGTGAAATTTTGTATTTGACTGTTTTACCCTCATTTGTGGGCAATTGTCCAAATTTTTCGGCCACTGTCGTGAGAATTTTTATTTCCCTCATTCTGTGGGTTATGTAGTACACTGGTTTCAATCGCTTTCATGAGTTTTCGTATTTTACTGTTTAGGCCACAATTTATGGGTAGTCCATAGTTTCCGGTCGTTTTCATGATATTTTTTGTTTCCCTCATTTGTGGCTATAGTACACTATTTTCGATGACTTTAATGTAATTTTGTATTTTACGGTTTTGGCCTCATTTTGTGGGTTAGAGTCCACAGCTTCCGACCAATTTCGTGAAATTTTGTATTTATCTGTTTTTGCCTCATTTGTGGGCTATAGTCCACAGTTTACTGCCACTTTCGTGAGATTTTCCCCTCATTTTGTGGACTGTAGTACTCTGTTTTCGATCACTTTCATGAGATTTCGTATTTTACTGTTTTGGCCTCATTTTGTGGGTTATAGTCCACAGTTTCTGTCCGTTTTCGTAAAATTTTGTATTTGGCTTTTTACCCTCATTTGTGGGCTAGTGTCCACCATTTTCGGCCACTGTCGTGAGAATTTTTATTTTCCTCATTCTGTGGCTTTAGTACACTGTTTTCGATAACTTTCATGAGATTTCGTATTTTACTGTTTTGGCAACATTTTGTGGGTACAGTCCACAGTTTCCATTCGTTTTTGCGAAATTTTTTATTTGACTGTTTTTGCCTCATTGGTGGGCCATAGTCCACAGTTTTCGGCCACTTTCGTGGAATTTTTTATTTCCATCCTTTTGTGTGCTATGGTACACTTTTTTCAATTACTTTTTTGAGATTTCGTATTTTACTGTTTTGGACTCATTTTGTAGGTTGTAGTCCACTGTTTCCATTCATTTTTGTGAAATTTTGTATTTGACTGTTTGAGCCTCATTTGTGGGCTATAGTCCACTGTTTTCGGGCACTTTCGTGAGAATTTTTATTTCCCTCATTTTGTGGGCTGTAGTACACTATTTTCGATCACTTTCATGAGATTTCGTATTTTACTGTTTTGGCCTCATTTCGTCCACAGTTTCCGGCCGTTTTCGTGAAATTTTGTATTTGACTGTTGTAGCCTCATTTGTGGGTTACAGTCCACAGTTTTCGGCCACTTTCGTGATATTTTTTATTTCCCTCATTTTGTGGCCTATAGTACACTCTTTACGATCACTTTCATGAGATTTAGTATTTTACGGTTTTGGCCTTATTTTGTGGGTTATAGTCCACAGTTTCCAGTCGTTTTCGAGAAAATTTGGTATTTTACTGTTTTAGCTTCATTTGTGGGCTATATAGTCCACACTTTTCTGGCACTTTCGTGTGAATTTTTAATTTTCCTCATTTTGTGGGCTATAGTACACTGTTTTCGACCACTTTCATGAGATTTCGTATATTACTGTTTTGGCCTCATTATGTGGGTTATTGTCCATAGTTTCCGGTTGTTCTAGCGAAATTTTGTATTTGACTGTTTTACTCTCATTTGTGGCTATTGTCCCAAATTTTCGGCCACTGTCGTGATAATTTTTTTTCCCTCATTCTGTGGGTTATATAGTACACTGTTTTCAATCTCTTTCATGAGTTTTCGTATTTTTCTGCTTAGGCCACATTTTGTTCGTAGTCCACAGTTTCCGGCTGTTTTCTTGGAATTTTGTACTTGATTGTTTTACCCTCATTTGTGGGCTATATAGTCCACAGTTTTTGGGCACTTTCGTGAGAATTTTTATTTCCCTCATTTTGTGGGCTATAGTACACTGTTTTCGATCACATTCGTGAGATTTTGTATTTTATTGTTTTGGCCTAATTTTGTGGATTATAGTTCTCAGTTTCCGGTCGTTTTCGAGAAAATTTTGTATTTGACTGTTTTAGCCTCATTTGTGGGCACTTTCGTGAGAATTTTTATTTCTCCCATTTTGTGGGTTATGGTACTCTATTTTCGATCACTTAAACTAGATTTCGTGTTTTACTGTTTTGGCAACATTTTGTGGGCTATAGTCCACAGTTTTCGGCTGTTTTTGTGGAATTTTGTATTTGACTGTTTTAGCCTCATTTTGTTGGTTATAGTCCATAGTTTCCAGTCATTTTCATGATATTTTTTGTTTCCCTCATTTTGTGGGCAATAGTACACAGTTTTCGATCACTTTAATGAGATTTTGTATTTTACGGTTTTGGCCTCATTTTGTAGGTTAGAGTCCACAACTTCCGACCTATTTCGTGAAATTTTGTATTTATCTGTTTTTGCTTCTTTTGTGGGCTATAGTCCCCAGTTTACTGCCACTTTCATGAGATTTTTTATTTCCCTCATTTTGTGGGCTGTAGTACACTGTTTTCGATAACTTTCATGTGATTTCGGATTTTACTGTTTTGGTCTCATTTTGTGGGTTATTGTCCTCCACTGTTTCCGTCCGTTCTCGTGAAATTTTGTATTTGGCTATTTTACCCTAATTTTTGGGCTAATGTCCACCGTTTTCAGCCACTGTCGTGAGAATTTTTATTTCCCTCATTCTGTGGGCTTTAGTACAGTGTTTTCGATAACTTTCATGATATTTCGTATTTTACTGTTTTGGCAACATTTTGTGGGTACAGTCCACAGTTTCCATTTGTTTTCGTGAAATTTTTTATTTGACTGTTTTTGCCTCATTGGTGGGCCATAGTCCTACAGTTTTTGGCCACTTTCGTGGAATTTTTTATTTCCATCCTTTTGTGTGCTATGGTACACTTTTTTCGATTACTTTTTTGAGATTTCGTATTTTACTGTTTTGGCCTCATTTTGTAGGTTGTAGTCGACAGTTTCCATTCATTTTTGTGAAATTTTGTATTTGACTGTTTGAGCCTCATTTTGTGGGCAATAGTCCACAGTTTACTGCCACTTTCGTGAAATTTTTTATTTCCCTCATTTTGTAGGCTGTAGTACACTGATTTCGATCACTTTCATGAGATTTCGTATTTTACTATTTTGGCCTCATTTTGTGGGTTATAGTCCACACTTTCCGTCCGTTTTCGTGAAATTTTGTATTTGGCCTATTTTACCCTCATTTGTGAGCTAATGTCCACCGTTTTCTGCCACTGTCGTGAGAATTTTTATTTTCCTCATTCTGTGGGCTTTAGTACACTGTTTTCGATAACTTTCATGAGATTTCGTATTTTACTGTTTTGGAACATTTTTTGGGTACAGCTCCACAGTTTCCATTCGTTTTTGTGAAATTTTTTACTTGACTGTTTTTGCCTCATTGGTGGGCCATAGTCCACAGTTTTCGGCCACTTTCGTGGAATTTTTTATTTCCATCCTTTTGTGTGCTATGGTACACTTTCTTCAATTACTTTTTTGAGATTTTGTATTTTACTGTTTTGGCCACATTTTGTAGATTGTAGTCCACAGTTTCCATTCTTTTTGTGAAATTTTGTATTTGACTGTTTGAGCCTCATTTGTGGGCTATAGTGCACCGGGCACTTTCGTGAGAATTTTTATTTCCCTCATTTTGTGGGCTATAGTACACTATTTTTGATCACTTTCATGAGATTTCGTATTTTACTGTTTCGGCATCATTTTGTTCACAGTTTCCGATCGTTTTCGTGAAATTTTGTATTTGACTGTTGTAGCCTCATTTGTGGGTTACAGTCCACAGTTTTCGGCCACTTTCGTGATATTTTTTATTTCCCACATTTTGTGGGCTATAGTACACTCTTTTCGATCACTTTCATGAGATTTAGTATTTTACTGTTTTGGCCTTATTTTGTGGGTTATAGTCCACAGTTTCCGGTCGTTTTCGAGAAAATTTGGTATTTGACTGTTTTAGCTTCTTTTGTGGGCTATAGTCCACACTTTTCGGGCACTTTCGTGAGAATTTTAATTTCCCTCATTTTGTGGGCTATAGTACACTGTTTTCGACCACTTTCATGAGATTTCGTATTTTACTGTTTTGGCCTCATTATGTGGGTTATAGTCCATAGTTTCCGGTTGTTTTCGTGAAATTTTGTATTTGACTGTTTTACCCTCATTTGTGGGCTATTGTCCAAATTTTTCGGCCACTGTCGTGAGAATTTTTATTTCCCTCATTCTGTGGGTTATATAGTACACTGTTTTCAATCTCTTTCATGAGTTTTCGTATTTTAATGTTTAGGCCACATTCTGTGGGTTGTCCACAATTTCCGGCCGTTTTCGTGGAATTATGTACTTGATTGTTTTACCCTCATTTGTGGGCTATATAGTCCGCAGTTTTCGGGCACTTTCGTGAGAATTTTTATTTCCCTCATTTTGTGGGCTAAAGTACACTGTTTCGATCACTTTCATTTGATTTCGTATTTTACTGTTTTGGCCCCATTTTGTGGGTTATAGTCCATAGTTTCCTGTCGTTTTCATGATATTTTTTGTTTCCCTCATTTTGTGGGCTATAGTACACTGTTTTCGATCACTTTAATGAGATTTTGTATTTTACGGTTTTGGGCTCATTTTGTGGGTTTGAGTCCACAGCTTCCAGCCTATTTCGTGAAATTTTGTATTTATCTGTTTTTGCCTCATTTGTGGGCAATAGTCCACAGTTTACTGCCACTTTCGTGAGATTTTTTATTTCCCTCATTTTGTGGGATGTAGTACATTGATTTCGATCACTTTCATGAGATTTCGTATTTTACTGTTTTGGCCTCATTTTGTGGGTTTAAGTCCACAGTTTCCATCCGTTTTCGTGAAATTTTGTATTTGGTTGTTTTACCCTCATTTGTGAGCTAATGTCCACCGTTTTCGGCCACTGTCGTGAGAATTTTTATTTCCCTCAATCTGTGGGCTTTAGCACACTGTTTTTGATAACTTTCATGAGATTTCGTATTTTACTTTTTTGGCAACATTTTGTGGGTACAGTCCACAGTTTCCATTCGTTTTTGTGAAATTTTTTATTTGACTGTTTTTGCCTCATTGGTGGGCCATAGTCCAGAGTTTTCGGCCACTTTCGTGGAATTTTTTATTTCCATCCTTTTGTGTGCTATGGTACACTTTTTTCAATTACTTTTTTGAGATTTCGTATTTTACTGTTTTGGCCTCATTTTGTAGGTTGTAGTCCACAGTTTCCATTCATTT